>CM062590.1:683305-1366610 GCA_031468815.1 Morus bassanus
CTGCCTCTGTGACTTCCCTCTCCAGATTTGGCAGTAGTTACAGCTCTTCTTTGCTGACTGTAGGGTCTACTGTGGCATAAAGATGGAAGGAGATGTAATTGTTCATTGCCTTATCCATTCGAGTTCACTGCAGCAGTTTATTTTACTGGGAGTTAAGAATGATAGGTTTAAGGAGTTCTCGCAGCACAAAAATTGAGAGGAATTGAGAGGTCTGAGCATCAGTCCCTGGAGTGGTGCTTAATAAATGTCCTGCAAAGCTATTAAATATCTTATAATATAGTATCCAGGGGTGAAATATGGAGTATACTGAGACATCTCCTGTCAGCTGACAACTGAACATGATGAGACTATAGCAAAATATATATCGAGGTATGTACGCTTCTGGCAGTGTAATAATTTCAGTTGTTGAGCACTACGAGATCTTACAGTGGGAAGATTCCTAATGTACTAATTGCCAAAATAAAAGCCTTGATGGCATTGCTGACACTTTCTTATCTGTTCTGCACTGGGATTTTCCAAGCCCCTTGTGGGTAATTAAGTATATGCAGATAGTTGTGAGCATTAGCAGGCTGTGGGTTTTGGGGGTAGGGCTTTTTTTGGTAGCTCTCGTTTCCTACCCAAAATCAATATTGATTTTGTGTTATGCCTGACATGCTTTTGCCAGTACAGGACTTTAGCATGCTATTTTTCTGCTAAGAGATTAATAATTTAAGCAATTCATAAATTGGTGTTCATAAAATAGAATTTGTAATTAGGCGTGGATTAACTCTAGGCTGCCACTCTTCTACCCCATGTTCTTTAAGAGGATCCAGCACTATTACTTTTTCACCGGAGTATTATACTTCTAATTATTTCCCTTATAATACTGGTTCCATCGAGCAGTCTAGTTGATATTTTTTTGCTGTGGTGAGGTCTATAAGCTTTGATTGACATGACAATAGAACCCTCATTACACTGAGAAAAACAGTTTGAAAATCTTCTGCTGTGTGCTGCAGACTGCACACACGTTGTCTGTAATGGGCCTGACCGAATTCTGACGTGAAGGCAAGTCTGCATCCTTCAGTAGGTTTGCAGTTGTCTGCCTGCACCACCTGGGCACAGGCTGTTCATTCTGAGCGAATTATGCTGCTCTTTGTCCCCAGTTGAAGGTGATCCTTTCCTTCCATTTTTACTTTTGGATGTTCTTGCCCTCCATCTTTTGGGGGTTCAGCATCCTTTCTTTCTATAAGCAAGCTCTGACCTGCTGTTATTCTCTGGGTGCTTGATTGTTAAAGGCAGCAGGACATCAGAAGAAGGTATCTTCTATTGTATTGCCATTTAGTAGGAAGGTGCCAGAGCTCCAGGCTGGCTGTAGATCTTAGCCCTTTGGCTTACAGACCAGGTTCTGTTACATCACTCCAGAATATCTGCAGCTACTGCCACCCTAGCTTCTGCATGTGCTTTGGCAGCCACTTTGCTCTTTGGTCTCATGCACCATACAGTAGCCTCGGCCCAAAATGATCTGAACATCGAACACCTCTAGCAAGGAAGAAGCTATGGCCTGCAGGTAGTAGGGTTAGTCCAGTGCCAGACAGCAATCTGAGCCCGAAAGCAGGTCCTAGATGCTCTGATATGAAAAGTAATTTTAAATTTTTGCTAGATTTTTCAATTTTAATTTTTGCTAGAAAGTCCTGGAATGATACTAGTTACAGCTCTCTCTGGTTGGAATTAATCAGATGCACACAAGACCTGATTTAGTCCTGGGCCAGGGCAAGGCAGAATAAAAACTGTCTTCGAACCAAGGACAAGGTTAATCTCTGCTGCAGAGACCTGGCTTGCATCAGTCCAGGAGGGCAGGCAACAAGTCCCGCTGCCTCATGAACATGCAGAAGGTTATGGTGTCCCTGCAGTCATCAGCTGATAATGAAGTGGGGAGGTGAGACCGCAGCTCCTGGCAGTGAGGCTGCCTCTGCTCTTCTAAGTCCTTCAGCACCCAGGAGTCCCTGGATGCTACAGTGGAAAAAGGTGAGCATATCTGTTAGCAGACAGAGCAAAGGAGGTGAAGGATCAGGTTTTTCAGCAGCTATATGTATTTACCCTGCGAACTGTTGACATTTTCCTAGTCTTAATAGCCAGAGATTGAGTTTTGCTGAGGCTCGGCCTGTTCCCATCAGTCTGCCACTCCTCTTCCAAGCTTGCACTGAAATTCCTTGGTTTCCACATCAGTGGCAAGATGACAGAGTTGATTCTGCTGTAGCTTGTGTGTGAGCTGTTAGCACATATATGGAATATGACATTTTCCAGTGCTTTAGACTTTATTCTGACCAATTACCAGTGCAGCTATTATTGATAATGTGTTGTGGATGTGCCTCCCTCCACATCTCATCCTCTGGTGCTCTGCATGCAGCTCTTCTCATGTGTTTGCTGAAGCCCAGGCTTCCAGTGACAGCAGGTTTATCTTTAAAAAAATCTGCAGGTTTTATTTATCAGTGAGGAACTTTCTAAAAGCCCCCAGCGTGTTCCACCCCCCTAAAGCAAGGAAACACTCAGGAAAATTTCTGCCTACAGAGGCCATGCTGCTGTTATTATACCATGTTATTTTTTTGCACATGCATTTATTTTGCCTTGCACAGAGCCAGTTTATTTGATTTTGGGAAAACATAAGGTGTGCTTTGTCTTTGTCCTACCTCATTCCTCTTGTCTGCTCTGGAGTGGGGAGGACTGTCATGACAAAAAGGCCCAAAGAGACCAGACTGGGCAGCCTGGGTATCTTGCACTAAAACCAGCTTGCTAAAGACCTTGGATATATATGTCTCTCCTCTCTTGTCACTTCTGTCCCCACCCCTCAGCCAAGGATTCTTGGCAATTTCCATCATATTTGTGTAGGATGCAGCACAAACTAAGTGCCTTGGGAAGAAGCTTCTGTTTGCCGCAGCAATAATCACCAGCTCGCTTTTAGCTGAAAAAAGTGCACTTTTCCTGCTTCTGCAGCAGCCAAGTGGTGTTGGGCTATGATCTATAGGGGCAAGATATGGACAAAGGATCTGGGGGTAAGGAAGGATAAGCATCTCACTGAAATGTAAAGGCCACTCCAAGAAGTTAAGGTTTTTCTTCATGAATCTGGGCGGTAGGTGGCTGTTAAGTTAGGATGTTGTGAATGGGGTCAGTCCAACCCTGAGGAACAATCGAATGACCAGGATGCACCGGTGCTGGCAGGGAAGAGGGAAGAATCCCTTCCTTTGTGTACCCCTGCGCCCGCGGGATGGGGGACAGGGTGGGGGTGGGGGTGTCTATTTATGCCATCAGCCATTCCAGTGCAATTGAGGAAACCCAGAACAATAAGCCGCTCTATGGCCTGTTATCTGAGTTAAGCGCCATTATTGCAGCCTTACCAGCCTCAAACATCAGCTTTGGGCTTTGGTTGCTCTGCGCCAAAACCAGCTGGCAGTTTGGAGCTACTGATTTCCAAAAGGCAACTGAGCCCTGTCCTCCAGGTCACACCGGACCGAGGGGGAGTTCTGCGAAGGTCTCTAGACAGCTTGTACCTTCTTAACCCCCCAGCGATCACATCATGTCTGAGGCGTAACCCTGTTTTACTCCTCAGCACTCCTGCTCTGAACCGGAGTGCTACAGCAAACCGCAGGCACTGAAGTGGCCACGGTCCGTAGCTGGCATCTCTCCATCTACTGGCACCGGGAGTGGATGACTGAACCCCAGATACATTGCTTGCTCCTACTCGCATAAATGCTCACATAATTTGTCAGAAGCCCTACGGTATTGCAGTGCTCTCCAGGATACCCTGCTGGTGAAACATCCGTCAGACCAAATGCAATCTTCTTAACGCATCTCCACCTTCCTGTAGCTGAAATACTTCTGGTAAGAGGCCTGTCTGTCACTCAAACTCAGACATCTTTCACATTTACCTGTCTCATGTTTTTCATCACAAGCACTGTCAAAGGAGCTGCAGAAAAAACACGTTACAAGCCTTCAAGCTGGTGCTATTGCCATATTGCACTCCACTTGGAAGACAAACATTATTAAAGCACCCCAGATCCACTATACTCACCTGTGATGGGTCACTGCTCTGTTATAAGAATCAGTAATGAGCAACATCCATCTATGTCATTTGGTAACTTATTGCAGAGACTGACAGTTCAAACTTAAAATAGAAGAAAAAGAACACTTCTGAAGACACGCACTGATGATGAAACTACACAAAACAAGATGGTTTAACATCTCCCTTGCCAAAAGGCAGAGGTCCCCCTTGAACATTTACTTTGAACCACCTTTGCTACTGATCAGACACCACACAAACTCATCCTTCTTGCGAACCCCAGGGAAGAGGGAAAGACATTTCTGCAATTGAATCTGCGGTTTTAATGAGCACCAGAACCAGCACAAGAAAAGGGGTGGGGTCCTGTGGCCAGGACTGGGCTGCTGTGAGCTCAGTTGCTCACAGAATTGCCCCTGGTAGAGTCGGTACAGGAGGTTGGGTGGGTGAGGTGCTTGTGATTTCCAGAGACAAGTTCAGGAAAGGGGCCTTTTGCTAGGCAGAAATACTTGCACTGCCAAGAAAATAAAACAGTGCCTGTTAACTAGGAATGGCCAGAATGTCACTGGCATTAAACTAAAGCAAACTGGTTTCAGGGAGATTTAGGTTATTGGGACTCCCTGGAAGAAGACGTCAGTGTACAGTAGAGAAACCTCATCATGAGGACAAATTGAACAGATGCTACCCAAGGCATTAAGGTTCACAGGCAAGTGGAATCCCTGGTAGGAGGATGGCTGCAAAATCAGTTATCATGCCAGCTGGATAAAAATAGAGACCTTTCCAATTTAGCAAAGGTAATTTCAAGAGATGGGAGAAGACTGCTCCCACCCCTCCCTCCTCAGTACTTCTCACATTTGCTTGGTGGTGATTTTGGTGCTTTTGGACTCCACAAGCCATTCAACTTGCTAACCTAGCAAGAGATTCATTGGGCTCAGAACAAGAATACAGGCTGGTGAGATAACAGGCTGAATGACTGCCCCATGAGTCCAACACACCTGAGACAACGCAAGGGAGAAGTGGTGGAAGCAGGAGGGAGGCCGTCCACTTTACGCAGCAGCATCGTTAATCCCTTCAGCTTCTCCAGCAGCCGTAGTCTGTGGGCATGGCTTTACAATCGTCATCTGCCAGTCAAACTGCTGCTTGAAAGGGACTTCTCTCCCCAGCCCACTTGCTCGGTCAAGATCTACAGCTGCTTATCATCATCGTGTGTACTTCCATTGCCAAAATCTGATACAAATTCAGGGTGACTGCAAAGTAGTGAATTAGCTAGACTTTCCTCCCCAGAAAATGGGATAGTTTTATGAACATGCAGTAAGGGACCCAGCACATCTATCAGCATAGGACCCCCCCTGAAACTTGTGCAAAGTTGAAACATGAGGAAAGAGAGACGCATTTCAGGGAGTGCTGGTGGGCAAAAAAGCTCTCTGCTGTGTCGCAAGATACTGTACTGCACACTTGAGCTCTGGGGGACTTCAGAGAGTTTGTAACACCTCTCCCGACGGCACGCTAAGTAATAGCGGTCCAAATCACGACACTCTCACAGAGTCTCACTGCAAATCCCCTCTCCCTTACAGGTTCTTGGGCAGAGGCTCTGCAGCCAAGCTTACGTGGCATAGTTAAGGTTTCAGTGGTGCCCAAAAATGCAGAGTAAATCACAAAGCCATGAGTTTAAGCCCTCACCTGTTCCCTTCAGAATATAAAGTCGTCCTAATAATTATTTCAGCTATTCCATAGTCCACTGTAGCTGCGATGCCAAGAAATTGGTCTTCAACAGGGACATCTTGCTATTGACTACACAGCTTTTGGGGGGAAGCCAACCAGCTAACAGATACAATAGGAAAAAGATTTTTAATTGGGTAAAAATTTGGACTTTTAAATGGGGAAAAACTAAACAGGTCAATAGTATATTGCTTTTCATTACACAGCTCTTCCCACCAGGTTTCACATTCCCAGAGAGGTGGGGAGGGGGAGACATGAGTATGTTTGGCTGAGGTTAGTCGGCCCCAGCTAAAAAGAATGAACCCCACAGCCAGCTCTACACACAACCTGCGCACAACTCCCTGCAACACCATCTCCCACAGACTGAGCAAAGCCAGGCAATGACATCAGAGCACAGCCTCTCTCTTCCACAGCTGACCACACAGACGACATTTTCATTAAACAAGGGTTTTTAACAGCATGGACTGTTTGTCAGAGTGATAGTGCTGTCATTTACTCTGCAAAGACGTACCACTAGCTGCTGTGTTCCTCAGGTGAAGGAGAGTGGCCCAAGGGGAGCAGCTGGCTGGGGACGTACGGGTTAACACGGGAGAAACTGAGACACCTTCAGACAGCCACTCACACCCTTGCCAAAGCACTTGCTACATCAAAGGCTCCAATGGGGCAGTTCCAGCCACTTCTCCCCGCAGTCCAGCTTCACTGCAACACTTCCCAGTGTAAAGTAACACACTGTAACATAGCGGGGCTTTTACCAGTGGTAGAAACGAAGCCTGTTCAGGCAGATTTACAGATACGACTGTGCAGGTGCACAAGGAAAGGTTTTTTTTTTACCTGCCCATTCTCCTTACAGAAAACCCCCTTCTTGTCAAGCCTTAGTGCAGTAAGGCCACACTATTTCAGTGGATCACTTGCTGTACATTTTATGATGGATTTCTTGTATTAAAAAAAAAATCACAGAAGTGAGTGAACCTGCATAAAATAAATCTTAATCCCTCCTTTTTTGGAAAGGGACTTAGATAAGGGACATCAAGAACTAGAGACAGAAAAAACCCACCATTGGGCAATTAAAGTCTTTGCAGAAAAGAACATTCATGCAGGAGTCTCGATCTCGGCTGTCTTGCTCCAGGAACTTGCACCACAAGCGAAATCACCGTGACTGAGAATTATAAGTTTATGGCACTAAACACTATGTGCAACAAGAGAACCTTACTTTTTACAGATACTCTGCCAGTTCAGTGGAGAGCCATCTCTCCGCTACTCCACAGCGACAGCTTTCTAGAGACAAAGTTATTTCTGTGTGAACGGGTCTCTACCCAGGTACAATTTTTTCCCCAACTCTCCTCGCAGCTATAACTACAGGTAGCATACTAAGTAAGAACGGTCATTTATTTCAAATAAATCTCAAGAAAATAGTGAAGTTCTGTACAGGGCTGCCTACTCGAGAGTATTTTGGAAGAACAATGAAGTTTAAAACCAGACAGTGGATTTTTTTTTTTTCATTAAACAGTTACTGAGCAGAAAAGAGAGACGGAGTAGTTTATTTGACATTGTTGCAGTGCGCAGTGTAATTGCACAAATTTGGATTATGTTGGCCAAAGCATACAGCCTTCAATGCTGTTTTACACCACAATCAGCACTGGCCGTGCACATTCAACAACAGCTTAGTCATCGTCTTTAAGCTTCTTGATCTTATACTTATGACGCTCAATTTCTTTCTGCAGACGCTCTATCTCTTTCTTGTGGTGATCAATCTCTTCCTCATGGTGTTTCCGTAAGGCAGAGAGCTGCTCCCTCTCCTTCTCCCTGCAAGAGAGCCCGGCTCAGGGTGCAGCGCCCGCACACCCGGGGGCCGCCGCGACCCCCCGCGCGGGGGCGGGCGGGGCCCAGCACGGGCCGCCCGGCCGGGCCCTGCGGGGGTTCCCGCCGGGAGCCGCGGAGCCCCCCGCTCACCTGAAGTACCGCTCCTCCTCCGCCGCCTGCTTCTTCCCGAAGGCGCCGCCGGCCTCGCGGATGGCGCCGCCGCCGCCGCCGCCCTTCCCGGCGCCTCTGCCCAGCTCGCCCAGCTGCGGGGAGAGACGGCGGTGAGCGGGGAAGGGGCGGGCGGACGCACCGGCGCCCCCGCCCCGGCACCCCCCCGCCCTCGCCCACCTGGTCGGCGCCCGACCCCGACCCCCAGCGCTGCTGCTGCGCCAGGAGGGCCCCGCGCAGGCCGCCCCGCGCCGCCGCCGCCGCCACGGCCGCCATCGCCCGCCTGCCCTTGGAGCGCCGCGCGGACGGGACCCGCCCCCCGCGCCGGGGCCGCGCCCAGCCGCGCGTCACGGCCCGCGCATGCGCAAACTTCGCTTCCCCCCCCCCATCTTCCCCTCCGCCCCCCCCCGCGCCCGGGCTGCGCTTCGCTGCCTCCCGGTCCGGCGGGGGCCCCCGGGCTGTCCCGTCCCGTCCCGTCCCGTCAGGAGCCGCCACCCAGGGCGCGGCCGCGAGGGAGGGGGTGGACGACCGGGGGGCGGGGGAAGGGGCCGGGGCCCGTTGCCATGGCGCGCGCGGCGGTCACGTGCCGAGGGCGCCGCCCGCCCCGCCGGCCTCAGCGCCGTGCTCACGTGCGCGCGCGCGCGGCGTCACGTGGTGCTGGCGATGGCGGCGGCAGCGGCGGGGGAGCCCGGGGCGGGGGGCGCCGCCGAGGAGGCGTTCCTCACCTTCTACAACGAGGTACCGGCGCCCCAGCGCCGCCGCGGCGGCGGGCGGCCCCGCCCCGCGCCCCGAGCCCCGCCCGCCCGCGCCCGGCGCCCGGCGGCCTCCCCTGCCGGCGCCGGGGCCTGCCGGGCCGCGCGGCGCCTGCCCCGGCCCCGCCGCCCTGAGGGGAACCCGCCGGGCTCCGGCCCGGCCGCGGCGGGCCCCGGGGCTGCGCGGGGCCGCCGGAGGGCGGGGCGGGGCGGGGGGCGAGCGAACGGCCCGGGCGGGCGAGGGGCGGGTGCCGGCGGGTCCGTGCCCGGCCCCGGGAGGCCGCGCGTTCCCCGGGCTCGCTGCCGCCGGCCCCGCGGCGCCTCCCGCGCCCCGACCGGCCCCCGCTGCGGCTGCGGCTGCGGGGAGGAGCCGGGCGTTCAGCCGCCGGCCCGCAGCCTCGGGTAACGCCGCTGGGAGTTGCGTCTCCCCGTAACCGCGGGCTGTGCTCCCCCGCTCGACCTTGTGTGGGGAGCGGCGGGGGGCCCCTTTCCCCGGCCTCTGCTGGTCGCTGTCACTTCGTGCACGGCTCGGATGTGGTTATCCGAGCCTGCCCGCAGGAAGGTAGTGCCAGTTTGGTGGATGCTTGTTTCTTTAAGTAAAGGTGAACGTTAAATGTAAATGCGCGGTTTGGTTTGGCTTAATACTGTGAAGAACAAAAAGTAAACTGATCTGAAGTGGTCAGAGTGAAGTGGACTTGTGTGCTTGCACCGGTGTCGCTTAATGTGTTTAATGGGCTATCCTGCCAACGGTGGGTTAAGAGCGATAGTGGGGTAGGTTTCCAAGGAATCATGACAGTGCTGGTGTAGAAGCAGAGCGAGGGGAAAGGCCACAGCTGCTGAGCAAGCTATAGGAGAGACAGGCAAAAGTGCTTTCTAGAGTTTTTTATAGTTAAAATGTAATGGTAAAAATATTGTCGTGCTGTAGAAAGGCTAAAAAATGTGCCTTGCTGGTGCCTGAGTAAAATCACAACAGGCTTGGGATGAGAGAGAGATATTGTGAATTGTGTGGGGATGTATGGGATGGTGATGACTGGTGGTGTAATCCCATGGGAAAACAGGTAAGCACATTGTGATGGTTAGTTAATATAGGTCTCTCTTGTTCTTCAGGTAAAGCAAATTGAAAAACGAGACTCTGTTTTAACATCAAAAAACCAAATTGACAGGCTGACTCGACCTGGATCTTCCTATTTCAACTTGAACCCTTTTGAGGTTAGTAGGAATGTTTTATCCTCCCTTCTGACTTGGTATGCCAACTTCCAGATATACTGGGTATTTATTTCAGTAAAAAGACCAAACATAAAGAAAGAGAAATACATTCTCTAGGTATAGATTACTGTGCAGAAGGTTTACAGAAGGCAGAAGGATGGTGTGTACGTGCTCGCTCTCTTCTTCACTGTTTTATGACAGTGCAAGCTTTATTATTTTGATGCTTTTCCCTCATGCAACAGCACTAGAAGATTTGGCAGATTAGTGTTAGGTACTTTCTGAATGAGAACGCAACAGCCACAAGCGGCATGCTTGTCAGGTTCTGCTCTGAGCACTCTTGACTTGACATTTCTAGTTGTATCTTCTATTTTGGACGTTGATCCCACTGAACTTGCGTAGTGCATAGAATGAGAGAACGACTCTCGCTGCTCACACTAGTGAGCAATCTTTGAGGAGTCACTGGAAAATGGATAATTCCCTTGCGGGTTATATAGTTTGAGTCCAGCTGCAGTCAGTTATAAAGTCTTAATGAGTATGAAAGCCTGAGGAAGGCAGTAAATAAAACGGCCCGGTGTTCCTCTGTGGGTACTCCTTCCCGATATCATCTTCATCTGCCTTTTTCAAGCCTCAGGTGCTTTTTGTAATCTCAGTTTAGGGCTGGTCAGTGGGATCAGTCAGCAGATTCACCTTGACAACGTTCAGTTCTGTGTAGATCTTAGTTCTTGACTTGGAGAGTAAATTCAGAAGACCATTTAGAAGTAGACTGTAGCTTTCCTGTGAGAGAGTGGTTTTTATTTACAGCTTCTTAGTGTCAGACCAGTGTGCATGTGCATTGGGTAGGCTCACTTGTTGCCTTAGGACTTCTATTCAGTAAATTCACAAAAGAGCTCCTAAACTCTGCCACATTCCTAAAGATCAGTATGTAGATAAGTGGGCTAGTTCATGGAAATAAATCAAACAGTAAAACTCTTCTGCCTTCTTTCAAAATGATAAAATGAATAAATTCTTATTAAGTATTGTGTTTCCTGCCCAAAGTTCCCAGTTGTGAATGATCCAACAGTGTCCCAAAGCCAACATATGCCTCCATTTTTGCCAAACTTAAGCATTGCTACAGGATTGGTTGAAGGTTTAGACCAGTTGTGGCTCTTTAGGGATGGCAGCTGCCTAAGACTGCATGAGACTTGAGTGTGGAAGGGATGCTGGTATAGTCAGAGGAATCTAGCATTGCTAAAAGTGGAATGTCCCAAACATGGTGTCTCTTAAAATGTTTCTGTTTTACTAAGTGAAAATTCATGTACTGAAGCAGCTCCCTGACGGGAGGAGCTCTCTGGTGTTGTGTCTGTATGCCAGTGAGCCAAGCGTTTAGAGCTTGCTGCCAGGAACCTGAAACACGGGGAGCATCATCGAACTTCCTCTGCTCTCATGGTCTCTTTTAGGTACTCCAGATGGATCCTGAAGCCACAGATGAAGAGATAAAGAAAAGATTCCGGCAGGTATTTGGCTTTTGCACTTGAAGCCTCTGGAAGGAAACTAGAAGATCTGTAGAGATTGTGCAGCTGTGCTTGGGAACAAGAAAAATGGTGGTGAAGCTGTATCTGGGTAGAGGAGTAGCCATTTTGGGAAGAAATGCATAGAACAATCTTTGTATCAACAAGAGGAGAGATGCAGAAGTGGCCCTGTATTGTGGTTTAGCCCCGGTCAGCAACTCAGCACCACACAGCCGCTCGCTCACTCCCCCCACCCCTGTGGGATGGGGGAGAGAATCGGAAGGGCCAAAATAAGAAAACTCATGGGTTGAGATAAGAACAGTTTAATAATTAGAATAAAACAGCAATAATAATAATATAATGAAAAGGAAAATAATGAGCGAGAGAGAGATGAAACCTTGGAAGAAGGAAAAAAAAAAAAACCAAACAACAAGCGCTGCAACTGCTCACCACCCGCCGATCGACGCTGCCGGTCCCCGAGCCGCGATCGCTGCTTCCCCTGGCCAACTCCCCCTAGTTAACATACTGGGCATGACGTCACATGATATGGAATACCCTTTGGCCAATTCGAATCAGCTCTCTTGGTTGTATCCCCTCCCCTCCCAGCTTCTTGTGCACCTGGCAGAGCATGGGAAGCTGGAAAAGTCCTTGACTAGTGTAAGCACTACCTAGCAACAACTAAAACATTAGTGTGTTATCAACATTATTTTCATACTAAGTCTAAAACGCAGCACTATACTAGCTACAGTGAAGAAAATTAACTATCCCAGCTAAAACCATGACACCCTGGTACATGCATGGTATGCTTCTTTGCCTGTAAAGTGTGTGATGAGGCTATTGCAAACTGATGTGGCCATGTGTATAATCAGCTTATTGAACTTTAGTTCAAAGAGAAGGTCAAAATTTGTAAGGAATTCAGAACTGAGAAGAGGTATTTTTCTCAAATATTTGGACTTGGAACCAGAAGTGTATTTTCTGTGAGGTTTCTTTAAGAATTTCAGCAGTCATTTTTGGTGACTGGGTTTCCTGGAACAGTAGCAGCCCTGCTCACTGACCCATCTGCATTGCCCCGTGCAACACAGGAAACGTTACCCCAGATTTACTCTGCTGACAGATCTGCAGGAGAAATTTGAATTTAATCAGTGCATGCAGCAAAGAAACACAATATTTGGAGGGCTGTAGCCTCCCGCCTGAACTAGCAGTGTAAACATCAGGAGCTGTCTTTAGACAGGAAGCTGTGCTGGCTGACAGAGGAACATGCCTGCCAAGTTGGTGATGGGATATGGGCTACTTCTATGTGTAGAAAGTGAGAGGATAACCTTTTAGTCTGTTGCTGACTTCTGAGTTCTGTGAATCAATAAACTGGGTCTGTCTTAGCTTTAGGCTGATAGAATATCACAGGGAAATGTTTTAAAGTCAATGTGATGAAATGAAAAAAGTGCATGGAATGAATTGTGTATTGAAGAAATCAGACATCTAAATACAGAATGTGGAACAGCCAACAGAAAGAAAAAGATGTTGGCTATAGCAAATCACAGAGTAAATCAGTAGCATGCTGCTCTTTAGGACCAGAGGCAAACCTTTTTCCTGTGAACTAGCAAGCGTGCCATGTGTGGGGTTCAGGGAGTAATTATTTTGCTTTCTTTGGCACTGATGCATTTCCAGTTGCCACACTGTGACTGGTTTTGACCATTATGCTAGGAAAGGTGCAGATAAACTAGAGAGTCCACACAGCAGCAGCAAAAATGAGAGGTCTGAAAAAAAGAATGCCATATGGAGAAAGTTTGAAAGAACCTTCTCTTTCTCTGGAAGAGGAAGGTGGAGAACATGTGCTTTCCAGCTCATTTAAGGTTGCCCTAAAGATGGTAGCAATCAATGTCCTGTCTCTGCTGGACCAAGAGTACAGGAAGGATTTTTCTTAACTTTCAGTAAAGAAGCCTAAGGAAGAGCTTACCCACTCTTAAATATTTTTGACAGCCTTAGGGATACTGGAGAACTTCTTGGGAGACGTTGAGTAAAAGGTAAACTTCAGCTGAGGATGATCTTTTTAAGTTTGTTTCTTCTTAAGACCAAGGATACCAAACTTGGGTGATCAAGGGGTTCATATTGGCCCTAGGGTGCTGCAGGTGAAGGGTGTTTATATTGTTCTGTACATCCCAAGCTGCAGCTTTTCTAAGACAGCCTTTTTATTACAGGAATTGTATTTGATTTACAAGCTTTTACTGATATGTACTTCTACGTGTTGTCAGCTGATTTGTCCATATACAAAGGAATGCAGTCCCCTGTAATTCCTTCTGTGTGAGACCATTTCCCTCCTCTCACAAAAATCTCTGAAATATTCTTCATCTTTTACAATGATCTTGATAGCAAGATCCTTTCTCTTGCAGTTGTCAATATTGGTGCATCCAGACAAAAATCAAGAGGATGCAGATAGAGCCCAGAAGGCGTTTGAAGGTAATGCTCTCACCCTTTCCCTGCGTTGGTCTATGGTAGTACTTGGACTGCTATTTTTCTGTAGCTGGTTTAAACGTTTATCAGGGGTGGAGACTGCACTGATGGCAGAAGAATTGCTGTAGAGTCACTTTGGATGAGGGAGATGATGTGTGGGATGGCATTTCAGCAGAGAATTTCACTAGGTGGCAGTGTTCACATTGCAACGGAACAAGTCCGTGAGGTTTCGAGATTGCTCAAGAAAAAACTGTTTGATCTGTGCATTAGATTTTATTCAAAGACCATATGATGGAAGTAACGTGGTGGTTTTAGGTGTATGCTTTGCATTACAGTGAGGTGTTACGCACCTTAAACTTACCTCGTGCCCTATAACTAAATAACTTGGTAGGACTGACACTTCCACCCTGCTAACTCCAAAAAGTGTCTGACAGTTTCTGCCATTACAGTACCCCAAATGTCATTTGACTAATCATGATATCACTTACCTGGATGTATTAAAAAACAAAACAAAAAAACCAAAAATACAAAACGCAAACAAACCCCCCCAAATTCTACAAAGCAAAATTTTTATGGTCAACAGGTAGCAACTTTGTGATGCCTTGTGAATGTGACTACTGGTGCTATTAATGTTGATGCTTTTTGTTAGCTGTAGATAAAGCATACAAGTTGCTGCTAGATCAGGAGCAAAAGAAGAGGGCCTTGGATGTGATACAGGCAGGAAAAGAATATGTGGAACACACTGTAAGTATTCCGTAGGAACGTCCAGGGATGGGAGTGAGTGGTAATCAGTCCTTCATAATTTGCTTTTTGGTACACCTGCTGCATGTTTAGGTCAATAAAAAGTGAGCTGAGCAAACCTCGTAATGAGTGCAGGTAGACTCTGAGCTCCTCAGAGTCTCCTGCAGAGAACAAATGTGCTCTGTCCAAGACTGCTGTTGAGCTCTGCAAGATAATTCAGTGAAATTCAGCACTTGAAATAATTAGGTCAGACCATATGATCTGACCTAAATATTTTTTTTCAAGTCTGTGAATGAACGATGCAGTTCATATGTGTGTAGGTGGAAGAAAATAGGTGGTGACAGCAGGAAACTCGGAATTTTGGGGGAAAATGACCTATAAGATGAGAAAAGGGGCTTGGATTGCATTGGCCAAGAAGTTAGCTGAGTGATGTGGGTGGACTAAAACACAACAAGCTTGAGAAAGCAGATGATACGGGAGAACTCTGATACCCTAAACCAAGGAACAGTTTATGTTCTGCTTGTTGTTGTTAGTCTTTTGAATATTACAGAGCAAAATAAACCTCCTACTATTTGGATGATGTATGTTGGATATGAATATATCTTAAAAGCAAATTAAAAAAACCCAACAAAGGGATTGCGTTGAATGAATAGTATCTAATGTAGTATTTTTAATTACTACAGTTCCTGTGATAGTGATCTTGTATGTGTTTATCTGGACCTAGGACCAGGAGGTTTTGGTCTAAGATAGAACACCGATCCAAATCAAGAACTTACTGTCACCCAGAGTTCTTCCCTCACAGTGGAGTGGGGATGCAGAACTGCTTGGATACAAGTATGTAAGCCCTGTAAAACTTTTTAGGCTCTTACTTTTGTTCTTAATCTTTAGGTGAAAGAAAAAAAGAAGCAGTTGAAGAAGGATGGAAAACCTCCCACTGTGGAAGAGGATGATCCTGAAGTTGTAAGTCATATACTGTTCAGAGAAACTGGGGAGTACAAAATATGGTTCGAGGAATTAAGAGTCAGAACCAGTATGGAAGGATTTATTAGACTTGTTAAAGTGTTGTAAATGCTTACACATACAAAGGAAGAAATTCTGATAAACCACTGTAGAGTACCACACATTGGGTAATACCCATATATTTTAGAAAATAGTTTAACTGTCCTGTGAAGAGTAAATATGTCATGAGGTTATATAGATCAAAATACCCAATTCTTTTCTTGGAGCAAGTCTTCATTGCTTGCGCGTCATGCAGTCTTTCCTGAATTGAATTTCTTGTTGTATGCTAAATGCTGGAACTGTGGCATTCTTGCTGTCAGCAGAGGCATATATAGAACCCACTGCAGCATGTCTACAATGTGCTCTTTGTGACACTTTGCAGTAAGAGCTGTTTTGGTTGTTTCTTCTATATAGCACTTGAGCGCTTGAGATGTGCAACAAATTACTTTTTAATAAAAAAGGCATGACATAACTTAGTTCTTCTTACCTGGTTTCTAGTCTGAAAAAGTCAAGGGATACTAGAGGCTTTAACAGAATGATAGATGCATATCAAACACTGACATCATTAGTCTTACTGTTGTCACCTTTTTTTTTTTTTTTCCCTGCAAAGTGACTTTTTCCTCTTGGTGTCACCACAGTTAACCCCATAACCGTCTTATTTTCCATTGATTTTTAGAAGTCTCTTGCTGTTCCTTAATAATGAAGTTTGTCTTAAGTATACTGGTATTTCCTACTGGAAAGTTAGTGCTAGACTTTTAGAACACATCAAGATGATCTGCTGGGAAATTACTATCTAAACAGTGACCATTTTGCCTTTTATTGTCGAATGTAACATTGCAAGACTTAATAGAAGAATAAGAGAGCCTGGAATGAACAGTTCTGTTTAGGCACAGCTTCGTGAATACAAATGAAAATGAGACTAATATGAGGCTAATAAGTGGTTGGTTCCTGATGTTAGGGCCAGAATTTAATCAGCAGTGTTTTATAGCCTTTCCTATGCAGCTGCTGTTGACTGCTGTCAAGGCAGGATATGGGGTTATATGGGCATACATATGCGTCGCATTCTTTTTTAATCTTCTTATATTCTATGCAAAAAGAGACTTCTCTAACTGTGCTAATGGGCATTATTTTAAGACCAGATTTGTGTTTTACAGTTCAAACAAGCTGTATACAAACAGACGATGAAGCTCTTTGCTGAACTGGAAATTAAGAGGAAAGAAAGAGAAGCTAAAGAAATGCATGAAAGGTATGAGCAGCATTCTGCTTGTGCAGTTCAGGCTCCTCTTCCCCCTTCATGCTTCCTTAGAGAAGATAAGGAATCATAGAGTCTTAGAAAAGTCTAAGCTGGAACTGACCTCTGGAGATCATCTGGTCCAGCCTCCTGCTGAAAGCAGGGCCTTGGGTTAGATTAACAAGGGTCCTGTCAAACTGACTTCCAGTGATGTAGATTCCACCACTTCTCTGGGCAACCTGTGGGTTGTGCAGCTCTGTGCTTGAGAAATGCAAACAGGAAACCTGCCCTCCTGTATTTACAACATTGATATATTTGGTATGCTTATATACTCTTCTGTCTATACGTGAAGGCCAGCCAAAACAGTGAAATGGTGACACATTTCTACATGTTGTTAGCATGCAGAGAATTGATTTTTTTATTTTAATTAAGTGCCAGAAATACCCTGTGGCATTTGTGATTCTGAACTATTTTAGGTGTTTTGATCACATGTTGTCTGAGTGCTGGCTGTGGATGCGCTGCTGTAGAGCAGGGTTTCTGTACTGGTCAGTGAAGGCAGTCTGGGATATGGGTGCAGGGCACTACTTTTGATGACGCATGAAAATTAGGGGCGGGGGAGGAAATTTCATTCTTACCTTGCAGCTCAGGTGTTTATTAACTTCTCAAAATGTGTACTCTCAACAGTTCTAGGGACATACCACTAGAGTTATGGAGTCCAACTTGTTTTGCTGAGCAAGAGGAGCTGACTCACTGATTAAGTACATACGTGCTGTCAGTGGTGCCAAAGCATCTTCTCTGCTCACTGCTCTACCAGATTTGAAATAAAATTCTATTTGCTGTGCTATCTTAGGTGTGCCTATTTATCTTTTCTGATAAGCACTTTAATCTGCCAAGAAATCAGAAGAGCTTTCTGAGTTGTTTTGAAAGTATTACTGTGTTTCTTTAAAGTAGATGCTTGTGGGTTCATAACTTCTTTGTGGCTTCCCTTCCAGGAAGCGGCAGAGGGAAGAGGAAATTGAGGCACAAGAGAAAGCTAAACGAGAGCGAGAATGGCAGAAGAACTTTGAGGTAATCAGCAGCTTAATTTACAGGATGGGCCTCAGCAATTCTTGGCCGTGCTGCAGGGGAATGCCCCTAGAGAGAAGAGAGACTTTTGGTCTGCAGGTGCTATAAGATAATTTAAGTAGACACTTAGTAAAACATCCTGCACAATCCTGGGTTTTGTCCTTGTGTGGGGAGAAGAGCCCACCAACAGGGCTTTGGTATCGCCTTTCCAGAAACAGGACTGGTAAGTTAAGGTGTAGTATTTTTCAGCTCTGTCAGCAGTTCATTCCTGTCCCTAGTCAGAAATTTGAATTGCTGCTTAGCCCAGGTCACTGGTTACCAGTAAAACTTAATTGTAGGCTATTGTAGCCTGTGTGCAGCACCAGTATTGCAGGCACAGCTATGGTCAGATGAGCCTTGAGTGTATGGATCCCACACTGTGAAGTGGATCATCCCAGGACTTGTTCTGTCCAAACCACCTAGTGCTTATACGGGTGTTTGTAAGTTCACTTGTAGTTCCACTGTGCTGTGTCTGTTGCTCTGGCTCTTCACAGTGTCTGTATGTCCTGGCTGCCAGGGTGCTACACACCGGTTAAGGGGGAAATTGCTGTCGATCTCTTCAAACTGTATGTACTGCCTGTCGTCTGGCTCTTGCACTTAACTCTCCATTTCCTCTCTGTTGTTCCCAGGAAAGTCGGGATGGTCGTGTGGACAGCTGGAGAAATTTCCAGGCAAATACAAAGGGGAAGAAAGAAAAGAAAAACAGGACCTTCCTGAGACCTCCCAAAGTAAAAATGGAGCAGCGTGAATGATCCTGGCAGCACTGCCCAAGTGCAGCTCCTCAGTCCCCTCCCTGCTTTTAAGGACTCATTGGCACCTAGAGTAAGAATTGCTTTTTAGTAGACTGTTTGTTTCCAGTACAATTAATTATTGGTCAAAGTATTTTTTGTACTCTGTCCATTTGAACTAGGGCCATAGTATGAACTTGGCCAGGAACCTGCTACATGTAGAACACTTGGCTTAGGAGGTCCCCGCCATTATTGCTGTCCTGTTTGTCTGCTGCCCTGTAACTCGATGTTTTGTACTTCACAGAGATTGTGCTGTTTCACCACTTCCATTTCTAGTTTGAGAGCTGAACAAAATATTGGAAATGCATCTGTACTTTTCCGGTCATCAAGTTTCTCAGCAAGTTCAGCTTCGGAAAGGCCCGAACTGACTCTGGGAATCTGCTTCCAGCACTGTGCAGTGCAGCTGACGTGCAGTTAAAGTCCTGCAGCTCCTCACTGAACTGAGTGGTGCTTGGAAGGACCCTTTGCCCAAGGTCTGATTTCCAAACTAAAATCCCAGCTCTCAGGCTTAGACTTCTGTTAATCTCAGACCAGCTGGTCACTTCCTGTAAAGGAAAAATAACTTCTCTTGATGAATAGTTAAGTTGCCATGGTCTGTATGTAAAATAAATTTTTACCCAAGTTACTGGGTTTTTTTTTCTTGGAATTATTCAAAAATACAGTTGCAAGGGTGTGAATTGAGTGCTGGCCACTAAAATGTTGCCGCTCTTTAGCGTGAACACTTTCCCTGGTAAGGGTCTACTGTCATCCCAAAGTCTGTTCTGACTTGAATTTGGAAATGACAGTCCTGCAGAGTGGCACCAGGGAGGACGGGGAGAGGGTGTCTCTTCCCTGGATGCTGCTTGGGTAGATGCAGGTGTGCCAGGGTCTATGCTGAAAACTGAGCTTGTTGCTCTGCCGTTGGGGAGCATGGATGGGTTGGGAGGACTTGGGCACCTGTTAGAAGTGTGACTCCTCAGAGCTACGGGATGAGCTCAAACACATGAGTTTTGATTTTTAAAATCCTACTTTGTGTGTGTATTGTAAGTTTTTAAGAGATTCTCAACTGTTTAAAGGCATTCAAAATGGAGTATACTATGGATTCACATGTGCCTGGCAGACTCCTGTGGAGACCTTTCTGCAAACTACTCCCATCTGTCCTGATGGCCATCCCCGTACTTGGGTCCTGTGGGTAGCTGCCTCCATGAAGATACTGCTTTTCCTCCTCACTGCCATTAGCCAGCTCTTTCACTTGGACTTGCTGTCTTATGTGCCCTCATCTTCAAATGAGCGCAATCCTTTGTGCTGCTCTTTGTGTCTCGGGCATTGGCAAGGTCTCTCTTCAGAAAGATAGGCTCTGCTGCCCCTGAAGAGATGCCTCCATCTTCTGGTGTCTCAACTCCTTAAGTTTTGATTAATTGCCTTCTATTTCTGTCTGCTAGGGAGGAGCGACATGATCAAGTGTTACCAAATAGATTTCTGCAGGAAAAGCAACTCCCAAGGAAGGTAGTGCTTTCTGACAGGGCCTAGGACTTAGATGAATCTGCTGAAAGGTGGCTGGTGCCCTCCACTCACCTTTGTTTCTTCTTCTCTTCTCATGCACTCGTCTGTATGACCAGATGTAAAGTGAAACATCCTTTCCTAAGAAAACTAAGGTATTTTGGTGTGGTTTTTTTTTTTGTTTGTTTGTTTGTTTTTGGTTTTGTGTTTTTTTTTTTGTTTTGTTTTGTTTTTTTGTTCTGTTGTTTTTGTTTTTTGGGTTTTGTTTTTTTTTTTTTTGCATTAAATAGCTCTTAGAACAGTAGCCTCTTTTCTGTGTGAACACAGGAATGCAGTTTCTTTGCTTTATTTGTCCTGCTAGGTGTAACATGCTAGATAGATAGCTTGAGCTGAACTGCAAAGGGCAAAACATAGCTTAAAAAATAACATTGGTGATGTCTGGGTGGCACACAAGAGCCAAACAATAACTAGCAGCAGACTAAGGTGGGCTGAGAGGTCTGGGAGGCACTGAACTGTGCAGCCTTGCTCTGCTCAGGCGCTGAAATTCCTTTTTGTTGGCAGAGCCTGGTCCTCCATTAACTGGGAACACGGTAGGACACAACTTCCTTGTCAAGGCAACAAGTAGCCACATTTGTTCTGGGGAAAATGTCAGTTAACTTTTGCGGTGCTGTCTCTTATATGCAATCTCTTCTGCTTCCTGGGTGTAAGAAACGAGCAGTGCTGGGCCGTACCTCAGATGATCAGAGTATTTCTAAGTGAAGTCTCTCACCCAGAGGATGTGCTGTCCCTCTAACTTGTCTGCCTCTTGTTCCCCTGTCAAAGTATTTCTAGCTTAGAGATAAATCCCAGTCACTCTTATCCCAGAGTCCTTCCTTTTGATACTGAAACACTGGCCTTTCTAGTAGCATTTGCTTTCAGATGGTCTAATGTCTCTCCTGACCAATGGTACTGACTTTTCAGATCTTTTCTTTAAATTTTTTTCAGGTAGCTCAGGATGAGTTCTGTGATAACTTGAAATGCTTATAAGAATCATAGAATCATATAATCATTAAGGTTGGAAAAGACCTCTAGGATCATCAAGTCCAACCGCCAACCCAACACCTCCAGGCCTCCTAAACCGTGTCCCCAAGTGCCACATCTGCACATTTTTTTGAACACCCTCAGGGATGGTGACTCCACCACCTCTCTGGGCAGCCTGTTCCAGGGCCTGACCACTCATTCAGTAAAGACATTTTTCCTAATACCCAATCTAAACCTCCCCTGGTGCAGCTTGAGGCCATTTCCTCTCGTCCTATCACTAGTGACATGGCAGAAGAGACCAACCCCCCCCTCACCTATCACTAATGACATGGCAGAAGAGACCAACCCCCCCCTCACCACAACCTCCTTTCAGGCAGTTGCAGAGAGCGATAAGGTCTCCCCTCAGCCTCCTCTTCTCCAGGCTAACCCCCCCAGCTCCCTCAGCCGCTCCCCATCACACTTGTTCTCCAGACCCTTCCCCAGCTCCGTTGCCCTTCTCTGGACACGCTCCAGCACCTCAATGTCCTTCTTGTCCTGAGGGGCCCAAACCTGAACACAGCATTCGCGGTGTGGCCTCACCAGTGCCGAGCACAGGGGCACCATCCCTGCCCTGCTCCCACTGGCCACCCCATTGCTGACACAAGCCAGGATGCTGTTGGCCTCCTTGGCCACCTGGGCACACTGCTGGCTCATGTTCAGAATATAAGACATGTTATGCTTCTGCTTCTCAGTCATGTATGTTTATGAGAATTTGACCAGTGGAATGCTTTGCCACGGGCACTTGAGGAGTGCAGCCTGTGGTCAAAGCCACTGAAGTACTAGACCTATGGGCTCCTGCAGTTAGAGTCATTTTTTCCACTGGATATGACTCGGTTGGGGCAGCAAAATGTGTCACTTAAAACAATGCTGTTTCATTGTCAATTAGGCTGTTCCTGTTTCCTTTTCTTCCTGTCCTGCCTATGGTACGCTTGTATGTCTGAATTTGCAGTATTTCTCCTGCCTTACCTACTCAGCCAAGTCCTGCGAAGCTTCCCATCTGCCAGTCAGGCTTTAGAGGCACCAAAATACCTGGCCCTTTGCTAGATATTTCTCTGCTCCACTGGAGGGAACCTGGGAGGTTAATTTTGATCCTTGTATTCAGGCTTTGTGAAAGGAAACTTTTGAATTGCCTGGGTGGAATTAAGTGAATGCACAACGTGGACCCCCACAGATGCAGGCTGGGCTGTTGCCTGGCCTCTGCAATGCATGCCAAGGCACTGGGATGGATTAAATGAAGCATTTAATTTCAAGAGGTAGAGATGTTGCAGAGGGAGTGATCTCTAGGCCTCCTTCCTCCATGGAGCTCTTCTTGGGTCAGTGGTCCTTGTAGACTGACATATTTGTCCTTGATAGGCAGGACAAGAAAATACATTGGCGGGAATAAGGAGTAATTCTTTTTTCTTTTGGAAGGAGAAAAGGTACCCGACAGCTACAGAAGCACCTTTCAGTAGGGTCTTGGGTTTGGTTTTCTGTGGAAATAACTTCTCCTCTGTGTCCAGTTCCCACAGAACATACACAGGGGTCTACCAGAGTCCGGCTCAGCTCCTTGCTGCTTTCTTGGAGTCTAGGGAACACTCCTGAAGCTCTTGCTTCCCTTCTGAGGCAGGGAGGTTGCCTTCCCCTTCATATGCAATTTGCAAGGGTGTATCTTCTGTTCAGCGCTAGTGGGATGGGAAAGGACCTTTGAAAGTTACTTGGAGAAACTGCCACAGGAACCTACTCACTTGTGGATTCAAGGGGACAGAGCGCAGGACCTTCCCGTCTGGTGCTACTTTGTAGTCTAGGGATGAGAGGGAGGATCCCCTGAGCACAGAGACAGGCCTAGGTCCACATTTCACCAGATGTTCACCAGATTAGCTAGATCTCACCGGGTAGGAAAACTATTCAGTAAAGGCTAGACCAAGTTATGGCAGCTATAAAAAGCTTGGGTGATCAGCCAGATATGAAATCTACTCTTGATAAGATGTAAACCAGTGTGTTACTTAATATTTATATTAGTTTGGCAAACACAGTGATGTGCTCTAAATTAGCTACTGCTGCTCAGGAGCCATTTCTTAGTCCCTCAGCCACAGGGATTGTATAAAACAGAGTACTGTTGGCAAAGACAGATAGTGAAATGGCAAATACTGTCTTCCTCGCTACGAAGCCACGTTGTGGCCATGCCTTACAGTTTACGTGGATGCCTGTTTATATACATGCTTTACTGCACAGCCTTTCAGAAGGAAACAAGGAATGGTACAGGGGAGAACCAGGGCATCAAATCTGCTCTTTTCCTGAACCTGAGAACAAGAGGTTTTGGAGGGAAATCGGCAAGAAATGGGTTGAAAAGACACAGAAATGCCTTTCCTGCAGTGGGTTGTAGAACTCAACATAGACTATTGTTGAGGTCAGAAGTTTCTAATTTTCATCCACATATGTGTTCACACAAATATATGCCATCAAGCTATGTAAAGATCCCGGTGTAACTGCTAGCTGCGGGAGTCTCTGCCCCGTATTGGCAGGTGCTGGCAGCGTACGATGAGGGATGTATTGCACTGTGTTCGCTTTCTTCGTTGATCATCATCTGCTGGCTGCTGTTGGACATGAAGTACTGAACTAGATGGCCTGGATCCAATGTCATCGCTCTTACGCTGTCTGTGTGGCTGGGTCTTCCTCCAGCCCTCCTCTTCCCCAAGAGATGCCATCTTTGTAAATGCATGGAAAACCCCTCTTTCTTCCACCCCTTCTCCTTGGGCAGTAACAACTCTTTCACTGCACGTGATTTGTATTTCGGGAGGGTAACTATAGTTCTGGGGGATTAACTACAGCCAGCATAGTGTTGGGAACCCAGGTGGGAGAAATCAAGAGCTTGTGCTCTCCTCTCCTTCCAGATGAGAGTCTCTTTTGCTAGTCTTTCTCTGCCCTCTTAAAGCAACTGAAACTGGAGAGAAACTGTGAGAGTTTGGCCTTAATATAAGAAGTTTCCCTCAGAAAGAGTTGGGCAGTTGCAGTGCATTATCTAGAGCAAATGGGCTGTCCTGGCTTCCTTTTCCTCTTGCAAGCTGCAAGAGGTCTGAGCTGCTGTGTGAGCGAGACCTCTCCTGCTCGGGCAGCTGAGCCCTACAATTCACAAGCAGAAAAGGGGCATCGTCCCTTGTGCACCAGCACAGCGTGCCTGGGCCTGACGGTGTGTGGGGCTGCGCTGGCTGGGTTCAAAACCTTCTTGTTTTTGTTTTCCAGAACTCCTGCTGGCAGTGCACCTCCTGCTGCTGGGGGCTCCCCTGCCTCCAGCTCTGGGGGTAACTCCTCTTGCTCCTTGAAAGGTAAAGCTCTCACAGCTCCGGCTTCGTGTTTTACACAAAATGGATAGATGTTTGGGAGTGCTGCTCCTCTAGGCTGGGCTCCCATCTTTCCTGCTCCTATCTCAGCGCTGCATTGAGCACCATGCACTCTTTAGGGAACTCTAGGATGTAGCTGAGCTGCCTGACTCACTACTGAGGCTCGGCAGCATTCCTGCTAGGAAGCCTCCCTGTCACACTGGCTGGAGGGCTTCCAACTCCCAGGGCAAGAATGGGCATGTACTTTGGGGCAATTAGGTCTTTCCTTCATAGCAGATCATCTCTGCCTCTGCCTATTCAGTGCCACTAAAATGGACTCCTGCATTATTGGCCTCCCTGGCCACGTGCTTCATTCATGCTCCCTTTCGGGGATAATCAGTTGTCCTGCAGTGGCAGGGAAGTGCAGACATAGCATTAATATTAACATTAAGGTGCAAAGTCCCCTGCTTCACAGCCGCTACCGGATTCTCATTGAAGCAAACAAGGATGTAACCTGAAAATAATCAAAGGGATTTATGTGTCACCCATCTTCTCAGGTCTGGTCAAATTGCTTCCTTTTCAAATGCGAGCAGGCCCTGCCTGGGCACTTTTGTAACAGTTTTTCGGGATGGAACAGGGTTTGCAGGAGGGCAGTTTGATGACATGGAGAGCACCTGCAAAGGAAAATAACACTGGCACACGTGCCAGTGCAATTGTTGCAGTTCAAATCACAGAACTGCAATGTTTTGGGGAAGGACCTCTGTAGGTCTTTAATTCAACCTTGTGTTTGAAGTGGGGCTGTCACTAATGGTAGGTGAGGTCAGCTGTGGCTTTATCTAGCCAAGTGGTGACGATCAGACCCTTGGCCTCTCTGGGTTCCTGTCCCAGGGATGCACAGCCCTTCTAGCGAAAATATTTTACCAGTGTTCATCCTGACTGCCCTGCCCCCCTGACTGTAGCTATTGCCCCTTGTCACACCGTTTGCCACTGCTGAGAAGAGTTTGCTTCCATCCTCTTTGCAACTTCCAACAACTGCAGGTAGTGATCAGATTGTCCCTCAGCCTCCGGGCTGTCCCAGCCCGGCTCCCTCTGTAGCATGTGTCCCAGGGCTCAGAACGTGGTGGCAGCTCTCTGCCCATCCCTCTCCAGTTCTCCACATCCCCTTCGAGTTGCACACACTGTTTGAGGTGCAGCATCACCAGTACCAAGCAGAGGGAATATTAACTGTCCTCATTCTGCTGACCACGCTCCTCCCAGCATAGCCTAGTTTTCCTTATTCACAAGAGGATGCTGGCAACCTTCCCTGTTGAGAAAGGTCAGAACTTACCTGCACCATAAACCGGTGCAGATTTTCTGTTTGGTTGGGAAACTGGGGTATTTGCTGCGGCTCTGCATACTGCAGTTGGGTGTCTGGCAGGCCTGGATGGGGGGACTGCCGGGTGTGCAAACAGCTAGTTCCTTCTCATGGCGGTGCAGGTTGTGTGCCTGCTCGGACATGCTCACCATGCTTCCGTGCACTGACCAGTTGTGATTGTCTGGCCCTTCAGGGCTGCCTCAGAAACCTCATGCCTTCCTTGCAGAAACCAGTGCCGGTTCCTAACAGCAAAGAAAACCCAACGACATTTCTTTGTTAAACAACCCATGGTGAATAAAGGGAGGAGACAGAAACACATGTTATTTCTTGTTATAACACGAGTGACTCGCTGGATGTCATGCCCATGACCTAAGTGATGCCAGCGCCAGGTACACATCTGGGGAAATCCCATGTGAAACCTGAGCAGAGTGATGCCAGAGCTGCTGCCCTGGGGCTGAAGCAGCAAGAGGCAGTGGGTCCCCCATGCGTCCCTCCACCCAGGCTGAAGGAGCACAAGAACCGAGGGGGGTTTATAATGCTGCAGAGAGGCCAAGGAAACAAGCTGCCACAGCCTGGAATATTTTTCTAGCTAATGTTTCCCCATACCAGGACTCACACAGCAAAGTGGTCTCATCCTGACGCTTTGCCCTGCTGCAGCAAGCCTCCACCTCGAACGGAAGCATTTGAACAAGTACTCACCGCTGTGCTGGCTCCTGGTCCCAGTATCTGGAAGGAAATGAGAAGCCCAGAGGACGGATCTGCTGAGGGCGCTGGCCCCCCTCGCCAAGTGCAGACCACCTCTGCGACCCCAGCCGGGCTGGGGAGTGCCCCTGCCCTGGAGCTGCTGCAGGGCAGGGCCACCCCATCTCAGGCCTGCGAGGCACCGGGTGACACGGGAGCATGACAAGCCCCTGGCCAGCACAGAGCCTCCGCTGCTGTTTCCCTACCACGGCCTGCTAGAGGAAGGGCTGCAGGAGTCGGTGTCGAGCTCCAGGGCGCAGATGGGGCGCGTCTGAGCCATGTCGCAAGTGCCAAGAGGGAAGTGAGTCACTCACCTGGGAGCGCGCCCTCCTTCCCGTCCGAGTCCGAGCCTCTTCCCAGGCAGGAGCATGCTGATGGCTCGGCCCTGCTGGTGGCTCCTCTTGCAGCAGGGACCCGGTGGGCTGGGTCTGCTTGGCCAGGTGCTCTGTGGCCCCGAGGTAAGAGGTGCCTTTCCCTTCTGCTTGCTCTCCCAGGGTGCTGGCCTCCCTCCCCAAGCTCCACAGGCTCCTTCTGTGTCTGGGTGTCTCAGGGCTGGCTGCGTGTCCCCCTGGGTCTCTGAGCTGTGGCATCTCAGTTCCAGGGGCTTCAGAGCCACCCTCGTCCTCCCTGTTCAGGCATGCTGGGAAGACGCGTGCCCGCTCCCTGCACCCAGCGAGCAGGGACGAGGTGCGTCGTGACGGCACGAGTCAGGCTAGTGCTGCCATTGCCTTTGGGGCTGTGGGGATGGGACTGCACTGGTCTGGGTCCTGTCCCACCCCTGGGTGGCAAGAACGACCCCGGCTTTGCTTGGACGCTGCAAAGCAAGGTTAGGAGCCCTGCCATGGACCTTCCTCCTGTGAGGAAGAGGAGGCAATGCTTGGAGCCTCTCAAGGAGCCCAGGTCCCTCATTCCGCTGGCACATGGCCCCTGCCCTTGCCCCTGTGAGGCTGGGGCAGGGGGACAGGGCAGAGCCTGCCCAGGGCACAGGGCAGGCAGCCGCTGTTGGGGGGTAACTTGCTGCAGCGTGGAGCAGCAGGAGCAGAGTGACCTGGCCGTGGACAGCTCAGCGAAGGCATGGTTTTCCCCTCTGGCAGAGCTACAACAGCCTGGGGCTGCAGCATACAAATCCTGACGCAGCGGCTCACGGAGATCATCCCCCTGCCTGGTGCGTCAGGGCTGGACTTGGGCTCCACCTGCCAAAACCAGCCGGAGTCTGCCCTGCTCCCTGCTTCACCCGCTGCCGGGGAGGCAGCCCGGCTCCCAGCAGTGACATTTCCTGCCAGACTGGGTTATCCCAGTGGCACCACCATGAGCAGCGGACGCTGTGCCTTGCCTTGCATTTGTCAGATGGCTACCAGGAAGCATTGCTGCTTGCTGCTCGAGGAGGGGCTCTCGGCCGCTGGGGTGGGTGTATTTCCCTGCTGAGCAACCCAAGCTCCGGGCACATTCCTGCAGAGTTGGTAATAAGGTGGGGACATGCTGTGCTGGGATCTGAAATAATTGCAGGGGAAAGCTACAGAGTTTATTTAGTATTTCTTTCCTGCAACAAGCAGGAGGAAATTGTGCAGCTGAGTAGTGGAAACTCACAGACGGCAACACTTAGCGTCAGATCATCAGCCACTCCAGCTTGAAAGGAACTTCATGTCCTTTCAAAGACCCATTCTGGCACTCGAGGACACATCCTGGTGACTGGGACCGGCAGGGATCACGCTCACCTGTGTGCTGGTCCTGCACACTGCATGCGCTGCACAACTCTAAGCCTGGTGGCAATGGCTGATGCTTTCATGAGCTCCGTGTTGGTATTTCATCTCGTCCTCGTTCACTGCTCTTGTCACTGAACAGAGCAGTCGACAGTGCATGCAGACAGAGTCTGTCGGCTAAAATGCTGCTCCTCTGCACTCCACGGAGAGTTCTTCTTCACTAATTCTGTGTGATTTTGCTCTTGGAAAGAGATCTCTGGATTTTTGCTTATAATACTATATTTTCAAAACCAAAAGAGTTTCTGATACCTGCAAAATTTATATATGGTCACAAAAGCGGTTATGTTGCTAATGAGCTCCATCTCAGAAGGAAACGACCCCAAGGAACCATGCCAGAGGCAGACAGCCTGCACAAAGAGCCAGTGTGCATCTTTCACGGCAGCATGCGCTTGCCGTGAGAGTGCTGATACGGTGCCAGAACCAAGGGGAGCAGCCCACTGCCTGCCAACCAGCTTGCATGAAGTTGTCCCCACAACACATCATTTGGAAGAGCTGCACCAGGATCCAGCATCCTGATACAACCACCTAAAGTACCATTAATGCTACTTAACAGCATTGCATGGGAATCAGTTCTAGTAAAAGAGGCTTTTTTTTTTTTTTTTAGATGGCAAGTTTGGTTGATAAAAGTAAAGGCATATTCAAGATTTTTTTTTTTTTCAACTTGGCCTTGCATGGCATTCAGTGTTCTCAGACTTTGTGTGCATCCCCTCGGCTGGAAGAGAGGTAAATAACACTGAGGAAAGGGCAGTCAAAAACAGCCAGGACCACTTAATAAGCCAGGCCACCGCACACAAAATGTATCTTAATACCAGATTCAAAGTTATGCACTCAGAAAAGGCAGCAGTCCCAGGAGAGCAGGGGAGCAGGGTCCCCAGGCTGGAAGGGATGCGGGAGGGAGGCGTGCTGGCTGCGGGCGCTTTGCGGGGGGTAACGGGACCTGTCAATGCAAAACAGACTCAAGGCAGTTCAGGAGGGTGGGGGACTACGCTCACCCTTCCTCTATTGCCTTGGTACTGGGAGCACTGAATCTGGGTCCCCTTCTACTCTTCATGCTTTACATGCAACAGCTGAAAAGGAGATGATGAGGAAGGGAACTCCCAAACTTATTAAGAGGTGGACAAGTGCAAGCCCAGCAAGAGGCCAGTCTACACGACCAAGCAGTTGTTCTGGGTGTTTCTGTGAATCTCAGTAGCTTGAGGCCTAACCTGAGCATTTGAGGCAAAGCTGAAAAATGAGTAAATCTGGAAAGCAGCGAGGAGGCGCTGGCTGGCACAGACGTGGTCAGGTCCCAGCTTGGCGCAGTTAGAGGTGTCCTGACTCCAGTGGGAGTGCTTAAATCAGAAAGCGAAGCTTGTGTCACTGCTAAAGCTTCCACCCATCAGGTCTCTTTGTGTCTTTCACCGCTGAACTTGGTACGTATGTGTTGTTTGGTTCTCTGGGTTTTGCGAAAGGTCTTTTTTCGCTGAACTTTGGTGACGTGCGTGTGCCCCATCAGTGGCAGAGTAGACATGGGGCTGAGCAGAGGAAGGATCAAGATTTATGATGAGAGCTCCTCCCCAGCTCAAAACCTCCTGGGCTTTCATTTCCTCTAAGAACTTGGCTGCAGCAGGACAGCAAGCTTTGTTTGGCCGTTGCTACAGCCTTTGCAAGCGCTCCCCTTCCCTCCATGACATCCTCACTGGCTGCTCTTCCCAAAGGCATGGACTGGCTGCCAGCGAACCCCATGAGCATGCTTTTACTTTGTTTTTAATTTGAGCTCCCTGAAGCAGTCTTGCAGGCATAAGGGGCTCTGTCCAGTCCGTGAAGGGTCAGGTTCCTCAGTACATCTTTACCGCGGCTGATGGGGAAGGAGGAAGGAGGAAAGACAGTGGGTGGCAGAGGGAAGGGGACTGCTGCAGCCTCCACGCCAGCACAGATCTGTAGCATCACTGCAGGAGCCTCATCTCACCCCGGTGAGCCTCAGGTCACCCTGACATGGCCTGGCAGAGATGAAGCCTGGGTGTTCCCCGGTCTCCTGCTCCACACAGCCAGCCCCCCAGTGCAGCCCACCCTGCTGAGGCAGGGCAGGGTAGAGCGGGGTCTCCCACCCCATGCAGTGCTGTCACTGCGGGACTCCCTCATGCTGGAGGAGTTTGGGTCCTGCTCAGCTCAGGTGGCTTCTGAGTCCCTTGGACACCCCGTGCTGTTGCCATGGGGGACAAGGGTGATCCTGCAGCAGTTCAGGGTGCGTCCAGCTGTGGTTGTGGTCTCCATGCACCTCTGGGTGTTTTGGAGCTTCCTCCGAGCAGGGCCTGGAGCAGCAGGACATCCTGGTTTGCGCAGCATTTTGCTGAGCACTTGCACAACACCCCACCAGGCTGGGAGCTCGTCTGGGGCTCCTGGTGGCTGCCAGGCACCCGGGTGCACAGCCTGCCTCTGCTCACCCTGAGGCACCATGCTGAAGTGCACGCCAGGTGCCTCCCTCTATAATGGCCCTGAGAAAGGCCATCGCCACCCTCTGGAGAAGAGCCAGGGAAGAGCTGACCCAGGCAAAGAAGCAAAGAAGCCCAGATCAGTGCTGGGGCTTTGCGGGCCCCTGGCTGGGGACGTCCAGCCATGAGCGTGGACAGAGGGTGGGTTCTGGCACTGTGCTGGCTGCCCTGATGCTGCACAGCCCATCGCCTCGAGATGCCTGAGGCCAGGCAAGCCAAAAGTCAGCGTCTTGGCAGGGCACCATTGCTGCCTTCCACCTTGCCTCCTCCACCAGTGCCCCATCTCCCCAGCTGGTCAGGAGGTTGCTGTGTACCGGCTCAGAGCCAGGGCTCACCAGTCTAACAGCAAAAGCATGACTTGAAGGTGTTCCAGTGTCTGTGCCAGCTCCTGGCTCTCAGAGAAGTTTGGCTGGTGCCCTCAACTGGCGTGGCCCAGGGGACACAACCCTCAGCCTGTCCCTGATGGCTCTCCCAAGACATGACACCACACCATGGGGGTCTCTGGTGCTCCTCACAGCATGGACGTGGCCAGGGCCTACCATGGGCCGCTTGCCATAGATGGTATTTCATGAGAAGAGCCAGGAGAGCCAACCTTTCCAGGGGAGCACCAATGCAGACTGGCCTCTTCTGCTTCTGCCTGGGCCCATGTTGTTCCTCAGCAGCCCTGTTGCAGGCTCGGGCACCTCTTTGTGCTGGTAATGGACTTTGTGGCTCTGATTCTATGTGTTTCACACCGAACCCAGGCACCAGACTCGGTGTTTCAGTTCCTGTAGGTGTCTGCAGGCATGAGATTTATGCAGGACATGGTGCAGATGCTCCAAGTTCACATCTACACTGCGTGCAGGTGTAAGAGCAGTGTCTGCATGGAGGCCAGGTTAACCATCAGCATGCAAGCTACAGCTTGGGATTTACAACTTAGCTGGGACCATGTGTGCAGCTTTGCTTCTCACTGGTGTCTCCTTGAGCACCCCACCAACTTGCATCATTGTGATGAGTCTTCAGGCTGCCACAAATAACGGTGGTCATGATGTGAAGGTGGATGGGCCAGCTGAAGACCTGCCATGCTGTGGTGTCTCAGTGTCCACTGAAGGTCCCTGAGATAAAAGGAGAGTTGGGATGGCTGGATTTCTGGGTCTGTTTAGCTTCAGCACAAGTGTGAAGGAGACTCTGCTAGGGAATGCGTCTGTCCATAGGATATGTATGAGTTTCCCGGCACTTCCTTTCCTCAAAGTTATTAAGTGAAAGCTCTTCTGTCTTCTGCCATTCAGCTATTTGGAAGAAGGATGCTCAAATGCTGTCTAATCCCAGATCTAATCAGGCACATGGAGTGGATTCCTATTCTGCCTTTAAAAAACCTAACTTTGCCCTCTTTCAGGATCATCAGAAGCAGAGATACTTTGAGGAAAGCTTTAAGGACTTTCCAGACCTTTGCTGTGGTTAATTCTTTTTCCTCTACAGCTTATTTTATTTCTCATTTCCTTTGAGCTGATGTCACACGTTTCCTCTTCTCTAGTGACTCTGCAGTCATGCTGCAGTTGCTCCCATTCTGGTGTCCTGTTCTTGAGAGCTGCCTGCGTGGAGACCTTCCAGCCCCAGGGCAGAGAAACACTTGGAAGACCAAACACGCTCAGTACCCATCACTGCTCTACTAAAGCTGAAGATGGACATATTGTGCTGAATCCTTTTGACCGTGGTAAGCAGAAAATATACTTTATTAGTACTATTCCTCTTAGAATATACTTTTGCTGATGGCATAGCTTGTGAAAGCGTGGTCCTTGCATCTTGCATGAGTCAGTAAATCCTTAATGGAAGGGTATGGCCCATGGCAGAGAGTGTAGACTGCTAGCAGAGTCCACAGTTGCCCCGGCCGTGCTCTGCTACGCAGCTGGTTACTTCCACGTCTAGTTCTGCATACAGTGGAGTTGATGATATAAACCACTTGGGATTATCGTCTGGTGTACTAGTGTACGTGGTAGTGCTTAGGCTAGAGGCGCCAGGGATTTTGGTAACGCAATGCAGCCTGCTACAGCAGAGAACGGGACCCACACCCGCCAGCCTGCACCCCAGCCACTGTGCCTGTCTCCCTTCTGCGGGCGCGGAGAATATTTACGTGTTTTATACAAAGGGGAACCACTTCGACAGGAGAGGCTGACTGAGATCCCCCATACAGTGCTCCAGAGTCTAGGGCTTTGGACGTCTCACAAGTATACAGGAGATGTGAGCTCAAGTTTCTCAGGCTGAAGAGGAAAGTGGGTATTGAGTAAATTTAGTGGGGAATGGTGCCATGCTCTCTTCTAGCTGGATTTTGTAGAATATCTGGCTTGACAAGCAAGAAGGGAACCACAAAATTCTTGTGATTCCCTGAGGGACATTGGCATTGGCACTGGATGGGCTACTAATGCAAAGACAGATGAGCTCTACCAAGTGCTGTTGGGGCCAGGAGACGGCACTGCCATCTCCCACAGCCCACCTTTGCCAGAGATTTCTAGCAGATTTAACAATGTAGGGCATGTCATCGCTTTCACCTCTCCAGGTCAGAGCGCAGCCCCTTAGCTCAAATCCATCTTCTGTGCAGGGCTTTGCAGTGGAGGGGGACGTGCAGGTTTGCACTCCCTTCCACCCCATCTGCTAAATCTGGCAGCTGATGGGCAGGCCTGGAGACCCCACCAGTAAAGTTCACCAGAGCTCCTGGGCAAAGTTGGGAGGCTGCCATGCCCACGTACAGCACCAGAAGTGGAGGAGCAGATGGACAGTTCCCCCGGCACAGTCTAAAGGGACCTTGTGAATAACAGTGGTGCCTACATCTTGGATGTGGGCACTTCTCCTTGTGAATTCTGCTAGAGGGATGCATCACCTTTTTTTTATTTCCCCCCCGCTCTTGGTATATTCAGGTCTGGTGCTGCAGTAATAAGAGCACCTTTCGTTGCAAAGATTCCAGCCCCAAGCACCAGAACTATGTGCTGAAGTTGGCAGTTCAGCGAGTTTCAGATGCAGATTGGAAAAAAAACTTAAGTTGTCTAATGATCTTGGGTAATTAGGACTTTTTTATTTCCTCATCCTAACATCAGAATAGTGTATCAAACACAAAGCTCCCCACTAGTTTCTCTTGCCCCTGCAGAACCTCACCCCTTCCCTGAATTCTGCATCTGCTTGGTGCCCTCCTGAGCTGAGAGGTGCAAACCCTTCCAACTGGCATATATCCTTACCAGAGACAATCCCTCCGTGGGTGGGAGAGCTGGGCTTAGACATGGACATTTATTTAAGGCCGTGTTGCAAAAATTACCACTTTTCATACATAGATGAGGGTGTGGAAACAGATCCATGAGATGACCAGTTGGACTTGCCTTGGGTCCTGCATGAATCAAAGGTAGAACAGGGAGCAGAGCATGGCCCCTGTCTTCTCTGGGACCTCTCCGCAGGGCAGCAGGGAGTGACACAGTGACACAGCAGGGCTGTGCCAGACCTCTGTGGCCAGACGTGTCATAGCCCAGACCATCCTCACCTCCTGGCTACCACCACCTGAATCAGCTACTACCCTTTAGAGATCAGTGGGTTCTCAGCAGGGTGGCAGAGATCAAGGTGAAAGAGGACAGATACATGTGTCACCTGGCCAACTACTAGTACTGCCACAGCTACTTGTTAATTCACATGGAACATGGGACGAACATAATTCACACAAAACACTCGAAGGACCGAGTTTAAAGACACTCAAACCCCAATGCTGCCCAGCATGCAGCAGCCTGTGAAGGTCCAAGGACAAGTTGTGGGTATCTGTAGTTGTCATGTCCTTAGGGGACCTGTGAGGGGTGAGGAGGGACAGGCTCGGGAAGATGACTATTGACTCCTTCTCCTAACAGCTGGAAAGAGGTACCAAGGGGTTTGCAGAGTTTTCTGAAGAAAGGTAGAGGTTCCTTGAACTACAGCTGACTTCCCCATTTCAGAGGAAAATTGCAAATGTGCAAATGTGCGATTGAGGAACCAACTGCACATGGGCACAAAGAGAGACTCAACCCAGAGAGGGTGAGATGAGGGTTCATGCCACTATCTGCTGCTGGGGAAGATCCAGAAGGTTTCGAGGCAGGAGGGTGCCTTCTCCGGAGGCAGCAGTCTTTGGGGAAAAATCCTTGTTGTCCATGGGGCTGGCAGAGCTGAGGCAAGCACATTAAAATGTGCAGCACCCGCATTCCCATCATAACTCACACAAGAAGTGTAGACTTCGTGACTGGTGGTACAGTTTACTCACTCTCAAGGAAAACCACCATGTTCTGCAAATTAGGTTAAAAACCCAGCAAGTTTACCATCAGCGAGCAACCTAGTGTCCTTGCCTATGGCTTTCAAACTGCACCACCCGCATTAGTCAGTTATCTTCCCATAAAGGAAGAGAAAATCAAACTGATCTGCAGGATTATGTCACAGACAGGTGAGTGCCTGCCCAGCCTCAGACAGGGAGTTGGAGCTAGAGCCAAGAACAGGCGTGTATGTCCTCTGGATGGTAAAAGCAGCAGGTTAGAGTATACAAGGGATTAGACCAAACCCATGTAACTCTGGCTGGACAGGGCAGGGGCTGAAAATGAGATGAACCCCCCTCCCCATGGGTCAAGATAGAGGCAGTTTAATAAAAGCAAAAGCAAAGGCCACGCACGGAAGCAAAAGGAAAACAAAGATTTATTCTCTGCTTTCAATCATCAAGTGATGTCCAGCCACTTCCCGGGAAGTAGGGCTTCAGTGCAGGAAGCAGTTGCTCCCGAAGACAAATGTAAATAATGAATACCCCTCTTCCTCCTCCTTTCTCTTAGCTTTTATTGCTGAGCGGACAGCATGTGGTAAGGCATATCGCTTTGGTCAGTTTGGGTCAGCTGTCCTGGCTCTGTCCCCTCCCAAGATCTTGCCCACCCCCAGCCTACTGGTGAGGGGGGGAAATGTTGGAGAGACAGCCCTGAGCGCTGCTCAGCAGTAGCCAAAACACTGGTGTGTTGCCGACACCTTTCTAGCTACCAATACAAAGCACAGCAATATGAGGGCTGCTGTGGGGAAAATTAACTCCATCCCAGCCAGACCCAATACATTCTGAGACAAGAACATGTACAGTATTGATAATGCAGGAATTTGGTATGTCCAAACTGTAGGCAAGGTTTGAAGAAAAACTAACTGAAGTGGGGACTGGTAATATTAAAAACCTGAAGGCGTCTCTTTAGGGACAGTGTTTGTCAGCAGCCTCACAGGGAAGTACCGAATTGCTGCTGCTGACTTGTGCATTTGATGCAGAAATGGTGGTGCGGGGAGGGGAGCCAGATGGGTTTGATGACAACCTGAATTCAAAATAATGGCACAATAGACAACAGCCAGGATTTTAAGAGAGATAAACTGTAGTTATAATCAACAATGTATCACAAAACATCACCCATTAGGATTAGTGACTCATCTTTTACATCATTCACAGCAAAAAAATTGAGAGCTCTGGTAGCCTATGAAGTGAATGTGAGATGCTACAGTGCCTGCGACTAAAAAAATCTAGTTTTTATAAAGTTTCTGAAAGAAAAATACAATCTTTACAAGTGTAAGAAGGAAAACGTCAGAAAACAGCAAGTAGAGGGCGACTCTGGAAAGAGCACCAGTGAGACATTATTATCAGATATTGTTTCACTTCTGGAATTTCTAGGTAAAAATAAATGTAGGCAACTTAGAAAGCATTAGGAACCACGGGGGGGGGAGGGGGGGGCGGGGAAGAGACCCAGAAAACCTGTTTTGCTTATAGTAAAAGATTAAGAGGCTTGAGACAGAGCAGAGTACCAGATGATTTTATCTAAGAACGCTCACACAGAAAAGTCTTTTGAGATTAGAGATTAGTGATCTCAGATCCACACTGCAGCAAACGATGCTGGATGAAAGACGCAAAGGCTAGTATGGTGTGGAAATGGCATCAAAGACAGGACCAAGGGGACACAGCAGGTGTTTGTGGCTGGAGCCGAGGCATGGAGCAGAACTCCTGCGGTCACAGACAGCTGAAAATGAAAGGTGGGCTCTGGCTTAGCAATGGCACCATACCAATCATCTTGTTTTATGCTTTATATTTTTAGGTAAGAAGAAAAGATACAGCACGAAATTCTGCTTCAGACGTGCCCACTCAGCACCACGATGTCTGGAAAGGATAGGAGTGGTGCTGAAGGTATTGCTGATTCCTACATTTCGTGCCACATAGACTCTGAGTTTCGCTACAGCCTCTTCACTATTTTCTACAGCATCATTTTCATTCTGGGCTTTGTTGCCAACTGCTATGTGCTCTGGATTTTCAGCCGTATTTACCCCGCCAAGAAACTCAATGAAATCAAGATCTTCATGGTGAACCTGACAGTAGCTGACCTGCTCTTCTTGGTTACGATGCCAATGTGGATTATTTACTATGACCACCATGGAGACTGGATCATGCCCGAGTTCCTCTGTAATGTGGCTGGTTGTTTATTTTTCGTTAATACCTACTCTTCTGTTGCCTTTCTGATGGTCATCACATACAACCGTTACCAAGCCGTGACTAATCCCATTAAAGCTGCTCAGTTTACCACCCAGAGAAGGGGTATCTACTTATCAGCAGCTATCTGGATCATAATAGTGGGCAGCTCTTTGTATTACCTTTTTGACAATAATACTAATCAGGAGGAGAACGGTTCAAGGAATTTCACACGGTGCTTTGAGCGCTATAACACTTCTGGCAGTGTTTCAGCTGTTCTTGCCATTCATATCATCATCTGCATCCTCTTCTATATCATTTTCCTTTTTATACTAGGCTGGAACATCGTCATTATCAGGACCCTGTTCTCTAAATCAGTGCAGCCACAGAAGAGAGCTCATGTCAAGCAAAGGGCGCTCTGGATGGTTTGCACGGTGCTGGGTGTGTTCATCATAAGCTTTGTGCCTCATCACATCGTGCACCTGCCCTGGACCCTGACTGTTCTGGAGCAGTGGAAGAAGGAAAACTGTCACTTGCGCCAACTCCTCAATGATGCTCACCAGGTGACTTTGTGCCTCTTGAGTACGAACTGTGTGTTGGACCCAATCATCTACTGCTTCCTCACCAAGAAGTTCCAGAAGCATCTTTCAGAAAACCTGAAAAGCATGAAAGGGAGTCGCAAGTGCTCCAGGCAAACCACGGACACGGGGATTGAGTGCACCATTCACCAAGAGGATGCCATCAGGATCTAGGTCAGCTCTGTTCTGACTGCAGACTGCGATGCATGAATTAGTCACTCATCTTTTCTCAAGAAGAAGCACTGAGGAACACAACAGAGGACCAGGACATTACATTTCTTTTTTTCCCATTAGAAAGATGAATGGATGGGTGCTCATTTCTTCTACCACATGCAACTGGCAGAACTGGAACCTGTAATAATCTTGCAGAAAAGCACCTTCTGTCTGGGCTGATGTTCTCATGGGCACTGAGAACAGCTCAGACAATCTGCTTTTACATAAAAGAAATACGTCATTGAGTCTCTGCAGCGAGCAGCTAGAAGCTAAGCGCACTGAAGTTACCCATTGTGTTAGCCCAGACAGCACCATCCCTAGTGCTTTGCCTGCTCAGCTCCCACGAAGAATCTGGTATCAGACCTGTAAGAGACTTCTAAAAGACCTAGAAGAACAGACTGAGTTGCTAGCATCATCAAGTGACTTTTCCAGGAAGCTTGCCTGGTTCTGTGAAGAGAGACTGAGCTGAAGAAGCTCTTGAGAGGCTAGAAGTCCAAGGATTTCCTCAAATTCCATCAAAGAAGAGATCTGCACCTCTGATCCCTTCTTACCTACTTGCACGGTCTGCTGGGGTCCATACTTTGACAGATGTCTGGGAGTAGCTTTTACAAATTTTAGCCTTTGCTTCCAGCTCTTGAATCAGTCAAGTAACCAAACTAGTAGGCAAGAACAGGAGAAGAAATTGGCAGTGCCTCAGTCCCCATCCCCAGATCAGCATTATGTCCAAAGGGGATTATTGTCTGCCCTGGCTTCTTGTATGATAGCAGAATTGGCAAACCAGTGGCCTCTTGCACTCAGTTTAGTAATTTTTGGCTGACTGTGGATGTCTGTGGAAATCCAATCCCACTTTGGAGGCTCCAAATAACAGAAGATTATTTTCAGCATGGGCATTACGATAAGAAGAAAAAAAAGTTTAAAACGCTTCAGTATCTTTGTTCTTATTTATTTAAATTAGGGTTGTAGCAAGCAACCGTACATTATTCCTTCCCCCAGCCTTTCTATTTCTGCTATGAAGAAATGAAGCTGACTAGTTCTTGATATCCTACCACAAGTGAAGTATGTCAGGTCATGGCCGCTTTCTGAGTGAATCAGTGCTGCGCAGTGACACAGTTACACTTGACAAATGTGTAATTCACGCACTCCAACAAGACCGGAGACTCCTCACTCAGGGCTGGCTGCAGTCAGTTGGGAACCAGGGCAAAGTGAATTTCCAGGGGTGCTGAGTTCTGTTACTAATCATGAGATGCTTGAGGTTCCTTTTCTGACCCAAATTGCTCAATCCAGCACAGGAAATTGGGCAGGGAAGGGAACTTGTTTTCACAACGGTTTTTGGTTCCCTAAACTATATAGCAGAGTCTGGTTGACGACAGAAAAAGTGTATCTGACCTGTGACACTGATTATTCATATGCAAGGTCAGCAGCCTTCTCACACCCACCAGAGAATGTGAAAGATAAGCTCAAGTCTTTCCAAAGATAGGAGCATCGTTTGTATCAGACTTTGCCTATATTCAGTGGAGATACAGGTCCTTCAGATGTATCTCCTGAAGACCCTCAGGCAGCTTTTATGCTTATTTGTGCAAATGAGCAAAAGAACTAAGATGTTTCTTTTTCTAATGCCATCTGCCAGGGCTGGCCATGCACTCCTGGCCCAGTGCCAGGCAGAGGAAAGAACCTGATCACAATGTCAATGCATTTCCCTCCTGGTCCTGGACTCTGCTCCAGTAATGGCCACCCATAAAGAGCACCTGCTGGCACCTCTTAGCAGAGAGATAATTCCCTGACTATGTCCCTCAGCCATGTTCAAAGCTTTGCCCTAAATGTGCACTCATCTGAGCCACAGCACACAGCAAGGGGGGCAATTTCTGTAATTTAAAAGCCTAAATCCCGCTTGCTGGAGGAACCTCTGTTTCTGCCCTCTGCAGATGGCATGTTCTGCCTGAGGAGCTCTTGCAGCTGGCAGGCGGGGTGGAGCTTTCCTCTTTTCCCCTTGCCACCCAATGCGATAGCGGAGCTCTCTTCCTTCACAGCCCCTAAAGCACCGAACAGATGGAGTTTGGCGACTCTTAGAGAAAAGGGAAAGGGATTTTACATGGAGATCTGTTAAGTGCGTGATCTCCTACTGATTCCTGGAAAGCTTGCAACAGAGTTTACAGTTTAGGCTGCTTACTGTGGGTAAATAACACACTTTACTCCACAGAAAACGTTTGTAAGGTCGGTGTGGGCTCAGAGAACAAATGTAAATTTGCATCTAAGGAAAAGTGGAGGAAAAAGCCCCGAGGACTCTTCAGGAGGATATGTTGCAGTAATTAAGTCAGTAGCAATGTGTTTGTAAAAACCAGCCTGAGCTTCTACTTCTGTTCTTGGAATTACACGGTTTTACCGCAATGTTGCATTAGTCTGGTTTACTTTGCAATAAAATGCATCCTCAAAAGTTCTTTTAAATAAAGCGTATTCCCGAAGCCTTTTAACTTCTCCCACCTTCTCATCCCTCTGTGTTTACACTCAAGGGAAAAGCCTCATTGCCACATGGACACAGCCTGATTTTGGTGTGTGCCACTTTTTTTAAAATCACCAAGTGAACTCTTGGGAGAGGTGAAATTAAAGGCTCAGCAAGTTTTGACCTGCTAAAAGGGAAGGGGAAAGAAATCATTTCAGAGAGCAAGCAGCTTCTGAAAAACCCGCTGGAGCTCTCCAAAGCCCAGCCAGATGAAAACACCTGGCCTCGCTGGCCTGCCCAGGTGGGGGGCTTCGGCGACACCCCGTCCCCCGGCTGGGAGGTGACAGCTGCTTTAAGCACCCGCGCTGTGCTGCAGCCCCGCAGCGGTGCGGCGCCCGCCTGGAGAGCAGACCCTCTGCACGTAACCTACACCAGACCCAAAAGCAAGGCAGCAGCGGTGAGTCCCGGCCAAGCCGAGGCCCCCTTTGGTATCCCAAAGAAAATGGAATTTTCTGCTAAGCAATAACAATGAACCATGTGAGCCTGGCAAAAGAGAATTTGGCAGCCAGGGACGGGAGCTGCGAGAGAGCGGGAAGCGTTTGTTTTACGACTGTATCCTTGAGGAGAGCGGAGACACTGATGGAAGGCAACATCCTGTCTCAGGAGACGCTGAGACCCGGGTGATGAAGTGTACGGTCAAGGAGAACAGCTAACGGGGACGTCGGTAAGCACTAAAACACAGCGCCCCTGAGGTGAACTGTCCTCGTTAGGTACCAAAAATCACGCCCACAGGCCGGACCCCCCCCGTAAGCCCCTCACTCTCTGAGCATGCGTGTGAATGCGAAGGGAGCCGTGCCTCCCAGCCGAGATGAGAAGGAAACGAGACGACCGTCGGCTGGGGTGTGGCTGTCGGCACATGCCGCCGCCCGGACGCCCCGCGGTGCCTCGGCGCGGGCCGCGGCTCTGGGGGTCACCGCCCAGCCCCCATCTGCGGCAGGAAGGAACTAAACCAGGCCCGCTCCGCGCCGGGTCTGGCGCCGCGCAACCGGGCGGGCGGGCCCGCGCCTCGGGGAAGCCCCCCGCCCCTCGGGGAAGCCCCCCGCCCGCTCCCGCACGGCGCCGGCCGCGCGGCCCGCCCGCTGCCCCGCGGCCGCTCCCGCCTCCCGCCGCCGCCGCCGTCACTTCCGCCGCGAGCGCTCTGCTTCCGGGCGGCCTGCGGCGGGCGGGGGCGCCGCTGCCATGTCCGCTGCGGGACGCGCTCCCGGGCCCGGCTGCGGAGCCGCCTCTCGGTAAGCGCCCGCCCGGGGGGGGGCCCGGCCCGGCGCGGCGCGGCGCCGCCGCGGGGAGGGCGGCGCGGGGCCTCCCCCGCCCCGAGCGCGCCCGGCGCCGCTGCTCCGCCGCGGGGCGGGCCGGGGCCCGGCGGGCCCGAGCTCCGCGGGGGCGGCGCGCAGCGTGGGGCGTGTGCGCTGCCGCCCCCCCGCGAAGGGAGGCCCGAGGGGCGCTGCCGGCAGGGCGGGAGCGGCGGGGCCGCGCCGGGGCACGGGGGGCGCCGCCGCCGCCGCCGCCGGGCGGCTGCCGGCGGCCCCGGTGCCTCCGCGCTGCGGGGGGCGCCTGGCGGAGCCGGGGGGCAGCGCAGAGGTGCGGACGGCACTGAGCGAGTCCCGGAGCCGAGGTCCCGGGCGGGAGAGCCGCGGGCGGCGCGGCCGGGCCCGGGCCGGGCGGGTTCCCCGGGCCAGCAGCAGCAGGGAGCGTCAGCTCAGGGCAGCCCTGCTCGGGCCGTGCTGGCTTTGCAAGGCGGCACTTGAACGCATCTGCGCTTCCTCGTCGCGGGGTGGGTTTAGTTGCTCGCGCTGGAGCCTGTGCAGACGGGTCCGAGAGGAGGCGAGTGGCCTTGGCAGGGCCACGGGCGCTTGGGCTCACAGGCCGCGCCGGAGCCAGGTTGGCTCTGCCAGACGCCCCTGGTTCTGGGAATGCTGCGCAGGGTCGCTGAAGGTTCATGTGGAGCCAGCTCAAGCACAGCATGCTCTATTAGTTTGGTTTCTGCACTGCATGGTGTGACTAAATTGTTTCCACTCTAGAGCTAGTCCTTGGTGCAGCGTAGCTGTGGTAATTCAGATGGAGCATCGTACAAAAAAGTCTTGGTGGACTTTGCTGTTGGTATGGAGCTAGCTGTACTGCTTCTGCGATGCACTTGATCTGCGATGTAGTAACTTCCAACTGGTAATTAAAAGTCAACTGTACTGATAAGATTTTTACAGTTATCATTATCTGCCTATGTTGTGTGGTTTCCTTCAATTTTGTCTGTTACAGATTATCTTAAAATCATGATACTGAATAAGATAGGTTTTGTTGAGAATCATGGCAATTCATGTGCCTAAGTCATTGTTTTCATAATGAGCTGCTTTTAAAAAATCATGAAGACAGTGGCTTCCTCAACCTGCAGAACTACTGACGTATCAGACCGTACCCATCACGTTTTGGGTTTTTTCTTGACGCCTCATGGTGTGATACTTCTTGTGCAGCTCTGTGTCTAAAAGGTAGCTGAGGTTAAGGTCTAGCAGTTTACGAGCCATTACGATTACTGCACAGTATCTTTCTGCAGCTTTCACCTCCCTCTCAGCTCTTCTGTGCAACCTCAGCAGCAGTTACGGCACCTTGGTAACTGTGTATTGTTGGGTTGCGTGACAAATTTGATTTGTCCCCACCACAGATGTATGCAATAGCTGTAGTAATTCCTGAGTAATCAGTGGCTTCAGAAGGATTCATAGCTTCTCAAAACTTTGCCCTGTAAATATGCAGATGTTGAATGAGCTTTGAATTGAATATGTCTGACTACGCTTTATTAAACGGGTTTCCATGTTTTGTGTTAATGGGTTGCAGTACCTCTACAGCAGATTAATGTATTATTTCCTAGCGTTCATGTACCAAAGGGTAGTTATAGATCACTAAACATCCAACTGGATAAAATATACTGAAATATTTTAATTGAATGAAAAGCCTAGCGAGTAGCGTGTTCCTGTGTGCAAGTCATGCTATGCATAAAGATTCAAGGCTTAAAGCAGATATATTGCTGTGGTCATGAGTAACTCAGTGCCTGTATTCCTGGTTATCAGAAGTAGGATTTTTTTTTCTTTCCCCGCAAGTCTGTGCCTTTTCTTTTTTTTTTCCCCCCAAAAGGTGCTCCTAGAAAATGGGTGTTTGTTAAAACTTGTACTGGGGCTACAGAACTGTGTGATTGAAAAAGGAGCTCTCAGGATGTACAGGAAACTTTTGAGGCCTTAAATGGATTCGTGTTGGGATTTAACAACTGGTATTTTGTGTATGATCTCGCACCCAGCAGTGTCTGCAGACAACAGGCCTACAGACAGCATTGTCTCTTGCAGCGGCTCCTGAGTGTTTTTGTTACATAAACCACGACCAGTGGCACACGCTGGTTAGTTGTAAGTTGAGGAAGGTCTTTTACAGCTTTTTCTTGCTTTGTCTTAATTTATTCTCTTTCTTTCATCCTAATTTGTCTGGAAGTTTTTCCTTTAATTGGTTAAAGGGCAGCAAAACAAGCATCTCTTCAGCAGTGACCCCTCTCTAGCAGTGATTCAAGGATAGTTCATGCAGGTGCTATGACTGGAGGCCCTCCAGTACCTGAGGGTATAACTTCAAATCCTTTCTTCCTTCTTGCAGCTGCCTCTTGCAGCTTCACTGAAGGTGGTGCTGCAAGGGGTCAGATCTCCTCCTAATGCGTTACCCAAACCTGATGTTTAGGAGAGTGCTGTGGGTGAAAGACACAGCATGTCGTAGCAGGCTCTTCGGTGTATGGTGTCGTTTTGATCCACACCACACCAGTCACTGCTGTCTTGTGTTTTCCTGGTTGTCACCGATCAGTCCCGTAGCTGGGCAATTTAACTAGAAAACCAGCTTTGTATTTAGAAAAATAATTTAGTATTGCGATGCAGCTGATTGGGAAGGTTTTCTATCTCTTAGATAAACTCTTGGAGTTGAAGGTATGGCTAATCTAGTCTCAGAGGTGATTGAACCAGTTCTTCAGTTCTGTAGAAGATGAGCCTCTCCTGAGTTGAGACCCACCTACAGAGCTGTTCTCACACCCCGAGAGCTTCCTTCTGAGCCTTGAAGTTTGCATCATTTGTGTTTGAATAATGACAGCCCTGTTTCTGTGAGAGTCACCAGCTGGAACATAACTTAAAGTGCATGGCAGCTTTAAACCTTGGGTGATGGTTCATATTTCTATAAATATACTCTTGTATGTAATTCCATTTTGAAGATTTTACAAATCACTCTCATACTAATGTTTTCTTTGTGACAATTTTTTTGCCCTATTCTATTTGAGAGAGCTTAAGAAATTTTTCCTTAAATATGATTGATTTAAGATGATCAGGGTAGAAAAATACATATTCAGGACCAGGATCATTTGAAAAAGTAGGCGGTTAATTATTCTTCAGAGCAGAAAAGAAAGTGGCAGCTGTTTTCAAAACCACATGGAAGTATTCTGAAGTAGAGCGGATTGCTGGTTTCCTGTCTGTTTCCCCACGCTGCTTTTTTGGTGAAAGCATAGTTGTTCTCATATACCTGTTGGGGAAAATACTGTCAGAGGAAACAACCCCATTGGTTCAAGGCTTTGAAGTTTATCATAGAAGTCTGGTCCCATTTGCAGTATGTGTGATGTTTTGTTCAATACCTTTATAAGAGCTCTTGAAATTTCAGAAGCCGTTGCCTTGATTATTCTGTGTGCTTTAAATCCCCATTTCCTGCCAGCCAGAACTTTTGGGGTATAGGGAGAGTCCTTCTAGAAGATAAAGGAACTCAAAGATAACAGGAACTACTTTTTTTTCTTCGTTAGCTGGGCTAATTTTTTCTTCATTATTCTGGAGAACTATAAAGACACACAAGGTTTAATTCTTTTTCTACTGTATCAATTTTTTTTTTCTCTCCAGTAGTTAGCTCTCATACCAAGCCTGCTGCTACATTGACCTTTCTGGATATGAGGAAAAATTAATTCTTTTGGCTTTTTAAAAAAAAAGAAGTTACAAAAAAAGAAGTTACAAAATACTCCCTCTTGCCTGACCTGGAGAAAGCCAAAAAGTCCCCATGAGTCAATGATACCACTGCTCTCAGCATTTTAAAATAAGATAGCAAAAGTAGTTTGACAATTTTCTGAATTATTAATCTGTGTAGTAGCTTTCCAGGACCTAAAGAATTTCACTTTGTGCTGAAGAAAAAACAGCACCAAGTTGTTGAGTAAGTTTCTCTAATCTCTGAATGAAATGACCTTTTTTGTGGTTGCTGTTATAAAAAAACATACATAATTGGTCTTCACTGAAAGTGTTAGTTCTTGCTGAACTACTGCCAGAATCCAGTGTATGTCATGCAGCTTTTTTCCAGTGAGGGAAGTAAAAAGTGGACTAGTTCAAGAGAGTTTTTGGCAGACTCCATTAGTCAAAGATGTCAACATCAAGAAATTCCCCAAAGGGCTGTCAGGTTTTGGAGCTAAAAGGCGGCAGAAAATACTGTGGACTGCTCTTTCTCAAAGGTTAACTGTTACATATGGTAAGCAAGAAGATACTAATTCCTTGGGCTCTCGTTTAGCCTGAAGGCGTGTGTCATCCTGCTGGTTCTGCCGAAACTTCAGTCCTGTTAGTCACTCGCCCGGGCCCCTGGTTTCCCTGGGGATGGGCACGCAGTCACAGATGACGGAGCTACCAGGGCTCCAAGAGCTGCAAAAATGAGTTGTGCCTGCGTTCCTTGCCTGTCCCAGTTGTCAAATAAAACTGATCGTAACTTTATGGAGTGTAGGGTTAAAGATAATGGGATTCACTTTGCAACTGGTGTCAGCTAAAGTTAAAATGCACAATAGTATCACTTGCCACAACTCAACTAATTACAAATATCTTGGTAAAACAATGAATGACCTGGTCATTTGTCTGCATTCATTTTGCATTCTAAATTTCCTGTAGTCATCAGAAACTTCAGAACATACAGTACTATTTTTACTAAGACTTATTTGTTGTCTGGTTAGGGATTAATTTTCAGTGACAAGGTCTGAAGAAAATGTGTTTATAGCAGTGAAGATATCTTCATGATCTTGTTTGTTTCCTGGAATCAGGCAACACTTGCACATGCCAGAAGGTTAGAGGAACTGGTTTACGTGATGCCTGAAGCAGTGTAATTATCTTTTTTTTGTTTGGTTTGGTTTTTAAGTATTGACCAGATTAAAACATAGACACACACTGTGGAAAGGTGCAGACACAAAGTTTGAGTCTCTTCTAGTGAACACAGTTGTGTGAACCCTGAAGTCTCAACTCCTCTTTATTTTTTTTCCTCCTTAAAAGCTGTAACTCAAGAAATGCAGTACGTTTAAAAAAAACCCAAAAGCAAATCCCCAATATCCCCCCCCAAAAAAACCCCAAACAAACAAACAGACAAAAAAAAAAACCAAAACCAGCCAACCCCAAACCCAAAAACCTTGATGGCCTTCATGGCTCTCCATCAGCCCCTGTTGAGTGTTTTGTTGCTGTTTGTAATACGTGTAGCTGCCATTTGGCCCAATCTGGTAAAATAGTCCGACTGAGACCCCTGTGGATCAAGAACAATCTCAAACAAGGCTTCTTACGTTATTAAAATGTCAGACCTTTCCCGCTGTGTTTCCTTTGTCCGTATCTTTGGTATGTGTCATCCTACTCCGTCAGGGCCTTCAAATGATTTTTCTGGGTACGTAGCAGAAGAGGCTCACTAATTGCAATAGTGAGTAGTAATCCACGTTAGGTTGCTGAATACACTGCTTTTCTGTGTTTAGAAGAAGACTTGGAAGAATGCAGGGAGAAAAAACTGTCTTTCTCTATAGTAAAGAAAAAGTTTCAAGCAGGAGAGGTCCACAGACTGAAAGCTTATGTCGCCACAATTTTGTTGTCTAGAAGTATGTTTTTGTTTTCTGGAGAAGAGAGTTGTTGATTGGAATGAGTCATTGTTTTTAGATGTTAATTCATTTGAGTACTCTTGAGCTGAAAATATTTTGTATGGGCTAAATATAAAAAGTTATGTAATGACTAGACTGGCAGTTAGATAATTCAAATAAATAATGGCATGAAAGAGAAAAAAGGAAATGGGAGTAGATGGAAGGACAACAGGGAAGAAAAGGGAAATATGAATATGGTTTTTACTGTGAAAGTTTTGTTGTCCTGGCTGTAAGATCTTTTGAGGCTTGTGTAGAAACTTTGTACTGTTTTTGTGCATTTGAATGTAGCTTTATTACTGATTGTCCCAGTCTGGAGCATAGGTAAGCTAGAAGCACTCACAGTAAATAAAATAACAGCCCCTTCTCTTTTTATAAAAATAATGCATGACATACAAACTAGGAATCTCTGAGCTGATCCTGAGTATGTGAGATGGTCACTGGTAGCACGTGTTAATTGCGATTCATACCGAAGAGGACCTGAACTAACATGGAAGAAAAAGAGAATTGGGAGAAATGGGACCTTTAGGGTAGATTGCGGGGGGGAGTCATCAGACATTTCTTTGCCAAAAGAGGAGAGGTTCTCTATCAATGGAAAGCTGGTGAAAGCATAGATTTGGACTGCAGGGGACCTCATGAGGTGGCCTCCTTCAGTCTCCTGCTCACAGGAGGTAGGTTGTTCAGGGTCTTGTCCACTGGGGTTTTGAAAACGTGCGAGGGTGGACATTTTACCACCCTTGTGGGTCACTCTTCTGGTGCAGACCACTCACATGGTGAATGAATTTTTCCTCATGTCGAACTGGAATTTTTCTTGTTGCAATTTATGACCATTACCTCTTTCTCTAGGCACTTGAGATGAGTCTGGCTGTGTCTTTTCTATGATATCTTTTTAGCCTAGCTTGAGACAAGCCTTCATTGCTGCAAGGACTCACAGCTGACTCATGTTGAACTCCTTGTCCACCAGGGTCTCCAGTTTCCTTCCTGCAGAACTGTGACTTTTCAGCTTGTTCCAGCCTGTCCTGTTGCATGAGGTTGCTCCATCCCTAGGGCAGCGCATAGCACTTGCCCTTGTTGAACTTCATGAGGCTCCTTCCAGCCCATTCTTCCAGCATGTCACAGTCCATCTGAATTGCAGTTCTGCTTTTCAGGCTTTTGGGCTGCACCCCCCCAGTTTGGTCTTATCCGCAGATTTTTTCTGAAGGGGTGTTCTGTGCTGTTGTGCTGGTCAAGATGAAGATGATAATATTGTGTCCACTATCAGCTCTTGTAGGTGGCTTTTTGTTACCAGCCACTAGTTAGATTGTAGACCTGTAATCACAGTCCTTTGAACCTGGCAGCCCTGACAATTTTTCATCCACCATGTAGTCTGTCCATAGTTTATACCTGCCCAGTGTGGCTGCAAGGATGCTGAAGGACTCTGCATGACTAAAACGAACTACAGAATGTTTTTAGCTCTCTCATTCCACAGAGCAAATCATTCCATCAGAAAGGGAAGTCAAGTTGGCCAGGTACCATTTCCCTTTGGTGGATCCATGCTTGTTGTTCCTAATCGCTTTCTTGTCCCTCATGTGCATGCGAATGTTCTCCGTGCGGATTTGCTCCACCGTCCCCTGCGACACTGAGGCAGGTCTGACTGGCCTGTATCTCCCTTATTGCCTGTCTTGAAAGTGACGTTTGCCCTTTTGCAGTCATCAGTCACCTCCCAGATTGATACGACCTTTCAAAAATGGTAGAAAGCAGTTCCTTCTCCATCCTACTTGGTCTTATGGAGTTGCTATGTCCAGTTTTCTTAAGGTGGTGTCTAACTTCATCTTTCTATACCGTTGTCAGTGTCTGGGAGCAGCAGGGACATGCTGGTCCCTAAGGGAGGGGATGCTAAATGTAGTAGCAAGGCAGGCAGCAGCAGTGGCCTCACCAGCAAGGGTACAGTCCCTCAGGACCCATGGGGTGAGGAGGGCAAGTTGGGCAATGGCAGGTAGCTGGGTTAAGGCAAGAGCCTGGCTTGGCAGACGGATCCACGGTGAGGCAGCTTTGAGGTCAAGCTGGGAAGTCAAGTCTGTAGCGCAGGTGAGTGCCAAAGGTGAGAGCCACAGCTTAAAAGCAGCTCCTGAGACAGAGAGTGGAGACCTTTGCTGAAGCCTCCAGTAGAGCTTTCTGGAAAAGCTGTCCCCAAGGTCACCAGCTGTACCATCTTGGCTCTGAGCCCAGGTAGCCAGTCCCGCAGGAAGGGGGATATTTGCTGGGGGCCCTGACAAGTGGCACTTTCTTCCTCCAAGCTCTGCCATGAGGCACAAGGACTTGGGAGGCCTCAAAGCAGACCTCGATGGTAAAGCCTGAAGCAAGGAAGACATTGAATACATCAGCCTTTGCTGTGTCCTTGATCAGTTGCCCTGCTCAGCATCTGACCAATGGTTTACTTGGTCTTTTGTTGCCAGCGTGCTCACAGGAGCTCTAGAAGCCCTTCTTGTTGCCCTTTGCATCCCCTGTCAGATCTGAGCCAGCCAAGCTTCTGATCTCTGCATGCTTCATTAGTTCTGGTGAACGCCTCGCTGGTATCTGGTCTTTGTTTGACCTGCCATATGCTTCCTTTTTGAGCTTAGTCAGAAGTTCACTGTCCAGCCAAACTGTCCTCCTTCTGCATCTGCTCATTTTCCTGCATGTTGGGATGGACTGTTCTTGGGGGAAAGCTGTCCCTGAGGATCAACCATTTCTCCTGGGCTGCATTGCTCCTTCAGGCCCTCCTGTAGTACCGTACCTATCAGATCAGTCTCCTGAACGAACTGTAGTCTGGCTATTTATTTTGTTACTTGTCATCTTCACTTCTCCTGGGGTCTTGAAGTTTTACCGTGTCACATCACCACATAAAAGATTACCTTTGATGCATTGAGAAACCTGACTTTTGTTGGCTCCGCCACGTTGCCCTCACAGTGGGTATTGGGGTGGTTGAAGTCCCTCTTGCAAACTGTGGTGTGTGATCACTAGGTTTCTTCCAGCTGTTTAAAGAAGCCTTCATTCACTTCTTGACAGAGGATCTGTAGTGGACATCTACAACAATATTCCCCTTTTTTGGCTGCCCTTCTTACCCTGTGCAAGATTGTTAGAGGTCTATCCATCATCCCATAGCAGAGCTGGTTCGTCTGAGCATTTTTGTCACCCTGTCTTACCTGTGCTATCCCCTACTTGCTGGGTCTTCCCTGACAAACCTAGTTAAAAGCCCTCCAATTCAATTAGCAAGCCCAGGGAGCAGAGGACAGGGCTTAGTGGTCACTTCAAAGTCTGGACAAGAGACAGCACTGTAGTACCCTTAATGTTGGTGCTTAGACTGGTTTTTCCAGCATTTTCACCAGTGATCCAGAGAAATGAATGACCAGTGAAATCCCCAAGTTCACTCACCAAAGGCAGAAGGATATTGCCAAACTGAGTGATCAAGAAGGTGGCAAAAGAGCTTCAGTGTAGATGAATTTATGAGAACTTAAGGTAATTAACATAAATATAGTTTAGATCGCTTTCCCTAAAATAAGGGTAATTCATCTAGAGAAAAGCAATCTAAACCGTATCTACGTATGGCTGAACTCAGAACAGGCAGTTATGACTGCAGGAGGAGAACCTGAGAGTGACGGCTCATTGGAATGACTACTCAGTGTAAACGGGAGCCAGAAAAAAAGCCGATGATGTTGACTGTCATTAGGAAGGGTGTTGAAAACAACAGAGGCATTGTTTTACTGCTCTGCAGTAAAGCTGTGGTTACAGCCACATCTCATATACTATGTGCCGCTCTGGTCGCAGCATCTCAAGAGGGAGCAGAGAGGGTGCAGAGATTGTAGGGGATGGAGCAGATGCGTTATGAAGAGGAGCTGAAGCCTGGGACTGATGTGGAGAGAGAATGTAATCAAGGTTCACAAAATGCTGAAGGCAGGGGATGTGCTGAAGGCAGAGCTGCTCACCCAGTCCTGCCATACTAGGACTGAAAGCCCTTGGAAACTCATTGGAGCTGGGTGTAAGACAACCAGGAAGTTCTTCATGTGGCAGGTTGTGAGCTGCCCCGGGCAGCTGTGGGAGCTGCCGACCACAGTCAGTTCAGAGAGGGACCGGACAGATCTGTGGGAAATGGGTCCATGAGTGGGTGCTGGAGGATGAGGCAGGGATGTCCCCTCCGCAGTCCCACGCTTGTGGCTGCTGGAGGGGCGTGCAGGGGGTGGTGGAGGGTGGCCAGGCGCACACACTGCCTGCCGGTGGCATCTGCTGCGGCTGCTGTTGGAGACAGCAAAGCTGGGCTGGGCTGGGCTAGACGGACCACTTGTCTGACCCGGTAGGGTGTTTCTGTGCTCCCACCTGCCTCTGCCAGCAGGACTGATGCTGTGTGAAGCAAATGGTTTAGTAAATCTGCTTAATTAAAAGCAGTGGCTCTTACTGAGCAGCTGAGCATTGAGCATCATCATTTAAACTGTTTCCCCTGTAAAAAATCTCAAATATCCAGTACTTTATTCTTTATTTAATTTTTCTGAGCAGGTTACTCTAGGAACTGTTGTTGCTAAGACACAAATGGCTACAGATGTTCTCAGAACTGATTGCACTGTGATAAATACTGTGGCTGCCTCTAATGCAAAATAACAAAAGAAATAAGTAAATTTACTGTAGTCACAACCTTTTAAATAAAGTTGTGGTGAAAGTTGAGTACTGAAACAGTTTCTCTAATAGAACTATAGATTAATGTCCTTGTAGCCTCTGGTGGTAGCTATATGACTTTTTTATATGTATTAGTGAAATCTTATTGAAAATGAAGTTTAGAGCTGCATGATGTAAATAATTCCTTTTTTTGTGGTTAATGTGATGCAGATTTGCTGTCTGCTAGAGGTTTAAAGATTTCAGTCTTTCGTTCAGGAAATTTCCTCATCTGTTTGAATGTGTCTGAAGTGGCTTCTAGAAATTAAAGGTAGTATGCTGTGCTGTTTGAAAGTTTGTTTTAAAAAGCTTTTAAGACAAACAGCATTTTTTTTTTCCCCTGGAGCTGAGCTCTGGAGATTTGCCACCCATTTATCAGTTATCTAAGACACAAAAATGTACGAGAGCCACAAGGTACCGGGTATCCATCTTATCATTTGTGGTCTTTAGAAAAAAATCCATTAAGTCTCAATGCAGGTTGAATCCTCGTGAACAGAGGAGGTAATTTTTTTTCTACTTTTCTTACGTTTACATAAATTACTGTGCTTTATTCGTAACTAAAAGGTTAAGGGCGGTTTCATGTTCTTGTGCCATGTGCGCTCTGCACATTAGATCTATCTAGAAGAAATTGCCGACTTGTTTCTGGGCTCAGTGGGAGTTGTTTTTCTCGAGGATGAAGTTATTTCCAAATTTCCCTTTTGTGAAAACAGTTTGTTTCCCCATTAAAAATTTCCCTGCTGTGTTTCAAAATCATATTTAACAGAATTGCATAAGAACTGGGAAACCAGGCTGCATGTGCGTCATTGTTCAAGCGAAGTGAACTGCAGACAGCCTTAACGTTGATAGCCCTTCAAGGATTTAGAAATAACATGAAAATTCCTATTAATGAAATTGGCATTGCTTAGGGTAAAACTATATTTGCATTCCCACATTTAATTTCAGTAAATTTCTCACTTAATAAATATGGCGCAATTTTTTTTCCATTTTAAGATTACGAAATTTTAATCAAACCATGATTTTTCAGTCCTACAGGACTGTGTTTATAGGCTTGTCATGGCCATTCGTACCTTCAAAAATAGGGCATACAATCTGCCTTCCCCGTAACTTTTACAGTGTTTGATTCTGAGTCTTCCCCGGTTAATAAAGAAGAGAAGAGGGAGCACGGAGAGGGAGCAGTAAACAATCCAACAGATCTCACAGTAAAGGTTTATTCTTTGGTATTCTTCACAGTATTTTGCAAATACCCGTGTGTGTTGTGTGTGTGTATCCAGGTGTGTGGGTGTGTGCGTGGAGAGTGAGAAAAAGCAAAGAATAGCAGAGTATAAATCTCTGCCATGAGATCTGCTGGATTTGTTAAGATACGAAATCAGCAGACTGGTGTGTAGCACAGCTTTCATTCGTTAACTCTATTCCATTTTTTTTTTTTACACTGCTGCTCTCTGCTGCTGATAAAGGAAAATAGTAGAGAACTGTACTTACAAAAGGGGTGGATTTAACAAAATGAAGCTTGAGATATGGTGTCTTAAAGATGGACTTTAGAGGGAATTTTTAAGAATTTTTTTGGAGAGCAAGGCTGCTGTCTGAGGAATTGGTTGTTGGTAGCTTTAAAGTAGGATTTGGGGGTATCACAATTTGAAGTTAGAAACCCGAGTTCCTTTTCCCTCTTTACCTCATTTGGATTTTCAAACACCGGAGTAATGCATCTGTTCTCATCTGCTTGGCAGTCATGGGATGACTGCCTTCGTATGATGCTTACCCATTCAACTTACAAATTCACTTGGGAGCACCAAGGGAAGGAGATCATTCCTTGTGCTACTTGCAGGTCTACTTGTGAAAGCAAATAATTTGTATTAAGTATTTCATTCCTTAGTGGAGGAGGAAGGCTAGGTGGGCCCCCGCCTGCTCGCCCCTGCCTTTCTTTGCATGTCACCGGAGTTGCATTAGCGCATTAAGTACTGCAACTCCCTTTTCTTTAAGGTATCTTTGAAGTTTTTTGAGTTTGTATTGGCTCATCAGACAGAACATTTTACCCACCCAGGCATCTGTTTACTCCTTCATTTTGTTTGCATTATTGTGATGGTACAACTTCATGAAGAATTTTCACTATCTTGTTTTTGCTGAAAGAAGGAAAAATGAAGCTTAGTACACAATTGTTTGATTCCTCACAGCTCCTTAAGGGGCTGTTTTATTACACAGACCAAACCAGGACCCAGGCTGATGCTGTCATTTCCTGTGATCTTTAATCGAGCTGTTTAAAAACAAAATGGATGATTCCTCAAAACTTTAGAGAATGCCTGTTTTTGCCAAATCCTCGTGAGAGGTCCTGTAGGAGTGGGCAGCGGGCTGGGTTTGCTTGCTCGGTGTGGGCAGGATGCTAGTTTGGCTATGTTGAATACAGAGTTGGAAATATTTCAGCAGCTTGGCTGATGAAGTGTTATCACAGTTGGCTATGGGAATGCTGAGATAGGGGAAGAATAAAATTGTAAAGAAACTTTCCTGTGGAACAAGGAGGTTATATCTATACACCCATTCCCACCCTGACATGGAGGGGCATGGGTTGCTGCCGGTGTGGGGGATGATTGATAGTGTGTTATACCTGAAGATGAAAACTTCAGTCGTAAACCTTCAGAACAAAAAGCACTTGGTAGCTGTGCAGTGCATAGTAGTTGTCAGTATGTGTCTCTTCTCTCTTCACTTTTTGTGTTTATTTCTTTGGGTGTTTTTAATTAAATTAAAAAAAAAAATGGGGGAAGGGGGGACGCACCACATCCCACTGTGCCAAGTTCTGCTCCTCTCCGAAAGAAGCATTTTGTCACGTGGTGAGTGGCACAAAGTAAAAGCATACTGCGAGGAAAAACCCTGCGCCGGTCGGGTGATGGCTTAGGTTGCTTTGGTTGCACTCCCTGATCCCGTGTGCGTGTAGTGTAGCAGCACGGGACGGATTACCATGAAATGCTCCCCTGGAAAATATGGGAAGCTTAGACTCTTCTGCTGCTGCTTAATTCATATATTCATTGCTGTTCATGGTAAGGTGCTGGCCCTTGAGTAAATAAGGACTGGAAATAACTGCATAGACTACGTTATTGTGCATACAAACATTTTATTTTAACTTTCTGTTTAATAGATATATTTTCATTACCCTAACTAACACTTTGTTCTTAGGGAAATAGTGGCTATTTTAAAGTAATATAAAACCATATCCAAAGAGCTTTTTTTCTAATCAGTATAATTACTGCTTTTTGGCTTTATCACAGTATCTTTGACTTTAATTATTTGCAGCTTGAGAGAGGAACTGTTCCTCAGCCGCAATTTTATATTCAAAGCCAAGGCAGATGGGCTTGAAGAGAACAGAGTGAAAGTAAATAGCAGTCTAGCCTGATGCTAATCGTGGGTAGCTTTCAGAAATTATATCCATAGTATCTAGTTCGAGAGTCTGAGCAAGCGAGACTTTGTGTTTTAGGACTGTTAAAACAGGATTTAGGGCAACAAACTGTACCTAGCTTGCCAGGGCTTTTAATGGGGAATAATTGGCACAGTGATCTTGTGCAGAACAGAAGGCAGGCAGCAGATCTGTGCGATTCTGCAGTCCATTCCTCTGCTTTGATGCCTTGTCTTTTGAAGTTTAGATAACGCATCTCCACAAATTGAGCAAGCAAAATAAAAGGACATGCAAAACACCTATCCTTGATATTTTACATTGTTGGTGTTCTGCGCAAGTTGGAATTAAACCAGGACGGCTATTCAAAACAAGTCTAGATTAAATAAAAAATGTTGTTTAATTCAGATATTACAAAATATTTTTCATCAGATAACTAATGAAAACCACCCCATAAATGGAAAAAAGTATGGTATTTTGCTGGTTTTCAGAAGCATAACACTTGGCTCATTTTTCTGAATGTTTCTTTCATTGCTGCAAATCATTCGATGGCTCGTTGCGCGCTCAGTTATGTTTTGCACAGGTTTTCTCACTCACAAGCCCAGTGGCCCATGGAAGTATTCTCACCACCAGAATCTACTGTTCGGTCCCCCCTCACACACGCACACACACAAATATAAATAGATATATAGATGGAAAAAGTGATGAAATCCCAGCTGCCCCTGGAGCTGTTAATCACCGATTTCTTCTCTTCTGAGGTGGGCAAGCGTCAGGCGCCTTTGGGAGGCCGTGGCTTCGCATGGGACGGGGAGCAGGACCACGGCGGTTGCTGTTCTCCTGCCCGGCGGTCGCGGTGGTACCCCTTGTCATGGGTGCAAGTGCAGCAATTTGGACTCTCTATGGAGCTGAAGATATCGAAGATCAGCTTTGATATTTCTTCTGTTGTGGTCACTTACAGTTTTAAAATGTCCCATAATAGAAACTGTGTGATAACTTTATCTCAAGTACAGTCGCTTTAAGTTAAAAATCTAATTTTGAGATTTGAGATGCTACAAAAAAAAAAATCAGTGTTGTGTATCTTCAGTTTTTGAAAATCAACTTTGTTCATGGCGAGCTGCTTGCTAAGTAAGGTAATATGCTGAGGTGGCTCAAGCTGAGCAGGTGCAAGGTGCTGGGTTTGTTTTTTGGAAAGCCAAGCCTTGGGCGGTGCGTGGGTGCGTACCCTCATACCCTCCTCCTGGGCGAGGAGGTGGCTTACGGCACCCGGAGACGCTCGGGGCTGGCGGAGGGCAGGGGTGCTCCATACGCCTGCCCGAGGGCTGGAGCCGGCCGATGGGCAGTGCGGGGAATGAGCCATGTTGGAGGGTGCTGTTAGGGAAACGAGCGCGGCCGGAGCAGCTGCTCCCCGGATCCTCCTCCCCGGGCCCCGGCGCTGAAGCTGTCGGCAGTTTCGCTCGGCCTCTCCCTGCAGGAGGGCAGGGGCAGGCAGCTCCCCTCCCTGGCTCTGTGCTCACGGAGGTGATGGCAGGGAGAGCCTCTGGCCTTGCTTGTGCTCCAAGCGCTTTCCGTGCCCGGCCACAAGAATTCGGGTCGCTGCTCTACAGGAGACCTTGGTGGTTGGGTGGGTGATACAGGTTGAAAGGCTGCGGAGCCATATGTATATCACTATGACTTTATGTCCTCTGTTTTGCCAAGTGAAACATAAATAAGATGGTAAAATAATGGATTCATTTCCTATGGCTGTCGCTGAAAAGGGTCATCCTGCTGCCCTGCTTGTGTGCTCTGCCTGTTCCCCATCTGCTGGCTCCCCCAGCACAGGGCTGGGGAGACCAGAGCTGATCCCACTGAAAGCAGCTTAGCAGAAAGGTTGTGCTTGGGTGCCTTTTTTTTTTTTTCTTTTCGTTTTCCTTAGAAGAAGGTCAGATCCCAGATCCAGGCTGCTGTTGAGCCACAGAAGCACTTTGGTGGCCACAAAGGAAGGGGTGTCAAGTGAGCAAGAGTGGGTTGCTGGGGGTAAGGAGGGGCAGGAGCTCTTCCTTCAGCCCCAGCTTAAACTGTTTGTAGTGTAGGAGGCCTTTGCTGGAGAGAAGCCCCATCGCTCCTAGCTAGTCAGGTGTACTGGTTAAGTACCTCCCTTTCACCCAGAAGTGCATGCTGCTGCTGCTTCTGCCCACTTCTGTGTAACAACAGCTACAAGCACTAGGCCTTTGCAAGATGTCTTCTGCCCAAGCTGCTATTTCTGGAGGTATGGAGTATTCTCTAGAAGAAAGCGTGAAGCCACCAGAGGTCAAGTTTTCACTTGCTCTCTAGGCAGGTTGTTACTCCTCATCTGCTTTGGGTCATTCATTTGCTTCCAGGTGCTACAAGATGCCCTTGCTCATTTGGGAAGAGAGTTCTGTTCACAAGTGTAACTAACATATTCTGACGTGCCTCTGGGAATCTTTTTGTCTAATTATTTAGATCCTACTCAAAAACAAAATTAAAGAACTCACAGCTTTTAAACAAAGCATGGAATGGGAAGTTACTGCTGTATAGATCAAAGTGTGATGTGAAATCTTTTTCCGTACTGAAGAGTTTAGTTTGGGATTTTTCTAAGAAATTACACAATGTAACAGTGTCAAATAATAAAAATGAAGGACAAGGGACAGGACGGGACCCGTTGGTATCAATTTCAAATATTCTTGCTGTTGGCTGTTGTATTCTACACTCCTATTCTTAATCTTTGAATGCCATAGTTTCTCTTAAGTCTTGATTTTTCTCTCTTATTCCTACAAAAAGTAAAAAGGAAATAAGCTTTTATATTTAAAATAAAACCGATTAAAACTGATGGAGGAAAAACTGGAATGGTGACAGTAGTACATTGTACACTTCCTTGTGTGTGGTATGAGTAGGGTCATTTCAAAAGAACCTGAGTTATTGAAGAGACTTACTGTAAATTCGGTTGATTTGTAGTTAAGGCAATAAAGGTAAGTAGCTTTGATTAGGGGAGGCAGTCTTGGAAAATAGGCAAACCCTCAGTGAAATTTTACCCTGGCATATATGATACAGCCTGGCATGTAAGACCTTCGCATGCCCTCAAATAAGGGAGAAGAAATCCTTTGTGTTTTCGTGGTTAATATGAAATTATTCCAGGCTGCATAGCATCCCCATGCTCGGCACGTGGTGCTCCACTGCAGGCTGATTGCACGTGCTAGGAGTTTAAGTAGGTCTGGCAGGGCCTGGGGGGGAAATAGCAGTTGTTTTCGGGATGCCGGAAAGTTGTTTCTATTAACTTGTTTAGTCAGTTTGCAGAGGGACAAGTTCATGTGAAGGTGCCTGAATGCTGCAGACATGATGGGAAAACAGAAAAGCATAGAGACAGCAGAGCCGGGGAAACAGCCTTTCGCATTTCCACTGAGATTTACAGCAAAACTTTCATGGCTGTGGAGGCAGGAATAGATTGTAACTCAGCACAGAAAGTCGCTGTATTTAATTTCTTCCAAATCACTAAGTGTTTTTCAGGATTTCTTCTAATTTCTATAATCCACTTAGGTTCTGCTCTGTGTGCAGTAATGCACACGTGTGCGCATGGAAGAGACAGCTCTGCTGGGATGGGAGAGCAGGCACCTACTTGCTTTTGGTGCATTTGAGATGGAGCTTGTCTGAAGAGGTTAGGGTTTGTTTTTAATAAACTGGCTCTGAAATAAGAGGGTGAAAGAAGAGCAATCAAATGCATAGGTCACACTGTTCATGAACATTGGTCAGGCAGAGGGGGAAGCCGTGGAGGACACATGCATTTATCTTTTGCCCAGCAAACTGCAAAAATGAATCAGGTTGCGAAAGTAATCTGCAAAATTTCCTTTTCGTAGTTTTAAAACCCCAGGGGATAGCAGCTCTTTGGTATAGTATATAAGATCTCTATGCTAAATGCTGCTGGGTTACTTAGCTTCCAAAATAAAAATTATTTTATAAATTTTCATCAGACGTCTTTTTGAAAGGTGCAATTAAAATAATAAACTTGCCTTGTGAATTTGGCAATAAAAAGTACTGCATGTGAATACATTTAGGTGTACAGTCTTGTCCTGATTTTTTTTGTTCGTTATATAAATGTTCTAAATTAAAACAGGTTAGATTGAATCACGCTGTTTACTGACCTAGTAGACCAGACTTGATCATTTAAAGTGTCTCTAAAATCATAGTGCACATGTCCGACTGATACATTAGCTTCTGCAGTCAGTATGGTACAAGTAAATGATGTAGAAAAGTGCCATGTGCGTAAAAAAGTCTGTATCTTGAAGCTTAAAGCTAAATCCCTTGTTTATGAAATCTTTCCATATATGAATTTCGTCTTTTAATTGGGAGATGGCAACACGAGTTTAGAAAGCTTGTGGGTGGAATATATAACAATTAACGTTCTCTGATAGCCTGAATGATAAGTCCCCCCAAAAGTACATAAAGCTATGCACATCTTTTTTTGACAGGCTTTGAAGACTGCTGAGGAACACACAATCTGAATGATTTAAGCATTAAAATAGTAATACCCATGGAAGAGCCACAAGACTTACCCGAACAACCAGTAAGTACATTTTAAAAAGCTAAAACTGAACATATAAACCAAATCATTGTTCTCACAAATTCAGTAGACAGTTATTTTAATTAATAATGGAAAATAAGGCTTATACTTGGTATATTTGTCTAGAGGTGAAAAATCATTTTGCTGTTAGTAAAATTGTTGTATATTTAACTTACTATAATCATACAGGCAATAGTAATAAAAGGAATAGTTATGTATGCTTAAACTCTAGAATGTTTCTATGTAAAATAATTACTTGTTATGCTCAGAAAACCAGAGTAGTTCAAGCCTGTTCTAGTGAAATTAAAATTCACTATTTTAATGACAGAATCAGCGTGCTGGTTATTCCAGTGTGTATAGTCTCTAATTCTTCTTGTGCTTGAGATCTTGAAAAGGTCTCATGATCTGTCATCTCCACAGGTGGAAAGCATTTTTTTAATTCTTAATTTAACAGTGTGTTCAAGTAGGGAAGCAGGTCTTAACTTAAAAATTGCTGTCCAGACATCGTAGCTCTTTGCCATACTGTCTGTATTATCAGTAACTGATAACATCACGTCACAGAAGTTTTGGGTAGAGCAATAATTAATATAGTATGATATGAAGTTAAATTTGTATATTTAAAATGTAATAGCATAGGAGTTAAGCAAAAAAGTTTGTATTGGTGTGATATTCCCAAATTAAACCTGATCCAACTCAACAAGAAATTGTCAAGTTACCTTGAGAGTGAAGCTTATTTTAAATTTGGAGACCTTTTCAAATGCACACAAAAATAGAGTAATTTGCGGCTGGCAATTTGGTAATGTTCTCATTGAAAAGATTTTGATGCTTTTTTAATGTGAGAATTTTATGTTCTTCAGTTAACTAGTTAGAAAATACATTGTAATGTCATTTATGCAATTCTGCGACTTAAGAGCAAAGTTGAATGAAATGGAAAGTAAATTTACAATTGTTCAAAATATCGCTTGACACAACATGCAGATTATGTGCCTGAGTCAATATGCACAAAATGTGAAACTAATCAGCAAAAACACATAATTTGAACTCCAGATATTTGTAGGATTTAAAAATTAGTTAATTGTCTGTATTAAAAAGGAAATATCTGTAATTACATCCTTATATAATGAAAACTGTCTTTTTACAATTTTATTCTTCAGGGCATGAGAGACAGGGCACAGCTAATTTTTGGTACACAAAGGCATCCTCTCTAAGCAGATTCTGCTGTAATTTTCAGCTGAAGATTTTCTTGGTAATTTTTCTGAAGTATCTTATGCCAGTCAGTTATTCTGAGACAGAATATGAGACTGTATTGATCACAACTTGTAAGTGAGGTGGTATTGTGAGTACAGTAGCACATTCTTGCAGGAGGAAATGAAAAGAACAATCTTTTTGGTTTTTTGTAGTGAGACCATTCCTGAAACAAGTGAGTTTTCCTAATTAAAAAAAAAAAAGTCAGCTTTGCAAAATCGTGTCGGCCTAGTAGCCCAAAACTGAGATTGTACAAACTTGTTTTCTTCCCCGACTGATGTTGCTTTTCTTAATCATGGGAACAAGGTTAGTATGTTACTTCAGAAAATAATATTTATGGCAAACTGTTGATAGCTGAATCCAGAAAGGACCTTGCAGAGAAGTCGTCAGGCTTTGAGTTCAATGTATTTTACTTTAAAAAAAAAAAAAAAAAATTCGGGTCATTTTCTTGTGTTGGTGCGGACTGTTGGTAATAATTGGTCCAAATGTATACAGCGTGTCTTTTCTAAACGAATGTTAGACTTCTCACTTACCCACGTACTGCTGCCTGGCACGTTAAACAGGCATGTCTTTTGTCCCTGTTTTTTGAATGCTTCTTCCCTTTTCAAGTCTGAATTAGAGTCAGAAAGTTTCTGTGCACACCACAGTGCTAGAAGGCAGAAACAGGTATGGGAAATAAGAGAGCAAAGGGAAGTTTGGGGGAAAACGATTGAAAGGGACCTCCCGACCTTCTCATGACACAGAATTTATTAATTTATAGTAAAGTATTAATCTGGATTAGTTTTTAGAAGTAATCCCATATAGTAATTGCTCACTTGTTGAATGCATTGTGGATGCACATAGTTGATTTTTATAATACTTTATTTAATCCTTAATGCTAGAAAATGACAAAAATCTCCTTTCTATAAGGGATGGTGAACTTGTGCTATACTCATTGCAGACATCCACTGGGTTGCTCTCTATTTGGAACAGCTTCTCATATCCAACAGCAATGGCAAGCCAGAGGCGGTGGTAGGGAGAGCCTGGTGTTGGAAACGCCTCCAGAAAGACCCAACGCTGCCAAAAGTGTAGAGAAAAAATGATGGTCATGTGTTTGGGCTGAAGATTTTTCTTAACTGAAATTGGCAAAGAGTGCAATAAAATTCTGCATTCCTGACTTGTGTGCGGTCCTCCCTTCATGACGGCATTGCCACAGTCTTAAATGGCTTTGGCAGCATTTGCTCCAACAAGTCACCACCTTGTGAGTGTGGGGGTTTCCTTGGTTCTTCCTGGGCTTGGGAATTTGTCTATGAATATCAGTCCGAGAGTAAGATTCAGTCATAGAGCAACTGTTTTCTTGATGTCAGGAGGAAAACTTTGTTTCTGCTTTGATTCTGACTCTGTAAATACAGCTGAACTCCAGCGCTGGTAGATCTGGGGCACAAACAGAGTTTTCCAGGGCAAAGAATAATTTGGATGTTCAGTTATAGAGATTTATGATTTGGGAGCAGGGATCAGCTAGAGTGTGTCACTTGACTTTTTTTTTTTTACTTTTTTTTTTTTTTAAATCAACATAAGCCCAAACTGAGTGAAAGCCAAAAAGAGTGAAATAAAAAGATGGAGGTAGGAGCAAAGCTGTACCTTATGAGACGTGTTGTTCATTGTAGTGCAGCAGAACAGGTTAGGGAGATAATGTCTGAAGTTGATAAAGCTGAAACCTGAATCACTGAGGTAGACCCCATCTTTTTCCTTGTTTTCATTTCTTTTCTTCCTTTTCCTTTTTTTCTTATTTTTAAATATAAGAGTGAATTCACTTCTCCTGCATGGGAAGTCTTCAAAATGTGATCCAGTCAGTTGAGAGGGGACAAAAAACCCCTCAGCATCTCTCCAGAGGTTTCCAGAGGGAAGTGTGTGTTGAAAGGAGGTGTTTGAAGAGGTTTCAGCAGCCCTTTCTGAGGCTCACGCAGGAGAGGATGAGTAGGTGCCCCATGTAGGGTGTGGGGTTGGAGTGTGATCGTGCAGGGCTGCACTGGGAGTGTAGCGCGTCATGGCAGCACTCTCTCCTTGTGCCCCAAACATCATCCTTAAGTTATTGTTACTAGGTGCTGTTACTGCATTGAGTATGTTTTATGACATATGGCTGGAGAGAGAGAAAATGCTTTCCAAGCCCATGAAAGGTTATGTTTAAAACTGTTCCTTCCCACTTAAATTTGTAGCATAAATTGCAGTGATTAGTGATGGGTAGAAAATGGGGTGTTTTGGTCTAACCCAGCAGGCAGCTAAACACCACACAGCTGTTCGTTTGCTCCCCCCTGCAGTGGGATGGGGGAGAGAATCGGGGGGGAAAAAAAGTAAAATATGTGGGTTGAGGTAAAGACACTTTAATAGGACAGAAAAGGAAGGGAAAACAATAATAACAACAACAATAATAATAATAATAGAATATACAAAGTAAGTGATGCACAATGCAGTTGCTCACCGCCCGCCGACTGATGCCCAGCCAGTCCCCGAGCAGCCGTCCCCCGGCCAGCTTTCCCCTAGTTTATATACTGAGCATGACATCATATGGTATGTAATATCACTCTAGCCGGTTGGGGTCAGCTGTCCTGGCTGTGCCCCCTCCCAGCTGGCAGGGCATGAGAAGCTGAAAAGTCCTTGACTAGTACGAGCGCTACTTAGCAACAACTAAAACACCAGTGTGTTATCAACATTATTCTCATACTAAATCCAAACCACAGCACTGTACCAGCCACTAGGAAGAAAATTAACTCTATCCCAGCTGAAACCAGGACATGGGTTTGCATCCCACTGAAGTTTCAAGATTTTGTAACTGTTATTGCTTAGCGTTAAGATGTTAGGGAGAATCTCTTATAAAAACCTGCAGAGATGGGGACTAGCCAAGGCTAGCCAGTCGAGGCAGGGACATGATAGATTGAAATTCAGAATTGCTGTTTGGCTTGACTTACACTGCATACTCGCAGCCCATGTTCCAGAGCCATTTAAAGAGAGTATGAAACCGTCTCTAGATATTTACTGATTTTTTAAAATGAAATTAACTATTGACTTAAAGGAAAACTCATTTAAAATAATGTTCTCTGTACAACACCAAGGGCACGTTTCTGGCAGAGGGGGAAGATCTCCCATCAGAGGAGGACAAGGAACCTTGTGCTGTAGGTACTCATCAAGATAGACGTTCCAGTCTGGGGACCAGTCGGCAGAGCAGCAGAGCAGTGCTTTGAGCTCAAGTCCTGACTATCAACAGGCATTTTAGGAACAGCTGTTCCCTTCTGGTTGTGATGAGAACGTCAATAAAACTGCTGTGTTCTTGCAAAACCTCGCTTCTTTTTTGGGGGGTTTTGGAGCTTGGTGTTGGTTTTTGGTTTGGGGTTTTTTTTTTTTTTTTTGGGTAAATATGCTGATTTCTCTGTCAGCTTCCCATATTAAAGAAAAACACAAACAACCTACTGAATTGAAGAAGCCATATCTTATCGAGTACCTGACTGGAAACAGCAGCATTCCTCCCATGAAATCTAAAATTCAAGCTCCCAACTCTAAGTTAATTTTCATTTTTATCCTCAGTGTAATTTTGGTCTGAAGCAGTTTACTGCTACTTTTTCTGATGTGATTAATTTTTTTTCTTTCTCCTTTCCTTAAGAACCCTGTGGGCAGTCTGGCACCCTGAGCTATCTGGTGCGGTGTTGGTGGCTGAGGTCCCTGCTCAGGAGTGGGTGGCAGAGTCCCAGGGAGGAGCTGGAGCACCTGCTGTGGGACAGAGGGACGCCAAAAGGAGTTGAGGGCCATCATGGGTGGGCAGCAGCTGTGCTCTGATAACTCAGTGCCTGAGGGAGCTGGGGGAACACTAGTCTGCTTTCCCTTAGTGTTGCAGCTAACATCATCTTCAGGTGGGGAAGACTGATGCTGCTCCTTTATGTCCCGGACTTTGTGGAAATGGGGACTAGAAGTAGAGTGTATTCCTGGCCAGGCAGGGGAAGGTCTCTGGAGGAGTTAATGTCAATGCTCTTTGCTCAGGTTGAAGTGACAAATGCCAGAAGATTTGAGGCTGTGTGATATCTAAGCCCTTGCACTGCCATAGTCTTTTGTCATTGCCTTTGCCCTTTTTGTGTGTTAGCTGCTGGCAAGGCAAGTACAGAGATGAAAGCAGACTGAGCTCTAAAATGCTGGTAACTTCATCAAGGAGAGAAGATTGTCCTTTCAGCTTTCTCCTTTCCATCCTTACTGTTTGCTTATTCCTTTCCCCTTGCTGCTGCCTTGAGCCTTTATCCTTTTTTGTACCTCTGGCTCCCATCTCCCCCTACCCAACAGAAATCCACCTGTGTTGTATTCATCTATTTTTTTTAAAAGTTGTGAGCACATTTTGACACCTCATGCTCAGATTGCATTTTCCTGGTGTTTTGTTTATATTCACCTGAAAGAGACAAACTTGAATAACATGGTGTGCGGCATTTATGCTAGTGGCTTTCCTATGTGGCAGCAGTCTTTCTTTGACTACTGTGCCCAAGTTGGGGGACTGTAATCCCTGCAGCCTGATACCCAGCACGTACCTTCCCAGACCCCGTTCACAGAAGACGTGTGCTAAACAGTGCTGTCTGCTAAGTGCCCTGCGGGGACCGGGATGAACTGTGAGTGCAGCTGGGTACCGAAGCAGCAAGTTTGGCATTTAAACATGTTCCAGAATCGTGGAAGACTGTAAAACTTTCTGCTCTGAGGGAGAAGGTGGGGGAAAGAAAAGCCAGAGTATCACAGGAACATCTCGCTCAAAAGACTACAGGCTACAGAACCTAACCCTGTCATCCTGCCGAGGATTTCAAAGTAGTATTTGTAGCGTGCATGCAGAAAACCAAATTTGTGTTCAAGCCAGTGCTTTCTGTTGTGTAATGCCCTATACAGGAACTGGATCCAGCTGGCCAGCTACAAAACCAGAATAAATGCTGTATTGTTTTTACTCAGAAATGAAAATCTGAACTTCTGATTTATTACAGAAAAAATATTCAAGTTCCTATCTTATATGAAATTTAAATATAGGGGGAAAAAAGTGAAGGACTCAAGTTTATGGCAGTTGTGCTGAACCTATGCAGAATAAGATTTTCTTAAAACTTATGGCTGTTTTATTCAATTTCCATAAAATTGTCCTCATCAGACGTTTGTAGCTGCATATCCCATCATCTGTTACTTACTTAAATAACATGGGCATTTTGCTAACACATTCAGCTTTAGCACTTGTTTTCTAATTAGGAAAAAGCTTGTTTTGAGACGAAGAACCCATGGTTACACTGGTTAGCTCTGGAGTTCAGTGCAAGGCTTTCTGTATTTAAACAGTAATGTGAACTCTATAGTAACCAGTGGTGATCTGCTATGGAGGTCTGCGTGCATAGATTCTGTCAAGGACGGCTCTTGTTCGTTGCATCTCTGAACGTTTTTGTCTTTGCAGGTGAAAAAAGCCAAGATGCAGGAATCCAGAGAACAAAGCTTGAGGTACGTAATTTTGAATTTGATTTTAGTGTGGAACAGTTAGTAATGTTGTTTTATCATTATCAGCTTCCATTTTAGAAGCTTGCATATCGTTTTATTTTTCACAGAAATAGGGCAAATATAAGTCACTTTTGATGATATTGATATATTTGATTATCTATATAAATATAAATTGATACAATTTTGAGATTAAGTTCCCAATTAAAAAAAATTAACTGGCCATTTGGTATTAAGCTTATATAAAAGTGGTGGCAAAAAGTCTTAATTGCATCATCAAGCACCCGTTTTTCACAGAATCTAATGAGACTGTGATGTACTGCACATAACATGCATTTACTGTGGTGAAACTCAGAATATTTTAATAATACCTGTGCTGTGTTTCTCAGCAAAACTATGTGGATAACTGTTTTGAGAAATTAAATCCTCTCAAATTGACAGCCTCTTCTGTTTAAAGCTGTTGTATTGTACTGTGTTTAGCCACAGTAGGTGCTTTCTGATGTACGTCGTACTTAGGAATTAATCACTGTTATTACGTATAGTGAGAGTAGCTATATTAGGGTTTATTCTGTTCCTGTGAGTGGTAGCAAATACTGTGAAGAAAGATTTCTTCTTGGAGCCTCTGGCATCCCAGTGTGAGTGAGGAAGAAACACTGTGTGCGCCGTTCATGCAGGAGTGGACATTGAAGCCCTGAATGGGGACATTAGTACATATTTTTTTAAAAAATCAAAGGGGACACTTTAAAAGGAAACAGTGAGCAGGCAGTGTGTGAAATTCATTATATGTCTAAAATTTAGAAATTTGAGCTAATCACTGCAAGCTCCCTTTCTAGCCAGTATGAGGTGAAATGAACCATGTCCTAGGAGGAGTTTTTCTCTCTGTTGGCTACATGCTGAGGGCAGCATGGGCAGGTCGGAACATGCCAGAGTGAATGGTGTCGATTCTCCTTCAGCGCGTCACCCTGCTTCAGTGCAATCACAGCTTTCTTACTGACACCAGTAGCCTCAAGATTTGCGTGTAAACATCCTTATATAGTATTTAAAAATAGAATGGGGAGGAGGGTTAAAACTGCATTTCTAACCTGCTTAAATATTCTGTTTAAATAATCTGGCTCTACTTTTTATCTAGTTTTATACTGTATATGATTTTAAGTTTGACCTATGGAATAGTTTAAAATAATTCATTAGACCTGCTTCTCCTCAGCAACATGCTTTTCAGCAGATGTCAATATTCTGGCTGTATTTGTCTTAGCTGGATTGTGGAAGCGGAGAAAGGAAGAGTGGTACCCAGTGAGGGTCATCTCTCTTGGGAGCATTAACCATCCATGAGAGTCTTAAACGCTTTTGTGAATACAGCGTGCTCCACCGGTCTGGCTGGTCTGTGGGACGCTCTCAGTGGTACAAGGCAGCCATGGTCCAAGTGAGAATTTTTCTCTGAGTTGGTGAGAATTGAAAAGTTGTAAATGATGGAGAATAAGAGCACTTGGGATGGATGTGTCCCAGGAGCCACAGGTGTGTCTGTTGAGGAGCAGCAGTGACAAAGAGAGCAGAAACATGGGCTGGTGTAGTACAGTCAGAAATGTTATTTTATCTCTTACATTTTCCATAGGAAGCTATCACAACGAGCAGCTCTCAACCTGCTTGCAGACTGCATGCCATTTAACAGCTGCAGGTTGGCTCTCTGTGCTGCAGAATCACAGCTTTTTTTTCCCACTAAGAATAATAGCAGACAAATACCCCAAATCTGTGTAAAAATATGTTATTTTCTTGCAAAACTCATGCTTTATTATGGAAGCCTGTTCAACTACTATTATTGAGAAAGATTTCCAAGGATTTTGGTTGTAAAGGTTTTCAGGGGGAAAAAGCCAGGTTATGCATTTTGGTTAAGCTTCACTCCCGCTCACCAGCCAAAGAAAGGAAGCTCACTTGCCTTATAACCAAACCCATGGTACTCACTAGCCAACTCCCCCTTTACCCTGTCCCAGGAAAGCTGCACCTCCTGCCCCAGGGGACTGCCTTCAGCCCATCCTGGAGCAAGGAGCTCTGTCATAGCCAGACGGAGCAGTCCAGGGGTGGATGGAGCTGCCAGGTTTCTGCTGGGTGATAGCACATGCTCCTCGGCTTCTCCTTCCCCTGAGCCTGCGGGAGCCAAGTAAATGCCACCGTGAGTGGTATGTTGTGGCCCTGCTGCCACAGACTTCCGTGTCCACAGAAGGTTGCCTCACTGCTGGGTTTGTCCCTGAAGACCTGTGTTGAAGCATCCTTGAACTGGGTGTCACTTCTGTACTTAAGAAATGTTCAGAGGTTACTAGATTATTTTGTATTTGTCACGCACCATTTCAGTTGCTTTGTTGATATGTAGAGTAGGTAGTACAGAAAATTTCATAATGAAACTGCTTTTTCCTTTTATGATTGCCTTGTTGGCCTTAGTTTTATTATTGCTAGTTCTGCAACACAGCTTTTCCTGAAGTTCTGAGGCATCTGTGTATTATTCTGATATTCTCAGACTGCAGTTTTACAAGGCGAAGGAGCCAATATAACTGCTTACTGCTGCTGAGAGGGGGAGTTCTGCTTGTAACTCAAGTGTGCACCAAGCATGGTGCTTGCTGGATCCCTCCATGAGCTGAGTGTATTCAGAATCCCAGCAAAAATAACTGCATGGTTTTGTGCTGGATGAGCAAATTAAGCTTTCATGGTGAGCCTGATGGGTGCCTGAGCTGATGCAAGGGAGCAGGAGGCCGTGCCCAGGCAGCAGGAAGGAAGTTCATACTTGCCGCTGCTGGCAGCAGCGCCAAGCTGCTAGGTCTGCTGAGCTGCCAGTGACCCTACAGCCTTACCTTGAGAGACCAGTTGGTGAGTAAATGTGCTGGAGGTGATGACAGTTTAATGTCTAATTAGTTTCTTGGGATCTCTGTGTGAAATACCAGAGTGCAGAGCTAGTTTCTGTTAAGAGACAGTTTGCCTCAGTTGAGAAGGTTGAACGCAGGGGTTACGATGCCCAAGGATGTTAATTTAAGAATTCATAATGGTAATGATTAACCTTTGTTTGTCCTGGCAGTCATGTGAGCACCACGGAAGTCAGTGATCAGAAACCTGAATCTTCAAGCCTTGGTTCAAACCTTCCCATGTCCAGTGAGAGTAAGTATCTTCTGGAGTTCTGCTCCCACTGTCTTTCCTCTTTGCCTCCACTGGTCTCGTTACTTCATGAAGCACAAGCTGTGTCTACTTGTAATCCTTAGCTTGCCCTCACTATCAGTTGTAAAGTGAAGGTTTACTGTGGTGTTTACAAAGCATTAATGCCTGATGGTAAGCAAATACCTCTTTCTAACAAATATTTTTGTGTCACTGCCCCCAACTTGCTGCTGGTACTGCTATGTCTTATCCGCCTCATACATGATTTTTCTTGAGGGAAGGGGTTGAGTTGATCAATAATAATGCATATTGTAAAAGGTGTTATTTTTAGAAATCATTATCTCTCTACACAGCTCGTTGGGTCTTTTGTAATAATATGCCATACACTTAATCTTGGACTCTGAATTGTACTGAATGTCAGCAGAAATTCCTTATGAAATAAATGGAGGGGAAACTGAGGCAGAAAATGAAAAGGTTGCTTAGGGAGTGAGAGGTGGAATGTGTCCTTTCTTATGGAAAAAGAGGGCTGGCAGTTATTATGAAAGTAGGATTCCTGTGTAGAACTTTTGACTGCCCATACTTATTTGTAAGTGTAAATCAGCTCAACTTGATTGAAAATATGCAACATGTAACTTTCCATTGCTAACTGATTGCATCTTTACTATTTTAATCAATGTGCTGTGGTGTTGCAGTTGCAGGAGTTACCAGAAGTTTTAGCTTGCAAGATCTGCTGCTTAACTGGATAAGTCATTTACAAATTCCAGAAGTTGCATGCAGTAATATTGTGGGGTTTTTTCTTTTTTACACCATTACTTAATTCTTTATACGCTATTTTAAAAATAAGGTTCTAGAAATACCATTACTATATTATTATTCAGATGAATATTAGAATCATAGAATCATTTAGGTTGGAAAAGATCTTTAAGATCATCGATTCCAACCCATTAACCCAGCACTGCCAAGCCCACCACTAAACCATGTCCCTAAGCACCACATCTACATATCTTTTAAATACCCCCAGGGATGGTGAGTCAACCACTGCCCTGGGCAGCCTGTTCCAGTGCTTGACAGCCCTTTAGGCGAAGAAATTTTTCCTAATATCCAATCTAAACCTCCCCTGGCGCAGCTTGAGGCCATTTCCTCTCGTCCTATCACTGGTAACTTGGGAGAAGAGACCGACCCCCGCCTCACCACAACCTCCTTTCAGGGAGCTGCAGAGAGCGATAAGGTCTCCCCTCAGCCTCCTCTTCTCCAGGCTAAACCCCCCCAGCTCCCTCAGCCGCTCCCCATCACACTTGTGCCCCAGACCCTTCCCCAGCTCCGTTGCCCTTCTCTGGACACGCTCCAGCACCTCCATGTCCTTCTTGTCCCGAGGGGCCCAAAACCGAACACAGCATTCGAGGTGCGGCCTCACCAGTGCCGAGCACAGGGCACCATCCCTGCCCTGCTCCTGCTGGCCACACCATTGCTGACACAAGCCAGGATGCCGTTGGCCTCCTTGGCCACCCAGGCACACTGCTGGCTCGTGTCCAGCCGGCTGAATTGACATTCTTAAAAAAAAAAAAAGACATTTTTTGCCTGAGGGATGTGAGAATATCTGAGAAGTGTTCAGTGAAAGCCTTTAGGTCCAGAAGTTTCCAGTTTGTGTTTCCTGTTGTATTCTTGTGCTACATGGGCTTCACACCGTGAATGAATGCAAACACTGAGGTCCACAGGGGGGTGATTCATGGAGCATTCAGAAGGTTCAGAGCGTGTGGCTGGTGGTTTGTATTTCCCAGCTGTTTATGCTCAGATTACATTAAGAGGAGGTTATTTAGGTAGCAGAATGCAAATGTTACACTTAGGGTTGCCTGTGCAAAGTGACTTGCTCCCCTTAGTGGATGTAACTGATAGAAGAGTAAACTACATGATGACACAAGAGTAATAATGTAGGACTGTTCCAGATAGGGAAAGCCTGACTTGTTGGAGCACATCACTGGCATCTGGAGCAAATCCCAAGGCAAAGTATGCTGCCATCCGTAACCATATTTCTTTTTGGAGGCTGTTAGTTGAGTCTCACTCTAGGGAAGGGAGAGGGAAAGTGCAGTCTCTTGTCATGTTAGTGATGGAGGATCCAGACCCCTGGACCCATGCAAGGTCCATGTTAGCCTGGATCCCCTCCTAGGCAGGGCTGGAACCTGGGTGCTTTGCCTGCTTCCAAACTGCCTTCAGATGAATAAGCTGGATCCACAGCAGCATAGCTGTGTTTGCTGAGAATTTGGGTATGGTGCTTGTAGATCTGAACAGGCAAACCCGTGTACTGTGCGGATTTACAGTTACAAAGTCATCTAGCTTGGAGATCACTGCAACATACTGCACTACAGGGGTGACATGTGCCAGAGAGGCTGTGCAGTGCCAAATTCTGTACCAGGGGTCCTGCACGTCCTTGCTTTCCTAGTTTGATGGACAGCTGAGTGTTTATCAGGTCGGCTCATCTGAATCTAGGGTTTTTTTTTAATGGATCTTGGGTTAAGAAATACCAACTCAAGCCCCCTTCTCCACCCCAACCCAGAATGTTGTAATTAAGAACTGTTATGTATGGGGTATACTAGAGCCATAGACAGTGCTAAGTGAGAAGATTTTGAACATTTCCTCCTTGGATTTGCAGCCTGAGTGACTCTTTCTTACCAGTTTTAGAGTGCAATTGCTGTGGATTTATTCAAGCAGAAAAATGGAAACGTCCGGTTAAACGTAACTGCCAAATTTCTTTAGACGTCATCTGAATTTGGACTCAGAGCCTTGTGCACTTCAGCTCCATCTGTTGTCACTTGATGTGTGGGATTAAGTTTGTTGAGCTGGGAGCCACTCCTTTTTAAGGGAAAGACGCATTGCTGGAGCCATTCTCTGGGTAGAGTATGTAGAAAAGGGAAGAGGAAGAGGGAAGCTTGGCAAAACAAGCATCTGCTTTGGTCTCTGCTCCGGGACACAGGAAAGAAATGTTAAGCTTGGCACAGATGAAGACCCTTTTGGCATATGCAAGGTTTTGGGCAGAGCTGAAATCAGTTTTATCATGAGAATTGCAAAAGATGATGGTACTAGCTGGTAAAGAGACAGAGCGCTGTTACAAAGGGAGAAACAGTATTGGCTGAATCATCTACCTGCTGTGAACTGGCAAGAAAAACATTTTTGTGCTGTTTTAACAGTGCATGTTTTGAGAATTTGCTTTGAAACAGATATTCAAGGCACTAAAAAACCTTTCTAAATCCTATGGCCTGGTTAAAATGTACTGTGCATGCTGGTATTTAATTGTCATTATTTGTTGGGTTTTGAGATCACCTGTGTAATTATACAAACTATTTTTTTTCCAGTTATGACGTGCACTGATTATATCCCACGGTCATCAAATGATTATACCTCACAAATGTATTCTGCAAAGTAAGTTGAACAATTGTTACTGAATTCCGTAACTCCTCTTTCTGAAGTTATCTTTTTGCATCTTTATGCATTTCTGCAATGCTGTAAATCACACTTTCGTATCTTCTGGCAACAGGTGCTCATTGCTGCAGACACTGAAGCGAATAGAGGTCACCCTTTGGCTTCAGTGTCTTATGATCACAAGGATAAATGAGCCACTTCAAGTAATTAACAACACAATAGTCTTGTTGAATAATACCCATAATATTTGAGGAATAAAAAAACTGGACATAAATGAATATAAGGGGAATATAGGATTTTCTGGTCATTTACCACATTTGAGGATCTTAATAGTTTTTCCCATTGCAGCATAGTAGGCCTTGATCCCCCATTCTTGCTTTTGTGTAGTCTCCTTTTGTGTTCCAGTAGTTTTGACACGTACTGCTGTATTGTATTAGCTATAGGATTTGGTGTTGTGAAGCATGATAAGTGAAACTAATTGCTCATGCCTGTTGGAATGGGGAGTTTGTTCTTCCCCTCTCACTCTGCCATCCTAGTCCTGGAATAAGCACTGGTGCTCTTGCATCACAGAGGAGAGAGTTTCCCCTGGTGTCACTGCAAGAAACAGGCAGCATATATAAAACCAAGAGCCTGTCATATTGGGAAACACAAGCAGGTATTGCACTAAAAGCACGTGTCAGTGTGTATTGTTTCTTCTTCCTAAAGCAATTTCTTTATGTGTCTTCTGGTTTGGAGGCTGAAAGATGCATAATGTAAATAGTTCTTTTTTGCTTTTGTTCTTTCTTTTTAATAAGACCATATGCACATATCCTTTCTGTACCTGTATCGGAAACAATGAGCCCTTACCCTGCTCAGACTCAGTACCAAGCACTACAGCAGTCTCAGCCCTACACCATCTACCCCCAGACCACCCAAACCTACGGACTACCTCCTTTCGGTAAGAAGTAACTTTTCAAAGACTTCTCAGTGCCTGCAATTATTGTCTTATGTCTCATTAAAAAGCCAATGTTAAGCTTAACCAGGTGTGTTGGAGAGAAGAGTTTGTAGGAGAGCATGTGCCTACCTGAAATTATAGATCGGTGTCTACAGTGCTGATGGGACTTCATATTATAAAATATTATTTCTTCCAAAGCTGTTTACCTGGCCGTTAATTTGGATGTCTCCCCATGAAGCTTGCCAGATGGTTCTTAGTTTGGGATCATAATTTTCTCCAATTTTGGCATAGCTGTGTTTGTGCGGTTTCCTTGTCAGTGAACTCACACAAGACCCTATACTACGGCATCTCTGCTGAAGGTATTTTTCCTTTTTGCTGGCCAGGATTAAGAATTTTGTTATTTTGTCTTTCACCAAATGTAGATTTCATGCTAAAATGTCTCCAAGTTTACTAGGCAAATAAGTTTGCTTAAGTTGCTCTAATATTTGAGCCTTCTGTTAGCCATTCCACTTTTTGCAAATGATTGAAGGGTAAGAGTCCTGTCGTAAGTGAGCAGCTAAAGCTGGATGACAGGGTTTGAGCTATCCACCCTGTGCTTCCTTTAGAGTGCGTGGAGGGAGAGATGCACCTCTGGGGTGTTGGGCTCTTTTAGAAGATAATGGCCGTCTTCCTCCATGACGTATAAAGGGAGTTGAAGACGAGTAGTGCAGACAGAAACATCTAACTTCTGGGTGGGATAGGTAGTGAAAGGAGCTGCCTGGTCTTTCCTTGTACTCTGTATATTAAAGTGTCAGGCACTGGGGAAAAAAACACACGATTGACTATCCCCCACATGTATGAAATTTTATGACTGATTTTTCAAAATTAACATTTTAACTTCTCTTTTCATTTTTGATGTTGCCCTGCTTGGTTTCATATGTAAATATTGTATATTGTTGCCAGCTCTCAAAAGTGTATGGTGGCGGAGGCTGTTTTGCCCCTTAGCACGTAGCTCTGTGAGCGGGGAGAGCATCACCCTTGCGTGCAGGTAACCTGGGGGAGCGCCACGCGTGCTGTCAGTGAGCTGCGCAGCTGTGAGATAGCCGTGAAGTGTCTGTCGCAGGGGCTTGTGGTTGTGCTGTGTAACTAAATGAACAGAGCCTCTTGCAGATCTATCTGTAGTGCTAAAATCTTAGTACCTCAAAGTGTAAAAGGGTGAATTTTTCCTTAGCGGAAGAACTAGATGTCTTTGAATAAAACCAGCAACATTTATGGCTTTTGTTAGCTGCTGACAGAGCAGGGACTTTTATAAAAGTTACAAAACAATTGATTTGTCATGCTATTTCTGAAAGATGGTGTAGAAAAGATGATACAGCTAGGCTCAGTTTTATTAGATATAAGTTACATTACTAATTCTGTTTAAAGTAATATGGCACAAATTGTTATCTTTATGAGAAAGGTCAATATGTAAAACAAATCTCCATACCTTTCTTTTTTTTCATGTATATACACCTGGGATTCATGAAAAGGACTTTTCTTGTGGTTGAGGGATCCTTAGGAAGAAAATGATGGTTTTGTAGTAACTGGGATGCAAGGGTTTTATCAAACAGTGTCTCCCGAATCTCAGTTGCCCTGAGATACATTTAACGCTGAGATACATTGTTCTGACTGATCACTTGAATACCATTAAGTGGGAGCTCTGCAGGGTGTATGTGTTGGACCAGTTTTATTAGCAGCCCAGGGCTGTTTTATTAGCAACTCAAGGCTCTTCAGGAGAGTGGGGTTGTTTGGGTGGCTGTTGGTATTTGCTGCTTCTGCATTTCTAGCTCAGCCCCTGCCAGTAAGGTATGCCATTTCAGAGTTTTTAAAAACAACCAATGCTGCCCACCACCTGGCATGACAGTGGTCTCAGGATTTCTAGTGGGCGAGGACCTAGTTGACTCCATGTTACGTGTCCTGGGGAGCCAAAGGTCTCTGCCTGTTGTGTTTCCTGAGCTCCCTTCATTCCTCCAGGAGAGCTTTTCCCTGGAAAGCTGAACCAGTGCAGAAAAGTGTGTCCATACCAAAGTCTTCAGTTGCCAGTGCAGTTTGTCTGCTATCTTTCTAAACACTCCGCTCCTTGTCTTTTTGTCCGGTTCTAGTGTTCGGTGTTGTCACGATGGTCTGTTACTTACAAACCATGCCTGACCCCATGTTATAGTTGCTGGAATGTACTTCTCTTCCCTGGGTGCCTGCACTTTGGTTTCACTGCCTTGTTGCCTTGTTTTTTGCTGTATTGAACAGTGGCTGGTGGTTTTCCTTACTTCATTTATTTGGTGTTTATTGATAGTTCGTTATGAACGGTGCACTGAGGCTGCTTTGTATGTTCTTAGGTATTTTACTGTGTTGCTTTTTTTTAAAAAAGGCAAATATGTGTAAATATGTGGAATGTTCCCTTGAAGTATTACGCCAAGATGTTTAAAAAGGTGTTTTAGACTTATCTTTACATTTTTTGGGGGGAGGGAGGATGTAGGGGGTTTTGTTAGTGTTTTGTATGTGTGTGATGTTTTGGTGGTGGTAATGGTGGTGGCTGTATTTGGGGGGGTGTTAGTTGGTTTTTTTTTTAATCCAAAGGCTCTGGAATTTGGGGATACTTAGCTGCTTCACTGTTATACTTTGAACATAACAGTAGAAATTATTCTGAAGACTTAGGCAAGAGATCAGCATTTTCTGTTGACTTTGTAGGAACTTTTGTCTGTTAAACATCTTCTGAAATGTGATCAGTTACTGAAATGTTTTGATACGGATTTTGAAGTCTATTATTAAATACCTGAATTTTCAGTCTGAATGTAGGTGTTAGGAATATGTTAAAAGTCATATTTCCAGTAATGGAAATCATACTGGAGTGGTACCTGCTCGGTCATACTGACCTTGCATGGTGTGATGGACATGTGGAGGCTAGAGGACTGAACCTGCACACTGCAGAGGAAATTCTACAAATTGTTTCTGCTCACAAAATCTCCACTGAGCAGGTGAGGACTTGGCCAGCTTGGTCAGAAGTTTTACCAGCATCAAAGGGCCTGTTCTAGAGGTTTGCCTGACTTTCTACTGTGTATTTGTTTCTATGCCAAAAAGAAGGCATCATGGATTATCTAACTGGAACAAAGCAGATGTATTTTAAGTACGAAATTCAAGCAAGCTGACAAATACAAGCATAGTCTTGAGATCGCTCAGGTGAGGACGCTGCTTTCAGAGAAAAGCTGACCTATGCTTTTGCCAGTTTGCCACCTCTCCTTGTGCTGTAATACTTTTTCTGGTGGTGTTTAGGGCATTGTTTGGCATGGGACATACTTGTGGTCTGGAGAGATTTTATTAAAGAAGCATTATAAGAGTAGTGACATACAAGCTGCATATGTGTGGCTGTAAGTTGGTGTTAGAAACACTGTGGATGTGGTGGTTTACATTAACTCAAGAAAAACCTACAAGAGAAGGACTCTTCTGTGTGGGGCTTTCCACGTACGTAGATGCATCTTGTGACATTCTTCTGCCCCAGCTGCAGTGCTGCCGTTGAACGTGGAAGGGTCTCATTTCCCCTTGCCCAACTTCCTTTCTGTCGTCTTCATGGCTGTGCTAACTTATAAATGCTGCCTTGCAGAATGAGAGGAAGGACATTTGCCACCAGGCCAAGAGCATGCCTTGCTGTATGGAAAGTAGAACATGTCTATACTGGGAGATGACAAAGAGACAGTCATGGAAAGCAGGGGCTGAAGGATGCCTTAACACATGACCTGAGTCAGCTCCTGCACTCGCATCCAGCCAACCCTGCGAACACCTCTGGCGTGTGTGTCTGACCTGGTGTTACACTCCTCGTGTGATAATTATCCTACAGCATTCAGAGTTGGTTTGTGTTTCATTGTCATGGTTGTTAGGCACTTCTGTGTGTCCTGTGACCAACTCATTATGTTGCTGTCTGCTCCTTGTTCATCTGTCTTGCACTGTAAGGAACTGTTGGTTACTGTCTGCTCTAAAAACTACTCACTTGTTTGTAGATTGTGGCACTCCCTTTCCAGATTAAACAAATACAGCTACTCCCACTCTCCTTAGAGGATCTATTTCCCATACGTTTTATTCTGGAGTTTCTGCAATATATCTGCAATTTTTCTTAAATCAGTCTTTCCGTTTTGTTTGCTAATTATCACGGTTCTCGAGGTTTGAAACAGTAACGAAGACGCAACTTGAGAGTCGAAGAATCAAAACCCTGGTGTGGCTGTACAGATAGGTGAATGGCTTAATTTGACTCATAGGTGACAATTTGAGATCAGGTATGTAAATAAACCAAAGAGCCATTGCAAAATTTAATTCTGACAAAGCTGCAGCATGAAGCAAGCTGCTCTTGTCCAGCTCTATAGAGTCTCCCGTGTCTTCTGGGTAAGAGACTTGGAGCTCGTAGCCTGTGGCTCATCCTGCTAGACTGGTGAAAGGCTGCAGGTGGCTTTCACAACCTTGGTACTGTTTTTTTGGGGGCTTAAGAAGGAGGGTGGTCTTTCTGCTGGCCCTGAACTTTGTGTCTAGCTCCAAATGTCCTTTGTCCCTCTGCTTTGCACACTCCTGCTTGGTTTTAAGTAGATCCTCTCAACCAATTCCTGCTTTCTAACCAGGACCAGGGAGAAATGCCTTTGACCTTGGCAGTAGGTCTGGAAACACTTAAACAAAAGCCTGAAGAGCCCTGAAGAGCCAGGCCTGAGCTGAGCTACTTCAGTCGAATGCTGTTTTCACCACTGTCAGTGCAGTAGACTAGACCTTAACATGGCACGTGAGCTGAAACCACACTGCTTATGTGAGCCTTGTAGAGATGAATTACAGTCACTATGCTGTCTCTGTGCTTTGCCCAGTGTTGTTACAAATGCTTTCCAGAATGGCAGGAAATCTAGAAGAAACGTTTAGATTCCACCCCCTCCCCTTTTTTTTTTTTGAGCCCTATATTTGCTCTTGTCAGTCTGTGAAAATTACTGACTCGTGGCTTGTTTTAAAATATTCAACCCAAAGCCCAGTGAAGAAGTAGAAGCGTTGGCTTTGACCTTAATATATACCAATTTCAGCCTCGCTATGTAGTAGCTGAGGTCATTTGTAGTGCTGTGCAACTCAGCCCAAACATCAGGGGGATTAGCAGTTCCTTTGTACTGAAGGGGCAGTGAATCTTACTGTGACACTAACAGATTTTTAGTTGAAAGCTTTGGAAATTGATCTTGGTGCTTTTAATTTTTTCTTTTTCAGCCAGTTTTGTCAGCAGCTCTAATCCATGCACAGCCTGACAGTCAGCACTTACTATTGCAGAAATTAAACATTTTCCATGTGTGATTTGTAACTTGCTTTTGTGACAAGCAACAGTCTTAATCTGAGGTAGCAGCATGCTGTTTGGTCCCAGCATATTTGTTTGTAACTGGTCCAATTTATCTGATTCAGGTGCACTGTGGCCAGGTATGAAACCTGAAAGTGGTTTAATTCAGACTCCATCTACAAGTCAGCACAGTGTTCTTACCTGCACTACAGGGTTAACCACAAGCCAGCCCAGCCCAGCACATTATTCTTATTCCATTGAAGGTAACTTGGCATGGTTTTTATCTGCATCTCTCTCCATCTAATTGAGTCCAGAACCACAAATAGAGAGGCTTGCACGTTTGTTCTTGGTTTGTGCATGCTTCTTTACGCTTTGTCTCTTCTCTTTGTGCGTGTCTGTGTTTGGTTTTGTATTTGCTACATACCTCTGTATGCACCAGGCTGGCTTGTTGGTGCCATGCTGATGGACTTAACAGGGTGAAGAGCAAATGGGAAGGGGAGAGGAAACTAAATGTTGTATTCTTGCATGCCTTTACTGGGAATGCTCTTGCAGCTCAAACTCTTTGTTAGTGGTCTTTAGCTTGATGTCAGGAAATATGCTGACTGACATTGGATTTTTTTTTTTTTTAATTTTTTTTAATTACTTCTGGAGGTAGATGGCTCATATATTACACACACACACACACACACCCACCCCAGCTTGGTAGATCTGCTAGAAAGTGAATTTCTCAGTAAAGAACTAGCCTACAAATATTCCAACTGCTAGAAGTGCCACATCTAAGAAGCCAGGTGCTGAACTTCACCAACTTCCACAGCAATTTTTAGGAGTAAATATGCCAGTTAGCTGAATAATGGAATATTGTTGTTTATGGCAAATATGTGCAAATTGATGCTTTTTTACTAGGCAGGATTTTTGCCATTTATGTTTGGGTGATGAATTGTGAAAATGTGTTTCTTTCTCTGTAGTTTTTAAAAAGTATTTCAGGAATTCTTTATCTATTTCTTGTGTGATATTTTCATAGAATAATTCAGGGACTATAGGAGATCTTTAGTTCAGCCTCCTGCTCAAAGAAGAGTTGACACTGAATTCAGAACTAGGTTGCTCAGGGCTTTATCTAGCTGGGACTCAAAAACCTCCGAGGATGGAGATTTCATCAGTTCTGGTGCCTGACTGTCATCATGTTGAAACTTTTTTTCTTCTGTCAGCTCAGAGCATCCTCTCTTTCATATTTCAACTATTTCTCTCCTCCTCCTGCTCTGCACCTGCAAAAAGAGCCTGGCTCTGTCTTCTTGACAACCTCTGTGCAGGTACCAGCAGGCTGCTGTCAGGTCCCCCAGAGCCATCTCTTCTCCAGGCTGGACAGTCCCACTTCCCCCAGCTGCCCCTTGCAGGGCACATGCTCCAGCTCCCTGACTGTTTTGGTGGCTCTTTGCCAGACCCGCTGAATTTTATCAACGTTTCTTGTGCTTGAGGCCCCAAACTGAATGCCTTATCCAGATGTGGTCTAATGACTGCCAAGGAAAGGGGAATAACTGTTAAAATTAGCAATAAGTGGGCTTTAGCATATCTTTCACTGATAGGAAGGCCATGCGGTATGTCAGGGTACTTCCTCAACTTGCGTCATTGTGACAGTAAATGGCCCAGTGTAATGTTTATCTTTAATTTACTTTTCACATTCATAACGTGAGCAATACAACACTGGAAATACTACCTTCCTTCAAACATAACTCTCCTCCAGGTACTCCCACCGGCAGAATGAATTACAATGTTTTATAGCACCAACTTTAACTGCCAAGGGTCAGAAATGGTTCTGTGTAATGTGACCACTGGCAGGTTTCCCAGTGATGTACTGCGGCGAGCATGTGAGTCCCTGGGGATCGGTGAGGTGACGGAGCCGCCATCAGGCCTCTCTCTGCAGAAGGATTTTAAAACATTTGATCCGCGCTGCTGTGAGAATGTGTGATTTGAGGAGAGTTTCCCTTCAGGCTGCTCTTAGAAAGTGTGAAAAAGTCACCTGAATTGTGTAAATGCTGTCACTTTTTTGAAAAACTTTTTGCAAACTGGCAGGAAACTCTTCCTTTTTTGGATTTGGTACATCTCCTTTTCATCAAATTAGCAAGCAGCCTTCTGAGGAGTCAGCTCAGTACTTGGGCTGGTGCAACGGAGGTGGTGGAGCAGGAGCTGGAAGGATGGACAAAGTTGCTTTGTTAGTAATCTCTTGAAAATCTATCTTTTCTCTCCAATGAGAATAGGATGATACACAGTTGTACAATGCTGCTGTCCCACCGGAGGTGTACTTCAGTGCGTGAATAAGGTTTAGTATGCAGATGCTGGACTGAAGTAATGTGATATTTGAACCCCAGTAAATGGTCAGATGCACTTAGTGATTGAGAATTTTGGTTTTTGTACTCCCCTGAGCTATGACCATGGTGGTTTGTTGCAGAGGCGCTTGAAAGCACTGGGAGCAACGTGGGAAGAATGGCTGCTTCTTGCCTCACCTCTTCCTTCCCTGTGAGAGCAAAGCAGCCAAATGAAACATAAAATGCATTAATTGCCATTTCCCTTCCCAGCGCATGAAGCAGGTTGAAACGTCTTTGAAAACCTGGAGTTCAGGAGAGGCAACTTCGGCCTCTTCAAAGACCTGCTTGGAGGAATCCCATGGGCTAGGGCTTTAGAAGGCAGGGGGGTCCAAGAGAGCTGGTCAGTATTCAAGGACCACTTCCTCCGAGCTCAAGATCAGTGCATCCCTAGGAGGAAGAAGTCAAGCAGAGGAGACAGGAGACCTGCATGGATGACCAAAGAGCTTCTAGAGAAACTCAAATGGAAGAGGGAGGTCCACAGTATGTGGAAAAGGAGACTGGCCACTTGGGAGGAATACAGGAACGTTGTCAGGATATGCAGAGATGCAATGAGGAAGGCCAAGCAAGGCCCACTTGGAACTCAGTCTGGCAAGGGATGTCAAGGATAACAAGAAGGGCTTCTTCAAATACATCAGCAGTAAAAGAAAGACTGGGGAAACCGTGGCCCCACTGCTGATGAGGTGGGGGCCCTGGTGACACAGGATGCAGAGAAGGCAGAGTTACTGAATGCCTTCTTTGCTTCAGTCTTTACTGCTAAGGCTGGCCCTCAGGCATCCCAGCCCCCAGAGGAGAGAGAGAAAATCTGGAGAAAGGATGGCTTCCCCTTGGTTGAGGAGGATCGGGTCAGAGATCACCTAGGCAAACTGGATCCTCACAAATCCATGGGCTCCGATGGGATGCACCCACGAGTGCTGAAGGAGCTGGTGGATGTTCTTGCCAAGCCACTCTCCATCATCTTTGAAAGGTCATGGAGGACAGGAGAGGTGCCCGAGGGCTGCAGGGTAGCTAATGTCACTCCAGTCTTCAAAAAGGGCAAGAAGGAGGACCTGGGACACTATAGGCCAGTCAGCCTCACCTCCATCCCCGGAAAGATGATGAAGCAGTTCATCCTGGAGGTCATCTCCAGGCATGTAGAGGAAAAGAAGGTTATCAGAAGTAGTCAACATGGATTCACCAAGTGGAGATCACGCTTGACCAACCTGATAGCCTTCTGTGATGGCGTGACTGGCTGGGTAGATGAAGGGAGAGCAGTGGATGTTGTTAACCTCAACTTCAGCAAGGCGTTCGACACCGTCTCCCATCACATCCTCACAGTCAAGCTCAGGAAGCGCGGGTTAGATGAGAGGACAGTGAGGTGGATTGAGAACTGGCTGAACAGCAGAGCCCAGAGAGCTGTGATCAACGGGGCAGAGTCTGGTTGGAGGCCCGTAACTAGGGGTGTTCCCCAGGGGTCTGTGCTGGGCCCAGTCCTGTTCAACATATTCCTCAATGACCTGGGCGAAGGGATAGGGCATAATCTCAGCAAGTTCGCTGACGACACCAAGCTGGGAGGAGTGGCTGATACGCCAGAAGGCTGTGCTGCCATTCAGCGAGACCTGGCCAGGCTGGAGAGCTGGGCCGAGGGGAACCTCATGGCATTCAACAAGAGCAAGTGTAGGGTCCTGCCCCTGGGGAGGAACAACCCCACGCACCGGTACAGGTTGGGGCTGACCTGCTGGAAAGGGGCTCTGCTGAGAAGGCCCTGGCAGTGCTGGTGGGCAGCAGGGTGACCATGAGCCAGCAACGTGCCCGTGTGGGCAAGAAGGCCAGCGGTGTCCTGGGGTGCATTGAGAGGAGCGTGGCCAGCAGGTCGAGGGAGGTTATCCTCCCCCTCTGCTCCGCCCTGGTGAGGCCACATCTGGAGTGCTGCGTCCAGTTCTGGGCTCCCCAGGTCAAGAGGACAAGGAACTGCTTGAGCAAGTCCAGCGGAGAGCTACGGAGATGATCAGGGGCCTGGAGCATCTCCCTTATGAGGAAAGGCTGAGAGACCTGGGTCTGTTCAGCCTGGAGAAGAGAAGCCTGAGGGGGGACCTTGTCAAAGCTTATAAATATCTGAAGGGTGGGTGTCAAGAGGATGGGCCGGACTCTTTTCAGTGGTGCCCAACGACAGGACAAGGGGCAACGGGCACAAGTTGGAGCACGGGAAGTTCCACCTGAACATGAGGAAAAACTCCTTTCCTGTGAGGTGCCGGAGCAGTGGGACAGGCTGCCCAGAGAGGCTGTGGAGTCTCCTTCCCTGGAGACATTCAAACCCCTCCTGGACGCGGTGCTGTGCCCCCTGCTCTGGGTGTGCCTGCTCAAGGACGGGGGTTGGATGGGACAATCTCCAGAGGTCCCTTCCAGCCTCCGCCATTCTGTGATTCTGTGAAAATGACTGAAGCAAAAGAATGGGATGAATAAGGCAGGGGAGGTGGGGATATAAGATCTGAGGATGAGGTCTGGAAGTGGGGGAGAAAGAGAGGAGAAGCGAAAAAGAGTCACAGCAGCTTCAAGGCAATACTTGTGTTTTCTGGTCTTTTAAACCTGAGACCATGAAGGGGTCCCTTTTGGTACGTCCGTGCCAAACATTTTTGCATGTTTTTGGCCCATTCACAGGTAAAAGGAACTGACCCACAGTGCAGAAAGAATTGGTTAATCTGTGTAGTGGGAGCTGTTTGTAAAGATCTGATGTGTAACACTGTATAGATAAAGGATAATTAAAAAATAAATGTTGGAAGGAGACCAGAGTTAAGATGAACAATGAAGATCATATGAGGGAGTCTGTGTTTTTACCAGAATCCCAGCACTTGGAATCTTCTTTCTATGATTTCTTAGCTTCTGTTATCTATCTCAGTGGAGAAGCAGCCTCTTCAGAGCACTGCAGATGAGAATTGCTTTCTGTTTGCTCTCCGTGATAATCTTGAGAGAGGTGGTAGAATGATCTGTCGTCAAGATAGTTCATCTCCTCTGGCTTTGTGGCAGGTTTATTCTGCATTAGTGAGGAACTTTTCTGGAGAGCTGCTCTTTGCAGTGCCCTAGAAAGCGACATTTTCTTAAGGTAATAACAGCCATGATCATTTCCATAACGTGTATAGTTGGAAGGAGTTTCATATTTGGAAACCAGACCCTGTTCTCTAGCAGTTGCTTATGAGGAGTATCTGTGACAGGTACCTTACTCTCACAGCTGTGCTTCTAGTAGCTGCATAGCTACTGTAGGTACTTGAGTATCTTCATTACCATTATTGCTGTTCAGCGCAGCCTTTTTTTCTTTTTCTAAATGTTCTCCCACCCCAAAATTCTCTTCCATCTGTTTCTGAACACTGCTGCTCCTATCTATGAGGGGATTCCTGGGGGCTAATGACTACCTTCGTTTCTGCTTCCGCAGAGATGCCACCCTTCACCTTTCTCACCTCTTGTAAATACTGTGTATTTCTGCACCTCTTTTAAGATATATTTCTTTTGTTTTTCATCTTTTTTGAGGCATATTTTGGATCCATTCCTCTTTCCAGGAGCTGTTCACCAGGTAGTATCTGTGCTTGCCATAACACAACGTACATTGATTAAGAGTTCGTGGTGGGGTCTGTTTCCCTGGGGTAGAAAGACTGAAGCCTTCAGAAGCTTGAGTTTTTCAGTCTTGGGGTGAATTTTGCATGGGTGTTATTTACAGAAAGTGAGGGCTTTTCTCATAGTGATGGTAAAGTAGGTGATACTGTGGATTTCCGCAAGTCTTTTCATAAGCATCTAAAAGTGATTTTTGGTTTTATCTGTGTGCAGAGGAAGAAGGTTTAGCAAAAGAAAATATTTCTTGGTGGCACCTAGTTAGTACATCCTGATTTTGTTCATGCTGATTTCATTATTTGTTTTCACTGATCCTTGAGGGTCCCAGAACCCCATGTGGAGTAATGTTTAAGGGAGTGGCCCTGGGGCGGTAAAACCACAAAATCCACTAAATGACTGGTGTTCCCAGAAGGTGCTCTAGCGGCCTCTTCTGTGTTTTGGAAGAACTGAGTGCAGTGACAGGAAGGCTATTAAACATCTTAAAATTCATACTAACAAGTACATGTCTCTAATAATTTGTCCTACAAGCTGTTGACAAATTATTTCAGGAAGTCTCATCCAAAAAACAGTTGTAGTCTCAGAGGGGTATGGGGAGATACGTTCGTTTTCTCCAGTAGGAAGTACCCTTTTTGTACTATTTGAAATATTTTTACTGTTTCCTTAATTTTTTTGATCTAATTAGACTAAATATGCTAAGTCCAATGCAGAGAGAACTTTTTTATCAGAACTGATTTAAATACATTCATATCCATTTTACTGATTTATTCAGATTAATTTTCAACTGCTAATAATTGAATATCAGAATGTGATTGTTGTCTTCTCAAAACTTCTAGTCAAGATGTGAAGCCATTTTAATTATACTCCAGTTGCTCAGCAGGCATGGAGGGAAAAGGTTTCTGAAACATTGGAAAGTACTATTTTCAAAGATATGCTAGCTCTCCTTCCCTGTAAGCCCAGTTGAAATGTAACTGGTTTCAGAATACACCCCAACTCTTTTTTGACTGTTACAAGCAGTGTGCTGCCGGAAGCATAAATGCTTGCACATAAGCCTAGTAAGTACCTATTTCACAACTTGGATTGGTCTTGTCTCTTGTGCTTTTCTAGAAGCGTTTAATGCAGTAATTCTTCATTTTTACAGCATCAACTACCAATGCCAGTCCAGTCTCTACGTCCTCAACTGTTGTCAATATTTCCACATCAGCAGTAGCCAGCATCTCACAGGTAAAACTTCTCCCTTCTATATTTATGTGCAGCATCTCCTTCACCTTTGTTTAACACATTACTCTAACAAAGGAAGGCCAAATGTTTGCATCACTTCAAATGGAGCGCAATGGGTGCTAGAGTTATAGGGCTCAGTATGTAACTCAAAGTCAGCAAAGTTACTCTTGCTGTCTCTTTGACCATGATGCTTTTCCCTTCAGCCTTTGCAGCAAACTCACTTCATCTGTTCAAAGCTGTTTCCTTGTCTGCAGATCATGTGGTGAATCTTAAACAGGGTACTGAGATCTCTGCAAGAGAGACAGTGGAGAAGAAACAATAGAACTATTTTGAGAACCAAACCTACAGGGAGGATTATAGGTGGATGTTTTTTGAATGCCTTTGTTCTCCCTCAGCAAGAAAAGGAAAATAGGATGTATACAAACAAAACAAAAAAACCCCAATAAATCAGGAGATGCATTCTGATGGTGCTAGAATAAAACAAAGTCAAAAAGTCCTGCAGCTAGCATGGAGCCCCTCCCCCTGACTGTGACCTGTATGTAATACATAGCACTGTCAACCGTTAACTGCCATTTTGAATATTTAGATATACAAAGGAACCCGTCAATGTCACAACTTTGCCGAAAGAGAATATAGGAAGTGTGGAAAATGCAGTGGATGCACAAAAATCCTTGCATGCTTATGCTGTTGCTTTTTAAAGTTCTTTCATTAACATAAACTTGCTTGGAGCTGTAAGGGGAAAAAGAAATTTTCTTTTAGTAGTGCAGACCAAGGTACCTGGTTCACAAGTCCAGGTTGCTCTTTGAGGGAATCAGGAGTGCACAGTGTGCCTGAAGAGTGTGACATGACATTTGGGGTGGCTGCTTTTTTTACTATCAATAGCAGAAATTAAAATCCTCAGTCACAGCTTCATGTGCTCAGTGATCTCCTCCTAAATGAGTAAATACTCTTCATAAATGGATACCTTTCATCACAGCATGCAGAACAATTGCTTGCTGAAGTCAGGACATGAGTAAAGGCACTTTATCCTGTAGCTCTTATGGCCGGGATTGCACCCTCAGCCAGTGCCAAGACCTCTTTTTTTGTCACTGTCAGTACATCTGGTACCAGAAAGTAAAATGCAAGACAAAACCACAAATTTCAGGACACAGACAGTGTGAACTGACGCTGTGGCATCCATTTGGTACTCCCCTGTTACTGTCACATCATTCATAATGAATTAATTTTTGAAGAAACCAGAGGCAGAGGAGTGGCCCTGTGATTGCCAGCCTCCTGTCTGCAGAACCTGCCTGTGCAGGGGCTCATTGGGAAGTCAGATCTCTCAACCCTTTTTTGGGATGTCTTACATATGCAGAAAGAAATAGCGTAAAGTCAGACTGTGCTCTTGCTGGGATTTCTCTTTGACAGGCATATTGTAGCATAAAAGTCATCTTAATATAGAATGTTTTCTTAAAGAAATGTCCTACCATAACTGATCCTTTCCTCTAACAGGAATATCCTACATACACGATCCTTGGCCAAAGTCAGTACCAGATGTGTTACCCGAGTTCTGGCTTTGGAGTCGTAACACCAGCAGACAGCAACACGGACAGTACTGCATTAGCAACAGCTACGTATCCAACCGAAAAACCAAATGCCATGGTGCCTACGCGGACGGTGCAGAGACATTCCTCCGGTAATGGTTGGATCTTTAGCTGGGTGGCTACAAAATACCTGTGATAAACAGTACAGTGTGCAGACATGGGGAAAACTGTTTTCCAAAAGGTAATTGCACCACCTTTGTGTGCTGGCCTGGACAGGGCATTTGCCCTCCATTGTCAGACTGGTCTCATTGGTGTGCGGAGTATTATGGTGGGCCAGTCAAACTTACATATTGGAAGTCTGATACTGCTGTGATTCAGAAGACACCTACCACATGCTCTGAATGCCGTAGGGAGAGGGAATTCCAGGGGTGACTTGAAGAGTTGCCAACAGCAGCTCCCTGGGGACCATTGATTCTGGCATGTGTTGGGCCTGGGCTACAGGGCGTGATGATATCCAGTCTCAGTAGCTCATGCTAGCTCTTTCCCTCCTGCAGCCAAGTATTCAGATTACCTGACAGCCATGACATAGCTGCCAGTCCCAGTTATGCGAGTCCTCCGGGACTGCTCATGCATTTCCAAGAGCTGTAGTTCAGCCGTCACCTCTCGATGAGTTGGCCTCTGATGTGCCCAGGAGTACCTCTTTTCCCTTCTGCTTCATCATGTAAACTGTTTTTGAAATGACAGCTGTTCTGTGCTTTGTATGTGAGCAGATCTGCATCTGCACAGCATGGAGTTATCTAGTACTTGTCGGGGGAGAAGATTTTAGCTGGTAAGAGATGTAGAAAGTGGTTTAATTGACTATTCTAGAGGAGTCACATCTTTCACTGGCCTTTTACACTAATGCTGTGTCACGTACCAACCGCAGTGGTGTTCACTAAAATTTCCTCACCAAAAACAGAGTTTTCTAAACTTAACAAGGACAAGAGCAAAGACTTAGTTCTTCTTCTGGTGTCTTATGCAAGGAGTTATGAGATTCTTCCTGTGTTGTCAAACAGTTTTAAGTTGAAATCTGCTGCCTGTTGCAAATTGGTAGGTTGGAAAAAAAAATATACAGGTTCCCTTCATTTTTGTTGGTGCCCTGGGTCTGGCCAGGAGGGAGTTAACATTCTTCAAGCAGCTCTGCTGGTGCTATGTTTTGGATTTCTGGCTAAAGCAGTGTTGATAACACACAGGTGTTTTGGCTACTGCTGAACAGTGCTTGTACAGTGTCAAGGCTTTCTCCCTCCCACACCAGCCCCAGCAAGCAGGCTTGGGTGGACAAGAACCTGGAAAGTGACACAGCTGGGACAGCTGACCTGAGCTGACTAAAGAGATATTCCATACCATATAATGTCATGTTCAGCAATAAAAACTGAAGTAGGGGAAGAAGGGTGGGGAGGGGGGCAGGGGAGGTTTTACTTCCAAGGTGGCTCTTGCTTTTGGAGATTGGCTGGGCATCATCCTGCTTGTGGGAGGTGGTGAGCGATTGCCTGTGCAGGACTTTGCCTTCTCCATCTTCCCCAAGTCCATCAGTAGTACCTGAGCTCTGCCAAGCCCTCAAACTCATTCAAGCAACGTGAAAGCAGGGATGGGTGGCTGCCAGTGAGCAAAGCACCCAAATCGACAGTCAGTGAAGTTCCAGACCTCTCTCACCTTTACCTTACGGGTACAGACAGGGGATGACAGACACCATGGTGTGATGTTGTCAATCAAGAAGCATGGTGCTTCAAGCACTTTCCCTCTTTCCAGAAGCAGTTGCCCTCTAGCTGGGGTGAGCAACAGTAGATTTACCCATGAGAATTTGTTCTTATCTGATGTTGAAAACCTAAGGAACTGTCCTGCTATTTCAAGGCACTGGCCAGGGATCTGCCCAGTTGTTAACGTTTTCGGTGCCATTTTCTTAGCTCAGGAATTCTCCAAGTTCACCATTTTGCATGAATTTTCACAGGAATTGCAATGTCATGTCTAAAAGACCCAGGCTGAATTCAAGCTCTTTCAAGTCCCTTGTGCCCTCTGCCTTCCTGCTACAGTTCTGGTCCTATTTCTGAACTAGTTAGACAGATGGCTGGGATGTTAACTCTTCTGCCTGAACTGTTAATAAAGGATTCAGACAGTATCTCCCATCATGGTTGTAATACTCTGCACATCAAAGTGTTGATTTTTTTTTTTCTTTTTTTTTTTTATGGTGGTGCTTTACTCTTTCCCTGGGAAGGGTGTACTTACCAGCAGCAGAACAGGCTCCATAACGTATCCCTATCAGTCATAGCCATGGTGCTTGGCCAAGTCTGCGTCTCCAGGGCCGAGAACATCCCTGTTATTCTTTACTAATTCTTGGAGAAGTCAATGGAACTGTAGTCTGTCTGTTTCACAGTTAGCACACTGTGGATTTGTGTGTGATTAACACACTCCAGATAACTCTGTGCACTGACTATTGTTTAACTGTTAGTCAAAGGCTTACAGCGGCACAGGAGTGAGTAGCGTATGTGGAGGTGGAAACAGCATGCGCTGTATAGTGCTGCTTGACACAAAGGCTTTGACTAGGCCAGGAAATCTGGGAGGGAGAGGCATTGGTACTTTCCTTTGTACACTCATTCCAGGTTGAGGGTTTCTGGTACTCTCTCAAGAACTACTAAAAGAAACAACTGTGTAATAAAGCAGTTCCAGGGTAGTGAGACATCTGAGGGGTGACAGGTTTAGGATGGAGGGTGCTCTGTCTTTGGTTTTGTAGCTGCAGTAGCTCAGTCCTGGTGGACTGAATTGAGGAGCTAGGTGTTTTGAAATGATGGGACAAAGAAATCATGTTTTGTGTTCTAATAAGGGTTCAACTACTAGTGCATCAGTAAAGGAAAGCAAGATAACATCTTACCTTTTGCAAAGGAGGTTTGTGGCCAAATGCTATAAGCTTTATGTTGGTTTTTGTTTTGGGACATGAGGGGGTGAGATCTGTGTGATTTCTTTCTTCTAGGAGATGCATCCACAAGTCCTTCATTATCAAGAGCAACAGCAAGTAAAGAGTTGGATGAGCAGTCGAGAAAAAACATCCCTGGGAAGAACAGGGGGAAGAGGAAAGCGGATACCTCCTCCTCACAGGACAGTGAACTGGAGGTAAGTAGTAATCTTGTTTTCTACAGGTAGCATTGCAGAATAATGTGGTGGTAAGAGTCCTCCTCTCTTTCCTTCCATCCTCTCTCCATGGAAATGGAAGGGGATCATTAGAATCATAGAATGGTTTAGGTTGGAAGGCACCTTTCAAGGTCATCTAGTCCACCCCCCCTGCCATGAGCAGGGACATCCCCAACCAGATCAGGTTGCTCAGAGCCCCGTCCAACCTGACCTGGAATGTTTCCAGGGATGGGGCATCTACAGCCTCCCTGGGCAACCTGGGCCAGTGTTTCACCACCCTCAATGTAAACAATTTCTTCCTTATATCTAGTCTGAATCTCCCCTCTTTTAGTTGAAAACCATTACCCCTTGTCCTATCGCAACAGGCCCTACTAAAAAGTCTGTCCCCATCTTCCTTATAAGCCCCCTTTGAGAATCGAAAGGCTGCAATAAGGTCTCCCCGCAGCCTTCTCTTCTCCAGGCTGAACAACCCCAACTCTCTCAGCCTTTCCTCACAGGAGAGGTGTTCCAGCCCTCGGATCGTTTTTGTGGCCCTCCTCTGGACCTGCTCCAACAGGTCCATGTCTTTCCTGTACTGAGAGATAATTTGGGAAATTCCCATGACCCATGTTATCCAAGAACTGGCCCAAATGAGTTCTTCACTGGTCCTTGACAAGCAGCGCTTAAATGGTGTCAGTGGAGGAGACATTTGGGTGTCTCTAGTACAGCCTCCTGCTCAGAGCAGGGCTGTCCCCAGCACTAGATCACGGCTTTGTCTGAGTCTTGAGAACCTCCAAGGTTGGAGATCCTGTACCTGTCTAGTGATCTGTCCCAGGACTACCTCATCTACCTGGGGAAGGAGGTTTGCTGTCTCCAAGTGGAATCTCCCAAGCTGCAAATTTCCCCTTCTTTTCCCATGGCAATTTTCTGTCTGCTGCTACTGAGAAGGATTTGTCTCCATGATCTTTGCAGCTCCCTTTCAATTAGTTGTGGTCTGCTATTAGATCACCCTTAGTCTCCTCTTTGCCAAGATAAACCATCACAGCTCCCTCAGCTTCTCCTCTGGGCTGCTGACCGTCTCAACAGCCTTTTTCTGGCTGCTCTCTAGTTTCCTCACATATCTCTGGAACTGGGGATGCAATCTGGGGTGACTTTCCCAGTGCCAAGTAGGGTGAGACAGCACTTTCCTTCTGTCAGCTAGGCACACTTGGTATTCTGTAGCACACAGTTCATCTTACTCACAGGGAGAGAGCACTGCTGGTTCATGCTGCACCTGGTATCCACTTGTAACCTCCAGCTCCTTCCAGCCTGGACCAATACGAGGGATTATTCTACTTCACATGCAGAATCTGCAGTTATTGAACTTCTAGTTCCTGTTGGCCCAGTTCTCAAGTTTATCAAAGCCCTTTGGTACTGAAACTCAGCTGTTCCTCATGGCAGCCAATCCCCCTACAAAGGTGTCTCTGATAAACCCCAAGGTCATTTACCTGGTGCTCTCCAGATCACAGATCATAAACTTCTACCCTAGCAGGGCTCTGAAGTTCATTAGCACTCTAAGTTTTTGCTTTTGTAACTGTAAAAGCAAGAGAAGCTTTTGAAATAGTTTGGCCAAGAGAACCTTACTCTGAGCATATAGTTGCACTGTAGCGGTATATGAACTCCACCACACTAAACTGAAAGAGTTTAACTAATAATGTGTTCAGCCTGTAAGATGAATACTGTCGTTCATGTCTGTTAAAAGCACACTGCAACTAGCCACAAAATTAACCCTAAAACTTGCTCCTTTATTGTAGCTCAGTGCTTGGAATATCTCGACTCTAACCTCCTTTTATTCTCTATGCAGCGAGTGTTTCTCTGGGACCTGGATGAGACCATCATAATCTTCCATTCACTTCTCACAGGGTCTTATGCTCAAAAATATGGCAAGGTAATATTGTCTTTTCTGTGGAAGAAAAACCATATCTGTAATGCAGAAGTAAATGTTAATCTTTGGAAAAGAAAGAGAAAATTATATTTTGTTTTAAATATATAAGGTGATACTTTTAACTTGTTGGCAGTTTGGGATGAGGAGAAACACTAAATTTGGCTTTATACAGGGCTAGGATATGGACATCACAAACACTTCCCTTCTAACAGTGCAAGTCTTAAAATGTCAGACTGTTTTTATCTTCATTGGTAATTACAGAGGTCATAGCACATAGTGAAAAGAAGTATTTTTTCTTCTTCAGAATATATTGAAGATTTTTGAATATTTTGTTTGTGTTGCTTCTGAAAATGCATCAGTCCCTGCTATGCAGTACTGAAGTGTTTTGTTAAATTTTGGGTCACTGTATTAGCAGAATATGGATTTTTTTTTTTTTTTTACTGAGTTGTTTAAAATACTAGGGAAATTGCAGTTCACACCATTGAATGCAGATGAAATTACATCAGGCTTGATACAGAGAGGAAACTGTGCAACATAACTGATGAAAGATTCTTCACAATTTACTTCTGCCTGTAACCACAGTGAAATTTATGTTTTCTCTTTTTGTTTTGCCAGGATCCAACTCTAGTGATTGGCTCAGGTCTGTCAATGGAAGAGATGATTTTTGAAGTAGCTGATACTCACTTGTTTTTCAATGACTTGGAGGTACATGGGAAATGTTTTTGAAAGGCAAAACTCCACGTTATCTAGTTAGAATCACACTGCACCGTTTGTGAGAGCTATTGGGCTTCAGAGCCACTTAATGCTGAAACATAACAGTCTGGCAAAACTGAAGTGGTTCTAAGCACAACCAAATCAAAGAGGTGTATTCTTTTATCCGAGACAGGCATTCTGCAGTCTTCTAGTGTCATGAGCTCTTTTAGCTCTTTTATGGGCTTCTACTTGAACCTATAAAAATAAAAAGAGTGATGTCTGCTTTGTCTTATATTCTCATTCTGGACTGGTAAGCACTGTGCTTTCACTGATCCTGTTTTGAAATGGAGACCAGAGATGTGGGGAAAAAGGTGACCTTCAGAATGTCAGTTCTCAGGGGCTTTGACTAAGCCAAGGACAGAATATGACTTGTACATCTCAGCCAGTGTCTCAGTAGGTTACGTTGGCTGTGTGACAACTATGAAGGACACGTTTCCACAGACAAGCATGCTGTATACGTGGAGGTCCTACAGCACCCTCTATTTTTCTTTCCTGCAAGCTATTTCTGCTGCTCTCCCATTCCCATCCTGCCTCAAGGACTTCTGATCAGCTCGCGTCCTCTTTCATGCGCAGTATTCTTTGCCAAATTAAATACATCTCGCTGTTCTGCACCACTTCCACAGAAGTTGGATATAAATCTTTGCTCTAATCACGGCAATGCCCTATGCTGTGCTATGATATATTATCAGGTAGTAATGGATACACTAATGCGATCTATACAGGAAGGTGTGAAGTTATGCCAGAATCTGGGATTAAATGGTTGGAAATAGCAAATTTCCTGACTCATGTCTTCTTTCATATGTGTCCATGAATATGACTCATGAACCTAATTTGCAGAATTTACAGGACTATTTTAAAGCTTATGAAGGCTGAATATGAACAGTGAACAATTAATTGTGGGTGCATCACTGATGCACATCGTGGGAAAACAAGATGGTCTTGTTGACACAAATAGAAACTTAAATGAAGTTTCCATTTGTGGCTGTGACTACTTGCAGCTGTGAACTTTGCAAAGGTAGTAAAGACAGTTACCTCCCTGCCCCAGAAAAAAAAAAACAAACAAACAAACAAAAAAAAAACCACCAAATACAGTCTCTTGTGCTGGAAGGGTAGTCACTGATACATTAACTATGTGATCAACAACAACACTTACTGCTGTAGGTGTTGGTTAGTAGCAGCAGAGGGAAATTCTTGAAATGGGGAAGATTCACTTCTTGTCCTAAGGCGTTCACAGTTTATCTCTGGGATAAATCAGCTGTGCCAGGGACCGGAGTCTTGGAAGTGCCACCCTGCTGATGTTTCACTGCAGGGTTCGGGATGTGACTCTCCGGTAGTGGTATTGACCGTTATGTTGATGAAATGGAGTATCAATACTTGAGCAGATAATGTGGTTTTGGGGTATTTTTAGTATTGTTTGGTTTGTTTTTGTGAAATGGCAAAAGGGTTTCAAATGTCAAGTGAGCTTTGAGTCCAACCTGCTTAGTGAGGGTCGAAGTTCCTTTTTTGCCGACAACTCGAAATGTCATAGAAACATGGTTTTTTCAGACTTTTCTGTTACTTCAAATCCCAGTCTTGGCAAAGATGCTGAGAAGTAAAACCTGTTACTGGAAGACAAAGGTAGTGGAAGATGTGTATAGGTTTGTGGAAGCAGTATGGCTTGGCTTATTGCTGTTGGGAAATGTGAAGGGTTTGTTTTATATCACACTTTCTGTAGTCTGCAAATTTCAGTGTATTTCTGGATTACAACAGTGTGATTTTATTTTTATTTTTTTCTTAAACAGGAGTGTGACCAGGTGCACATAGAAGATGTGGCGTCTGATGACAATGGCCAAGATTTAAGGTGGTGTACTGATGAATGCATGAAATGTATAGCTGATGTAATCTGGTTTTTGTGGGGACTTCAAACCCAAATGGGTTTCAGGGGTGGAGGTCAGCATTGTGCAGGGGATGAAACTTGGCAAACAGTGTTTGTTTGCTGGGTGGTATTTCTTTAAAGACCTACAAAACTTTAAGACTTTCGGAATTGCAGCGTGAATTATATTGTCCACTGCTGAATGTTGCCTGTGTGCTCAATGACATGTCATGAATGGAGAACCAACACTCCAAACTTCACAATCTTGACCTTTGAAAGTCTCCCTGTGGTTTGCATCCCTCTGGATGCTGATTGTGTACACTGTCAGGCGGGGTGAGGGTAAGTTTTCTCTTGCATTAATGAGCTGAACTGGCTCATGGAAAGGTCTGAGAAGTGCCTGTCTGTCAGGAAGAAAGAAATACGGGGAAAGTAGTGAAGCAGGACCTGCTTCCTGCAGTCATGAGTTGGTAAAGCAGCTCATCTGCTTGTGGAGCTGCAGCTGTGATGTAAAGACACAGATGTTTGTTTGGAAAATTGCTGGGGTTTATCGCTGCAGGATGAGAAAGAGGTTAGTGGGAAGGATGCTCTGTATTGCAGAGGAGTGAGCCGTCAAAGAGCAAAGGAAGGGCTTGTAGTGGAGGATGTGAAAGAAGAGCTGAATCAGTACATTTCAGTACAGCAGTTCAGAACCGGCAGCAAATGTAGTTGGGTGTCAGAGTACGTTGCCCATAGAAGCCGGTCTCTGCTGCTGGGGTGCAGTGGTGGTTGTGCAGACTTCCTCTCTGAGGTGCTTTTCTAGCTGCTGTCAGAGCTGAAGTCTGCAACCCTGCCAGAAAAGCTGCAGAGATTCTGCTGCTGTAGCACACATAACAGATCTGCTTTTCTGAAATAGCAACTACAATTTCTCCACGGATGGCTTCAGTGGCTCAGGAAGTAACGCAAATCACAGCTCATCCGTTGGTGTCCAGGGTGGAGTGGACTGGATGAGAAAACTGGCCTTCCGCTACCGCAGGGTACGAGAGATCTACGACAAATACAAAACTAACGTTGGAGGTGAGTGTTCACCTGCACTGATACCTGAGCACTAAACAGAGTTTGTGGTGCCAGACTCTGTCCTTCCTCAGAGCTTTTGCTTTCCTGAATGTTTGGACGTGAAAAATAACCATTCTCCTAGTGCTAAATGGGATCAAATCTCCATGGAATCTAAGATTTGTCTTCCAAGTTTTTCCATCTAATTTTTGTCTTCCAAAACTGAACGGCATGCCAGTGCAGTCTGTGAGTTATCGTGTAGATGGGGTGGTCAGTCAATCCTGTATATAAGAGAAAATTTTGGTGCAAACAGTGTCCCTTTGATAATTTTGTATGAAAGGCTGCCTGTCACTCTGCTTAGGATGGGCCTAAATGACTTACATATCATGCTGCTGAGGCGGTCTTTTCACTCACATCCTCACAAAAATCTGTCTTTTATCATGCCGTTGTCAGGAAATACAGCATCCACCCTTTTGGCTGCTGTGCTCGTAGTTGACATGACATCTCTACCATTGGTTCACAAAGTCACTTAAAATCTTCTAGTTTTGCTTCCCCTCCAATGCCAAAGTAGTAATAATGATGCAAACCACAGACATCAAATATAGATAAATTTTCTGTTTAGTCTGAATCTTGGCATTGACATCCCTGGGGAAGGGGGCACTGCTGGAGCAGCTCACCTGGCAGGGTGACTCATCCTCATGGGTTGTGGGTTTGGGTACCCTTTGCTGATGCAAAAAAAACCTTGATAGAACGTTTTCTTGGACATATTTTCTGAAAAACAGGTGTTCAAAACTATAACGTTCAGCCTAATAAATCTATCAATGTAAGCCTGTGTTTCAGTAGACTGCAGTTACCTTATTTCTGGTAGGGATCAGACCATTATCCATATTTCGCACATGGGAAACCTGGAGGCAGAGTTTTCCAGGACCTGTCTAAAGCCACATGGTAAAGCAGATGGCAGTGCAGCCCACCACAGTGGGTCCCTCCATGGCACTGTTGTCAGAGGACTGGTGTTCTTCAGGGCTGGAGTGAGGTGGGGGGTTCATACGTCATGGCTGGAAATCGGGTGGAGAGAGGTTCGGGCTCAAGCGGCTCCTTTCTTCTTGTATTTACTGACGGGAGAAGGTTTGAGTGTATGGGCTCCATTTCTGGCTGCTTTTAATACAGAAATGGATGCTTTGAGAAAATGATATCTGAATGGGATAAAAAATATGGGGATTAAAAAAAGGGTTCAAATAAGATATCTAAAAAGGGTTAAAGTGGAAAGGGTCCTTGGGAAGTAGGAAGTCAGAGAGAGTGACTGCAGGAGTTCCTTCCCCTGCTGTCTGTGGCCTCAGACAACACCTATTGCTGTGAGTGCTTTGTACAAGAGAAATGCATTTTATTGCACGTATCCTGAGAAATGGCTTGAAATAATCAGAGAAAAGTATCTGCCCAGTTCCGCAGAGTCAGAGGCACAGATGGGTGTCTGGGCTCACCCATGTCACTGGAAGCTGGTTTCTCCTGTTGCCTCAAGACAGTCTCGGCTTTCAGATGCCTTCAGTACCGTGTTACTTATTGCAGAACAGGCAGCTGTTAAATTGAGTGATGGCGCTCTGTGTTAGACTTGCCAGCTCAGCTGGGGACACTTGTGTTGCTTGCCTTCCAGGCCTTCTTAGCCCGCAGAAGAGGGAAGCTCTGCAGCGACTAAGGACCGATATAGAAGTGCTGACTGATTCCTGGCTGGAAACTGCATTAAAGTCCCTGCTACTCATACAGTCCAGGTATGGAAACTGGAAATGTGTATATTGCTTTCTCAGCCCTTTCTCTCACTTAGATTTGCATGCAGTGCTTTGTTGCAGCAGTGTCCATATGTAATACTACTGCTGCTTGTCACGGGTGCTGGGAAGCAGAGTGAGTGAGTGCAGGGACTCCACTCCTGAGCACCCCTTGGGATTTTTCTGCTGCAATGTCTGTTGTTAAGAAGGTCCCTTTAATAGGACTGTGCTCAAAAAATTGCATTTCTGCAGAGAATTTCTGTTTAAAACAAAAAACAAAAAAGCAAAAACCACACATCAAAATCTTGGCCTAAAAAACCTCTTGAAAGCAGGACAACAAAGCACGTGGCGCTTTGGAAAGCCAAGCGAGCTGCCCAGAGTAGCCCTCGGCGCCACTGGCCATAGATGCGCTTTTACAAGTGTTTTTCTTCTTTTAGAAAAAACTGTGTGAACATCCTGATCACAACCACCCAACTGGTGCCAGCTCTTGCCAAAGTTCTCTTGTATGGATTGGGCGAGGTGTTTCCCATCGAAAATATTTATAGTGCTACAAAAATAGGTAAGGGGTAGTGCTGAGTACCTGGCACTGAGGTGTCTGCTGCGGGTTAGCTGGGATTTTTACACAGGAAATACAATTTCTGCAGCTGAGCAGCCCCTGTGGCTGCTGTGGTCCAGCTGGCCATGTTGTAGTGCTGGCCTCTGGCCTCACGAGCTGAACTGGGTGTTACCCCCTTCCCAGAACAAGAATGTGTTTCTGTACTGGGAAGAAGGGACCTGTTCAGGCTTCTGTTACTCTCTGCCTAACGCTCATTATAGTGGGATTGCCTTTTGGCAGGTAAAGAGAGCTGTTTTGAAAGGATCGTGTCTCGATTTGGAAAGAAAGTCACCTATGTGGTAATTGGAGACGGGCGTGACGAAGAGGTTGCAGCTAAGCAGGTGGGTTTCTGATTCTGCAGAGGTGGGATGTGCCTGGATGTAAAGGGACGTTACTGCAGCAGTCTTTTTCTGCAGGGACTCTTTTTCCAGGGCTGAACTCTTCAGGCCAGGGACAGCCAGGAGGAAACTGCCTTTGATGCAAGAGGTCTTTCACTACATTAAGATGGGGAGTTTTCTGACTCTTTGGCATTTAAAGTTCCTGTTTTACTCTTGTTTAGGATTGCGTATAACAGTGTCCCTGTAAAATAGAATCTTGATGTAGCATGTCTTGATCATAGCATGTGGCTATCAGTTAGGATAATGCAATTTCTCAGAAGCATGGAGGGAGTCAGGACTCGGTTGCCGGGAGTCGGATCAATACACAGCATCTACCATTAGTCTGAATTACAAACAAGGAGCAAACAGTTTGACTGATGTGGACAGGCCCAAGCAGGTGATTCAGTCATGCTAAAGGCAGTGAAGTGCATAGATTACTGTCAGGACATTGTCTCCGCATGTTTCACATCAGAATCACATGTGGCTGTCTGCCACATGCCAGAGTTGTCATCTACGCAGGTTCCTCGGCAGCCCTGGAAAGGCTTTCCTGGGTGAAGCAGCAGCTCGCAGCCAAGCGCTGAGGTTTCCATCATGAGCATGCAAAGCACCTGCTAGTGCCAGTGCCCATTGTAAACAGATGTGCAGATAAGATAGGCTTCAGATACCAGTGTGCATACGGCTGAAGTCCTTCCTGAACATGGTGTGCACAGACAGGGCTGTCACAAATGCCGTATTGCACAGCCCTGCAGGTGTACCTCGACTGCTTCCACCTAGCTGTAAAATCACACCAATGAACCTGACTTGTTATCTCTCTGTTACAGCACAATATGCCTTTCTGGAGGATCACAAATCATGCAGACCTCGTGTCCCTTCACCAAGCCCTCGAGTTAGACTTCCTGTAAGAAGTTGGGGCAAAGGCGTGACTGCAGCTCCTGCAAGCTCTCTCTGTCGCTGGGGAGGCAGAAGTCTCACACATTTGGGGACTCACTTTTCAGCTTGATGAAGAAAACATACCTAATGCAAACTGTACAGTAAAACATGACACCAGGTTATTTCCTCAGGAGTACAGGCCCCGCCAAGTACAAAGGTGTCATATAAAGAAGCACTAGACTCAGCAGAGCTAGAGCTTGTCTGAAGAAGAGACTTACAGAAGCCAGCTGAATTCCTCTAGCAGGTAGTCTCCAGAGGGAGGGGGTGATACAACAGTCGAAGTATTTGTAAGAGCCTTCTCCTTTCTATTCAACTTAGTTGTAGAATCCAAGTAAACACAAAACCTTATTTTTATAGAAAAATACCGATGACAGAGCTGAACCTCCCTTGTTTCGCAAAGCCAAAAAGAGCTATGTTTTTTTTCCGTAGGAAATATTAATGAAAATGTCAAAAATACCTCTGTTGCTGTGAAATGTGTCCTCTCTCCTTCCGTGGGTGTTCAAAGCAGTTAATTTATTACAATGTCCTTATGTTATTTCCTCAACATGGGATTACTGGAAAACAGAACGATAAGGGAATGTTTCTGGGTTACAAGGTTCCTTGTAGAGGACAGCGTTGGTGTTCTGAGTTGATCCTGGTGGCTCCTAGTCAATGTGTGCACAAGCCCTGTGAACGAGCAGGAGATCATTGGATTCCAGCTATCCATGACCCAGACCGTAGATCCCACAGATTTTCCCTGTAAAGGAAAACAAAACTGCTTATGAACATTAGATATGGCACAACACTATTGCAGACTGCTCAGATCTGAACAGAGTCCTCATCTGGACTAGGAATAATTTGAAAAACTAAATCCTCATAAATGTTGCAAAGAAGGGTATTGTTATTAGCCTTCACCTCTGCTTTCCTGACTCCATTTGTGAGAGTAAGTTCCTTTTAGTAGAATCAGATTCAATTTTCTTGTATTCTTCTTTGCATTAGCCTAACTACATAGTTAGAAACAAAACCCTTGTTAAGAGGGACTTAATTTTCTAAGACACTGTGACTTGGCAGCCTGGAGCACACTGGCCTTGGGGGTGATGGTTACACTGATTTTTCTGCTACCGTCTCAGAAAAAAAGGCTGGAGTCAGTGACCTGCAGTACCACTAGCCAGAAACAGCCAGCTGGAGACTGGGGGCTGGCATGAAGTGCTGGTTTTGTGCCAGGTCAGGCTGTGTTCAGTGGTATCTGCCTCCTCCCTGTACCCCGATGGCACCAGATCAGCAGGTGCCTGGGGTATCCGCACAGAGGACAGATGTCTGCTGCGCCCCACCGCACACCTCTGCTGCTCCTGCTGAGCCAAACGCTGCAGCTGCACCCAAACCTCTCCTGATCCCTGGTCTCCAGCCCAGCATCACCCATCTCGGACCCGCGGGGGACTGGTCTGAAAGCTTGTCACTTCAGGGAGGACGCTGACCCGCTCAGGCTGTGCCCACAGAAGCAGGGGATGTGTTTGCTGCATTCCTTTCATGGCATTTATTACTGAGGGATAATTTCCATCAGTGCTGGGGAGTTGCTGGGTCCAGCTCAGCACATGCTCTGCTGTGCCCCAGGAGCATCTGTTCCTGTAGCCGGTCACCACCGTGGAGAAGGTGCCTAGAGCAAGGGGTTTGGATCCCCAGGGCTAAAGGACTGGACACAGAGGTCTCTGTTTCACATGTTCCTAGCTCCAGTTTTGCTTTTTTTTTTTTTTTTTTTTTTTTTTTTTTCAAATTAGAGGAGATTCTCTTTCTCCAAGGTGGTCACAGGAGTCGGGACTGGTCTGCTTTCCATCCAGCTCCTTGCTAGGTGTTGGCCTTGTGCTCTCATCTCAGGCGGACGCTCTGGGTGTGCACATTTCCCCAGGAACTCTGCTTCAGGAGCGTACTGTCTATGTAGAAGCTGCTGCCTGCGAGCAACATGACCTCTCGTCCCGTTAGAAAAATCTGAGGAGCCAGTTTCTGCTGTGGGTGTCCTGAGCAGCTCAGTGGAGGGGCTGTCTTTTGGCTGCACCAACAGCTGCTGCTCTGCTCGCGGCTGCTGGCCCCGCAGAGCTGCTGGAGCAAGCTGGAGACGTGCTGGGTAGTGCTGAGCAGCAGGGTTTGAAGAGGAGCAGGAGCCCATGGGGAACGTTCTCCCATCTGCCGCGTACACGAGATGGAGAGCTCAGGTGTGTTGCTGGGTGTTCCCATGCAGCTGGGGCAGCCCGCGTGGGTGCGTGCTGGTGTTTCACAGCAGCGTGGCCCCCGTGCGGAGCAGGGAGAGTTGCTACAGGGCTACAGCTCCGTTACTGCTGGGTCCATAAAGAGTCCAGTTCATCTGGGGTCCCTGTGAAGTGTCATTACTGCATCAGCTGGAACAGATCTGGTAGGAAGTGAGCCATGCTGAGAAGCAGACCCATTGCTCCCAGGGTCTGCAATGTTACCAGACGATCAGGACTTACTTGCAGTCACAGAAGAGTCTGTGCTGGATCCTGAACATCTCTCTGCGGGTCCCCAGCCCATCCAAAGGTCTCCTGTAAGCAGGCTTGGGAGATGTCCCAGCCTGTGGAACAGCCTGTTTGGAGCACATCTCATACTCCAGCTGGCTGAACTTTGGGATTAAAACCTGTGCCTTAACCTCGCACTGTCCGGCGTGGCTGAGCAGCCCCTTTGCTTCACTGACGTCCAAAGCAGCTTGCAGAGAGCCGTGCTGGCCCATGTGGGACGTGTTTTGCCCAGGCACTCGCAGCGAGTGCTGGACCCAAGGTACCAAGCAGCCCAGCAGCTGGCTGGCTTTGCTTTGTGTTTGTTTACTTTAAAATGTTTTAAGGAAATTTTAAGATGTCAGCAAAATTTTAGCTGAGTGCAGAGCTCTTGCAGCCAGTGACATTTCATACTATTTATATGATGTTTCCTTGAATGTATGTAAAGTACTTTTATAATAGGAGGTTGATGGTACATTTCTGTGTTCATGTTAAAATAGCCAGGTCAACCTTTATTAATTTTTTCTCTGCTGGCTGAATTTAAGACTTTTCCTGTCTCTCATGTGACAGGAACAGCATCTCTATCCAAGCATTGATTTTCTTCTGTCTGTGCTCTCCTGTTATCCCTGACCTGGCTGTAGCTGAACTGGTGACAAACCTGAATGCCTGAAAGACAGCCAGCCTTGCTGGCCCGGGGCGCTGAAGCTGAGCGGGCCTGGGTGCTGCTGGCCTCCCCTCCAGCTCCACCGTAGCCACAGAGGCTTTAAAAAAAACCACCTGATCCACTAGTACTTGCTGCCTCCAAGAGCCCTGGGGGAGATGTCCGTGCTGGTGCTCTTGGAAAGCAGCAAGGCCCCTGGAGCCTGCAGCAGCCCTTGCTGCATCCCAGCCCCTCGGCAGAGAGGAGCCCTGGGCACTGCTGGCTGCAGAGCCTTTGCCTGTTCGTGGTCTCTGTGTAATGGGAACTGTCCTATGAACTGGAAAAAAAAATAAAGTATTTTCTATAGTTGCTGCTTCAGCCTGTTTTCTGACACCCTGACGGTGTTCAGGGCAGTGGTGCCACAGGTCGCAGCTCCCCCGGGGTCTCCTGCAGGAGCCAGCGGCGGAGGCACCGGCTCCTTGGCTCTGCTGTGGTGCCCAGGGGAGGCACACGGTGCTTGGATAGTCCTGCACAAACCCTCCCTTCACTCCACCTTTTGCACAAGGCCAACAAAGAGCCCTCCTCCCACCCTCTGCTCTGGTGCCACTGTCCTTGGCCATGGGCTTATCTTGTTACAGGAACAGCTGTGAAACGAGCATTTCAGTGACTCCTCCAGCTGCATCCTGCTGCCTCCCCTGCTCTGGTACGGGGGGGGCCCCCCTCCTGGGACAGGGTCCCGCTGGGAGCGTGGGAGACAGAGGTGAGGGGAAGGGCCCAAGAGCCGGCACTGTGGGCAGCCGGGACGTGCTATGGCTGCTTGCTGGGCAACAGCAAAAAAGAGGCAGGGGCCATTTCAGGGCCTGCTTGGGTTTTGGCAGCAAGCCGGGAGCAGCCCCGCCTGGGATGCAGCGGGTGGCCGTGCTCGGGAGCCGGCACAGCCCCGCACCCACCACACCAGTGGCCACCTACGGCTGAGAAACCAGCCGCGGACAACTCCAGCCTGGTCAGAGCGACAGGAGTGCTGCCCAGGGTGTGGGGGGGTGGGAATGCCAGCAAAGGCACCACGAGGTGGCCATAATAAGCCAGAAGCACTGAGCCACACCATGGCCGTACCCTGGGACATGGCTGCTGCTCCCCAGGAGGACGGGGTCCCCCGGTGCTGCTGCACCCTGCCAGCCCCCACCCCACAAACACCATTTGCTGCTCAAAGGAGAAAAGCGACGGTCTGGGGCAGCAGCGAAGGGGTGACCTGCCCAGCCCAGGCTCCAGAGCCCAGCTTCAAGTGTGAAGCTTCAGCTCTGCCCCTCTCAGCCCGCAACAGGAAGGGAAAAGCAGGAAGGGAACCAGCAAACAAGGCAAAGGGCAGAACCAATGTTTCTGTCCACGGAGAAGCCACATTGGAACAGGCTTCCCTGTTTCTGAAGGGGCAAAGCAATGCCACAAGGCAGGGGTACAGTGCCCTGCACCATCCTGCAACACCCTCCCCAAGGTGCAGGCACCCCACCGCTCCCGCAGGCCCAGGGCAGCCGCTCTCCCAGCACCAGGCAAGCCCTGCCTCCTTCCCCATCCCTCCCTGAACACGGTGATAAAGGTCAAAGAGTGCCCATAAGAGCAAAACAGAAGGAAGAAAATCCTGGCTAGAAACAGAAAGATCCAATAGCTGCTGCCAGGGAGGGACCAAACTCTCCCCCACCTCCCACCAGCAGCAGCAGGCGGCACAGGAGAGGCACAGACAGCGAGAATAAACCCTTGGGTTGTTTTTTTTCTTTTGTTGGGTTTTTTTTTTTTGTTTGTTTTTGAAAAAGCTAATAATAAATAATGAGAGAAGCTGACTGCAGCAGCACAGCCACAACATGCTGGACACCCCATGAATGCCGTGGCTCTCCCCGAGGGCACAGCCATGGAAGCTGTGCTTGCACATCACCCCTGGTTTCTGCCAGGTCCCTCCAGCTGCCCAAAATAACAGCCTGAGGCGGGGCAGAACTGGGAGCAGGACTGGCAAATCTATCTCCCCAGCAAGTCACTTTGGAGGAGCTGGCCTCAGACAGCAGACTCAACAGCAACGGCCCCGTTCAGGAAGCACTGCCTTGCCGGCCGCAGGATGGAGAACTGGGCCTGGGCCAGCCACTGCATCCGCCTGTTCACGAGGTCTGGCACCGAGCACGAGCGAAACTCCAGCCCATCGCTCCTCTCGCTGGCATCCACCTCGTCGTAGGCACCCTCTTGCTGCGCCCACATGTTGGGGTGCAGCCACTTGTAGTAGGTGACTCTGAGCGCCAGCCCCAGCAGATAGCAGGGCAGGGCAGCAGAGACCACCGGGACAAGGTACGAGTGGTTGTCAGAGGGGGACCGGCACCAGAGCCAGGACAGGGCCAGCAGCGTGCTGTCCACCAGGATGAAGCCATGATAGATGATGCTGCGGTACAGCGTCCTCCCCTGTGCCACGTTGAACCAGCTGAAGTAGAGGATCACGGCCACCATGGCCCGGTAGAGCGGCTCGGCACCAGGCGACTCCATGAAGTCTGTGCCCTGCAGGCTGACCCAGAGGAACATCGCCAGCCACACAAGCGGGAAGTGGACAGCCACGCCATAGGGCCAGAGCAGGGCAAAGAGGGTGACTGCGAGGATGCGGGGGCAGATGAGAAAGAGGTTCCACAGGAAGTAGACGATGGAGGAACCCAGGCTCAGCTTGTACTTGTCCTGCAAGAAGGAGCGGAGGGACTGGTGGTAGTCCAGTAGAGACCAGGTCACACAGAGGAACGCAGTGCAGATCCCCAGTCCTGCGAACACAGTGGCAGAGATGCTGAGGGCAGATTGTGGGGGCCCAGTCCGGCTCAAACCTCCCCCTGCCTGGCATTGCTAAAATGAACTTCCCACCAGCTTGCACAGCAGAGGGTCGGAGCCTCAGCACCTGCATCTCTCCCCCTGCCTTCTGCCCTCCCCGAGGAGGAGGCTGGTGCCCAGCCTTGCCCAGGGGATGGGGAAGAACTGACAGGACCGAGCAGCTCTGCAGAGCCCGTCTGCCAGGCAGGGAAGCTCCCAGCCCACACGGGCAGGAGATGAGCGCTGGCTCCACCTAACCAGCGCATGACTGAGCTCCCCATTTCATTGCAGTGACACTTGCTCCCCGCCCCAGATGGGCACCAAAGCACCTCCTCGGTGGCCTCTGCTCCACCCTCTGTCCACATCCACAACAGCATCTCCCTGCTCCCCAGCAGGCTCCTGAGTTCTCTCCTGACCCTCAGCCTCTCCTGGGGCACTTAGGGTCCCCAGCTTCAACCCTCCCACCCAAAGCCCAGCATAGTCCACTGGGACATGCAAGCACAGAACTGGGGCGCACCCTGCTCTGTGTCACGTCAAGGGAAGGAGTGACCTTGGAGAAGAATGACGCCTCAAGCAAGGACAGATGAAGTGTCCTGCTGGGTCCTGCAGCCCCTGGACAGCCCATGCAGTCTGTCCCATCCAAGCCGGCTCTGACCTGAAGCCTGCGCCCCCGCAGCCCCTCTCCCCTGGCCGCAGACCCCTCACCCTGGGAGGGCTCTGCCTTGTTCGTCCGCAAAATAACGTAGAGGAGCAAGATGAGCTGCGGGGTGTTCTCCAGGAAGGTCTCGAAGAGGCGCAGCATGCTGATGTCATGGGAGAGGAAGGCCATGCGGCTCTGCTCCTCCTCATCCTCTGCCTTTGCCCAGCACACCTTCCAGCCCACCTTCAGAGCGTAGAGGCACCTGTGTGGGGATCCGACCAGTGGTGAGGGGCCGCTGGGCAGCAACACAGCACGTCCTTCGGTCCTCATGCTGCCCTGGCAGGACAACTTAAAACACTGTGCTTTGTGTTCACACCACTCCCTCCCCCTTCCCAAGCCAAGCACCGCAGCATCCACATGACGCCCAGCCGCTGCATGAAGTTCAAGCGTGAAAGCGAGCATCGTCCTTGGCAGATGCAGCCAGATTATTTCCTTCCCCTGGGGAGGGGAGGCACGGCACAGCCACGCCGCTTTTCCAGTCAGCCAGGAGAGCCAAGGACTCTTGGCAAGACAAGAGACAAGGTTTTGGAGCGTTCACCGCACCTGCAGGCTCCGACACCCAGCCCGGATTGGTTTGGCAGGAGGCCTCCAGCAGTGGCGGCTGCACCGGGAGACGGAGCAAAGCGGGTGCTGTGGGACGCGGGTGGGAAAGTCCAGCCGGAGGGATGCCGGTGGCTCCCACCGACGCGCTTCCACCCGGCTCCAACCCGGGGCTGGGCCGAACCGCTCGGCCCGGGGGCCCCTCGGACATCCCGACAGCTGGGGGTGGGCGGGACGGGGCACCCCCTGTGCCACCCGTCCCCCGGTGTCGGGGGGTCCGAGGGGCCCCCGGGCGGGGCAGGAGCTGCGGGGGGTCGGGCCCCTGCTCCCCCGCAGGAGCGAGGCGCGGGGGCGGCCTCGGGGGGAGAGGCTGGGGCGGGGCGGAGGGGGCGACGCCGGGGCGATGCCCGGCCTTGGGGCGGGGGGTACCGCACCTGAAGAAGAAGCCGAGCTGGAGGAGGTGGAGGGCGGCGAGCAGCCAGGGCGGCACGCCGGGGCGCAGGGCGGCCGGGTCGGAGCGGAGCCAGAGCCAGCTGCAGGCCTGGGTGGCGACCGAGGCGGCGGCCAGCAGGGCCAGGGCCAGCGCGGCCCAGCCGGGCCGCCCGCCCCGCGCGTACCCCGCCGCCACCCACCCGTCGGCGGCCAAATCCAGCGCCGCCGCCGCCGCCCCCGCCGCCGCCAGCGCCAGCTGCAGCGGCCCGAACCGCGGCGGGGCGGCCATGGCGGGGCCGGGGCCCGCACGGACGCGCCCGCTTCCCGGGCCGGCCCCGCCCCCGACCGGCGCCCCGCCCCCCCCGGTGCCGCTCTCGCCCCGTCCCGGGCAGCAGCGGCCGCCCCCGCCCGGCCGCGGCCCCGCGGGGGTTTTGCTCCCCCCCCCCGCGAGAAAAGTCACAGCCTGGAGAGCCGCGTCCCGGAGCGGCGCGGCTGGAGGGGCCGCTGGGATCGTCCCGTCCAGCCCTTGAGCAGGCACACCCAGAGCAGGGGGCACAGCACCGCGTCCAGGAGGGGTTTGAATGTCTCCAGGGAAGGAGACTCCACAGCCTCTCTGGGCAGCCTGTCCCACTGCTCCGGCACCTCACAGGAAAGGAGTTTTTCCTCATGTTCGGGTGGAACTTCCCGTGCTCCAACTTGTGCCCGTTGCCCCTTGTCCTGTCGTTGGGCACCACTGAAAAGAGTCCGGCCCATCCTCTTGACACCCACCCTTCAGATATTTATAAGTATTGACAAGATCCCCCCTCAGGCTTCTCTTCTCCGGGCTGAACAGACCCAGGTCTCTCAGCCTTTCCTCATAAGGGAGATGCTCCAGGCCCCTGATCATCTCCGTAGCTCTCCGCTGGACTTGCTCAAGCAGTTCCTTGTCCTCTTGACCTGGGGAGCCCAGAACTGGACGCAGCACTCCAGATGTGGCCTCACCAGGGCGGAGCAGAGGGGGAGGATAACCTCCCTCGACCTGCTGGCCACGCTCCTCTCAATGCACCCCAGGACACCGCTGGCCTTCTTGCCCACACGGGCACGTTGCTGGCTCATGGTCACCCTGCTGCCCACCAGCACTGCCAGGGCCTTCTCAGCAGAGCCCCTTTCCAGCAGGTCAGCCCCAACCTGTACCGGTGCGTGGGGTTGTTCCTCCCCAGGGGCAGGACCCTACACTTGCTCTTGTTGAATGCCATGAGGTTCCCCTCGGCCCAGCTCTCCAGCCTGGCCAGGTCTCGCTGAATGGCAGCACAGCCTTCTGGCGTATCAGCCACTCCTCCCAGCTTGGTGTCGTCAGCGAACTTGCTGAGATTATGCCCTATCCCTTCGCCCAGGTCATTGAGGAATATGTTGAACAGGACTGGGCCCAGCACAGAGCCCTGGGGAACACCCCTAGTTACGGGCCTCCAACCAGACTCTGCCCTGTTGATCACAGCTCTCTGGGCTCTGCTGTTCAGCCAGTTCTCAATCCACCTCACTGTCCTCTCAACTAACCCGCGCTTCCTGAGCTTGACTGTGAGGATGTGATGGGAGACGGTGTCGAACGCCTTGCTGAAGTTGAGGTTAACAACATCCACTGCTCTCCCTTCATCTACCCAGCCAGTCACGCCATCACAGAAGGCTATCAGGTTGGTCAGGCGTGATCTGCCCTTGGTGAACCCATGGGTGTCAGCGCCCCTGACACTGCTCCCCCTGCACCCCGCTGCGCTGGCCCACAGGCCGCTGCTGCAGGCCCCACCATGCCTACAGCCCCACGCGAGGCCCCACAGCACGCCACCCGCGCATCTCCCCATAACCCCCACCACCCGGGAGGCTGCTTCCAAACAAACCAGGGCTTCGACAGGAACCAAAGACACTGGTTTGGGAACTGACAGCTTTGGAATCCTCTTGCAAACCGGAAGATTTAAGGATGCAGCAAAGCCCGTAAGTACCGCGTGTCTCCATCCGTTCCCTCCCGGGCCCACGTTTGCTGCGGGGAGCGCTGGTGTGGGGGACTGGAGGGGAGAGGAGTGTGGGGAAGGCCACGGCCCGGCCCTGCAGGCCCAGGCACGGGAGGGGAGGCGTTCACAGAGGGGGTCCCGGCCGTTACCGGTCCCCTGCCCTGAGCCGGCTGGGACTTCTCGAGTGTGCCAGCACAGCCCACCGCAGCGGCTCTTGGGCAGCCGCGGCATCGCCTGGTGTCGTGGTTTAGCCCCAGCCGGCAATGCAGCCCCACGGAGCCGCTCGCTCACTGCCCCAGCGGGATGGGGCAGAGAATCAGAAGGGTAAAAGTGAGAAAACTCGTGGGTTGAGATAAAGACAGTTTAATAGGTAAAGCAAAGCAGTAATAGTAATAACAGTAATAATATAATGTGCCAACATGAGGAACCCACCTGGCAGCAGAATTCTCGGAGCATGTGGCAGCTCACAGCTCTCATCCATGGTAAGCTGAAGTCCATGGGGAGGCCTAATCTCCACCTGATTTGTGAGATTACCTCAGAAGTCACAGTGGAAGGGAGACAGACTCCTCAGTGCAAAGACTTTGTAGCAATCACTGCCCTTTCCCAATACATCAAGCTTTTCTAGAAGATTTCAAGTCAACATCATAGAGCTTTAGGTAAAAGCCACTGATTTTGTCTTGGTTTCTGAGTAAGTTCTCAATGCCAAAAGCGTTCACAATTGCTGATTCATGCGCATGGTGAACCTGTGCTCTCTTCATTTGCTCTTGCTCTGTCATTACAGTGCTTGTGGGGGACTCAGAAGTCCTAAGAGCAAGCAAAATAATAAAAGCCAACCACTGATGACAGCAGAGGCAGAGCTGCTGGTTTTAACACACTCATTGTATTTTGTAAAATCAACTTCCCTGATGGCACAAACGTGATCAATGCGGCAGGCCTCCTCGCACGGGCTGAGGTCATATCTGACGGAGTTAAACTCGTAATACTGCTGCAGATAGTGTGGATTGCCTGATATCCTCTCCAGTACCGTCTGCATGGAGTGCACAGAGCCATCAGGGACTTGGAAGGCTTCTGTCAGCCTATACTCTTCCTCCCATGTTGGGAACTCTTCCCCCTGTGTTGAGGCCACCATGTTGGCATGAGTTAGGTTCAAGTAGTAAGTCACCATATCCTGCAGGGAGAGAAAAACAGAACAAGGAGAAATCAGGAAAGGATCAGGCCTTGATCGAAGTGCTTGGCTGGGATGGGATCAGCCTCTTCTCGCAGACACTGGTGTGCGGCACCACAGACCCGCGTTCGCTGCGGGCAGCGCATCTCCCTGCCCGGCCAGGGGCGAGCTGCCTCCCAACAGGTGCTGCCTGCCGAGACGTGACCCTGGGGGCAGACACCGCTGGCGGGAGCCTCCAGAACTCCCCACATAGGCGTCCTGTTTTGTAAGGGATGAAGGGATGGCTTTTCTCCGCTTGCCATTGCGAAGAAAGGCACAAACACCCCATCCTCTACCTCTTTGCAAATAAGAGACAGAGGAGACAGGAGCTGCCCCTACAATACACCTAAATTCATATCCATTACAAATGAATTGATTTAGCAAGTAGGGGGACCCAAATAAATTTCTAGACGGTTAAAAGTTTTCGGAGGGGGTTTGACAAGCCTGTCAGTCCCCAAAGAGAAGTTCTGCAATCTACATTACCTGGGTAGTAAAGCAAGTGTCAAAGGAGACGAGCTAAAGACATGAAGAACACGACAAAGCCTGTCCTGCCCTGCCCTGGGGAACTCATCCCAGCAGAAGGCCTGCGCCAGGTGACTGCGGTTGCCTTGCCTTTACTCACTGACGCTCTTACTAAATCTCTGTGCTAGCCATGAGGCTGCAATATCTTGGCTGAGGTCCTCCCCTACGTATCCACTCGGCTCCTGTAGTCCTGCCTGTTAAAATCACATGGAGGAATTACAGCACCCTCCTAAAACTGTAGTGTGCAGCACACAGGGATCCCTCACCAGCACTTGAAGGGTGTCTAGGTCATAGTCGATCACCCGAATCCCAGGGTTGTTGGCTCCGTTGTTCACTCCAGGTAACGTTGTTTTCCAGGGAGTCACTCCAGGGGCCAGGAACATGACATTGACTGGAGAACCTTAACAGAAAGGCAAAGCAACCCATGAATGGGAGACCCTGGCTTGTATTACACCCTGCCCGTGTTGCAGCGAGCACCCCAGGAACTGATCGCACTACAAACAGCAGCTTTGTCACCAGCCCTAGTTACAACAGCGCGTGCACAAAGATCAGCATCAGGGATTGAACATGGGTCTGCTGCAGCTGAGAACAGGCTTTCCACTGCTGTCAAAGACTCTTGCAGTCAGGGTGTGCAAGAGAACCGCGCTCAGTAAAGGAGACCCAGAGCACCCAAAGATTCACAACTGCCCCCTTTCGTCTCAGATGATGTCCAAAACCCATCCGTAGGGAGCGGGCAAGACTTACAAGGCACTGAGGGGAAATGGCAACATTTGAAGGTAAACAGGAAGGAGGGCTGGAGCTATAGGCTGGGGGTGGAGACCAGAACCACTGTTATCTCTTACTGACCAGAGCATCTCACAAGCATTTTCTGGCTTCTCAGCTGCATGCAGCTAACAGCCGCTGCAAATTCTCATTGCCCATGATTTCCTGGGGGTTGGCAGAGCTTTCACACAAATGCTTGGGTGGCCAGAACCAGTACCTGTATCACTGTAAAACATGCGAAAGCTGTCTGTGTGATGGTGCCCAAAAAACTGGGCAGCAATCACTCTGTGGTGCTTCTGCACAATTTTCAAATATCGCTTATTAAAGCCACTTCGGAACCAGTGCTTGTGTCGTTTCTTCTCGAAGAAGCCAGGAGGGACGTGCCCCACGATGTAGACCTACAGAAGCAAAGAGTTGCACTGAATGCAAAGCCCACGCTTCCCACAGAGCATTGGCTTGCTGTGACTGCACAGAGGGGAGCGCAGGAGCGAGAAGAGCTTCCAGGCTCGGAGTAGCCCTCTACAAAGTTTGTTTATTCATTTAATACCATTTCATCTGCTCTAGAGGCATTGGTCAATGTTTCTTCCAGCCACTGGAACTGCCCTCCAGGATCTTCCTCACCAGCTGTCTCCTCATTCCGGTCATAGTACAGATTGGTGTTGAGGACAACCATTCGCCCCCTTGTGCTTGGGCTGGGCAGCTTCTCACTGTAGAAAGCTCCTGAAAAATGCAGCTGGCAGGGAAAGATCTGGAGGTCTGGTCACACTGGTTGACTGTGACCCCAGATCCCTTTGTTTCCATCCCTCTCAGCTCTCCTTGGCAATAGCCAGAGCAGAGTCACCATCTGGACACGGTGCCAGCAGCGCTCTGACGGCTCCAGGACGGGGATTTGGAGTGACTCTTCCCCCTGTATACCTCTTGTTGGGCTTATGCCCCTCCAGGTGAGGGGAGACCTTGCATGGGGACAGTGTACAGCACCAGGACCTGGGCAGCCCCAGAAAGCCACACTGCTGGCCTGCACCAGCAGCTTTCTTAAAAGATCTTTTTTCCTTCCAGTGAAGCTCGCCTCTCTGCATTCTCTCTAGGGACACTTTCCAGTAACTTGAGGAAAGCAGGAGAGACTAATGCATAAAGAAATTTCTTTTCTCGCATGCAGGAGAGCTCAGTGCCAGAAATCAGCATTAAAATGGACCCTTCCTCTGCAAATACTCTACAAATACTGTTGCTCTGAGCATAGAAGCAGGGAAAACTATTTGTGGTATTCTCCTAACCACCCCCATCTCCCCAGAGTGCTGCCAACATGAGCCAGCAGTGCCATACCTGCTCTGAAAAGAGGAATGGAAGCATTATTCAGCCAGGGACGCCACAGTTCAGCTGTTCGGTTGTAGATCCTGTGCTCCTTCCCTGGAAACTGGTTCTTGGGGTGGAAGTCATGATTGCCCATTGCTGCGTAGACTTTAGTATCTAGAGACAGAGAAAAGGAGGCACAGAGGAATCCACGCTTGCTTCAGAGCTCCTCAGCACCAAAGATCCCCGAGGCACTCACAGACTTGGAAAGAACAGCATGGCCTGGGCTTTGCAAAAATGAATCCTCCACACCACAGCCATGTGGTTGCAGTGACTGGGGGTACAACACCGCAACGACCGTCCCTCCTCGGGACACGCCACCCCAGAGCCACGGCTTTACAGATGAAGCAGTGAGCTTTCACCATCAGTAATACTCCTTCCCCCACTGCTCACACAGGTTAATTGTGAGGAAATCTTGCAACCTTTTCTGTCCTAAGGACTAATTACAGAAATGTTTATTTTCGTCTCTTCTGAGTGAGTTAGCCTGAAACAATGAGTGCGCATCAGACACCTCAATTCAGACACGCCTTGTGCCATACAGCAACTAGGAAGAGGACAAACAAGTCCCACCCACCACAGCCCTTCTGTGCCTTTCACCTTCCCAGTTCTGTCATGTCCCCACCCTGGTAAGCTCTTCCCATGAGACTCTGTGTCCCTCTCCACTTCTTGTCCCCTCAAATCCTACCTGGAAATGTCTGTTTTATCAGAGAAGTCAGACGGTCTATTATGTACAGAACTACTTCTTCTCCAAGCTTCTCATTGGGGACATGCGGAGTATCATCTCTAGAAAAATAAAAGCAGCACAGTCACCATCTGTGACTAACAGGGCATATGCTTAAAGTGATAAGCAAGGCAGAGAAACTTGCTTATTTCTCTTTTTGCCTCCTGGAAAATAAAGATAAAGTCAAAGCTTTTGGAGCAGAAACCAGCGCTATGTTGACTGGCCAAGGGACTGAAGGAGTTTCAAGGAATTGCTCAAGGTGAAAACCAGCTCTACTTTATTCTACCTTGAAAAATCTATACACAAGTATATGAAGCGGACGCTCACTCTGCCTCAGTGCATTTAATAAGACACTAAAGCTGACTGGAAATATTGCAAGGAACAGCATTTTCCAATCTCAGGTCAACATCTGATCGGCAATAGTGAAGCAAAGCTGCTTGCACACAGGATAACAACTCATTAAAATGAAACAAGGGAATGCCTCCAGCAAGGCAGTGATCATTGAGGTCTGCCTCCAAAAATGCGGCAGACGAACACTGCTGTGTTTTCACTAATATACTTATGGCATTTCTAGATGATGCTGGGCTGTCAACAAGCCCATCAGAGAGGAAGATCAAAATTCAGAATGATGTCAAAGAACCAGGGGAAATAGTCTGAAGGAAGAAGAAAAATCAACATAACGTCATAAGGACCAATAACTACTTCTAAGTAGGAACAATCATCCGCAGAGACAGAAAATGAAAATGTGGGGTCAGGCAACAGCACTGCAAACCAGGACTGGAGGTCACACCAGATTACAGTTTGATGCTGCACTGTTAGCAGAAAAGCAAAGGACACATATAATAATCAAGAAAAATAAAACTTTTACTGTTTGTAAGTGCTAACGAAGCCTCCTGGGGAACAGGGTACCCACTTCTGGAGACCAAACTAGGAGAAAACATGTTCCATTTGGGGAGGTTCATCATACTTCTAAAGCAAAACAGCCTCTTTTTGAGACAAGTCTCTTGGGTGCCTCTTCACAGACTGAAGAAATGCCGCAAAACTGTTTTGCAATGCAATGCTCTCCTCCCATTGCCTCTAACAGGCAGGACTCGGTGCACCAACAGAGAGGGCATGTCCCATTCCCCCAAGGGTTTCAGGTGCTCAGAGTTTGTGTGAAGTCGGACAGGGCTGGCCGCAGTTGAAAAGAAAAGGAAGGATAGCGAATTGTGATCCTTTCCTTACCTTACTGTTTCTCACTGCTGGGGCTTGTCGGGAGCCTCTTGCTGGCACCGAGAGGCCTCATGGCGGTTATGCTCTCCCCCACGCCTCCATTTTGCATTTAAGGCACATCCTTATCTCACCTCTCCAAAATAGTTACCGCGTAAAGAGCCCTGGATGTCCCACAAGCTCCTCACATCCCCGCCCTCCGGCTGCCCCTTCTCCCATCCAAACCCCGGCAACCCTCAGAGCAGGCAGGACGGTGCCACGGCCTGAGAGCAAGGCACGACGCCAGAACCCCCACTGCCAACTCCTGGAATATTTGGCGTTTCTCCTCTCGGAGAAGCAGCAACCTGAAGGGGCAGGCGCGGTCCCTCAGCCCCCAGGACTGGAGGAGGCGAGCTGAGGAGACCCCCGTCGGCAGCGTTCAGAGCCCGTCCGACCGCCGCTGCTGGGGGTGGCCGGGCAGCGGGTCCCCCCCGGCGGGACCCCGGCCCGGCCCAGCCTCACCCGGTCCAGAGGACGAAGTCCGGCTGCTGCAGGTGGCTGCTCATGGCGCGGGCTGCGGAGGCGAGCAGGCGCCAGGGCGCGTCGCACAGGTAGCTGCCCCAGGGCCCGGCGGGGGGCACGGCCCGGGAGCCGCCCGAGGGGCACGGCTCCCCGCTGCTCGCCGTCGCCTCGTAGTCGGGGTCCCAGTGGAGGTCGGTGAGGTGCCAGAAGCGCCCTGCCGCCGCCGGGAGACGCCGGGCTCAGCGGGGCGGGGGGCGCGGAGCCGCCGCGGGCGCCGCCCGGGACCCCCGCCCGGCCGCTCCCCTCACCTGTCAGGGCGGCGGCCAGCGGGCAGAGCAGGAGGAGTGCGACGGGCTGCATCTCAGACTAGACTAGGCTCGGCTCGGCTCGGCTCGGCTCGGCTCGGCTCGGCTCGGCTGCCCCGCCCACAGCCCGCCTCCGCCCGCCCCACCTCCCCTGCAGCCTCCCTCCCCTCAGCGCGGCCGGGCAGCGCCCGCACTCAAAATGGCACCGGCCGCTTCCGCGCGGCATCCCCCTATTGGAAGAAGCCGGAAGACGGAGGGTCGCGACTGGCTGCCGGCAGGAAGAGCGGTGCCCGCGGATTGGGCGGGAGCCGGCGGCGCGAAGAGGGGCGGTGCGCGCGGGCCGGCTGGCGCCTGACGTCTGGCCGCCGCCATGTGGAGCGGGCACGGTGCGGGCCGGAGGCGGCGGGGCCGGGGCCGGGGGGCGCCGGGGACCGCCGGAGGCGGGGGGGGGGCGCCCGGGGCCGCCGCGCCCCGTGATGGCGGCGGTGGGGACGAGGGGCGCATCGCCACCGCCGCCTCACGGGCCCTCCCTCTCCCCCCTCAGGTAACTTCGACAGCGCCTACGGCTCCGCGGGCGGCTACACGCAGTCCCCGGGCGGCTTCGGCTCCCCCACCGGCACCCAGGCGGAGAAGAAGCAGGTAGGCCGGGAGCGGGGCCTCGGGCGGGGCGGGGCGGGGCGGGGCGGGGCGGGCGGCCGCCGCCCGGCGGCGCTGACGGCCCCGCCGCCCCGTGCAGAGGATCCGCTCGCAGAACATCGTGCCCTGCACCGTGTCGCAGCTGGTGGCGGCCGACCAGACGGACGAGACCTTCCGGATCCACGACGTGGAGACCACCCAGGTGGGCGCCGGGGGAGGGCTGCGGGTGCCCCGCGCTCGCGTCCGGGCCCTTCCCGGGCAAACTCCTCCCTCTCCCGACGCAGGTCACCATGGTCGGGGTAATTCGGCACGCTGAGAAAGCACCGACAAACATTCTCTACAAAGTGGATGACATGACGGCAGCCCCGATGGATGTCAGGCAGTGGGTCGATACTGATGTAAGCACCGTATTCCTTACGGACGCCCTTCCTTAAAGCTTTGGGAGCTGTGAGGAGAGAAGACCTGTCCAAAAGATGTGGCTGTTCTGAAGAGTGCTTTAGGAATAACATGCCTGTGAAAGCCGAGAGAGATGCTGCTGTAGCAGGGTTCACTGGTGCTCTACGTGACCCTTCCCCTGTTCTGTAATTCATATGTGGTTCTACATCGAATCACTTTGAATAGCTTTTTAGAGTTCAGCTGCCGAAGCTCAGCTGTTACCTCATAGCTGGACAGAGAGGTGCATGCTCAGTACCTTTGTGCAGAAATACAAGGAGAGGGAGCAAACAGAGATTTTTCTGTGTGGCTTAGTGATTGAGGCAAAGACGTGTACTGATGAATATCGTCTTGTTTCCTGATGCATGCCTCCTGAAGTGCTCATAGTTTTCACTGCTGGTATAGCAGGCCTTCAAAGCTAGCCCATGTTATTGTAACATATTTGAAGGCAGACAGCTGAGTTCAGTTGAACAACTTTGGGAGAGGATGAGGCAGACATTCTGTTGGCTTAACTGCAAGTTCATCATAACTTCAAAAAAGGTTCTGGACTGCTTCCATTCCCCTAGCCAACTTACATAGCTGAACTGCTTTTTTACTATTTGAAGCTTCTTTCCTGTTGTCGCTCTGTGAGACCTCTCAGAAGCGGACAGAGACAGCAGAGCAGACAGCTGGCCTTGACTGCTGTCAAGTGTACAGTGTGTTCAGACGAATAAATATTTTTTTCTCTGTTTTTCATTTACGGTTACTGCTCTCACTGGACGTAGGAATGCGTGCTGCTTGTGTTTGCCTGAGATAAGCCTCCTTTCCTATCTCATTTATTGTGATAAATGAGAAATGGAGACACGAGTCAGCAAAACCTTCCTTTCTCCTTTTCCTCTCTATTAGGAGGCAGGTGGCGAGAATGTTGTGGTACCTCCAGGAACTTATGTAAAAATAGCTGGTCATCTTCGTTTTTTCCAGGTGAGATGATGTTACCCGTGTCTGACTCCTCTGGTCACGAGGCTGGAACAGTGGCGTGAAGGATTGGTGATCTGGTGCAGTGTTAGTGGGCTCCCTTTAGAATATCCACGTAATCATGGTCTTTGCTCGTCCTTTCCTGTGGACAAATCCTTCAGTGTTTTTGCCAGGGCTGTATTTAATAACACTTTACTTGTTCCTAAATGCAAAGACCAGAGGGCCCAGTTAAAAGGCCGTTCTTCATCAGTGCGTTGTTTTCAGCAGAACAGAGTACTGGACACCAGGTTCTTGGGTGTTTGTACTGTAGAGCTTAGAGCAGGTTCTGGTTAATGGAGATGCTTCTTGTAGCTTATTAAGCGATGTGGTTGTGTCATAACTATTATAACTAAATATATGAATAAATATTCAAATAATGGTGCATGCATTAAAGCTAAGTGCGATTAATTACCAGCCAGTTAGAAAGAGATGTTACCTTGTCTGCATTGTCTTGCAAAATCACATCTGAAGATCTAAGTCAGAAAATTTTGGACTAGTCACATGCAGACAAGCTCCCTACCCGCCACTATCCCTGTTCCTGGAGAGAATGGTTGGATTGGCTGTTAAGTATTGTCCTGTTGCTGTAATGTTAATTTTTTTTCTTTGCTTTTTTTTTTGTTCTCTGGAAGAATAAGAGAAGCTTGGTGGCATTTAAGATCATGCCTCTGGAAGATATGAATGAGTTCACCACGCACATACTAGAGGTTGTCAATGCACAAATGATCCTCAGAAAAAACCTTACGGTACGTACGTACGTACTTGAAGATCCTGATTCTGTCTCGGCCCTTACTGGGTTACTGGTTATCTCCCAAAGAGAGGGACCTCTTGGTTCATTGGGGAAATTGTCTACCAGTTGTGAGGCTGGAAAGCTTGAAGCTGTTGGAGGGCTACAGTGAAGTTGTAGCAGGAGTCCTGGCTTCCTTGGAGAGAGACTGTGTTGCAGTCGATTTCCAGCTGTTTCCTTTGGGAATCTGTTTTTAATTACTGTCTCTCTGAAATAACACGGAGTCTTTAATGCCATGGGCTTGCAACAGCCTGTGTAACCACAGCAATTTTGCTCTCCTAATTTCAGGCAGCATCAAGAGTGCCTCAGTCGTTTTCCTCTGCTGGGATAGGTGACATGGAGGGCTATGGAGGAGGTGGCAGCCTAACAGTGAATGGACTCACAGTGCACCAGAGTCAGGTAGGTGCAAGCAGCTTCTCCAGGAACACAGCAGTCACAGCGGAGGCTGCTGTGGCGTGATGTAGGACAAAGAAATGAAAGCTCAGTTTCTCTTTGAAGACAGATAGTCCTTCCTTAACCTTGCTGTCCATTGATGATAGAGAAGCCTAGCTGTGTGCTAATGATGGTTCTTGCTTTTGTAGGTGCTGAACTTGATTAAAAACTGCACTGTCCCAGAGGGTATGAGTGTTCAAGAGCTGAAATTTCATCTCCACGATATGAGCATGTCAACAGTCAAGTAAGTGTGTAGAAATGAAGGATGTTCGGCAAATCCAGGTGGTCCTTCCTGGAGTCTGATAAAAAAAGGCAGAGAGGAAAAACAGTGGGCAAGCCCAGATCATTGCTTGTTCAACAGCACTGGTAATTTCAGATGTTCCCAGTAGGATGCAGTAGTGAGCCAGACCTTTTGAAGCCTTCAGCAGCTTAGAATGAGCCGTTGTCGGCTGAAGGGGTGATAAAATGCTTCACTCCCTATTTTCAGAACAAGCTGTTTAACAGTTTAGTAGCAAAGTAGGCACCTGGGAGTACTGCAGTGCCTCGGCAGTATTTTCTCCTGTTCAAGGACTACCTTGCTCTCTGCATACCGATCAAAACTTGGGAATAGACTGTTTCTGTTCTCTTTCCTTTTGCTGTCTCTTATAACTTTTCCTCCCTGAGACTTAGAAAAACAGTGAGGCCTAAAGACAGTAATTAACATCTCTTATCTCTCTGTGTTCTGTCCCCTTTGAAGCAGAGTGGTAGGTGCTGCTTTTGCCTGGGAAGCACTGAGAGTGGTGGCCTTCCCCTCTGTGGGAGGCAGAGTCAAAGAGCTGCTGGGGGAGCACATTGCCATGGCTTTGGCAGAACTGTCTGTACCTGCTGACTGGCGGAGCAGCACTTACGCTGGTCACAGGATAGAGCTACTGAGAGATTTCCTTGGCAGATGCCAGAAAGCAGCAGTAGAGATGGGGTCTGTAAATGGGAAATCCCCGAGAGAAAGGTGTTATGAACTCGTTAGCAATTGCTTTTTTTTTTTTTTTTTTCTTCAAAGGCAAGCTGTTGAATTTCTTAGCAGCGAGGGACACATCTACTCCACTGTGGATGATGATCACTTTAAGTCAACGGATGCTCAGTGAAGTTACTTCCAGCTGGATTTAGTTCTAAGCAAATGCTTGTCCATGTATCAAGTTATCCTGCGGAGCTTTGCGAGGGGGAAGGTGATCTTTGCTCTTTCTAGCCTGTGCAGGTCCCAGTTACTCTGTGAGCGCCTGCTTGGAATTCAAGGACAAGCAGAATCTATAGAAATCTGTTAACTGGACTTGATTTTATGCTGTGACCATGTGACTGAAAGCATAAATAGATGTGGGAAAACTGAACTCAAAGCTTCAGGGCCTTCAGTTTGTTTTGTCTCCTTAGAGGATGCCTGCATTTGAAAGAAGAACGTCTTTCTAACCTTGTCCTGGGCAGATTGTCTTTTGTTTCTAGAGCTGTTTCTCCTAACTCAGCTTTCATTCCATTTCATTCACAAAGTGGGTAGCCAAGAGTAATATTCCACTAATGTACAGTAATCATGAATAGATTTTTAATTGGTTTAGTTTATGCATTTAAATCTATATTTGTACTATGAGGCGATCTTGTTACTAGAGCTTTTGAGTGTTTCCAATAAAGTTTTAACTTGGGTAGCCTTGCATGCATGCGTGGCTCTAGAGGCTTTTCTTCTTCCCTTTGTCATCTGCATTGACAAAGGTGAGCCCTGGGGGTAAAAGCACAGCCCATGCTTTCAGAGTTTCTTTAACTATAGTTATTTCTTTTCCTTAGCTTTTGAAGTAAATTGCTTTAAAAGGTCAAACTGAACTGAATGTCTGGACACTAAGAAATGAAATAATTGTACTACTGAAGAAAGCTACATGTTGTATCAGTATTCCAGATATAGCCAGGATCATTTCTGCCACCAGAAGGACTTTAGCTGAAGCTCGAATGAATTACAGCGTGTGGGGCAAGTTTTTCTTCTTCAAACTATTCTTAAAACATAATAAAAAACCCCCTCAAATTTAAGAAACAGCAGGGTTGGTGCTGGTGATGCATCAGGGTGGAGATAAGAGATTTGTATCTCCTCTTTCTCTGCACAGTCCTGCCTTGTTCAGGGAGGCAGTGTGCTGAGGGCAGCTTCTTCAGTGTATTTCTGTCCTCTTAGTCATTACATGCTTCCTGTTATATAGAATACAAAGCTGAAAGTGACCTTCTGGGAATTGTTTTGCATTTGTTAATGGCAGCGTTTCAGGAGTTCATAAATATTCAGAAGCAGTTTTCACCACAACCTGGTAAGGCATTGTAGCTGCTCTCACAAGAGGAGCCATGGCCCTTGTGGTGAATGCCTTGCTGAAAAGCAGGACCCGGGATCTTTCACACTGAGACACCAAAATGCGCTTGCTGCCTGCCAGGTGGGAGCCTGGCTTCCTGCGCTCTGCTGGCCTGCCCTTTGATTGCTGCCTGCCGTGTTCCCAGGGACCTGCTGGAAAAACAGCCCATGCAGCCAGGGCTGACGCTGCTGGGCTCCCGGGCCGGGTGGCTCTGGGTGCCACGGGAGCTGCGAGGCCTGGGGTTTATGTTACCTGGGACTGGTGAAGTGACTTGGCTTTGAAAATGCAGTTCTTCCCTGTACGCACATCTGCGGGGCTGGCTGCTGCACCCAGGGTGCTAATGCTGGGGCAAAGCTCACTGTCCTGCTCAGGCCCAGGGAGTGGCACAGCTGTAGCCCGTGGGGCACTGCTGGGGCTAGAGTGTGCTATAGAACTTGCAGGCTGTGGAGTCTAGCTGATCCAGAAGCCAAAGGTACTGTCATTTCCCTTTTGCAGGAGGTGTGCAGGTTAGGAAGAAAATCCCTGATGATTTTTGGAAGTGAAGATGAATGGAATTGCTTGCAGGAAAGAGAGTAGTTGCGCGACTGGAGGGAACACTTGTGATGTGACTGGAGAGGAAAAACTCGGTGGCTGGGGGGGGAGTTTAAGTCTTTGCCTAGTCTCCATTTGCCATTGGATCTTCAGAGCACCCAGGAGCATCTGCTGTTGTCTGGCTAGAGACGATTTGGAACGGGTCTTAGGGGACAGAAGCGTTGGCTGCTTCACAGAAAGTTTGCATTTAAAGCTACCAGTGAACTAACAGTGAAATCCAAACTCGGAATGCTTTTGGCTCAAATAAAGGAGACAAGGAAAAACACTCGAGCCTTTTCAGTTCTGGTTTCCTCTGTGCTCTGCTCCCCTCCTCCCTGCAGCCCATCTTTTCCCCGGCCATAGTCCAGCGATTAGTTTTCCCCCGGGAGAAGGAAAAACTGATTCTAGGGTGACTTAAACACCTGCTGGCCCCTGCGGTTGTGGTGGGTCTCTTGACTGAAGCTTTGTACATTGTACAAAGCCATGAAGACAGGCTGAGAGAGTTGGGGTGGTTCAGCCTGGAGAAGAGAAGGCTCTGGGGAGATATTATTGCGGCCTCTCAGTACTTAAAGGGGGCCTATATGGAAGACTGAGAGAGACGTTCTACCAGGGCCTGTAGTGACAGGACAAGGGGCAACAGTTTTAAGCTGAAAGAGGGTAGGTTTAGATGGGACGTAAGGAAGAAATTTCTCCTGATGATGGTGGTGAGACACTGGAACAGGTTGTCCTGATCCAGTGGAAGGGGTTGGACCAGATGATCTTTAACGGTCCCTTCCAACCCAAACCATTCTGTGATTCTCTGATCCTATGATTTAGGTTAATGAATGGTGAGCGCCTGTTTGCAGGTGAGAGCTGGGTTCTCTCTCCTTGGGTGGGTATTCAGTGACAGGACCTCAAAAGCAAGAGTCAGTGTCTCTCCCACAGTGCTGATTTGAGGAGAGAATGCCGATATGGAGTGTAAATCCCAGGGCAGAACCAGAGCCGGAGAAGGAAACAGTCCAAACCCAAGCTAGGACTTGAGCCATGCTTGAACGAATGAGATTCTCTCTGCGGCTTTGGGACTCTGCCCTAAGGGCTGAGCAAGGAATGATGTGAACTGAAAAACTGAACCCAGAGCTGCTATTCACTGGGAGAGGGGGAAAAAAAACCCCAGTTTGATCTTAAATTAAATTTAAAATTTATTTTCCAGCTCTGATTTTAAAGAAGAGGAGTGCAGCGCGTGATGCAGGAGTGAAACGCTTGCTTTTGGTGTAAAGCTCTCCCCTTGTTAGCTCTTTTGCCTTAATGCACATCAGGAGGTCTTTGTTTCTGCCACTCTCCTGGGGCTTTGCCAAACTTCGAGGAAAAGAAGAGTTGAACTTTGGTCCTTATTTGGTTTTCAGGTCATTTTCTGTATCCTATGCCATGAGTGCAGCAGGAGCCTTTGTAGGTGCCAAGAATCCGCAAGAGTGTGAGAAGCACGCTCGCAAGCAGGAGGGGACCGTGGAGGTCTAGGACGGATGTTGCTTCCAGTTGCAAATGCAGTTAGAAGCAGATGAGCAAGCCAGCAAAACCTAAAGCCACAACGTTTTTACAGCCTTGGTGAGAAACTAGGCTGGAGTGAGAAGCGAGTTTGGCTGTACTTGAGAAAAACGCAGCTTCTGCCTTATGAAAGTGGGTTTCTAACACGCAACTGTACAAAGGTGTCACTTGGTGGTTTGAGCCCCGGGTGGGGCATAGTTTGCACTGTGTGCACCTTGTCATGTCTCCTCCTAACCCCCATCCTGCCCCACGTGCCAACCAGGGTCTGGATATGCTGGCCCCGAAGCATCTCCATGTGGAAGCATCTGTAATCCCAGGCCAGACACTGTGGCAACACAGCAGAGCAGAGTGAGATCCATATCCTGGGGCCTGGGCTGGCATCTCAGTGGCATCCTGGTGGCTGCCCAGCTGTGTGCTGGTCTGGTGCTGCCAGAGAGTCCCGCAGGTGACAGCTGAGGACACAGCCCACAGAGGATCTATCCTGTGCCCAGGGCTGTCCCGACAGCATATGGCTGCTTGCCTTTGAGGAAAGTGGGCACCTTTCTGCAGGATTGAGGCAGTTGGAGGTTGCACTGCGGATCCCTAGGGCTGTATTTAGCCTCTGCAAGTAATCAATGTCATTTAAGTTTTAAGAGTATTTGGAGGCCACGTGCCTTCCAGAAACTAGAGGACTAGAAAGGAAAAATTGTCTGCATTTTTCTAATTGTCTTTTGCATGTTGTCATCAACAGTTTCGTAATGGTGTTCAGCACTGTTGCTCTCCATGCCTGGAAGGGAAGAGAGAACACAGCCTGTGGACATGCACCGCGATGGGCTGCAGCAGAAACCCCGCGGGGGACGCCCGACCTGCTCTCCCCACCTCCCCAGTCTGAGCTGCTCCCGGACACGGTGGTGGGGACCGAGGGTGGGGGAGGAGAAGGGCCTCTCGTGGTGGTGGAGCAAGGTGCCCCGTTCGATGGCAGGTGGAGGCCAAGGGCTAGTCGGCGGTGTTCACCGTGCCATGTGGGAAAAGGGATGGGGGGTGGCCTTCCCCATGTGGGACAAGGAAATGGGGCAGCCCCCCAAAGGTTCCCTGCGACCTGTGGGATGAGGGGATGGGGCAGACCCTGTGGGTCCCCCCAGCATGCGGGACATGGGGATGGGGCAATTCCTCATAGGTCCCCCCTATGTGTGGGACAAGGGGATGGGGAGGTGCAGTCTCCATGGGGGCCCGGCTGGCTGCAGCGCAGGCGTTCCCAGCTGAGCATCCCTGTCCCGGATCCCCATGAGGATGGCCCCGGCGAGGTGGTGGCCAGCAGCGCTCCTCAGTTAAGCATGACCTGCTGATGCTGCTGGGGGGCCCCGTCCTCCTGCCAGGGCAGCGTATCTCCAGGCTGAACCCCGTGGAGGGGCCGGGGGGCCTCACCTGCATCCCTGGGGGGTGTCCGCCACCCATACTGGCTGGGGGTGCTCGGCCGGGGCAGGGCTGGGAGCGGCGGCAGTGGAGGAGCCGGGCGGGCGCTCACCGGTGCGGCGTTGGGGACCGGGGGTCTGGCGGCTGAGGGGTGCCTTCCCCCAGGGCCCGTCCCTGCCTGTGCTGGCTTGGGGGGCCGCGGGGGTGGCGGGGCCAGGCCGCCGGGCAGCTGGGCCAGCAGCTGGTAGTAGAAAGCCTCGGTCAGCTCCTCCACCCGGGAGCGGCGGGTGCAGGGGGCCGGGGGGTGGATGGGCTCCTCGCTCAGCAGGATGGAGAGGTCCAGCCACCGCGGCGGGATCTCGAAGCCCTCGTCTGGCTCCTCGCAGAAGCTGCCCACCAGGAAGGGCTGGTCCAGGCGGGCCTCCAGCCGCAGGGCGGGCAGGGAGCCCAGCACATCCCGGTCCAGCCCCGGGTCAGGGGCCACCACCCGCACCTCGCAGGGCAGCGGTTGCCTCTCCAGCAGCTCTGCCAGCCTGTACTTCTTGCTGTCACACACCTCCTCCACGAAGCCACCCCCCAGGTCCAGCGGCAGCAGCAGCTCCTTGCCTTCCTCCTCCTTCTCCTCCTCCTCCTCGTCATGGCGGTGGCAGAGCAGCCGGGTGCCAGGGCCGTTCCCCTGCAGCCCCCGGGCCTCCAGCCGGTCGCCCACGCCGAGCGGGGGCACATCGTCCCCCTGGCCTTCGCAGTCCTGCGTCACCACCACGCGCAGCCGCTGGCCGGGCCGCAGGCTGGCCGCCAGCTCCTGCACCCCTGCAAACTGGCGGGGCCGCCGGCGGAACCGGCCCTGGTAGGTGCTGGAGAGGAGGAAATGGCGGCCGCTGCCGGGGGCTGAGGCCAGGACCCGCCAGGCATGGGAGCGGCCGTGGAGCTGCAGCCACTGGCCCCGCTGCAGCCGTGGCACCCAGGCGCTCTTGAAGACAGCGGGGCCGGCCGGCCGCTCCAGGATCTCGGCCTGGGCCGGCAGCACCTCCTCCATCCCCAGCACCTCGCTCAGCAGCAGCGGCCGGGCAAAGTGGACGTGCTGCGCCTCCTCCGTGACATCCTCCACGTCCACCTCCAGCGTGGAGGGGATCTTCACCACGTCCCGACGCACTGGGGGGGCAGAGCTGCCCTGACCCCGTGCTCAGCCTCTCCCACGTGGGAGAGGATGCCCGCCTCATGTCCCCCCCACCTGCAGCCACCCACACTGTGTGCATCGGGGTCCCAGCACCAAACTGGTGTAGGCCCCTGACTCTGCAGCACCCCCATCCCAACCCTACAGCCTTGCCCCTCCAACCCCGACCCCACAGCACCCTGCCCTGACCCTGCAGCATCCCTGCCCTGACCCCACAGCATCCCTGCCCTGACCCTGCAGCACTCCCACCCTGACCCTCCCAGCACCCTGCCTGCCCCATCCGGACTCACAGTGCATGACGGCGTGCACCTCATAGACAGGGTGCAGGAGCAGGGCATGGGGGCCAATGGTGGGGCACAGCAGGGGCTGTGGCCGCCCCTCCCACTGCCCCAGCACCTGGTGCAGCATCAGGCCCTGCTGCCCACTGCTCTCCAGGAACAGTCGCCGCACTGTTGAGCATGGTCCTGGGGCTGGGGCAGGCTGGAAAAGACCTGTGGGACAATAAGGCTGAACCCACGGGGGCTGTAAAGGTCTCCCTCGGGAGGAGGGCACCCACTGGGTTCGGGCTGGGACAGGGCAGCCCTGCTCACCTGTAAACGTCAGTGGCAGCTCTGTTGTCTGCCCTGTCTCTGTATCCTCACAAATGACCTTCTGCAGTGCCACGGCCATGACTTTCAGCAGGTCACCCGTCGACAAGCAGCATTCGTTGCCTGAGACCTCATACACGGACCCTGCAGGGTGAGGAGGGAGATTTCCTCAAAGAAAAATGCCTCTACCAGCATTTCATAGAATCACAGAATGGTTTGGGTAGGAAAGGACCTTCACAGATCATCTGGTCCAAACCCCCTGTCATGGACATGTCCCTTGCAGGGTCATCTTTCACTTGATCAGGTTGGTCAAAGCCCCGTCCAACCTGACCTTGAACACTTCCAATGATGGGGCAGCCACAACTTCCCTGGGGAACCTGTTCCAGTGCCTCACCACCCTCTGTAAGCTGTCCTTTACTGCTTCCTCAGAATACCTGCAGGTGCTCCTGTCCAACACTTGGGAGCTCCTGACTGGACTCAAACATATGAAGGAGGTGCACAAGCAGGGGCAGGTGGCCCAGGAGGAGCACAGAGACGCGGTTTAGCATGCAGGGATAGGGTTAGGAAAGCCAAAGCCTGCCTGGAGCTGAATCTGTCAAGGGACGTGAAGGGCAACAAGAAAGTCTTCTAGAAGTACATCAACAGCAAAAGGAAGACTGGGGAAAATGCAGGTCTGCGGCTGAATGGGGCAGGGGGCTTGGTGACAAAGGACATGGTGAAGGCCGATGTGCTCAATGCCTTCTTGGCCTCAGTCTTTACAGGTATGACCAGCCTTCAGGAATCCCCCCTGAGACAAGGGGGAAAGTCTGAAGCAAAGAAGACCTACCCTTGGTGGAGGAGGACCAGGTAAGGGAGCACTAAGACATGCATAAGTCCATGGGGCCTGTCGGGATACACCCGTAAGTGCTGACTTTGTGAGGCCACTCTCTGACATCTTTGAGCGGTCATGGGCAATCAAGAGAGGTTCCTGAAGACTGGGAAAAAAGCAAATGTCACTCCTGTCTCCAAGACAGGCAGGAAGGGACCTACAGGCTGTTCATGCTCCCCTCAAACCCTGGGAAGGTGATGGAGCCGATAATTCTGAAAACCATTACCAGACACATGAAGGACGAAAAGGTGATTTGGATTAGTCAGTATGGGGAAATCATGCTTAACCAACCTGATCACCTTCTACAATGAGATGACTGGCTTGGTGGACGAGGGGAGAGCAGTGGCTATTTTTTACCTTGACTTCCATAAGGCTTTTGGCACCATCTCCCATCACATCCTCATAGAGAAGCTGATGAAGAATGGGCTGGATGAGCAGACACCGAGATGGACTGAAACCTGGCTGAATTGCTGGGCCCAGAGGGTGGTGATCAGTGGCACCAAGTCTAATTGGAGAACAGTCACTAGCGGTGTGCCCTAGGGATCAATACTGGGTCCAATCCTGTTTAACTTCTTCGTTAATGAGCTGGGTGATGTTGCAGGGCGCACCCTCAGCAAGCGTGCAGATGACACAAAACTGGGAGGAGAGGCTGAAAGACCAGAGGGTTGTGCCGCCGTCCAGAGGGACCTCAGCAGGCTGGAGGAATGGGCTGACAAGGAACCTCACACAGTTCAACAAGGGGAAGTGCAAAATCCTGCCCCTGGGAAGGAGCAACCCCCGGCACCAGCACATGCTGGGGGCTGTCTGGCTGGAAAGCAGCTTAGTAGAAAAGAACCTGGGGGTCCTGGTGGACACCAGGCTGAACATGAGCCAGCAACGTGCCCTTGCTGCAAAGAAGGTGAATGCTGTCCTGGGCTACATTAGGCAAAGCATGGCCAGCAGGTCAAGGGAGGTGATCCTTCCCCTCTGCTCGGCACTGGTGAGGCCACACCTGGAGTGCTGTGTCCAGTGCTGAGCTCCCCAGTACAAGAGAGACGTGGACATACTGGAGGAAGTCCCATAAAGGGCCACAAGGATGATGAAGAGACTGAAGCATCTCTCCTGTGAGGAAAGGCTGAGAGAGCTGGGTCTCTTCAGCCTGGAAAAGACAAGGCTCAAGGAGGAATCTCATCAACGTATATAAATACCTGAAGGGAGGATGCAAAGCCAGGCTCTTCTCAGTGGTGCCCAGTGCCAGGACCAGAGGCCATAGGCACGAACTGGAACACATGAAACTTCCCTGAACGTAAGAAAACATTTTTTACTGTGCTGGTGGTCAAGCACTGGGACAGGTTGCCCAGAGAGGTTGTGGAGTCTCCATCACTGGAGATATTCAAAACCCAGCTGGACAAAGTCCTGAGCAACCAGCTCCTGCTGACCCTGCTTGAGCTTAGGGTTGGCCTGGAGGATCTTTAGAGGTCCCTGCCAACCTCAGTGATCTAGCGATTCCCATCTCAGGTAGTCATCCTGTGTGCCATTAACAAATACCAGTCACATAGTGGGGGTCCCTCTGCTTGGCCAGCTGTGATGAGGTCCTGGGGCAGTGGGAAGGGGCTGACCCATGGCCTGGCCCTGGCCACGGGCTTTGTCCTTTCTGGGATGTGAGCCAAGCGCGGATGTCCTGGCAGCCGCAGGTGCACAGATGTCCCTCATGGAGCCCCAGTCCCAGTTCCTGTGACTGTGGTGGGGCCAAGGGGAGCCCCCTGCCCTGGGGACTGCAGAAGGGGGCCATGGGGTGGGGTTGGAGGGTGCTGGGGAAGGAGGGTGGCTATTCAGGGAAGGGCAGAGCTGGTCAGTGGGCTCAGCAGTGGCAGAGGTGGGGCTGGCACAGATCCACCCGGTGTGTGGGGCAAGCTGGTGCCTTTGGCCACGATGGGAACATGTTGGTTTAGGGCCCCAGCACACGCAGCACCCCAGCAGGTCTGGGCAGACAGACGGAGCCGAGGTTGGACACACCGCCAGAGATGTGCTGGTGTCCCTGCGTTGGGTGTTGGCGCCCGAGCGTGGGGGGATGGACGCTGCCGCAGCACTGACCACCGCTCGCCTGTGGAGTGCAGGTGGGAGCAGAGCAGTGGCTAGGAGAGTGCCTGCCCACCGGGAGTGGGGGGAACCCCAAAGTGGAAATAAACGTGAAAAAATAAACCACAGGAAGAGGTGGATGAAAGCTAGGAAGTTTCAGAATGTATTGCATGTTGTGTAAGTCCCAGACCCCTCCTCCAGCCCTCCCATGCCCTGTCACTCTGTGACAGCATCGAGGGTCTGAAAAGGAGGGCAGCCCACAGCCGGGCTGCACTGCCCAGAACACAGAGATGCCCCACACCCCAAGTGCAGAGACCCTGTTAACGCCATGCATGCGTGGCATGACTGGCTCCCTGGGCTGGCAGCAAGACACACAGACACACGCGGCTGTGGGTGCCCTGCGCAGGACCCCAAAGCACTCTTCAGCTCCACTGCAGCACCAAGCCAGAGTAGTTTTGCAACATAAGGCAGGATCAAGAACGCAGAGGAAGGGAGGAATGAGTGGCTGGGAGAGGAGCCCGGGAAGGGGCCGAGACCAGCAGCAGTTTTGTTTAACATCTTGGGGACCCACCCAGATTTTTGCTAACAAAAAGCCAGAAGTATTAAAATCTTCAGTAATGGCAGGAAATCCAGAAGTGTTCAAGAAATATCATCAGTGCAGGACAGCACATCTCTGCAGGGTGCAACACTGATTGATCCCTAGTGCAGTCTGATCTGTCTGCGAGGTCTGGCACTGTTCACCAGCAGCCAAGGGAACACACAACCAGGAGGCTGGCTGAGGGGTCTTTGTTGGGCTGATGCTTATTTCTAAGGAATCAGGAATACCTGGAAGCTTGTATAACCCACGTCCTGGAAAGCTTCCAGTGCTGGTGACTGCACGGGTCATAATGGGAGAAAAGCAGTGCAGAAGAGCACAACAGGAATGGCTGGAGGCTGAACTGATGTAACTCAGACAAAAAAAGCAACAGGAAAGATTCAGTGCTTGATCACGCTGCAAAGGGACAGGGGTAGATGTGCCTTTCCTGGAGCAGGAGCTCCTCAGGCTATGCTACCGCATCATGATACCCTCCAACACGAGCAATGCCCCCTTCTGCCCTTAAATCTTTGCATTCATCGAGGTGCTACCAAACCTCCCGTGCAGCCCCAAACTTCTCCTCCTCCAGGATGAACTCATGACAAAACCCCTGCTATGCAATGTGGAAAGCACCAGCTACCTCACCATGACTACCAGCAAACAACTACTAAACAAACTGGCTGCTGCTGTTGGAACAGCAGCATTTTTTACTCCTTTAGCAATGTTAGGATGTTATCAAGGCCACTAGAAGTCTTTGGGAAAGCTAAACCTCCACCCCAACTGAGCTTTAGAGAAGCAGTGTAAGACCATCCCAACCCCTTCTCCTGCTCTTTAAAAGTCAGTGTAACCTAAACAAATGGTACAAATCCTACAAGTTTTGATGTTGCCAGGATCCTGCTGTGCATTCCCAGCATTTTTGGGAGCTCCAGAAATCCAGCAAAAGCATTTGCTAATTTCTGGTTCTGTTTCACCACCAACATTGCCACCAGCTGAGGAAGCCGTGTTGGTCAAGGCTTCTCCGTGACCTAAGATGTCTCCAGGATCATGGCCCAGGAGGAAGCAGAGAGCTCAGACCAGGCTGCTCTCTGCGCCCTTGCTGGAATCCTCGCACTGGGGCCAGGAGCAATGCCATCCCATCTTCCTCCAGCCGCTGAGCATGTGGCTCCATCCCTGCCAGATCCACCGCCAGCAGGTGATTCAGAGCCTGGCACGAGAGCTGTGCATGTGGAAGTGGAAGAACAGCTTGGACAGTTTTTGGTGCCCCACTGCCTTCCCAGCAGTATGGCTGAATGCACTGGGGCACTCAGCTGGCTGGGCACTGGGTGTAGAGGAGAAAGTTTTTTGCAAGAAGCTGTGCCTTAGGCACCAGTGTCTGGTGGTGGCATGAAGACCTGTGCCTCCCCCTGGGCATGGGCACACCGGTGGCAGGGGAGCAGCCATCTTCAGGGTGGGAGGGGGGAGCCCGGCCTGCAGTGGCATGGCACAGAGGTGGCACAGCCTTGGGGCACCCTTTGGAGGCAGCAGGCACCAAGCACTCACCTTGGAAATAGACACCGGAGCAAATCCTGAGGATGCGGGGCAGGGTGGCAGGGTCCAGGGAGGAAATGTATTCCTGGAAGGAGAGGGGCTCCATGGCTGTGCTGCTAGCTGCTCCCGGGCACTCTGCAGAGGGGAACTGCATAGGAAGCAGCTCTGGGCTCTGCTTTCACTTCTGCCTGTTTTTCACTTCTGCTTCCAGCAGTGGTAAGTTCCCTCTCTGGCCATAGACCCACGCTGCTGGCAGCTCTCCAGCTGTGTCACACTGACCAACATGCTGCTAGGGACAATCTTCTTCCTGGCACCCATCATCCGTCACGGCTTGCTGTCCCCCAGACCTGGCCTTGGTGGTGCTGCCAGTGCTGAGGGTGGATGAAGGCATGGAGCCCCCAGCTCTGCCGTGGTGCTGTCCTGGCTGGACCGATGCTCCAGCCTGTCCTACCCAAGCTGTCCCCATGGCACACCTCCCATGCACCAGCCCGCCCTGCCCCTCCACGGCTGGGGCCAGAGCGAGCGGTGGTGCCGTGGCGCAGAGGGCAGGCCTGGGTGGACCACGCCAGAGAAAGCGAAGGGCTGTGTCCAGACAGCCCTCACCCCTTACACAGGCACCTCCATCCTGCTCACCTCTGGGCTTGCAGACCACACTTGCCCCCGGCACAAACATCCCACGCCTCGTGCCCTGGCTGCGTTCAGCGTGTGGAGGGGAGGGGAGTCGGGGGGTCTGGACAGTGCGTCGCTGCGGCAGCATCAGCCGTGGGAAACGCGGAGCCAAATTCACACGCCTCCAGGACAGGCAGCAGCACCCGCCTCACTCTTCTGCAGAGATGGGCCAGTCTTTCACTACAGCAGCCAAGCGCGGTCCCCGTGGCTGCCAGCTCCACAGGCTGCCAAGGTGGAAACGACAGTTCTGAGCTGCTGCTCCTGATGAGCTTCATCTTTGCAAGGATTTTCCTTCAACTTGCCCTACGAGTCAAACCAAAGCTGCAGGCAAGGAACAGGAGCAGGATGGGACTTAATGTAAAATTAAACTTGGAAAAAGGTACTTTTAAGTAGATGATGCAGAAAAAGGTGTCTCTGCTTTGACTCCAGCTGCAGAAGTCAGCTGCACTGAACGGGAATTTGTGTTTCCCATTAGTGCAGGACAAAGCAATCTGAGGGACAGAGTGCTGGAATATTGAGATTCCTCCTGCACGAGGCAATTTCAGCATGCCACACAGGGTGTCACAGCAGCAGGGATGTCTAGAGGACTTTAGGCCAAACTAACACTTGGAGCTGGACTATCCTTGACACCAGAGCAAGTCAGCCATGTCAAGGTCTTGACAACCTACAAGGATGGCAACCTTCCACCCCTCCGGTGATCTGTCGAAGAGCTGCACCACCATCCCAGAGATGTTTTCCTAATGCCCAGCCTGCACCTCTGAAGCTGTATACGTGGCCATTAGTCCTTGCTATCTTGTCTGCCACTGCTGGGAAAAATTTGGCTCCCCTGGCAGCAAAACTGTCCTTCAAGTAGCTGTGGGCTGCTATTAGATCAGCCTTCTCCTCTGCTTCACCAGACAAAACCAGTCCAGCTCCCATAAACGCTCGTTGTAGGTTGTATGCCCAGCCCCATGACCATCTCTATTGCCCTTTGGTGGACTCTCTCCCACATACCTCTTCTTGAATCTGGGGTTCAACAGTGGGTCCGCTATTCACAGTGCAGGCAGAGAGCAGGGAGAGCTTCCCTTGATCTGGGAGCCATGGTCTGGTCTTAGGCCAGCACCTGGTTTGCCCCATTCACAGCAAGAGCACAGGTGTCGTGTTGCACATTTAAGAGCAAAGAGCATGACTGAGGATATAGGGGAAAAGACATGGGAACTCCCATATATCAGCCTCCTTTGGAGAGCCAGCAAGATGCTGGCTCTGTTCCCCAGGTGGACAGGCTGTCCCAGGCAGGCTCAGCATCGCTGCAGAAGGCGCATGAATGCTGAGCCCATGCTGATGGGACATTGCAAGATTTATGGCTGGGCAGCGGCACACAAGCCCACATGGAACTAGAGGAACGAAGCTAAAGTAGGTGGAAGAGCCTAAGCAGCAGAAGTTTAGATGCCATCAGCTTTATTATCATGAAATAGGACTGGGACACAGCACCTGGGAGAAATATCCTTTGTACCAATAGGTGGGAAGAAAGTGTATTTTAATGTATCAAACAATGTCAAGAATCCCTGAAGGGCAGGACCAGACTAACCATGGGAGGTGAAGAAACTCTCAATATAGTGGAGAGAAGCGCCCCCATCCCAAACCTGTAGAGCTTGTCCTTCTGGGGGTGTTCTGCTGCTGTAAGGCAGAGTTGAGGGAGGAGCTGAACAGGTGTATTGCTCTGGAAATTACAGGTTAAGTTGAACAGCCAACAGCAAAGGTCTCTGCACACCAAGTATCTATTCCTCCATCCCCAAATAGGCCCTAAAGAACCAGCCACACGCCTAGACAGGCTGAAACCCCAGAGGCAGGGCTGAGGCCAGGGCCTCGCTGCAGGAAACAGGTGACTGTTGCGGTGGGCATCTCTGGCAAAGCAGGGTGTGGATTTTGGTACAACTAACACCTATGTCTGCAGCTGCAGGAAGAGGATAAGGGTTTCGCCAGGTGATGTGCTCGTCTAGCTGAAAACAGGAGAGCCTGGCCACAGCCACCCCTGCATACCTGTGCTCTGCTACCAGTCTGGGGAAAATGGGAGCGGGGCAGGAAACAGAAGGCATTAGTCTGAAAATCAGTCATAGAAAAATATGCCTGAAAATAAAAGGTCACTTTAGGAACCAGAAACGTACAGCAGCCTAAAATGGGACAGCTCAGCAACCCACAGTTCAGCATGTAACAAGCTGGTTGCGGTGGGAGAAGATACCAAAGACTGCCTAACCTTTACTGGGGTTTCCTGCCCAGGGACATGTGATAACCTAACACTGAGCAGAGCTGGCACAGAGGAAAGACACAGCTCTACTGCAGCTCCCCAGAGCTCTGCTCACTGAGACGTTTCTGGGATGCTGCTGGGTGCTGCCAGTCCAGCAGCCCCCGACTCCCAGGGCAGGCGAGTGATAGAGGGAACATGCTCAAGGGGGTACTGATACCCCAGCTGCAGAGCGTGGCTATAAAAAGGCAGCTGAGGACCCCATGGAGATTTGCACACTAGAAGCCTGGAAAAATAAAAGTGGTCATGGAGGTGTCCAAGCCCTGGACACAGATACAATAAGCATGGCCATGGACAGCAATCGTGGTCAGCTCAAAAGCCCACTGGCTCTTGCCTGAAAGAGGTTTCTAGGAGCAGGTCTCCAGGCTGCTGAGCTCCAGCAGCAAAGAACCCGGGCTTGGCCATGGTGAGCATCTCTTCAGGGATGGGGAAGAACTGCAGGGAAAGGGGAGCGAGGAAAGGCAGAAACATGTTCCAGACAGTCCACTACGGGCCAAGGGGCTGAGCAGCTCTGCTATGGGGCCAACGATGCCTGTTATCCTCTCCTGGTAGCTTAGCCTTGAGCTTGATTTCATCAGGGGATGGGTGAAGGAAGTTGTTGCTTTGCAGCTACCCAGAAGCACGTGTAGCAGACCCGTGATGTTTGGGATCCTTCTGAGAACAACAGAGCAGCTGTTGGAGGAAAAGGCAGCAAATCCGTCAGGGCTCCATCATCTCAAACAGAGCCAAAGCACTGAGCTGAATAAACGGGTTGAACATTTTCATTTCCTCCTGCTCGCCACCAGGCTGGTGCCTGCCTGCCTGCAAGGGGAGGGACAGGCCAGCTGCAGTGGGGCCCTGAGAACTGCTGCTTTATTTCACACGCTAATTGAAACCAGCCCATCCCCTTCCACAAACAGTCCTCACTTCCCCACAGTAAGCAGGCACTCCGCAGGGGCTGAGGAAAGGCCATTCTTTACTCACAGCAGACATTTCCACATCAGCCACCCAGGGCCTGATGTCAGGATGGCTTAGGCTAGACACAGTCCCTGGGCTGAGGGTCCTCCTTGTGAGCACTGTCTCCACCTCTCTGAATTAAAACTCAAGAGGTGATCCTGCCCAGCAGGTGCCCCCTTCAGAGGGGTCTCCTGTGACAGCAGGGCAGCATGGAGAGATGCTCCAACTCAGCAGCACATGCAGAAGAAGAAATCAGAGCACCATGTGATAAAACTGCTCATCCCAGGAAGCAGGGCCCAGCTCACTGCAAAGGCTGGAGGAGCTGTGCAACTGAAAGGCCAAGAAAGAGGGAACATCAATAGCAGAGAGCCTCGATGGCACTGCAGGGTCACGTACAGCACCTTGATGACACTGTCCGTGTTTGCTTGTCGAAGCTCACAGGCGCTTCCCTGCCATTCACTACCCAGCCCTGTGCTAAGGCTAACCCGGCATCATCTCTCACTACATGAGATGTCATTATGCTCTCCATAAGGTCCTGTATCACTGATACAGGACCCAACTCAGATGATAACTCCCTGCAAGGGGATCCTCTCCTACTTCAGGCAACCATGTACCACCACAGAGCACAGCACAGGGTGGTGGGCGAGCCAGGACCCATGGCAGTTGTTTCTTACCCTGGTGAGGCTCTAACAAGGGTGATGAGGATGGACAGTAGTAGGAGCACGGGACTTGCATCAGAGGAAGTTGCCACTTTTTGCCTCATGCAGTGAGCCAGGAAACAATGCAATTGGTTTTTTTCCCCTCCAGTGGTGCATTTGCCTGAGCAGAGCAGAACACATCCATTGCTAACATCATGGACAAACGTAGGTGAAAAATCTTGAAAATAGTTTGCAGAAATTCAAATGCTGAACTAGGTATGAATGCTGTAGGACAGAGAAAAGCTCCTACGGAAAAGTCAGGAATAAGCCTCGAACAGGTCAACTTCAGGTCACAGGGATAAAAAAAAAAGGAATCACATGAATCATGAGCAGCTACAGGGAGCAAAGTTGTCTACCTGCTCTTTTGGTGTGCAAACTCAATTGGGGAAACATAAAAATTGCCAAAAGAAATTGTCTTGGAGGGCACCAGACAAGTGGAGTTTCCGCATGTTTTAGGCAGTCCCCAAGTCACCCTCACTGCTTGTCAAAGTCCTAAACTTTGCTGTTGTTTGGCTGCAGCTGGGGCCTGAAGGTACAACATGCAGGAGGTCGGAGCTCCTCAGACAGAAGCAGGAACTGTGATCCCACAAGCAGGGCCCCAGGCACAGAAGACGTGAAGTCAGGGGATCACATCAGCTGCTAGGATCCAAGCAAAACTGGTCTCTCAGCCTGAACCATCCTCATCTTGAAGGTAAGTAACGCTCCCTGCAGCAGAGCACAAACCTTCCCTGACCCGTCAACAAGCAAGAATTTTCAGAGCTACTTGAGGTAGCCCGGTTGAAGCAGGCAGTGGAACCACTGCCTAAACAGCCTATTTCCAGGCTTTTCCTCATTTTCACCAAAGCCTGAAATTGTTATCAAAGTAACTGAGCACTCTGGTAAGCCCATATGGGAGAGGTTAATAGAGAACGAGCTCCTGCTAGCTCTTCAAGTTATAAAAACATTACTTTTACAAAGACTGGAGAAAACTAGTTGCGCCTCCTTTCAGAAGGGACATGACTTGGGTGATACGAGCATAAACATGCCACTGCTTACCCACCAGGAGAAACGCTGCTTCTATTTCTTTCCTCCAGGCTGAAGCAAGGGAAGGCCCCTTTGACATATCTAGAAGTAGGTGGGGAATCTCAGTCAGGAAGTGACCCATTACGGCCAAGACACGAATCAGAAAGGCCTCTGTGGCCAGGCGTGACTGGAGTTGCTAGGTTACTCCAGTATTACTGGTCAGTTCCTCAAAGGCCAGCACACACGCAGGCAGCTGCCCATCTGGGAGTCTTTGCAAGATGACAGCAAACAACTTGGGCCGTGGCAAGGTGGGTCAGAATGACCAGAGCAGTGTTTGGAGCACATCTAGTGTTTAAGAATTCCTTCTCCTCTACCATTCTGCAAATGTGGTTGAAACCTTTCACATATGTATGCCAGAATATATGACAAAGACAGCTAGGTACAAGAGGGGGGACAGCAAAGACTCAGGCAAATATTTGGGCTCTTCAGCTGCTTCTCCCTTAAAGCTTCTCTGAAGAGGACATCAGTTCTGGGAAATTCATAAGAAGCAAGACACCGAAGCAACCATCAGTACTGCTGGAAAAGCTACTGCTTTTTGTGGAGCAGGCAGGACCTCTGAGGGAGGCAGGGGAAGTGTCATTGCTTGTCTCAGGCACTAATGTGATGCTGGTATGTGAGGTACCTCTTAGTGCTTTACTGGCTATGGGACCTTCAGGGAAGGCTAATTTATAAGACTGTGACCCAAAACACACGGTTGTCTATCCTGAACTTGCCACAATCTTACTTCACGCTCTCTATCTTGCACTGGCATCCTGTCCCCTACACCAAGCAGGTAGAATCATAGAATGTCCTGAGTGGGAAGGGACCGACAAGGACTATCGAGTCCAGCTCCTGTCCCTGCACAGGACAACCCCAAATTCACACCATGGCTCTGAGGGCCTTGTCCAAGTGCTTCTTGACTATCGCCAGCCTTGGCACTGTGATGCCTCCCTGGGGAGCCTGTTCCGGTGCTCCACCACCCTCTGGGGGAAGAACCTTCTCCAAATACCCAACCTAACCCTCCCTGGCACATCTTCCTCCCATTCCCTCGGGTCCTGTCGTTGGTCACCAGAGAGAAGAGATCAGCACCTGCCCCTCCTCCTCCTCCCCTTGTGAGGAAGCTGCAGACCGCCATGAGGTCTGCCCTCAGCCTCCTCTTCTCCAGGCTGAACAAACCAAGTGACTTCAGCTGCTCCTTGTACGGCTTCCCCTCTAAACCCTTCACCACCCTCGTGGCCCTAAGGTAGGTCCCAGTGACACCACACAGGTCGTATGAATGAGGAGCTGTTCCTGGTGTTGAGCAGAAGTGAAAGCAGAAAATTCTTCCCCCCTTTACATACCACTGCTAGATTAAGACAGAGTTTTGAGATCAAAGAACCTACAAATTACCTGACTGTATTGGGCTGCTTTTGAAAAAAATCTTCTTAAACAGCATCTGACCTCTGAGCCCAGTAATAGCCATTACACAGCCTCAGCCCTTTGGCTTGTCCTAAGCCATGTTCCCAGTCCAGCCCTGTACTGTGGTCTTTCCCCATACCGTTGAGCATTTCAAAGCACATAGTGTAATTGCAGGAGCACACACTTCAGCCAGCACACTCACCTGTTCTGTGTTGGAAGCTATTCCTGCTCTCCTAAAAGGCCCCCAGGAGAAATCACCTCCTCTCCAAGAAGTCACTCTTTCAGGCACATTGTCACAGGGTCTAACACATTGGTATCTTACTGCACAGTACACTGGGAATTGAACAACTTCTGTGAGCTCATTACTAGCTCTTGGGATGCCTGCTGGGTGCTGCACTCTTGTATTTCAAAACCAAAAGAGAAGAGGGGTTACAATGACAATCCGGTGAATGGTGCAAGGACAGATGTTCCTGGAAAACACTGCCATTATTCTTTAGCTCTATCATTTATTCAGCTGCAACCTCTTCTCCACTTCTTCATTCCAATCTCTACATTTCACACCGCAGAGAGTGCTTTAGATTATCATGCAAGTTGACTTCTTTTTAATACTTCCTTTAATACAGGAAATTAACTGCTAACCACACCAACATTTAAAACGTCAGACACTTAACCTGTACCAACTATTTCTATCTATGGCAGATCAGCAGCTTGCGCATGAATTGTGAAGATTCAGCCTTCTGCTGACACACAATAATGAAAATGTAACTGCCCCAGCTGCTTAAAGGATATTGCTGGACTGAGAAGAAATACTAATCTATAGCCTAAATATTACTAAATTCAGCAAAGCTTGGGAATCCCTCTCAACCTTACACTGCAGGCACCATGGTTATCTTTAACCAGGTCCCAGTTTACTGTTTTTTACTACAGCTCTCCCCAACGAGCCTAGGACAAGCTGCAGAGACACAGTGTGACAAAGGATAGTGCACTTAGACTGCCCAAGGCCACTGAATAGGTCAGAGGTAGGAAGCCAGGCAATGAAGAGAGCAAAGTTGGGCTCTAAAGTATAACTTTTGCAGAGAGATGATTATGCCAGAACCAGATAAAACTTCACTCAGAAAACAAAGGTGACTGCTGTTTAAAATCCACTGTTAAGTGTTACTCTTGTGTGCAAAGTGCAATGCACTGCAGCACAAGGCAGCAAAGCAGGTCACAAGCAAAGAAGCTGGAGCAGCTTTAAGAGCTGCAGCCTGAGCCAGCCACTAAGAACAAGACCTGCAGCGATAGCTGCACTTTGCCATGGCCGAAATCCCTCAATAAGCCACAAAACAACGTACAGTCCCAACTGCAGAAGTGTAGACTGGGAACGAACACACTACACTCTCCAAACTGGCAAAATCTGCATTTAATTTACAACATAGTAAAGGTTACAGGTAAAAAGCTCAACAGAAAGTGTGAAAAGGCCTATTACATATTACACAAGTGTACATACTTCTGTACAAAGCCCCTAGATGTTATACTGTCCCCTCCCGTACTGGCCAGCTATGGCCCCTAAGCTCTAAAATAATGAGAGCTTGTTCAAACCCAGGGAGGAGAAGAGCTTTAAAAAACAACGAGCAGTAAAGCTTCCCTTTTCAAGAAAAATCTTGCAAAGAGCCACTTGCAAAAACTGAAACAAAAGATACCCTTCCCTGCCCGCCCCCCCCCCCCCCCCCCCCCCCAAAAACCCCAACCCAAACAGGAAAAAGGAAGAAGAAAATCTGTTCAACGTTTACTTGCCCTAACTAGTCTTACCCTAAAGAGTTGCCTTCATAAAGCAGACTGGCTGGAAACGAAAATTCTACATACCAGAAAGAAGTAAAACTAAAAATAAAGGGAGAAAGATTTTAAAAGTCAGCATGGAGTGTTTGGAAGCAGAATGTCTGAGGACTGAATCATATTCAATAGCAACTCAACAAAGAGCGGCACAACTGTATCATGGAGAAGGTACTGTATTCATCCATATAATAGTTTGAGCTAGATATGATGGTGCGAGGAGGGGAACAAACCAGTCTCTAAAGCCATCACTCTTGTAAATGGGGTAGCTACTAGCTCCTTTTTACCTCAGTAACATGATAGAAGCAATCACTCTGCAGACACAGAAGTCACACTGATTTTGGAGCATCTGTCCAAAACAAGTCTAGTGCATAGAGCACACCAGCTGCACTATAACACAGCACTGCTCCAGCAACTATCAGATTTTCACACCACTACTTAGGCAGGTAGCTACAGTACTGTACACAACGAACAGCTGGGTACACTACTGTCATTAGAGTGCACATGTCCTGGAGAAATACCCCAGACAAAGGAATGTGACTACATAGCTGAACTGCATTACAGACGTAAAAAAATCCAGAGTAAACCTAAGAAAAACACAGCTCTAGCCTTACCTTGTATAAAGACACACTGTCTGAATACACGTGAATCAAATCTTGAAATCTAAACCCGAGGATTTGAAGGGCTAGAGCAACAATCCAAATCAAGCTTCTCATTTTATTCAATGGGAAAAAATGGTAGTCAAAAAATGTAATATTGTGAAACCAACTTGTGCACTGCTTTCTTCACAGTGAGGCAGATTCTTTACTGAGAATTCATATTCTAGCTTTAAGTAGCACTCAATTCTCACTCACTGTTACTAGCAGGCAGAACAGTGTGCAGATTGTGGTTTTAGTTGTTAAACATGGAAGTCCTCTGACGCTGCCAACAGCTGCTCATTTTTATGTGTGTCTTGTTGCATCTCACATATACTCTAAGCTCACAAGTTCCATGAAACTATTTAAGTCAAAAGGGCCACCAAGTTTAAAAGCAACTGTTCTCCTCTGCGTTAACTCCACCTGAAGTTATCACAGGGGAGAGTCAACCCTGCTTTGTTGATTGTTTGTACAGTGTAGATCGTGCCTATCCACCAGCCAAACGCCCCTAGGCTTGCCATGTCCCTATGCTGCCATTAGCGCCAACACAAGCTCAGATCCATCCACATGTTCATCCTTTATCCACCCACACAGCACGCCATCATACGATAATGAACCACAGCTAAGGAAACCCACCTATTTCTTGTCCATTTCAACTCCATGTTCTCATGAACTAATGTGACACTGTAGTGTTTTAGGTGGAAATTAAAACAAGCTGTAGCCAAACAAAACAAAACAAGATAATGCCCCACATTGGTGAGGTTTTGAAGGTGTAACAAATAAAAGCTGATCTGTGTTTTGCAAGTTTTAGAACTCATACCAATGGGATTTCTGAAAGACTTGGCCCCACAAACATTTACTTCTGATACAGCTGACCTGCTATGAGCAAGTCCACCAGGAACAACGTTACTCATAGTAAGCACGACACCTAAATACACGAATTTGCAGGGTCATGACATAAATGATAATTAAATTGTATGACTCTGCTCCTTCAACTTATGGATCAAAATTCAGAGTAAAGACTTCGGGGGACAGTAATGGCTAAGAAAAGGCTTCCAGATATTTTGGTTCCAAAGAAGATGGGAACTGGGTTTTTTTTTGTTTTGTTTTTTTCTTTTAAACAGACATATAAAAACATTTGAAGACAGATCTTTAAAGGATGTTTCACTTCTCCAATCTTGTTATTACATCTGGTTAGGACACTGAAATTTTTAAAAGATGATACTGCACATGAACAGTTTCTGGAGTTCAGAACTCCCACCCTCCCTCAACAAAACTCAACTCAGATCAGTAGGGAAGGGGTTGGCTTCTTGCCCGGCCATGCCTCCTTTGCGTATTTCTTCTTCTTGGGTTCATTCACAGCTTCAGAATTAAAGACAGCAGGGTTTGGAGCTGGGTTCATGTTAACTGTTGAGGGCACAACAGGAGTCAAGTCCACATCTGGGGCAAGATTGGGGTAGGGCATTGGCAGACCACCAATGAGTGCTGTCCCATGGACGCCATGTGATTGGGAACCTGCCTCATTGTGAGTTGGAGGTAAACCACCATACAATCCTCCACTGTAGGGAAAGTTTTGCATACGTCGTGATGCAGAATCATCTGTGGTCAATGAGCCTGGATTCTCCAACCGTTTTTTCTGTAGACGGAAGTATTTAAAGAATTATTCAAAATACATGAAACCAGCAAACTATTTAAAGTGGATGCCAATGTAATTTTCCCCAGAAAGGCACCTAGACCAGCCACATATAAAGTGGTTACAGACATGTCCCAGTCTTCGTCCCAGAAGATTTCTTCTGGGTTTCCTTGAAAACCACTTAATAATAAACTCTTAAAGGTGCACAATACAGGAAGGGGTGACAGAAGTTGAAGCTCAGGTTTAACTTAGATCAGGTCTGAGCACCTCTTTATCTCCTGTACATCCCTGCCAGCCCTGAGCTTGTCCTGAATACAGGAGCAAGTAGGTCTTTAGCCAGTAACACAGACCCTCCTTCCCCCCACAGTAGGAAACTGCAACTTCTAGATCTGGGAGATTTTGTCTAGCTCTTGATCATTTGAATCTTCTCCTGCAGTCTGGGGGTTTATGTAGAATTATCCTTTTCCACATACATTATTTAGTGTATACCAGGAACAAGTGAAATCGCTATTACACTGTTGCTTAGCTACCCTGTAGTTTTTCAAGTCTTCCCTACTCCTAGCATATTCAAATTAAACACAGCACTGGCAACACATTCATCTTGGAGCAAAGTCTAAACTCTGCTAGTTCTAGTAGACAACCTTATGAAATCTTTAGCACTTACAGTATTTAAACAAACAACCTCTTATTTTTACTTTATTTTCCACGCTTCCCACAATTTTAACTGATGCCTAGAACTACCATACTGTATTTCTGGAAAGCGTTTCTTTCTGGGAGGAAAAAAAATTGCCATTGATTCCATGTGTTATTAAGGACAAGAGCTAAAGCTGAATTTGAAAGGAAATGGTCAAATCTGCTAAAAAAAAAAGACAATTGTGAAACATGACCAAGACTTTAGCTTAACAATAGAACGCTTTCCACCATAGAGCATTGTGTTTTTAAGGTGTAATTCATAAAGTGAGTTCATCAGTGTTACATATTAATTAGAAAGTTGGGAGTTACTCTGTACCTTAACAGGGACTACTGCTGTCTGTACCATGTTCCTGAAACGCCCAACAGAAGGGTCCACATCCTCTGTAAAGGCAAGAACAGTGAAGCTTTCAGTAAGAATATAGGAAAAGATAGAACATCTGTCAGGTAAATGAACCTGTATGAAGAATTGGCACATGAACCTTCTCTTCTCAAAGCCAGCACTCTAGCAGCTCTCAGTAAGCACAAGCATGCCCACATAAAGAGAGGAGCTAAGGGGACACCTAGTGGCTTTGTCTCAACGTGGGCTCATCAGATAGTCTGGTAGGAAAGGCTTCCACTCAAATGAAGAGTGGGGAAAGAGGACAGATGGATGGCCAGTTTGCACTCATCAGACAGATGGGAGTTCTGGGCTGAAAGCTGCTGCTGACAAGGCACTGCATGTGCTCAAAGGCTGGCCCCAGAAGTCCTTCGGGGACCTTGAAGGAGGAGTCGGAAGAATTCAACGTAGAGTCTCTGAAAGTCTGACAAAATTTACCTTTTTGTAATGCAAATGACTGCTGTTTACATTAGGATGTTCTGAGCACTAAATTGCATAACCTTATAAATCAAAATGGTTATTCTGGGTGCCAAATGAAACTAACTCCAGACTATATTTTAAAAGGGACAGATGAAAAACAAACAAGTTTAATTCCCATTTAGATTTGAAAGAAGGCAAAAAATTGAAAACACTTTCCTCCTTTTGGACCCATGAGATCTTTCCAACATCTGACAGAATTTTGAAGAATGAAGCTGAGCGTGTTATCCCTGTCCTGCACAAATCATGCAGTTACTTTACAAGAATTAGAAGAAACAGAGGTCAAAGAAGTAAATGAGACATGTGGCAGCCTCTCTGAAATAGATCCCAAATATTGACCGCCAAACTTCTGTTCTCCTTATCCATATGCAGCCAGAAGGAATTCCTGTGACAATCCTGGAAAGAGGGCTTTAAAGGCATCAACTAAAGATTAAAGCAAACTACTTACCTGGATTGATGATTTCATCATCATCACTGAACGTCACTCTGGAGTTCTTCCGTTTTCTCTTTGGTCTCTGAATATCCAAATTCCCCTCCTCAATGGTTAGCGTGGAAATTCTTTTGTTGTGGGCTGTATTAAACTCTGTCAGGTTCTAATGACAAATTTGGAGATGAAATAGTTTAAGCAGCTATGGTATTAAATCTGATTTAATCATGTGATTGTGCGTATCACAGGACCACAGCACACTGTTCAGCTTCAACTTTAGACTCCCTAGGAAGAAAGGGTGCTCCAGTGCTGCAACAGGTTCCCCAGAGAGGTTGTAGAGTCTATCTGCAGAGATATTCAGAACTTAACTGAGCAAAATCCTGTGCAACCTGCTACAGCTGACCCTGCTTGAGCAGGGGGCTGGACTAGATGATCCCGAGAGGTCCCTTCCAACCTCAACAATCCTGTGAATGCCACATGCACTGCTTTCTCCCTCTTCACTAGCTAACTGTAGGAAACAGGGCAGTGTTCACTGTTACCTGGCAATGGGGAACAGTGTGGGAAATCACCCCTGACCTGGGGTAACGTTAGCTGGAGAGCGCATACTCCGTGGCAAGCCTTTGTGAGAAGACCACTGGAACAGCAGGATTATTAGGTCACGGGTTCTGGTAAGGAGCATGATCACAGGCTTATCATGGCAGAACGAGATGGTTTGTGCATATCTGCCAGCAGAAATCACATCGGACTACCTTCAAGGTCAAGAAATTAAGAACCTGATCCTAAGCAAACAAGTAGGGAATGCTATCCATTTAGCTGGAAATGCCATCTAGGTACAATGTGCCGTCATACTCACGTCAAGTTCTGTCTCCTCCTCTGGAAGGCCCAGCAAGCCCTTGAGCTCTTCATCTTCACCGCCCATTTTCTCATCACCTTTAACTGCTGATGGCAGTGTCTGAGGCTTCTCTCGCAGAGTGTATGCCCGTGTAGAAGCGCCAAATGAAACCGTGGAGTCAATGGGTATCTGTTGGGGTTTGTGAGGTTCCAAGCGGATATGACCCAAGAATGTGCCATGTGCTGAGAACATCAAAATGCAAAATAGTCTGTTAGTCACCAGCTTGGGCTCATGGTATTCAAGTTCAAATCTTGAGAAATTCAGAAATTGTACATGCTTGCTCCAAGACACAAGTCACTGAGGTACTGCTGAAAACATTACCTATGTACTTTTTACCTACCACCTCACAAACTAAGGTAAAACACATCAGAAGTCCTCAAAACGTCATGGAAATAAATGACAAACACCATTTACTTTCTGGATTCTTGTAGGTCCCAATGTACAATGTCTGGAATCATTCCCTCAGTGGAAAAAACAGTATGTCAGGTTTTAGATCTTGGGAAACCACCCTCAGAAGAGAAAGCTCATTAAAACTGTAAAGTGAAGGCCAAGTCACTTTCCTCCTCTCCCTTAGCCTCTTAAGAATCTATAAACGTTGTTTTCTAAAACACCAAGTGAAGCAGATGTAAGCTGACTAGAACAAACACTCCTTTGCTCCTAACCCCTGCCAATCTTTCACTAGAATGCTAATTCATATTATAGTCATCTATCCACAAAGGGCAAATAACAACAAAGGAAAAAGTGTCTCAGATTCAGAAATATTTAAGCACTGAAATATCATACCTCTATCTGGTTAAATGTCACACTACTTACTGCTGTTTAGATCTATGAGGAAAACCCTCTTGAGATGTTTGTGATAGACCAAGGCAGCATGGACCCGAGAGCAAGACTGGTGGTCAATGGTAAAATCACACAGATCAGGATTTCTCCCAAAGAGATAGTATTTCTTCTCATCAATGATGAGTTTCTGAGGTAGAATATCAAACAGAGAAGCATATTAGACTCATTTAATCTTTTCAATCTTCCTGAAAAAATTCAAGAACATGAATAAACAGAGCAAATTCAAAACAAAGCATCAACATCTAATCAATATTTCAGTTTTGTCTGACACTGTTCAATACAGAAACTCAAATCTTCTCTTTGTAAGATCAGAATAGCTGAAAATGGAAGAGTCCCAGTTATTTCCTTCTTTAACAGCCAATACAACACAGCCTGGGAAGGACAGTAGCTCTTCAAAGCATGAGACTGTCTTATACAAGAGATTTTCTCTCCCATCTGCCCCCAATGATTTTTACACATTCCTAGAGGCAGATGACCCTGGTCCTTGTCTAAGCCAGGAATCTATGCTAAATGATCTCCAGTTCAATACAGAATATCAAAATTATATCTCTGTATAGAAACGGACATAAAGGAGATTTCAGACCTTTATAATAAAGACAGAAAACTATATTATATGTACTGCGATATGAATCCATATTAGTCTATTCAAGTAAGCCATTTGGCATTTCTTCTTAATTCATCCTAGTTCTAATTCTTTTTCAAACAAGTTCTTACAATCTGTAATATCAGTTACATAAACCATCTCTGAAAAGCAAAGGAACACGTTGACACAGTCCTACAGTGTACACAGCATATTTCTATTAACAGACAATATTGTTGAAAGGAACTCCTTATGCCTAAATGCTGAAGTACCTAAGCAGCGCAGCCACCTTTCCGATTGTATGCCAAGATCTTAATCTAACCTGTGTTTTCTTGCTTCCAGTTGCACAAGTCAAAGGCTGGCAACGCATTACAGATTTGTTAACAGATGGCTTCTCCTGCTTTTTGAAACATTTACCAAAGCCCACACAACGTTTCAACGGCATGATCAAGGGAATGCTGATGATGTATTTTCCATCAGAAAAACACATCTTAGTTCAGGAAAGCATTGCTTTCATGAGACGGTCTGAGCTGAATTAACATTTTGCCTGCTACAGCACAAGGATTTCTCCCCTCTCCCTCCTTCCATTCCCATGTATACAACCCTCTCCTCAGCTGCTCTGCCACACACCTGAGCAAAGTTCTCGGCTTGCAAAGCACTTTTTTGCTGCCTTAGTGTACTACTGTTTTAGTGGACTGAATCAGTTTGCCTGCAGTCAGATGCATATCCCAGCTGGCTCTAGTGAAGCAACAGATTATATGCACTAGGTCTGTGTGATGAGGAAGGACCTCCCTTCCTGGCAGCAGCATTCATGTCAATCAGTCATTTGCTCCTCAGTTTTGCCACCTGTATAAGCCACATGCTCAGCTAGAAAGAGCTAATGTATCGGACTAGTTACAGGTAGTTGGTGTGGGGCTTTTTTGAGCTATCAGAAGGACTGACACAACGAGCACCTAGACAGTTACTTTACTATTCTGGGGCACTAAAGTCATACAGAAAATACAGAGACAGCCTGGAATAAGACATAGTATTTATATTCCTCTGCCTTATCTGCAAGCACAAAAATCACATGGATCTCATTTGCTACTACAAATCACCTGGCGAAGTTATATCTCTCAACCTGCCCACCAGTGATGAACTTCAAGGCTTTTAGCACTGCTGTGTTCAGATGTCACTGCCCCACTAATTTTTTTTTCAGATTTTTTCCCCCAGATGTGTTCTACATTTTCTAGGATGGATTTCTCATTGTTCTGCTGAATATTTGTCAGCCCCCATGCTGCAGGTTCTCATAATCTAGTATCCAGTAATAAGTATTTAATTTATTTCTGTATGTTTATTCTCTCTTTCAGGTCACTAGAAGACTTAATTGTACAGCTCAGCTCCATACTAGTATACATCACAACAACTTTACAAGTAATTGGTCCCTTAGGCAATAATCTGCTAACGTCTTATTCCCAACTAACTCAAGGTGTACATTTTAAGCATGATTTTGAGAGTAAATGCTTTCTGAAATCTACTGAATTACATATTTTGGCCTGCTTTCTTAAAACAACAAGATTTAGGTGATCAATCTGCGTGCATGTCCATCAGCTCCCGACAGCCACTACCAAGTAACTTCTCAACCAACTGGCCAATTTCAATCAGCACTACAAGATAGTAAATTTCAAGAAGTTCTGGGAAACAAAGGGTTCGATAGAACGACAACTTCATCAGTAGTCTCAGTGATACATAGGCTGGCAGAAAGTCCACAAGAGCGCCCACACTTAGACTTTAACAACAAAAAATTCTTCTTTGTGAGTCCACGTCTTATCAAATAAGACAGGAATCACAGCTTAATTAGCAATTCACCTTCAAGTACATTATCTGGTGACAAACGAGGTGCAAATGCAAAATGCAAGTGATTTTCCTCCAACTAGAACATTTAAAACATGCAGACGTCTCCTCTGAATCTACTGGTGTCTGGTGGGGAATGGCGTACCTCAAAGCCTCAGTATAACTCAGATAAAAACCCCCTAGAAATCAATATACTGAAACAGTTGACTGGATTCTGCTCTCACCTACTATCACCTTCTGTCTGTTCACAAATGCTGGTTTTCACAAGATCCTCCCCTCAGAATTAACCAGAAAGTATAAGCCACTGATAAAGAGCTTAAACTAGTACATGGTTTCCTCAGTCCTTTCTGATTTAATATTCTTTTTTTTTTTTAAAATCCACCTGTAAATAGATCAATCTCCTCCCTGTACATTCTTCATGTTAGTGTACTTGTTATGTTTTCTCTGGCAAGCCTTAATCAACATCTATCATTCCATTAGTATCACTGATATTTTCCCTTAAGATTACAGTTGTTTCATCCAGCTGTTGATCTGTGGATACCATAGTGTTTGTTACAATACATCTTTTGAGAAACGCTGGTTAGGTATTCTGGGGATTCAACTTCACATCAATGGATTTATGTCCAACATTACACAGTACCTTACTCATCCACTTCAGCACCCTGAGTCTTCCCAAATTCAATACCTTTGTAATAATGAATTCTACGATTCCACTTTGTAAGAAAGACCAGCATTAACTTCTCCTTTTATTCTTGGGTATTTGAAAAAAAAAAAAAAAATTCTGTGTAAAGACAACACTGATACAAGTGAATCTTCAGAAGCTGATTCATTACTCCATGTTTCAGCGCTCAGCTCCACAAGCAGTTATCTCATGATTTCAAGTACCAAAAATCAGTCCCACAATTTCTCATTCTTGTCCACAACTGAAAGCAAAATAAGCATCCCGTAAGTTTTCATTTGCACCTGTTACACACAAAACACCATTCTGACTTGACAGCACGTCAAGAGATTTTGCAAAGACACAAGCGAATTCATAAATTGGAAATACTGCAACAAATCAGAGAAAATAATTTTACTGCCTTTACTTCAGGATAACGTTTCCAAAATTTTCTGTGCCTCTGAGTTATAACCCAGTGTTATCCTTTATACACTGAGCTTAAACGCTTCATGGCTTGCTTTGATGTTGCACTTTTCAGACCCAGCAATCACAAGGTGTACCTCAGACCTCTGCATAAGACCTGGGATACGGATGGCTCGGTTAGTATCAAGTGCTCAGTAACCCACAAGATTTAAGAACATTCTTTCTTGGTTACTGCTGTCTACCATAAGACACAACTGAAAAACTATTTGCCATATGTATCAAAAAGGGAAACAGATGGATCCTATTCAAATGCTGTTCATTTGTTGCACAGTTCCCCTACATACACACAGTACATTGTCTCACATAACCAACCCAGTCTAGAGGACTTAAGTCATCACCTGTATACAGAGTGCAAGGCCACAAAGCAACCATACCAGCAGGCACGCGTGGAATGATCTGCTAGAACTTCCCCACCAAGCCAGCTCTTCTGTTTCTTACTTCAGCAGAAGTACGACAGCAAGCCAGACCCTCTGTGCTACACACGTAGGTGCCTGCGTCTCGTCACCGCTTGCCACGGCATTCAGCACACACATTACACGCAGACTGGCAGGCAAGCTGTACCTCACTGATCTTGGTAACACTCATAGCCAACATCAGATATTCAGGAGGTACAACACAAACTCCACAGTCATTCTGTAACCCCTGTGCGATCACATTGTCTGCTGAACCTTGGGTTACTTGGACTAGCAATGGCTGTTAACAGTACTCTGCACAACAGCAAAAAGAACCTCTTTTAGGTTATCAAGAGAGTTGATGGTAGGAAGAGGCAATGAGGATGCTTGTATCACCCACCTTCCCAGCGCGGACAGAGACCCCGGGCTTACAAAGCCAACTTGGGCTGTAGGTCCAAAAGCTTTGGGCAGCACAGCCTCAGAGTCTGACACCACCAGGACAATATCCCTGACTGTCAATTTATCAACACCAAATTTGCTCATCCATTGCCAAAACCAGTGGTGCATCCATATGGCATTTTGCTACCTTTTTTTTTTGTTGTTTTAACAAGTCCTGACCAGACTCCCTAGACATTTGCCTAGCACCTGAGGACTAATTCAGCAGAGAGCTCCGTTTAAACTCTTTCATCCCAAAGCTCTCTCTCCACACTCAAAAATCCAAAAGACACATGACAAGAAAAAACTCATCTCATAGAATAAGTCTCCCAGGTGGGAAGGCTGCATTATGTTTGGCCACCTGCCACATACAAAAAAACCCAAAGTCACTGACATTTGGCTTTGTTCACTGAATCTCATTACATGGCCTGAAAGAAATACTGGAAAACCCAGTGCCAAGTACAATCCTTACCCCAGATGCTGCTGCTAGGACAGCAGTGAGAAGGCTGAGCTGAGAAGCAGTCCTACTACAGCTCTCTGATCTCTCAAAATTAATCTGAACATATGACAGTACCATGAGAAGCAGAATACATGGCCCGTGGTTTGAAGACAAAGGCAATGCAAAGGGTTTAAAAGCTACAGTGCCTAGAAAGAGCCAGTCAAGGATAGCTCCAACGTAGTCCAAGTAGCGCGTAGGAACCAAGTCAGCCATGCCTTGTATGAACTAATGAGCTACTTTGAAGATGCAGTGTGTTAGTATCTAATTCCTTTTAAATTAAGGCTAAGCAAAGATCTCTTTTAGGTCAAAACTGCTTTGCCAATTTTCTGTGTCTTTAAATCCAGAGTAAGAGCACTCTCTTCAAACAGTGTAAAACCAACAGTAAGGGACTGTAAATAAAAGCTCATTTTACTGGTTTCTGGCCCGGGAAAACACAAGTTTATTTGTGAGATACCTGCTTGTGACATCTCTATCTGCTTTCCTATGCAAAGCATATTCTGGTAACTTAACCAAATCCTAAACAGTAAAGCTCTCCTGCTAGACACCAGAAGGAACACTTGATACTGTCTGATGCTCCTGTGGCAGCATCCATTAAAAACCAGCCAAGATTTAAAGCTACCTAAATCTTTCCTAATATAACATCGAGTTCTTAAATTTTCCAAGCTTCTGTTCAGAAAAGCTGACTCAACTTTGCAAACTTTTGTTGCCCAGAAACAGAAACTCTGTTTCAGTCACTTCCAAGTTAGGAGTCTCTGCACAGCTAAAATACATTCATTGGCTCGGGTCCTCTCTGTCAACCATGTTAAAGAGTTGTTGTTGTGGTTTGGTGTTGTTTTTTTTTTTTTTTTTGTTTTGTTTTGTTTTGTTTTTGTTATTTACTACTTTTAGCATGATATAAGACAAAATATGACACAGAGAATGAGGGGGTGTATATCAGACAAATTCCTTTGCTCTAATAAAAATAACTCATTGTATCTGTGCTAATCACAACACTGTTCACAGATCCAGAACATGGGATGAGAAAAAAAAAAAAATCACACTGCATTTCATACTGTAGGACAGGGCAACAATCCTGTAAAATACAGGATGCCTCGTTAACATTACTGTAAAACAAAATAAAAATAAACTGACCAGACAAGTATCTCAAACAAGCAGTACAAGAGTTTTTACTCTTACTCTTTTGTATTTGAGATTTCTTTCCCCATGTTATTCGAGTTTCTGCTCCTGAAGTTCCTAAGACAAGGTGCCTTCTGGCTGCAGTCCGATACCTCCTACATAAGTGTCTTGTCAGGAACAGAATGTCAACTTCAGTCCAAAATTAAGTTTCGAAGAAATAAGGCTCTGCAAAGTATCAAGTTTCCCTTACAAACATTTTATTTTTTCTCTCTCTTACTAGGACAGGTTTAATGTTCAGGAGTCAAGGTGTCATTGTTTGCTAGCTGAGCACTGCAGTTTTGTATCCCTTCAAACAGCGCATCTAATCAGAAGACAACTGATGGAAGCACTACATAGTATGAGACAGCCTTGGAGTACAGGCAAGGGAAAATTCACTTCATTCTGAAGATTCAGAGTAAAACAAACTGATTTGAAAATAATGAATATGAGTGAGAAAGGGCATACTTATAAGTAAGTGTGGAAAATGCTGGGAAATGTTCTACTGATGGTGCCTATGTGTACGATACACCAAATAAATACAAAACCTATTTTCATACCTCAATGAGTTTGTCTCCTTTGACTACATCCAGATGTAAGCCAGGTGGTGGTTTCCCTGCCCTGGAAAATAAAGAATAGAAAATATAGTGTCAAAATATTTAATAAAAAGTTTATTAGTGTTAGAGCTAATACTCTATTAGAGCTACAGACCAAACCTACACAAACGTAAGCAGAATTATTTTGGGGAAAATATGAAAGTCCTGTAATTTGCTTTTCCTCCCTTCAGATTCCTTCTGACAACACACAGAACACGATTTTTTAGAGTTAAGAGTTAAGCTAACAGAATACGAGGCATTTCAAGCTTTACTTGTCCAGGTAAAAAATAGCTAATTTACAAAATGAAAAGAGCAGCTCCTAAGAGAACATGATATGAGGCCAGGAAGAGGCTAACTCCTAGGCAAGGGGATAGGCCGGGACTGTTTGCTTAAGGGCCTGCTCAGGGCTCTGTTCTCTCGTGTTACCTTCAAAACAGTAGATCTCTACCCTTAGCTGCTGAGAGGAACGGAAACTTCTACCATCCTTCCCCTCTAGGACTGGTAATGGCAAAAAAACTGACAGGGGCTTCACACACACCTGTAATATTATAAAAATGTTGGCCAGTGTTACTCCACACTCACCCTATAATCAAACTTTCCTACCAACACAGGTTACATGGAAGAGACTACAGTATTAGATGGCAGAGGGACCCCTACCCTATGACAGTACAATCCTCCTCCACCAAATTCTTAAACAAACAGCAGCTCAGCTCCCCCAGCCCTGCTCACCTGTGAAGCAGATTCACCAGCCAGACAGCACTATTCCCACTCAGGCAAAGGGAGCACAGAGGCACGTGAGATTTGGTAATGCACAGCAAAACAACGCTAATGTGCGGGAGAACCCATGAGGATTAGCAGCCTCAAAAACAGATTTGGTATTTACAGTGCTCAAAACCAGGCCATGACTGTGGTATCAATACACTGCCCTCTGCTACATAGAATCTTTGGCTGTTGACAACGAATGATCTTTTTCTGCTCAGATCTCTAAAAATCTGCATCTCTAGTACTTCTTCAGTGATAACAGCATCGCTGCTTGTCTCTCTGGCTGGACCAACTTCCTAGGTGATAGCAGTGACCCAGTTCCCAGCTACACTGCTGCCCTTCTGAAGAACAACCACAGAGGAGATGACATTCCCATTTACTGCTTTCCTCACAGCGCAGAGCAAGCCAAGAGAATGGCAACAATGGGTAGGGCATTCTCAGCATGGCTGGAGAAGAAAGAAAGGTCACTTGTAATTGAAGCTGTCTGAGGGGGTTAAATATACATGTTCATGTTTCTGGGACGTGCCTTACAGTTTGAAGGTTTCTTCTGTGTCTCCAGGTCATCTGATTACTATACACACGGTCTCCTAGATCACTTCATACAAGAACACAGTCCTCTATTATTTCTACTTCTTTTCTTTCTCAAGTATTGCACAAGCATTTTCCATTCTTGCTCCAAATCCATTATACTAGCCTGCTCAGATCTCCCTGGTCCTTCTTGAATATGCCAGTTGGGACTTTCACAAGTTTTCTTACCAAGCCCTTCTCTAAGACTGTGGATAGTACCATTCTAACAAAGTAAGGCGGATATGGCTGATACCGATTCTTATTCTTTTGCATTAACAAACAGCAGCAGCAAAAGCAGAGGATGCAAAGCTCCAGGGCAATCTGCTAAAATGGTGACTGCTTCCTAGAAACTGGATTACAGTGGTGCAGGAGAAAGACCAGCAACTAAAAATGCCTCCAAAGAAGATATACGGTCCGTCTGATGAATTCTACAAGGACTGACTCTTCCAGTCACTCCAGTACAGCTAGGGGACTGCCTCCTCTTAAGTACTGCTCTAGGATCATACAGCCAGGCGACACCTGAGTATTGCTGTCTCTTCCTGTGCTCCCCTCAGATCTCAGCTTGCATTTTTCATTGAGAGACAGATTTAATTCATGTCCACTTCTCAGTATTTCCTCTTTCTGTCCCTGAGCACTGGCAAACTTGTTTTTCTTCATTCCACTGAAATTGCCAAATTCTAGTTACTCTGTGACACAACTTTTGATAGTTTTCACAAAGCCAGCCTTACCTTGATCAAACAAAAGCTGCTTCTCCCACCTTCTTTTTTTTTTTCTTCCAAACAGGTAAACCTTTCAACAAATTAACTCTACACGCAAGTCTACTTATGCAATCTGGCCTCTGCTTTTCTTTTCAGTGATCTCTTCCTGGATACTCAACAGTCAATCCGTCCTAAAAACATTTTAGCAACATCCTCAACATACCTAGTTAGGTCACAGGAAAGCTCCCAAGTGCTTTAGCATATCCACTTTCCTTTTCTGTAAACTAAATCCTATCTGATGGTCATCTTTTGCCATACACAACCTCTAATCTTTCATTACCACCTTTTACTCTACTTTTACCTTCAACTTTACTTTGAACACAGAAAAAAAAGCCCAGCAGCAGCACAAGATAGTGCCTTCAGCTATGAATTAAGGTGCTTGAAAAATTTATCTATTCTCTGGCATCTTTTGGAATGAGAATCGTTTGTAGACAGTATTTCCCCTGTCTACCTATGTGTGCAAAACAGTGAACACAGCAAGGCTGTAAATACTGATTACAATACCATCAAAACAAACTCACAGAAACAATTTCTGGTACAGAAATGATTTAGTCTGTCCCTTTGGAACAAACTAAATCAATGTCACAGCTTAGGCTGCTGAAGTTAGATACTTGAAAAGTCTTTTAATGAAAAAAGTAGAAAGATTTTCTGCTTCTATATTGAAAACTAACTAGTTCCAGAGTCACCAAAGATCAGAAGAAATGGCTGTATTTGGAAGTGTCAGCAATCCTGCACATGCTCTGCTTTATCGGACCCCTCAACTCATGCATCAAGGAAGTAAAATATTAAAAGGAAATCTCTTGCAAAAATCTACTAGAAGAAAGTTTGTTAGGAAGTTGGTACTGTGCTGTTGGAGGACAGCAGTTTTTTTTTCCCCCTCTTATTTCCAATATTAAAAAAAAAAAGTCCTCTCCCACTAACTAATGTGCTAAATATCCACTAAACTAATTTTCCTACACTGCTCTGAAGGACGGAGAATTACTTGAGGTCAACAGATTCTCCTCTCCGTAGAACACATAGGGACAGCCAGGCTTAGCACTGCTCTAAGACAAATGATCTCACATCAGAACTCGGCTCCAGCACAAGTGCTTGCGTTTGAAAGAGAGAAACAAGAAGCTGTTCTGTACCTTCCAGACTGCGTATCACAGTCCCCACCGCCTGAATGTCTTCTGCGCTCTACAGGTCAGCATTCCGCAAGTGACCTTAAAATAAGGCCTGCAAATGGACTAATTGTTAATGATCACTCGTTCAGCAAGTTTAACTGAGACAAAGTAGGCTTAAACAGCCTACCGAATCGCCTAAGGCTTACTTGGGAGAAAAGAAGCCTTCCAGAGAATTAACGAGGCTGGCTGGCAAAGAGAACATGACCATAACAGTATCATTAAATGAATTCTCTGGATCAGAGAAGAGGTGAGAGGACATCCCACACTAGAGCTTTTCTTCACTAAAAATTAGTCAAAGGAATTCAAAAAAGTGTCAGAATGAGAAAGTTTATGAGAATTGATAAAAAGTCGTAACAAGCCGCAAAACCCAGATGGTATTTAGACAACCATTCTAAGAGAGAGCAAATACCAGTTTTCTACACTTAACAGTTGAGCAATCTATTGCTTAAATTACCCTCACTGTCAGAGAAATTAAAGTATCAACTGTTGATGCTAATTTTAAAGCATATTTCAGGAGTGATGTGGAAACTACATACACTAAAGTCAAGTTCTGACTGGGAAACAGGTAGAATAGATTATTTCCATTGGAAGGGACCTACAATGATCACCTAGTCCCGCTGCCTGACCACTTCAGGGCTGACAAAATGTTAAAGCTTGTTGTTGAGGGCATTGTCCAAATACCTCTTAAACACTGACAGGCTTGGGGCATCGACCTCCTCTCCCAGAAGCCTGTTCTGGTGTTTGACCACCCTCTCGCTACAGAAATGCTTCCTAATGGCCAGCCTAAACCTCCCCTGGCACAGCTCTGAACAATTCCCACACATCCTATCACTGGATCCCAGGGAGAAGAGATCAGCGCCTCCCTCTCCACTTCCCCTCCTCAGGAAGTTGCAGAGAGCAGAGCTGTAGAAACTGTATTACTGAGCAGAACTAGCAGACAGATAGGAAATGAATAATAGCCAGACCAGAACAGAGTCATCTAATCTGCACTTCAATACTCAACAGTACTTATCCTTTGGAAATGTGATGGTATGTGGGGCATGACAGTTCTTCAATGCCAGCAAAACATTTTTCCTGGATAAAGAAGGATAAACCTTGTTTTGAATTACACATATGCTGCTCCTTTTGGCCTTTGTAAGAATCCCAAGATGACAATGACCATGCTGAAAGAATGTTGTGTTTGACAGAATGCAACCAAGCACTGAAATAGTTTCTGTTCTACTTAAGATGAGTTGAATGTCCTGGGAAAGGAGTTAATGTGGTATCTGGATAAAACTAATGTTTATTAGCCAAATCACTTGACTTCTTGGAACAGAAAGTGGGAATATTCACGGATGATGAGAAGTGAGTACGGAATTGAGACTGCTGTTTACTACCTGTACAATGGATGGGGAGTTACAAAATGGACTGTTTTCATACTCAAAATATTTCCTAATGGGATGTTGCATTTTGGGGTTTTTTTTGTGTTTTGTTTTTGGGTTTTTTATTGCAAGGTGAACTTTCCTTAAAATGATACTCTTCAATACTGGCAAACAAGATGTGCACTATTTACACAGTGGTCCAAAAATATTGTATTGCTGTTCCTTTAGACCATTTCTCTTGTAAAATGAGAGCCTGATTTAATCAAGACAGCAGTGCTGCTTCTGTATGACTTCAAGAACTCTACTTATCTTTCACATTCCTGGGGAACATTATCAGGCAGATCAAACCAACCAACTCAGAGTAAGGAACCTTTTGCAAATCAAAAACTACCTCCAGTAACCAGTACTGGGTGCCTCACACAGGAATACTCTCCCAGTTTCCAACAGCTACAACTCAAGGACTTCCTGAGCCACAGTTGCTATCCGTTTAAATAGCTATCTACAAAAATTGCTCTAAGAACCCATGTAAACTTAATGCATTCACTGAATCTTATGCAAACAATTTCATAGATCACCTACATATAGCTGAAGCATCCTCTCCACTATTTGGCCACAAATCTGCTTGCTGTTAATTTAGTTTTGCAAACTCTAGTTCTCCTCAAAAGGACAGCAAACACTTGTCTCCTACAGACTTTCCAGTCACTATTCAAGACACCCAATATATCTCTCAGTTGTTCCTCTTCCAGACTGAAGAGGAGCCTAGGCTAACCATCTGTAGTACAGCTTCCTACATCTTTGATTGAGATAATACTTAAAAATAATACTGGAGAGAAAGAATTCACATGGTTTTTGAGGAGGCAAGTAGTATCACACAATCTACCAGAATTACTGGAGACAACCAAGAAGATGTAAACAAGGCTCTCAGTACAGTAGACTGGCATTTTTAAAAAAGCTTTTGGCAAAATTATCAAATGGTCTTAAGGAAATTAAGGTGTGACAGGGAAAAGAAACACTAATCCATGAGGGAATATAAATGAGTAAGAGTCAGGAAGAAGTAGGGTCCTGCAAGGGCTCTGTGATGTTTGTTTGCAGTCTGGAAAAGAGGAGGCAACAAACAAATGAGAAAAATCACTTATGACAACAGTTATGCAGGAAACTCAAACTGGACTACAATGCTGCAAATGAATCTTAACTACTGCTTGAGAAAACATCCTGGGGAAAAAAAAAATTTAAAAGTCAGCACTCTCGAGTGCTAGTACATGCTAGAGAAAGAACACCTCAACCATGCAAACACAAGCAGGAGCTCCAGGCTCCTTATTGCCACTCAGGAAAGATTTAGAGCCATCACGACCAAGTTCAGAATCAGAGGAACACTCATCAACAGTTGACAAAGCAAAGACATCATATGGAAGAAACTATAAAAATACAATGTTTTCACATCTTGAATGCTGTATTAGTTCTGGTTCTCTTGCCAACAAGGGCACAAGGATGATAACCAGTATGGATGGCTTCAGACAAGGAGCTGGGGCGGGGGAGGGAGAGGGAAAAAAAAAAGCACATCCCTTCAGAAGCTTGGAAAGAAACAGGCAAACATCCCTTCCCTTTGTCCTCTTAATGAATGCTACAAAATTAGTGTATTCATTATGTCTTGAAACACAAGCAGCAATGAGACCCAGATCTGAAAACAAGGAGAGTGTCTTTTCCACCATTTGCATAATTTGTAGAAAGACCTGTCAACTCAGTGTTGTGGAATTAAACTGTAAGTTAACAAAGAAAAATTAGAAGATTTGTGGAGATTAGGTCTGGTGTTAGTTAATTTAGGAAGTTAGTTAAATATGACCACCCAGACAGAGTCTTCAGCTCACAAACCCCCTTTGCTTCTGATGGCCAAAAACCCAGAGTGCGTACAAGAGGACGGAATACTTCAGGCTTACACCTAAGTCATTGGTCACTGCCACATACGATAGGAAGCCATCCAGCTGTTGTTTTCAATTAGTACAGCTGTTTTTATGCTCTTTTCTATAGAAAGAAATGAGAATAAAGGAAAAATCCTCCTCTTACCCAGATGTTGGTTGAACACAAAGTTGTTGCTGATCTTGTGCATCAGTAATGGAAATGAGTCATATGTCTTTCTCAAAGCACAGCATACACACCACAGAAATTGAGACCAAGCTAGCACTGGAATTTGTTTAGGTGACAATTTTGACAATACAAGGAGGTATTTTGACAAGGTTAATTACCCAAAAGATTTTGGCCCTATTTTCACTCATGCAATGGTTTCTTCCCATGTGGAAGAGGAGGGCTGGATAAAGAGCTGACCAATAATTCTGACCCAGCCTTGCTATGTCTGGAGGAGATATGATGGCTATGGCATTTGAACTTTAAAAAGAAACATGCAGGTCGATGGGAGGCATTTCTTATTTCCTTTATCTTAGAAGCATTGAAATAATTCTCACCAAACTTCCAGTTGTAAGAAATACAGTTAACAAAGCTCGTGGTTCAAACTTGATGATTACAGACGCTTCCTGAACACAAAAAATTGCACTGTGGTTTAGGAATATTTTATGGAAGATTTCTGATGAGAAATGTAGCTGCTTCAACTGAACAAAGCATTCCATTTGTATTAAAGCATTTGCCCAACTTCACCTTGGCACTATGTGTGTTTTCTTGTTACAACGCAGTTCCACACAGAACTAGATTTTACTGGTTCACTCTGGTTCCCTTGGTTACTTACTCAGGAACAAAGTCTCCATGGAATACAGTGAAATTTGGAAATTGTATACAAAATTCAATTCCTGAGAGCAGGGCCATAAATATTCTATTAGAGAGAACTACAGGTTTTATGACATCAAAAAAACAAATTCAAATGGCACTGAAATAAATAGGAAAATGAATATTAAGTAGTGAGCAATGATGCAATGATTATTTGATAAGATTATTCCTACATTTTCAGAGTGAGAATGGGTACGTTGGAAGCGTAATTTACCTGTAGAAATCAGAGGAAGAAAAGACAGGACCTCCAGAATCAGCAACTCCAGCCACTGCTGCTGCAGGTCATCTTGCTGGAACCTTTATGCCTACCTGGAAGCTGTTCCAAAGCGTTACTATTCTGACAGTTTGATTTCCATCCTAGATTTTTGATCAAATCCTTTCATTTCCATCCTAAGTTTTTTGTTTTTTCTCTTCAGCTCTAAAAAAAGTTCCCCAATACTATCTCTCTTCAAAAATACTTTGCCACTGAAAACCAGTGTTGTTGTTATTTTACTGGAAAACTGAAGCTCTGTTCTGTCTCAAAGTAACAAAACTGTTTCTCCATCAAAGAATTTTCCCACTGCATCTGCTTCAGTTTGAATTGAGCTTTATTAAGTACAGGTAACAGACTGCACATTTCCATCAGTGCCTTCTACAACAGCATTGACACTTCCCTACCTTACAAATAGATGTAATTATAACATATCAGGTAGAGTATTAGTATTTTTATTTATTTTTTTAACAGTTATATGTTACCAGCGATTGAAGGTCATTCTGCAATTAGCCTATGTACTTGTGTATATGTCCCTTTTATTTCTGAATATGAACTTGTGTCCTTTTACTTCTGAATAGTGAGTTGCTGGCTTTAAGAAGAAGTTCTTGTTCTTAGTCCCTATTTTCCATCTTACACTTCTGCATTTTATCTTGTGTTTACTGTTCTGGTCTTCAAATTATACCAAAAAGACTGGCTAATACTCTGGCCTCTATGTTGACCATGTTTGCGTCACTAATGAGTATGGTGGTCACTTTTGTCAAGGTAATTAATAAAAAAAAACCCCAACACTAAAGGGCTCATCCCACAGACTCTATTCACCTGCTATTGCCTCCTCAAAGTCAATTCCTTGTACACTCACAGTTCTTGTATGAAGCCCTCTACTCTCCCTAAAATGATCATTTCCTCTGTATTCTGAAAGAAGAGTCTTGAAGAAAGCCGGTTCATTTGACAAAGTCAGCCTTTGGCAGACATAGTACATCTATGTCCCACCTTGAATAATTAATTCATTCTCAATATAGTCTAGCAGCTGGATTTGGTGAAGTTCAGGTTTTCCCAGAGCAGCTAAATGTATGGATTTGTTGGCCTTACAATATTTAAGATGAATGCCACTGAACAAAACCAAGTTCCAGCGTAGGTTTTTAAAAGATTAACACACCTACATGCAAAAATTCTTCCTTCTGTATTAGAAACAGAAAAATGTGTTTCTTCACCTTGTGCTCTACAGGCCAGCCCACTGCTCTGTGCATTATGTCAGGATGATTCTGTGAGGAATCTGTATAGATTATTTCTGCCATTGATGGCAAAACCTCTACTGCAGAGGTATAGAGTAATGGCAAGAAGCAGGGACAGACAGTCAAGAAGAGGAAGAAAAGCCCAAGCTGAGTTGAACCCCGCAAGGAGCATACTGAGTAACAAAAATAAAACGTCTCAGAAAAAGAGGACAAAGCCATTAACGCTGGGATGTGATGCTAGCTAGGAGTACCGAATAACAGAACCAAGTTTTACAAATTAGCTGACAGTATCTCTTCGACAAGGCTCAGATTCAATGTTGACATGCCAACTGGGTCACAACAGCTACGTCCAGCTGAAACTCAGCAGCCTCACTGAAGTTAAGTCCTATCCAGTCTAAAGAGAAATTTTCAGCTGTAGCTATTAAGGACATAGACAGGACAACTTTAATTCTATTGTGTTAGTTTAAAATTAGGTCAATTATTTAGGTTTCTAAATGTGGACTCAGAAGCCTAAATTTAGCCACTTCCTAAAAGTCTTGGCCTACGTGACTACTGTACACACCTCCATGCCCAACTTCAAGGACAAGGTAGAATTTCCAGAACTCAAGAGCTCATCTTCTCCAGAAATTTGTGTACAGTCATTGCCAGGAATAGCTTGTTCTTGGCTCAGAGAAACTGAAGAGGAACAATTGTTGCCTTTAAAACATACTATTTCAAATGTATGTACATTTCAGAACAAGCTTGACATTCCAACTAACGGTGTGTCAAGAGAGCTAGTAAATAAAGATTCAGAATCCCAACTGCAGGTTAAACCAGGACAAAAGGAGAGGCAGGCAGTATCCATGAAACATCTGATGGTCACCTCAAAACTACACCCCAGAACATCTGTACCTCACGGAAATCACTTTTACTCACTACCACTACCTCAGAAGGTATACGAAAGTCTTAACAAAACTAGGATATGTAATTGTTACCTATAGACATTTTCTAATCTCATGGTATGGCTAAATATTAATCCATAGAAAGTATTGGCAACATCTTTATTTCAATTTTAAATGCATAGCCCATGTCTTTGCTAACATGTATGGAGGAATTACAGTACATCAGGCAGAAGTAAGTACTACTAAGACAGCATTCATTATTTTTCATCTGTCTTGAGCTAGTTTAAGTGTTGGAAACACAAGAAAAGAAAGAATAAATATTTTATGGACTATGAAGAAGTAACCTATAACAGCACAAAAACGAAATCAAAGCCAGAACTTAAAACTGATTAAAACCTTGAATTTCAGTAGAGAAGTCTCTTCTGGAAACCGGATACTAAAACACTACTCACGTTAGGAAAGAACAGATACAATGACGGAGGCAAACCTCAAAAGCATGGGCAACAATTTAAAGACAAGAAAAAAAAAAAAAAGCTATTTCTGTTGATTATATTTAAGATATATTTCTCGTATGATTGGTGTTTGCAGTCCCCAAGGCAGCTCTTCTTAGAAGCAGAAAAATAAATAGGTAAAGACTGTGATTTTGATGTTAATATAGGGTGATGAGATTGAAGATAATTCACTACAGAAGCAGCTGCTACTGACCATGAAGACTCTCTGCAACTCCATGTTTTTTGGTCATCCAAAGCTCTCCCTACGAAGATCTACCTTGCTACCTATACAGAAGACTTTTCAGTGCTTGCATAAGAAATCAAGGATCCTGCAGGATACATTTACACTGAGACTTTCTGGAAGTCACAACTTCAAAAAACAATACTGCTGGTCCAAGCCTGCTACTGCAAACCATTTTCACTCCAGAGAATCCTACCTGTGAAAGGCTCATCGCTTATTCAATATCATAACTGTGTGTTCTTAGGTTTACTCTGGAAGAAATAAATACTTTAAAACTAGAATCTGTAATTCAGTAGATGCCAGCAGAAGTAATTTAAAAGTAAAGTTTTAACATGAAATATATTCTACTTTTTTTGCAGGCTAGAAAAATAAACCAGAAGTAAGTAAATTCAACCTGGTAGAAGAGCTCCTCCCTCTTACTAGAGGAGGCAGTGGAGTACCACCAGCCATAACTACCTATTACTTCCCATTTTTGGTTGCCTATTCAGCAGCATATAAACACTGTAACTGGAAGCTATCCATACTGGCTTCCTGCTACAGTTTATTTTTTTTCCCCCACACTTACGAAACAACAGCTTACCTGCCTCAAAAGAAATGTTAGGGAAAAATGTTAAGTTTTCCCACACAAAAAAGAATCTTTCGCCAATATTAATTGCTACATCTATGCTTGACAATTTGACTGAAATCAAACCGTATCAGGTACGCCTTTCACTACACCTTCACAGTGTTTATACACTGTGTATAAACAAACAGCTTGCCTGAACTTGATCTTTAAAATATTACAACGTGCATACGTACAATAGAGGTGCAAGGGAAAATAAAGAGCTTCCTTAGACTGCATGAGGAGAGAGTCCATATACGAGCTCTACTTTACCTGAGAAGGACTGTAGAACGTTATAGTAAAAGGACATTCAGTTTGCAAAAAAAGTGCATTAAAACAACATCTTAGAAATGTCAGAATAAAACAGGCCCTGGTACCTGAACATGACCCCCTTGCTCCTGAGTGTGAAAACTCTGGCTTGGATCATCTCCCTGATGCCCCTTCCACCTCATTGCTCTATCATTCAGCGCAATGGATTGTGCTTCAAAACCAAATCAGGTCAGCAGCAGCACAGTGAAGAAAGCTGCCTGTCGGTAAGGCCCTGCCCTGTTTGTAGTGGGAGCCAGAAAGCATGTAGCTAAAGAGGCCCTCACAGTTATGGCTGTTACAGTCCTCCCCTCCAGCCGGTATTTATTTAGGAATTCTTCTGCAGTAGCAAGCAAGTCACTGAAACTCAGCATTTCACAAGTTATACTTCTCCAGCCATTCAATCCAGAGCTTTCAAAGGCAGGAGTCGTTCAAATTTACCACTGAACACAATACAAGTCGTAAACACTGTTGTATAAAAGCACTAAGAAGAAAAATTAAAGAGATGACATTTCAAATTTCAAGTTGAACATCTAGAATAATTTTTGGCTTTGCCTACTCTAACGTGTCATTATTTTATGAAGCACCATCTTGTCTCACATAGAGGTTTGTCACTGTATATGTTCAGCACAAATAAAATACTAAAATACTTGAGTAATTCTTTTCCATGAGAGGGTTAAATGGTTTTACTAACTAAAGCAGGCACTTATAAAACAGGTCAAAATTAAAAAGCATATTCACTAAGCATCCATTCGCTGAGCACTGTCATCAAAGCACTGAAATGTCGGGGACCTGTAGCAAAAAACCAGATGACTGTGCAATTAAAGACTGCAATCATCCATGCACACATGCAGCTAGCTCATACAAATGCTTGACTTTTCAGCTGTGACACTGTGTCATTTTCTACGTGATTTAAAATATAACGGCACACATCCCCTGAACAATAAATGGTGGGCACCCAAAGCCAGCGCAGCAGAGATCTAAGTAGCAATGCATCAAAAAATTCAAAGCAAGTGAAACAGGGCTCCAGGTAACCTCATCTTAGGCCCCGCTTTCAAGAGGAGGTTGGGCCAGATGATTTTCTGAGATCCTTTCCAACGTGGACTCTTCTACGACTCGAAAACCAGCCAACTCCACGGTTCTGATACTGCTTCTCCAACACACCGCTTTCCTCCGGCTTAACTCGGTATAATACAAAAACCCCGGCCAGCCTGAAGCCGACAGATTCTCGCGCTGAACACGTAACCTGAGCAGAAAATTCAACGTCCGCTACGTGCCCCGTTCCGTCCGAGCCCCGGGGAGCAGACGCGGCACCCCCGGGCAGCGCCCCGAGCTCCAGCCGCCGCCGCCGGACGCGCCCGCGGGGCTGCGCGACCCGAGCCCGGGGCCCGGCGGGCCCGGCGGGCAGCGCCCACGGCAGCGGGCCCGGGAGGGGCGGGCCCGGGCGGGCGGCCTCGGCCCCGCGGCCCTTCGCGCCCCCAGCTCCCCGCGCACGCCCGGCCCGGCCCGGCCCGGCCCGGCCCCGCCGCCGCGCCGCCGGCCCGGCCGCACCCCGCAGGAGGCCCGCGGCGCAGCCGGAGGCGAGCGGCCCGGCGGCGCGGCCCCGGCGCGGTGCCCGTCCCGCCGCTCACCAGCTGGGGCACTCGAAGAGCGAGAGGCCGCCGCCGCCGGCGGAGTTCACGCTCGCCGCCATCTTGCCTCTGCCCCATTCAGGCGGGCCGAGGCAGGCTGGGAAGCTGGAGGACCGGCGCGGGAGGCGGGCCCGGCGTGCCCCGCGCGGCGCGGCGGGGCGGGGCGGGGCGGCGGGGGCGGCGGAGGCAGCCCGGGCCCGGCGGGGCGCAGGGCCCGGCCCTCGGGGAGCGGCGCCGGCTGCTGGCGGGGCCCCGCGTGCCCGCCGGCCCCGGCCGCCCCCCTCCTTGCTGACGGGGAGGGCCGGTAAAACGTTCGACAGCAGGGCAGTAACCCCGGTGAAACCCTTCCGAAACAGGCTTTCAAAACCCCATTTTAGCAAGTGTTTTAGCATCTCGGCTTCGTCAAGAACATCGGACAGAAAACCCATTAAATGGCAGGTAACACAGGTCACGTACTTCATTACAAGTGCAGATAATTGACCTTATATGAGGGAAACATCATACTTCTCCCATGTTTTCCCAGTGAGCCGCAGCTCGCCCAAGAGCTGTTGCTCAGAGGGCCTCACACCCCCGAGCGGCGCAGGAACAGCCGCCTCGACGAGCGGCGCGAGCAAGCCTACCCCAGCGCTGGCTCTCACGGCGAGCGCCAGACTTCCTCGAATAAGCTTCCAGCATCTCCCAGAGTGGTGGAAAACACACCTGAGAGCCAGAACGCTGCAGCAACAGAGATGAGAGTTTCTGATGGTGATTTTTCATGCTCGCAAACATTAGTCAAGACTGCTGCTAAAATCAGTTCTCCAGCAGTTGCGCTGTGAAGTTCAATGATGAAAAGAAAGAGGAGAAAGGAGTCAAGCAATTACAGCAATCTCCGAGTCCAGCAAGCTGGACTGGTGTTCTCAATTCCAGTTTCCAGAGAACAAAAACAGGCTAGAGTGAGGATGGATCCTGCAAATAATGCACCCAGGCTTCCTTTTAATGAAAGTGCTTTCATTTTCATATGGAGATGTGACATCCCTGCAGCAGGCAGTGCACAAAGCAGCAGGCTCTACCATTTAGGAGGAATATTTTAAATAAGGAGCAGAATGACACACAGCTCCCTTCCCAGATTTTACCACACAGGCTCAGCAAAGACTTGAAGTTCTACCACTGGGCAACTAGTCAAAATTGACTCAGCACTGTTCTGGGGCATCAGAATCATTTTTCTGTGATCAGCCATTGTACAGGACTCTGCTCAGCAGTTTTGTGTGCGTGTCCATGTGAAAGTCAGGCAGTGGTGTCAGGTAGTTTCGTTCTTAAGAATCAGGGACCACAGAACTGAAGCTGGAAGAAACTGTTGCTGATATCAAGTCTCCTACCCGGCTTTACAGAGGGAACTGCAAACATCACCGTACCGGTGCCTAAACTACAAGAGAAACAAGCTCTGACATAGGCTTTTAAAAGTGTTTATTGATGGTTATTAGATGGAATGATGGCGCAATAGTGCAAACCACTGTGCAATTGGGAGAACACACTCCCTTCCCAGCTTTCACATTTACTTTATTATACAGGAGACATGGAATAAGGATTAAATACAAAATGGGTCAGTATGCTGCATTTACCACACTCCGTTGGGCTTTGGACAGATTACTGTTCCCTCAGTGCATGTCAGTTCAGAGCTACATCGAGGCGGGGAGTGGCTGCTACGTTCTGTCCAGCTCTACCAGCAAGACAGTTGGAACGAGCAATCTTTTTCATTTGCACGCACATCCTCAGTCTGAAAAACCTAGCACTTCACTCAGCCAGTTTCTGCACTTTCCGTTTCATAAAGAATGGAAAATACCAGATGTTCACAAACCACGCATAATATTTACTAGTACACTACAAGTGAGCTTCAAGAGTACTACTTCGGAAGCAAGATTTCAGCTAATACTCATCTATCTTGCTAGCTTGTAAACTTAGGCACGCAATTCCTCATCTTTGTCATTTTCTCCCTGGAAGCTTCTAAAAACAATTAGGAGTGAGCCGCTAAACTCTGTATTTCTAGTGCTTGAGAGTCAGCATTGGAAGAGATTTATTAGTCCAATAATAAACCACCAGCTAGTTTCTCTAAGGAGTTGTATTGTTGGATTACAAGTCAAAGAACATCCTGTTCTCAAATGGGAAAAAAAACCCACCCCCAACCACGCTCAAAAAACTAAACAACACAGTTACGAGTCTCAAGGCTAAACTGACCAGCACACAGTGGTTCCAACTATCATCCATGCATACTTCTCCTTGCTTTTCAAATCTGTAACAATATCTTTCTCTTCAAGAGAATCTAGAACCACAGCCACCTGGAGACTAATAAAACCATGGGGCAGATACTGGAGACTTTAGAAACTGCTGGATTAAGGTAATGCGGATCAGCGTTGTGCCCTCTTTGAATGTCATTCTTATTCCAGTCCAACAAAGTTACCTGTACATATAAAATGTTAAAGTTGTGCCACTTGTCAAAAACAAGACATCTCCAATTATTGATCACACTTCAGCATACAGTTGGGACAGGGAATAATACATTACAGAAAGCAAAACCACGAGATTTTAGTTACATAAAACAATATAATTTGTATATAAACTGATAAATACTGTCTCCATGGTTCACTAATTCCAAATACTAGTTATCTGCACATTAGTTGCTAATATCTATTACTAGAAGTAGTTCCAGCTTGTGCTCTCTCAGGGTGGTCAATTAATTTCCAAGACTAGTCAGCCTGTTTGCTCTGAGGGGAAAAAAAAAAATCTCAGCAATGAGATTAGGTTCCATGTGAAGATTTCATTTCGTTGTCTGCCAGATAATGAATCCTATGATTATAGAAGCCACAGCAAGACCAAGAATCAGGATACAGATCTTCTTACGGGATTTCTTCTAATAAAAGAAGAAAAAAAGCCACTGACACCAGGAACAGATGACAAGAGGAAAAAGCAAGTCTACCAGTTAATGTTACTGCCTCTGGTGAACTACAGCACTTGATACCCGTACTTATTCAAGAGAAGTAACCAGTGTAGTCTGAACACTTTTACATGTTCCTTAAACTGCATGATCCTACAGATGAACATTTTTAGTTTTAGGAGCACAGTGGTCTAAAAGATGCAGTTAAGTAAAAATGTGACAAGTTGTTTCTCTTAAGGAAAATGCAAGCTTTACTTTAACTTGACAACACCTACCATATGCTTTTCATCCTAAGGGATAACACCATGGCTTCACAGGAAAGCCAAACATCTCCACCTATTTAGATTTTCCAGGTAAGACTAATACTGCTAAGCAGTTCTCCAACTCTAAGGAGAGTTGGTGTAAAAATAGTATTGCATTTCTACAGTTTACATGATTTAGTACTCCATTACTGTACTTTGATTTTAGAGCTTTAACCACTTTATTCATCACAGGAAACTAGAGTCTGTCCATAAACGCCAAATATTTTTAACTTAGCATCTAAGGATTTGAGGATAGTTATATATATAACCACTTCCTTTTCCATCCCAAAAAACACATCCATGTCCAATAGCTCCCAAACTTAGATTTATAACATACCTCAAAACTTTATAAAGGAAGCCATGGAGAAAGAATACTACTAAATGCTGCCAGATGGTAAAAGCTACTTTCCCTCCCTTGCAGCAGCACTGGGGTTTTACTGCCTTCTAGTACCTCCCCCCACTTAACAGCTTGAAAGAGTCCAATTTTTTTATCTTGTGGGGAAGCCTGAAGTCCCAGCAGTGAAACTCTGTACGGGACCGACTGAGGCAGAACCCTTGTTCCTTCACAGAACCTGAAACTACAGGGACAATAATGATGAAAAGAACCTACAAAAACATTGAATATCATACACAAAGGAGATTTAAGCAGCAGTGAGATTCACTGTGAGAGATTTGATGGGACAGAGAGGACAGACTATGGGATAGAAACTCAGCAGTTAAAGAAGGGTGCGGTAAATCCTGGTCACCAGAAGCTTCCCGAGTCTGGGCAAGGATTTCTGCACATCAGTGTCTTGGCCGATATGTTTACAAGATGGATAAAACATGAGAATTCATTTTTGTTTAACTGTTCTGCTAACTCCTGAGAACGGCAGAGACAGCTAAACACTTAAACTTGCTGAGCACACCTACATGAAGGAACAGACTGACTATACAGCCTCTGAAGTAGAAGGGTAATTTCAATACCATGTTTTTGACTCAAGTGCTTTATCTACTCCTTGCAGCACAATTTTGAGTGAGTGCCAACTTGCACAAGCTGTTTTTAATAACTTGTTTGGTGTGCTGCAGTCCTCAGTATGTGTCTTATTATGCCTGTTCCATCATTGATCAACTGTACATTGACAATAATGCAAGCGTACAGAATTTACCTGATAATAGGCAGCTCTCTGTAACTGCTCACTGGCTCTTTCCACATGGACTTCTGCACTTTCCACATTTGCCTCTATACTATCTATGGAAAAATAAGAGAACTCATTGTAAAATATTTCAGAGCTTTAGGTTTAAAAAAAAAATAATCAGAATACAACACCTTTTTTTTTTTAAACACAAAATACTGGAGAATTTCATCTATGTAGGCAAAATATGTAAGTGAACTAAAAAGAAACTTCCTATTATCCAAACACACTTACCAATCATATCTCCTTGGTCATGAATCATCATGGCTAAATCCTTAAATATCTGATTGACATCCAAAATGTCTGCCTGAAGACAACAGTTTGACAAGTTATAACAAACATTGGTTACAGTTTTTCTAATCCTCGTTCTTAGTACCTCTTCTGACCATTGCTCAAAGCGTCACAATAGATACTGTCATTCACTGCCTGAGGCGACTTGATGCTACTATCTATGGAACTTGGGATTAACACACAGCCTACAATATTCCTGCTACTGAATATTTGTTTCATTGCACTAGCAATTAGCGCAGTATGGAATTGAGAGGAACATTGTAACACAAGTTGCTCCTACCATCTCTGAAGGACCACCAGTCAACACCGAAGGAAAATATACCTAGTCTCCTTCACCAGGAGCAGGGAGATTGATCTTGGCATCAATCCTTTCTAGAAGGAACTCTGTTCCTCCACCTTCAGATCTCCTCAGCCCATCCCATTAGTTAGCACCGCACGACTTCTTTGGTTTATCTCCCAATACTGTTAACTGTGCAGCATCTACTGGTCACCTCTAATTGCCTGATTGCTGTTTCTCTTTCTTTAATGAGTTCAAGGTCCTGTTCAGTTATTGCCACATCTTCTTCATGAGACTGCATTTGATTCCAATCTTCACCACTGGAAAGAGATGGAAAGAAAGTACGACTCTTTCTCTGAGTACAGGTACTTCCACACTCCATTTATAGCAAAGCCTCAGTGAGTTAAAGTTGAAGTTTCCTACAGAAGAACCCCCCTGGCCCTGCAACTTTATCCAGAGACAGGACTCATTTGTGACAACAGTTACAAATTGGAACAATTGAAAAAAGGGACAGATCAGGAAAAGGGAAGAAACTGGAAAGCAGTTACATGCATACAATACTCTGTTCTAGGATGTGACAGTTATCTGTAGCGTTGTAGAAGAAACCTCCTTATTTCAGTTCTGCTTCTTTTTTTAAATGCCTGCACCTTCCTTCGCTCTCCCCATCCCCCAAGAAGTGAGAAATCAGGGTGAAAGTTTTGATAGAGAGTAGCCTGCAAGCACAACGTTATCAGAACAAAAGAACACCTGACAAGTATCTGGATTCAAAGATTCTCACTTGCTATCTGGCATTTGGAGATAAGAATAAAGTGTTTTAGTATTTCAATTTATTAGTCTAGTAAGAACTCCAAATTAAATCACACACCAAAACAGATGTTAAAAACCAAATAACTCTGCACTCCAGTCTACCTCTCTCCTGATGAGCTGGTACTTCATAACTGCTGCACATGTTACACCAATTATAGTGAAGGCAGTACCTATAATACAAAGCCATCTATATGTTCAGCATAGGAAGTTCTTCAAGGGCAACATCTCCCTCTTCTCAACAAACAGAAGTGTGCTGGAAAGCACTGTAACATTCCAGTGTTAGGTATACACTAAATAGTAAGTGTTAAGGTCTCAAAGTGCCAAAAGAAATGAAGATAAACTACAGGACCAGGTCAGAGGCAGCTGACCATCCCAGCAATACAGCTCTGAGATGACAGTAGGGTTTTCAGATATTTAAGGCAGAAGTTTCTGACATGTAGCACACAAGAACAACTTCAAATGTGGAGTAGCTGCTGTGTGCCACTATCCCTCACCGAGCTGAGAGCCTCCGTGTGAACAGGTACCTGTCTGGTTCCTCTTGCTTTAGTGAGCACGGCCTTCAAACTCATCACAGCATCTGTATAACTGAACAACCTGGGGTTGTCACTGCTGACTCAGTATGCGAAAGCACAGGGCTATTGAAGGGGATGGCACACCAAGCAGCTGATCAGATGAAGTGCAGTTTGCAGAGGGAGGATGTATAAATGAGACATGTAAGCTAGGTCTCTTGATTCAGAATGTTAAAGGATTTATACAGATAGGGCCAACAGATTTCATCCCAGTTTTCTCAAACAGACATACAGTAGAAACTGGCACGGTAATCACAGATACTTCTGGAGAGTCTCAAGTTCTCTTTACTCACACTGTAGAGTTAATATAACATTTTACAAACCTACCTGCTATGCAGGCACACCGTTACTGCAGAACCGATACAACTGTCTGACAGATGACAGTAATGCTGTCTTGTGCACGTTCTAGGATTAGATTGCCAGTGCACAACATCCACGACTTCTGAATTTAAGGCAGCCTCAACCACTACTCTGTAATACCTCCAACTGGGCTGCCAGATAACACCCAAACCCATGAAATAATATTCAGCTCTTTGTGGGAAGAGTCACAGCAAGGGAAATGCTGTCTGGTAATCTTGTGCTCATAGTCCAGAAAACCAGGAGCTCCAATGGCCACGTACTAGGTACTCTACTATTCCTCTCAGGGCAGTAATCATGCAACCTACATTTAAGGAGAATAAAATACTGTCATATGCAGTTAGGTTTTTATGCTGTATATTACAAGTACTGTAATAATTGCATTTAAAATCTTTTTGCTTTGCATTTGGCTAGCAAACCCTGGCCCAAGTTACAATAACACGTCTTACCATAAAACTTTAGTTATACATAGTTAAAACTATACATCAAGAGTAGAAGAAGCTGTTACCTATCAAATGAAACAAGCTGTTCTTCTCTGAACCGCTCATCAGCCTGGAAGAGATAAATGAGTTATTAGTCTTGCAGACTACCAGGACCACTCAGAAAATCAACAGGAATCTCTCTAATACAAAGGCATATATTGTTCAGAGAGTTCTTTGAGAATGCCACTGTCACTTCAACTTTCAGATTTAACTTAGGTTAATTAAGATTAGATTTAGATTCATCTTTAGATTTAATTTTTAGATTCAGATCGCCTCTGCAAATCAAAGGCAACCAAGAGATCAAAAGCAGCGAGTCTGTTTACTCAGATCAGCTGTCATTGTTTGTCACTTCCTTTCTCAACACGTAGCAAAAGATTTATAGCATAATCCAACTGTTGTGTTCCCTTGTAGAAATTAAGAATGCGTACTTAACACAAAGCCCCAAGGTAAGGGGAGAAGAATGCTTTCACTGGCCTTTTTACTATGAATTCTTAGTAGGCAGAGGGGTTTTTCAAAACACAATAGGAAGAAGGTTTGAATGTACATTGGAGATATTAGCAGGACAGAAGCTAAGAAAATAAAGGGACATAGTGTGAGATTTAAGATGTAATTTAAGGTGAGGTAATCTTCCAGCTGACCTTTTAAATTTTAAAGTATAGGGCTGACGTCAAGCAAAGAGCAGCCTGCAATACTTTGCTATTAACTATACTTTGACTTCTCATCTCGTCCTCCACAACATTTGCAACTACCAGGATTCCTTCCCCGCCTCTACTAACACTGACAAGCAGAACACTGAAATGAGTGCCTAGTACTTACAACAACCCGAATGACAAAACGAATGCACCAAGGCCTCATCTGCACTCAGTAATGTGTCAGTAGACAGCTATGAAGTTGGTAAGCAAGTACAAGATCTCTCAAAAGACTTGTAGTTCACTATATCAATACAGAATTCTTATAAATACTTACAGAGATACGGGAACCAGCTCTCGCCCTTGCTACCGTCTCTTTTTCCTTCTCTGACACTCGCCTCTGTATTGCCTGGAAGTTATTTAAGGCTGCGGAGAAGTCATTCATTAAACGTTCTTTCTGAAGCCTCTGTTGGCGCTAAAGAATTGAAACAAAACAAGTTTTCAGATATTCCCATTCATGATAACGTAACGGTTAGACACTCAAAAAAACAGCACCATAATAACAATACCACTGAATGCTGGCATTCAAGTGATCTTTTGGTTCCAGCATTCTGGGGCGCTGGAGAGAACAAAAAGTCCACCATATTTCAGTTTGTTATACCAAATGCTCTATGCCTTGCCTATTGCAGAACAGTTTTGTGCAATAAGGCTCTCCAATTTCAATCTAGTTTTAAGTCTGAAGTAGAGAGGTCTTCTACACCATTACTTTTATTCAAATCACGTTCCAGTAATCCACCACATTTAATTACGTACCTTTTGGATACCTACAATGCCTTTACCCTCTGTCCTCTACTTTGCCAACCTGGTAGTACTTACCTTTCTCTTGTCCCAATACAACAATCCCCTTAACTTTCTTACAAATACAGGAAACCCCACACTTCAGAACTAATGACAACATCCTCTACCCCAGTTTCATAAGCTGTCTCTCCAAGTCATGCCACACTACAAGCCTGCTGTTTGATCAGAGAATATCCTTAGTCCTGATAACCATTTCATTTTATCTTTTCTCCAAATACATTAGTTGTAACATTCCTTTTCAGCCTCATTTCACAGTATCAACTTATTTAGCCTCCACGGAACATCTCCTTCGAGTGTTGTGACATCCCAGTTATGGGAAACAAGAAGTTGTGAAAAAGCTTGTCCCAAGGACACTCAATACTCTGGTTAGTTCTTATGTTTTCCATTAGAGAGATTCCCAACAGCTGTCTCAAATTACAATAGTGGAAAGCCTGCAATCCTTCAATGAGTTTGTATCAATTCAACAGCTATTTTTAGGAAATAAATGTTTTCAATTAATTTTTTCTATAATAAGCCACTGCAGCAGTCTCATAATACTCTGCAGCTTCCATCAGAGCTGTCTGGAAGCAACAACCCTTCTGCCAGAGGAGATCCTCAGCATGTTGGTGCCAGCTCCTGCAGATTTTGACTGGACTGCTCCAACAGGCTTCACAAGGCTACAAAAGTCACTGCTGCATTCAGTGAGATGCACGTGACAGGACTTTGTTGACCAGAGGGAGATTAACTGAAAAATATTTGCTGAACAAACAGGCAAAACGTGGCCATGCTTACAACTGGCATGTATATATCTTTAAATGCAGAGTTAGACTAAGACAACATCTGCTGACCCATATCCACAGATCATCCCACAGCAGTATCAAAAAAGCAAATATATCAATATTGTGGTAGTAATTTCAAGTAGGGCAAGAAAACACCAACAGCAGAGGACTGTCCCTTCCCTTTCCCATCGGGAGGGGGAACTCGAAGGACTATTGGGCAAGAGATAAAGTCATAATCGTTGCCTCACTATATTTTGGTTTATTCAAATATGAGCAAGGTGAGTCAGCTTTCCACCCCGCCTCCCCCCACCCCCCGCTAATAAATCACATGCTAGGGAAAGCTTTTTGGCTTGATCACATTTCATACTGATATGCAGTTTTCTATGAGTTCTTATCCTAAAACACTGCCTCGCATCACCAGGCACTTTGTAAAGAAGATTATTTTTCAGAAATTTACTCAGAAAAACAGAATCACATACTTCGCTCTCCCCAAACATTTAGGGCTTCTCATTCTCCTGCAAGTAAGTTTTAGACCTATTTGCCACTGGGAAACATTGTTTTCCCAGCGTCATACAAGCAGCCAGGATGTAGCCAGTTTAATCTGCTTCCCTACTTCAACAACATTCTTCATGGCAAAAGGCTGCCGTCTCTTCAGCTGTGCCAATTCAAGCTTTGTGAGGTTGTAGTCCAAGCTAATTTCATGAAATGAGTGATTTAAAAATAAGTCCAGACAAATTCTGTGTGCCTACCTGTTCAGAAGCAGACAGAGGAAGTGGTAGAGACCCCAACTCCTTTAGATATTCATTGGTCTCTTTGGCAAGGCAGTTTGCAGAATGCTGTAGCTGTTGTCTGAAATAAAAGTTCAAAAGCAGTTAAACAAGCTTCTACCTAAAAAGCAGTCTCCGGGCACTTCAATTTCCAAAATAATGACCAAGTAGGGCTTCTGAGATCACACATCTTTATGGTGGGGTTTTTTTCCTCACCCTAATGGAACAGAGATGTACTTTTAGCATTTACCATCAACTTGACTCTGGACTACGTTTTTTAAAAAGATTCAGAGAAGTTCTGTGCCCCCTGCTAACTAGTATAATTCAATAGTTTTTTTAAAAAGATCTTTTGCTCCAATGACATGAGACAGAAATTCAAGGGAGAGACAACTTTATTCAGTGAACGTAATCACTCTTTTAGGGTGAATTCCTTGTGGTACCAACTGATAACTAACTGTTCACTCGACAACCGCCAACTCCATTGGTTAAATGTACATTTGATAAAGGTACAGAGACTCAGAGATATTAAATTCTTACATTTTTGTGAAAATTTAACAGTCAGAGAGAGGAATGATCCAGCTTCTACTTTGGGAAATGCATGGGTTTCCCTTGAGCCTTTATGTTTTCCAACAATGCTGCAATTCAAAGCTATTGTTGCAAAGGATCTAGTGCAGCAGCACCTTCATTAGTACCACAGTACTAATTGACATTAGGAAGACATTAGTTACACTGAACTTAATGTAAAGACATCTTGTACGTCAAAGATGCAGTTTATTAGAAAGAATGCTAGTGCTTCACAGAGAACAGAACCGCAAGTTTTATTCTGCAGTCATATGCACAAAAACTAATACTGTAAACCAGGAGGACACAAAGTACTAAAACAAGAACCAATTTGTTTGGCATTCAATGGATACAGGATGCTTAAGTGAAAGTTGCCTATTCAGCCCAACAGATACACACATCAAAGTATTCAGGCTGCATTACTGGATAAGTTGACCTTCCGAAGATGGTGAGAGGGCTGGAGCACCTCTCCTATGAAGACATGCTGAGAGAGTTGGGGTTGTTCAGCCTGGGGAAGAGAAGGCTGCAGGGAGACCTTAGAGCAGCCTTCCAGTACCTGAAGGGGGCCTACAAGAAAGCTGGAGAGGGGCTTTTTACAGGGGCATGTAGGGATAGGACAAGGGGTGATGGCTTTAAATGGAAAGAGGGTAGATTTAGATTAGATATGAGGAAGAAATTCTTCACTGTGAGGGTGGTGAGGCACTGGAACAGGTTGCCCAGAGAAGCTGCAGATGCCCCATCCCTGGCAGTGTTCAAGGCCAGGCTGGATGGGGCTTTGAGCAATGTGGTCTAGTGGAAGGTGTCCCTGCCCATGGCAGGGGGGTTGGAACCAGATGATCTTTAAGGTCCCTTCCAACCCAAACCATTATATGATTCTAGGACCTGCAATATATGAGCTGAATAAACCACCCATGCATTTTTGTATTAAATTTGTATGGCAGCTGACAATTTGTGCAATGCAACCGCTCTCATCTTAAAGAAGAGGGCCATTTCTACAATGAAATTAAATGTAGAGGCATTTGTGTGGTTACCAGTGATCAGTTCTTTAGCCTACCGATTAAATACAGATCGGGTCAACTGAGCAGCCCAGGCAAACAAATTGCTTTCTCTCTCAACTGGGCTCTGATCTCATCCTTCAAATATAGCATATGTAGCTATCACCACAAATTATAAACTTATCCAAAAATCAGTTATTATAACAAATGGGGAAGTTGCATATTCAGAGATTCAAGGTACAGTCACATGAAGAGATAATGGAAGAACTTACTTTCAAGTTTTCTTTTACGACTCCAGAAATTACTCTTCTCATAACCTGCTATTTATGCTTTAAAAGTTTGTAAAAGATGCACAGACACACAGATTCCCTGTTCAGTCTCTCTAGGAGAGAGTTTGGACTATGCCTGTTTAAATAGCTTCTGTATTGTTCCCCACTGGCATATTATTCTTCTGAAATTACATGTGGCATTTTGGCTGCCATACAGGATTCCTAACCTTTCTAGTGCCTAAATCCACCTGTACTACAAGCTACTTTTTCATCAGTTATGGGTCTTCCTTGCTGTTCTTCCTTATTGCTCTTATGGGAGGACCAAGTACTTAGTATAGCATTCATTTCTTTAAACTGCAAGTGAAGCTACTATGGCTACTCCTCAGAGTACAGCTAATGCACAGCTGATGTACTACTACCCTTTTTAAATAAACTGTACCATTTCTAACCATTCCTATCCAGCAGTTTTGAATGGCTTCTCCAGAGTCCCGCAGAAACACTTTAATTCATCCAGTAAACTACTTAATGCAGCTAGTAATTTTTTGTTTGCAAGACTGTATTAAATTTATCTAATAAAGCATCTCCCCAAAGCAAGTAACCCAGTTCCTCTAAGAATACAGATAGAAATGAAAGAGAACCTACACAAATGTTAACTCATTTAACACTTACAAGTTCTCCTGAAGCTTGCTGGAATCCTGCTTGGTTCCCAGCTGGCTCATCAAATTCTTTATCTGAGCAGCTGAAGATAAAGAGATCACAAGATGAGTTAGTAAGACAAGTTCTAATGTGTTTTATTCCTTCTTGAATGTATTCTTCTAGCTTTCCCCAAAGGATTTCTTTCAATGTTTGACTTAACTCAAGCTGGTAACACAACACTTACATTCTTTGCTTGAAATGCAAACTGTATTTTAAACATCCCCATTTAGGCATGATCTAGCCTAACAGACTAACTTTCAGATAATAAAGTGATAGTGAGGCACAAACATCCTGAAGACAAGTCTGTTGAGCTAAACGCTTGTGCACTCCTCCTCCTCAAACTTTCTAGACCAATATAGCTGTTCATTTCTACCAGCCTTGCTATTTCTGTATTTTAGGCTATCACTGCTGCAGAACAACTTTACTATGCTGTGTTGCCACTTTACATATTCTAAAGCTACTTAAACTATTAGTGTTATGTCATAAAAAAAAATAAGAAAAAGCCAAGGATTGCTATGAATTAAAAAAAAAAATTCTGCATTTTTCTACTCACAATAGCCCAAACCCCTCACAATACTGGCACAATCTTTCAAGAACAGCAGATAGCAATGGTGCACTTCACAGTTACCTTGCATCAATTTGAAACCACGTTGTAGCGAGAAGAGATATTTTAGCCTTCTTTCTCCTCTATCTCCCATGTTTTTCCACTATTTTCCTTGTGTAGGCACTAGTGATCATGCAACCGCACAACGAATCACATCAAACCGTTAATCTACCTGAAAAGCAAGTACCACCTTCTCTCCCCACTCCCTCTACCTTAGGTTATTTTTTTGACAGATCAGCCAGCTGATCCACTTTATTCTGCAGCTGCACAATTTTTAGCATTACTAAAGATGCTGGGTGCACCACTTAGGACAGCAGTGCAAAGTTTGATTGGCTCAAATCAATCATGAAGTCATATGCTATCACACCAAGCATCGAGAGAGGCAAGACCAAGGAGGATCAACTTAATACAGTTCTGTGGGCAGCCGAATTGAGTTGAAATACCCCATGAGTTTAACAAGTGCTACTTCCAATTCAGTGACATTCTACTGGTGTAATTTCTGCTTTCAGCCTGGAGCAAGCCACTTAAGTTGATTAAATGTGTTGATGAAGAAACATCAGATTCCTACAACAGCCACTTCTTTTAAAGTCATGTCCAATGGCTTATAACAATGGCAGCTCAGCTAAGGCTGAAATATGATTTAATCAGTAATTAGGCAATTATTCTAGCTTTTGCATCCAGTGAGAGTATTTTCACTGAGAATTCTAGCCTTCTGTTAGCTCATACAGTGAGGAGTTGTTTAGCAACTTCTTATACACTCAGCTGAACGTGGCTTCTAGCAAGGAAGACTGCACGTATCTCACAGCTCTGTCAGCCACAGGAAGGTCAGAAAAGTTCATAGTCAAGTTAAACTGACAAATGGCACATGGACTATACTCTGGGTGTGGATATCAAAGACTTTGCAAATGACATTTGTGCTATGATGTCTAGATACCCTGTGATGTATTTTTTTCCTCCATCGGGCGAGATTTTTGCACTAGTCCCATTTCCAGGCCAGGCAATGTGCTTTTTGTCCTGGTCTGAGGCAGGTTCAGCAGTTCGCTATGCTAAGTTTATCTCAGCCAACAGCATTGCACAGAGACTACAGAAAATGAGAGCAAAGCATCTGGGAGGCGAAAGGAAGGGGCTGGAGCTCTTTACCTTTATTTTTTGGATAATGGGTATACAAATCTACATAGGGAGCCCCCTCAGTCAACAGCTTTCAGTCTCCAAACCCTTTCAATTTTAGGCTGTAAAGCCTTCCACATACTGATTATTTTACACTTACTTACTTAAAACATCTCAATCTCTGCTCTAGATGCTTAGGTAACGTAACAGTCTTGCAGGCAACAGTTTTGCCAGCTCAGGTCACCAATTTTCTGTACATTTTGTGTGAAATGCTAGCTCTACAGAGTTCCCCAAAAGGAGTGAAAAATAATCCACTGTGTCCACTGTTTGCTTGCTGTTTTCCTTATAGGGAGTGAAAGGAGAAATGAGGACAGGCTTAAGGCTTCAATACCTCTTCTTCTCCTAGGTTTGAATGGAAGGCTTTTATCAAATGTGTAATAAAGTTAATTACCATCACGTTAACCCAGATGTTCTGAGTGTTCCCACCCACCTCGATAAAAACTGTAACGCTATTTGTTTCATTTGAGATAGGCAGCGCACTGAGATAGGATGGCTGCTGGTCATGAGACAGGGAAAGCTTGTCCTATGAGAAAGAGAAGCTGAACTACTTAGAAGGGGAGGCTCACAGAAGTCCCATGCAAGCAGGCGGTGTGGGGGTGTAAAGAAGAAAAAAAAAAAGAAGGGAAAAACCCCAGACAACCTCTGTTATTTGGTAAACTTAAAAGCAATTCAGCTAGCAGCCATGCCTATACCAAGAGGAAATGAACATGACTGAGCAAAAGCAAAGCAGTTCAAGCAATATTAACAGCTTTATATAATCAAATTGGAGAAGTCACCAACTTTCAGAGGAGCCAACACGTTCAGTAGACCTTACCTCTAAAAAATTGCATGGGTACTTGGACAAGTAATGCCTTTTTTAGCAAAGGCAGTATCCTGAGGAAGGGGTTATATCAAAGACTCTTTTGGAAGTGACTCATTTCATAAGCAGTATTTCAGCGATCAATACCAGGATTTCAATGATTAGCTTACAATACCGATAACTTTCTCAAATGACAACCATATGACCAGAAACTACAACACCATTTACTTAATGGCAATCTGTTCAGCAGTGGAACGCTTCCCTGCGGAGCTCTGCCAGCACAGTTAAGAGGAAACAGGCAAGTTAACATCAGCCTTCAGAAATCTCTGCAACAGCAGCTTCTCCCAGGTGCCCTGTGCAAGGCAGGGTGACAACCTTTGGCTCCCTGCTTCCACCTGAGCATCTTACTGAAAGCACCTAAAGGCGAACGAGAAGCCAGGCCCTTGCCAGGGGTGACAGAGGTGCCGGTTTCGCTGGGGAAGGGCGCAGCGTGGTAGAAGTGACATAAACACCGCGTCAAAAGCGTCAGGAGCGCGTATTTCGGGCAGGCGAGCGGAGCACGCAGGCTGTTAATTACAGGTACGGGGGAGGAAGCTCAGCTACCGGCTGGCGTGTGCCCACGGCCGCGGGGAAGCCAAGCCCCCACCCGGGAGGCCGCCGGGGCCGCGGGCGCTCCCGCCCGGCCCCGCCCCGGCGGAGGCTCCCGCGGGACCCCGAGGAGAGCAACCCACGGCGGGGCCGCGCTCCTCACGGCGGGGCCGCGCTCCTCACGGCGGGGCCGCCGCGCCGCGCCGCGCCGGGCCGGGCCGCCCCTTCCCCCCGGGCGCACTCACTGTACTGCGCGATGCGCTGCACGTTGGCGCTGCATGTCTGGATGATGCCGCCGAAGTCCCGCGGCGGGGGCGGCGCCCCGGGGTGGTGGGGGTCCAGCGGGCCGTACGACATGGCCGGGGAGGTAGCGCGGCTCCGCCGGGCCCAGCTGACAGACCCCGCCGGCCTCTGCGCATGCGCTGCCGCCGCAGAGTGCTGCTGACGGAGCACCCGCATATGCGCGAGGCGCGGCCGCCGGCGCATGCGCGCTCGAGGGGTGGTGAGCCGGCGGGGCGCCATGGTGATGGGGTGCCATGGTAACGGGGCGCCATGGTAATGGGGCGCCATGGTGACGGGGCGCTGTGATAATGGGGCGCCATGGTAATGGGGCACCTGCCCCGCCCGTTACAGGTGCTGAGGTGTGCGGTGTGCGGCCTGGCGGCACCGCGCTGCTTGGGGGGACGCCGAGGAGGAGCCTGGCACGGCTGTCCGTGGCACCACGGCCCGTGGCTGCTTGGGGGGACGCCGAGGAGGAGCCGTGGCTCTGAGTACATGGTTTCACTACCGAGCAGTAGCACCATCAGGTAGTTGTGAGGGGAAGTTGTGCCCTCCTGTGTCTCTGCCAGGGCCCATGCTAGCTCTTCGCATAAGCTGAATCAAGGAACCGGCTGTTTTTGTTAGAACAGGCCGTTTCCTGATCCGCCTCATCCTGTGGCCAAACGCCAGGGCCCACCCAAGGGAAGCTGGGCAACATGTCACTGCAGACTCCGGGAAAGCCAAGACTTCTGCTTATAACCTGTGCTTGTGTGAATGCAATGCAGAACGAGATAGCTACCATTTTAGGCCTCATTAGATGAGATAAACCCTGCTGTGTCGCCTCTGAAAGGTGATGAATGCTGTATGCTTTCTAAAAGGCCTAGAATTCATAATTAGTCAATAAAACAGTGGCAGAAAAATGAAGTGTTTAGAAGTAGAGCGTACATAACAATTTGTGATTAAACTTTATCCCTTATCTTTCAATTATAGAGCTGTCAAAGACAATTTGAGATTCTTTCCACATAATACTACTTAAAATTGCATCTCAAAACATGACACACATATGCTGGCTCCTGGGGAAAAGCCTTTTTCAAGACAGCAGGGCAATTTCATTTGAATCATCGGTTGTACAATTTGTTTGGTCAGATAACTAATTTTAATCAAACCAAGGCTGTAAAATTAGTTTCTTTTCTTCCTGTTTTAATTTCAGCTTACAATATATAATGAACTAAATTACAGGTGCTTTTTAAGGCCACCACTAGAGGCAATCGTATCTGAACTTAAAAAAAATTATTGTAGTCAACAAACAAAAACATTTGTGCCAATCCTGAAGATACTAAAGTGGCATTCACTCTGCTGGTGTAACAGCCCTGTTATCTGAAAATGCAACCTCTGAAGAAGAAAATTGCTTCACTGCTAACAGTGCCTTCCAATAAATTAACAAAGTTTCTGTGAACATTTATTACACAGGTAAGTCCATATTTAAGGCTTCAGTCAAAGGCAAAATCGCATCAGTGACTGAAGAGAGGTGTTCTCACTTGTTTCAGGTAGCAGGTGCTAATGGGGGAGGTGGACATGTCACCTCGCTGAAGCGACTCAGTTTTGATTTGGTTCAGTATTTGATTTTGCGTTTCAGTGTTTATTTGTTAGTGAAGCCATTGGCGTGTCTGTTTCTGTAGGCTAAGCACAATAAAAATGTGATATAAAAAGCATGAGTATTTCAATGTCTATTCACAGAGATTACAAAGTAATCACTTTAGCAATATCAGTATAAACTAGGAGGAAAACAATTAGAAATATAAAAAATAGAGAGCCTTTTAAAATGTTGAAAACAATTTAAATTTTAAAATTATTTAAAAACTCATAATATTTTTACACAGTTTCTCAACCTACCTCTTTGTTCAGCTAGTAATGCAATGCTAGCTTTCAAATCAAGAGTAAAGAAATTTAAGCTAACATCCATTTCTGCTGCCTACTGCAGAAGCTAAAGTATTTTAAGGAAAGTATATCCAATCTTTGAATAAAAAATCTGAGGTCATGCCCTGTAAGAAGTAAAGAAGTCAGTGTATATATGACTAAAAGTAAGACTGGAAATATTTCTTTCAGAAATGCCTGATACAGTAACAAATTTCTAATTACAGAAGTGTCCACAACAGGTCAAATTTATGGTAAGTACAGAGCAGGGCTATGGCTAAAAACTGTAAGTGCAATAGATATTTATTCAACTTAAGCACATGAGCAGTTTGTTGAAGTCACTTTGGCCACTGATTTTCTTGAAACAGCACGTAGGCAAATACTTGCAGGTCCTGAACTGTTAAAACACTTGTTCACGTTCAACAAATCTTTGGTCAGCACAAGTAGGGCTTTTGACAAAGAAGGCAGGTGTTGGAGAGGGCACCGAGGGTAGCACAGACAATTCCCAGGTTGACCCCATTTGTGACAGAAACTAATTTGAAATAGAATGTAGTAAATTCCAATAAAGAGTAGTGCTAATTTTAGCGAAGCACCACTTTTTACTCTGTTTAAGAGTATTAACAAACTGGAACTTGCTTTTCAGCTTCAGAAGTATTCTATGAGAAATAACCCTCATCCCTCCAAAATTATATTCCTAAGAAAGGCTTCATAAAATAATTGGAAATAAAGCAAACATTATGGTGGTGTTGGACTGCGGTAGCATGTAATTCGTACTGCAAGTGGTCTCTTTTACATACGCTAAATAAGCAAACCATTGTCAGGAGATGAAAATACACTGTAAAGAAAAGAAGCAGCACTTTAAAAGGGTCTTCTTTGTCTCTTGACAGAAGGTTACTGTGAAAATCCAGATCCCTGTCTCGGCTGCATGGGATTCTTGGTTCCTCAGGATCTGTAATGACGCTGGAATTGTTTGGCTGCAGCTGAGATGTGCAGTATGTTCTCCTGGGTGAGCTGTTCTGAAAGAGTGTCCATTTTAGTGGGGTGCATTTGCTGTGATAAAATCCCAGACTCCCTCCCTTCCTTTGAAGAATAATGACACTCTCATCTGAGAGAATAAGATCTCTTTCTTTTTTGTTCTGTTTTGTTAGTGTCAGCTCTGAAGAGGTGACAGACAAACAGCCAGTCTCTTGAAGATGGACATGCTTTATTGTGTAAATTTCTGGCCTGATAATTTACACATGATATTGTCTGGCTGAAAAGCACCAGTGTTTTCTCTAGGTGCTTTTGTGCCCTGGGAGTTGGGGTTGGTTTTTTTTTTTTTTTGTTTGTTTGGTGTTGGTTTTTTTTTTTTTTTTTTTTTTTTTTTTTTTTTTTTTTTTGGAAAACCAATAAAAATGTTAATTCCAAAAGAAGGGAATCTCTGGGTCATGAGATTTCAGTGCACACATTGACTGACCCATGGGGGAGGAAGGGAGCGCAGCTCAAGCTTCATGATGCCAGCTATTTCCCACTCTATGTACATTCCTCATCATCAGGCATAAGTGTTTGATTGCAAAATCAATCCGTGATATGTACCTGGATCTCCCAGCTCCAATTCTGTCCATCCCTGTGGAAAAAGTAAAGCTTGGTTATAAGAAAAAAGTTTACAGTGGTTTTAAGTTGGGGAATTTATTCAGTGTTTGAAGAACCAATTCTTCAAATGCAGAATTGCCAATATCTTCTTTTGCACACTTTTTCAGTGAAAAAGGACCATCTATAGAGAAATGAAGCCTGTAGAGCAAATTAGCAATTGAAAGAAGAGGAATGAATGACTCAGACCACAGAGGTAATCTCTCGGGTCTAAGGAAGTTTGTGGCATACACAACGCAGGGCGATGCACGTGTCCTCCACCAGTGCTCGCTGCTGCCCTTCGGGGATTTCACCTGCACTGCGTTTCTGCCTGCAGACTCAGCAGTGTGAATTCATCCTAGTTTCTAGATGTATCTAAAAAAATCTCCAGCCCGCCAAGGAAGATTAGTCCTTTCTCAGTGGTACGTTTCTCCTGGGACTGAAGGAACAATCCTCCCCCAAGAAACTGCTGTGGGGAGCAGTAGTGGGTGGCAGAGAGAGCATACATATGCAAGGAAGGATAGGCTGGATTCACACACAACTACCTACATTGCATTACCATAACAAAAGTCACCAGCTTGCATGCTGCTAGCATGAATTTAGGTTCTTTCTTCTTCATAGGCTAAATCCAATCATGGAAGAAAACAACTAGCACATCCAGAGTGCCTGTAATGCCTGTTCATGACAGTCTTCAAAGATCTTTCAAAGAACTCACAAAGATAAATCTAATTTGGAGTGACCCCTGGAGAGGGAAACAGGATGTGGAAAAACAGTGTGTCCACTTGGTTAGATGCACTACAGACCTGTCAGTTGAAAGGAAGATTTAGAAGCACAGAGAGGATACAGAGAAGGAAAACTACAGAAAGCAGCACTGTGGGTCATCACAGTGGAGGTGATGCCTGGAAGCCCAGCAAGCTGTGGTTCTGCCGGCTGTTTTTGGTTCTGAGACCACAGATGTGCATAGGTGCAAAGTGGCATTCCTAGTGAACACAGCAATGTTTGGCAGGCAAGGAGGTGATGACAGAGTTGCCCGTCAGGATCAGTTCTGCTCTGGAGGTACTTTTCACATAATTGCTACTTACTGCTCCCGGTCAGCAGTGGGAAGCAGCTCATTGCCAGGTGGAAGTGCTCTCCAGCTCACAATGAGCAGGTCATGGAGGCCCAAGGTTTGGAGAGCCTGGAATCTGAGCAGTAAGGAGAAGTGGGGTTGGGAAGTGCTGGAAACCTCTTTAGGCATCATGCACTCATTCTGCTTGAGTATGTTACCTAAGCATGACCTGTGTTTTCAAATGCCATGCCATAGCTGTACCGCTCTGAGTTGGAGGATCCTCCTGACTATGCTGGAGGAAAAGAGCAGCACTGGAGCTCTGCAGGAGAGTTGCTCTCCAGGATCCCATGCTTTGAAGACTGTCACTGATGGGATGCAGAGGACAGGACACTGGTGATAACATGTCTGACCACCTGGTGCATGTTGGCACAGAGGAGTGTCTATGTCAAGCCATGGCAGAGACCTGACAGACTGCCTTCATTTTCTATAGTGCCTCAAAATCCTTGGAAAGTGTCAAGAAATAGAGCCTGGGAAGGAACTGACCTGTAGGCTATGTGGGCAAAACAGGGAATTGGAGTTGTCAGCAGAGCTGTCTTGCTGCCTGTGTACCAGGCAGTGTCGCGTGCACTCAGCCAGGCCTTGCTTCCCCTCCACCAAACTCATGGTGTGGCTTGGCGAGACCTCTGTGTTCCCACGGTGCTTACAGCAATAACCAGTCTCCACATCAGGCAGAAATGAAGTTGTTGCTTCTGACTTATTTCAGGAGAGGCTGCAGCAGTGTTGATCAGTCAAAGTCTCCAAGGAGCTGAGCATCTGAAAGGGTTTTAAAATTAGGCTGTAGATGGTATCTGGCAATGGTAAACCAAGGACAAGACCCAGCTGTCCATAGCTGGCAAACCAAGAAAATATGTACAACAGTGATGTGATAGAGCTGAGCCAGCACAAGGCAAAACCTTTTCTTACAAATCACAATTCACTGTTAAAGTCAGTAAAGTTCCTGATACTGGAAAACCTTGCACAAGCTGGACAACAGCAGTCACTGCAGACAGGGAGGTGGGGGACAATTGAAGGCCCAGGGAAATGTGTGGTCCTGGAGCGGTACAGCTGTATCTGTGTACCACCAGTCCTGGGCTGAGGAGCAGCTGGGACAGTGGGCTGGAAACACTTGGTCAATCACAAGTTTTTTAGCAGCATCTATGTTTTGTTTTGTACCAAGAACAAGGTGATATTTGATAAAAATTCAAAACAATTCACATAATTGGCCCATGGAACTCACGGCTGTAGGACGTCACTGGGAGATGCTTAGCAAAGGGATGGAATGACAATGAGAGCAAACGATAATCCAGAGAGGCTTTCAGCAGTTTTCAAAGGGCCCCTGTGCTGCACACATCAAAGCACCAGCTCTCTAAAGATGTGTCTCATGGCAAATCACTTCTGCTTCTGGCCAGAGCAGCTGGTTGTGGCTGCTCATGCAGGCAGCACAATGGGTTCGGTGGACCTCAGACTTAGGACAGTCAGACAGTTTCTGTGTATCGGTATTGCCAGGTGATGCAGGATTTTGGCAGTCTGCAGAGCTCAGTGCTACAGCCCTGTTCTAGTGCATGGCCACAGAGGAGATTTTTGGAGAAGGACGCTCCAGGGTACAGCAGTGTGGGTTATCGTGCACTTCATACCTGTGTTACCTGAGCACAGGGACAAAGATCACAAAGTTTTTATGAAACATGGACTCAGCTTTGCTGAGCAGAGAGGAAACTGGAACAGAAGGGAGATTAAATGATGTGTCCAAGACTTCACAGGAAGTCTGTGGCAAAGCTCGGAAGAAGGCCTGTGCCACCTAAGTTCTGATTTAGACTTAATAAGAGTCTGTGATTCTCTGACAATAGGTGCTTGAATCCAGTCCTGTGCTGCTGTAGTGGCCGGGCCATGCTGCCACTCCCTGACACATCCAGCTTCCACGGATCCAGGACACAGAAAGCACCTGAAGGCACTCGCAGCTTCCTGGCCTGCTAAGCAGTTTCGAGGGGGAGTCCCCAATGCATGAAGTGCTGGTGCAGGAGCAGAGCTGATGGACAGACCGGGATTGGTTCTGCTCCAACTGGGGCAGGGGGAGAAGATGGGATATGGGGCGCTCATGGGGCAGAAAAGGAGTTTTGCAGAAGGAGTTAAGGCAACAGAAATAGCTTTGGTGGAGATCCCCATAACGCTGGTGTGCCTACTCTGCTTCAGCGAGGGGGAGGATTTCCAAGGCCCTGGCTCCTCGCTCTGATTTCTGAGGGCGCGACACGTGAAGGTGTCACTGTCGTTACAGACAGCCCATGCATCCCTCTGTCTTCGGAGCAAACAGCATGGCTGTGGGAAGGACGGGGCCAGCACCAGCTTCTGAAAAATGACACCAGTGGTGTGAAACCCAGGTCCCCCACCCAGCACCCAGCACCCGCAGCGATGGGGCTGGACTGGGCTGTGGCTCTCGCCCAGCGCCACCGGGAGGCAGCAGCGCCCCGTGGGAGTTCCTGCGTGGCCGTGGGTGCCAGGGGGCCGGGGACCCTTCCCGCCTCCGCTGGCTCTGCCGGAGCACCACGACTGCTGAGCAGTACCCGTGCAAGGGCGATGCTGGCACCACTGATGGCCCCTGAGCAATCACAGTCCCCCGCACCCCAACGTCCCTCCTCATTTGGGGACAGCCGTGCTGGGATGGGGAGGAAGGGCTCCTTGCAGGGTGGCCCGATTCTCTGCTTTACATTGGCTACTACCAAGGGCTGAGTTTAAGGCCCTGGTGTGGAAGCGGACACAGCTATCTGTGGGGCTTTTCCTCCCCTCCACCCTATGAATGGAAAAAGCCTCCTTTTTCCCAATGGGAAGTCCCACTTTCCATTGGGCAATAAAATAGTCCTGGGCTCCCAGGGATAAAGATAAAAGGGAATGTGAGGGTGTGCTCTTCAGAGTGCCAGGATTCCAGAAACTGTGTCTTCACTAGAGAGGTCTGAGAGCTACTTTGACTTAAACTGGGTCCTTAAAGAAGTTCCCATCTGGAGCTGCTAGACTGAGCTGCCTGTGCTCAGAGCAGAAGCCGCAGTGTCCCTCCCTTTGCTCCTAGCTCTGTTGTTGCCACTCTCACACCACAACAGAGAATTCACCTATCTGTTTTTCACCTGGTATACTATGTATTTTAGCCTGTGGTCCAGCTTGCGTGATTTGTGAAAGTGGGGTAAGGTGCTTTAATGAGAAGCTGTGTCCTTGCACCATGGCCACTATTCCAGCATGCTGAAGCCTCTTGTCATTCTTCTGAGATCCCATATAAACTTAGTCAGCAGTGTAGAAATGAGGGAACTAATTGAACATCTCTCTTTAACGAGTCTGCCTTTTGCCTGGTGGCTGTGTAAAAACTGCAGCAAACGCTTCTGTGCAGGACATGAACCAGGGTCCCCTGTCTACCTCCCTGCCAGGCTGAGGGGACTCCTGCCGGCTGACGTGCCCTGAATGCCTGAGCTTGCTGAGCACAAGGAGGCAGATGCAGGGTTTTGCATACTGAGAAGATAAGGAGGGCTTTTTTCAGCTCTGAAAGCTGTTTATTCTTTACAGCGTACTGACACCAGAACGGAAAGTGCCTTTTCCTGAAACTGGCTATTTATAAACAGCCTGCTGTGTGAGTCTTCTCTTGCAAGGGGGCAGAGACTCTTGCAGCTTTTATTTTGCTGCCTTGAATTCACCCAGAGGTCCTTCAGACAGCAGTGAATAGAGCAGATCTTGCTGACCATCTGCTGGGGGTACGCTACGGCACTGACAGCTTTTAATAACTCTTTGGAGTTACCAAACTCCAGTGAGTATCTAATTCAGCCCTAAACGCTTCAGCTCTGCAGTTGGTGCTGTTCACAGCCCTGGATTGTTGCAAAGGCTTTGCAGAAGAAATTAGTAATTTGTGGCAGTCATGCCCTTAATGCATGAAACAGTTGTGCTTGCCCACAGGGCATGATCCCTGTGGTGCAGGGGCAGAAATTGGCAACAGTTTTAGCTGTATCCTTCCAAGCTGCTGAACAGTGCAGTGTTCACTGCATGCACACACTTGGGATTTGTCTGCTCCGAGATGTCTACAACACAGCCTCCAAGCCTCGACTAGCTTTTCTTCCCTGTCAAAGGAGAGAAATAGCCACCTTCGAATCTCATCTCCGTTACATGCCTTTCTTAGGACTTTACCAGGTTTAAATGTGTAGGGATGCTGGGCAACACTCTTCCTGCCTCCCGCTGTCTTGCTCCGGCAGGCCAGTGACTCTGTGGGGCAGTGCTGAGCTCCTCTTTCTCCAGGGACACTAGGATCCTCTTTTGAACCCCACCAGAAACTCCGAGGAAGCTAGGACTAGGTTTAAGTATTAAAACTACTGCTCCTTCCCTGACCTAGCTGTGCTCCCTTTGCAAACAAGGTTTGCTCTTGGCACTGCTCACAGTACAGCACCACAGTATTACCCAGATTTTCCCACCTGTAGTGATGTGGTGGCTTTTGGTTGTGGCTCTTAGTAGCCTGGCACAGAAGACCAGTGTGCCTAGCAAAATGATACACAGGACTTCAGTTGAGAATGAAAGAATGAAATAAAACCCTCTGTCCCCTTCTGACCTTTGTCTGTGTGCTGTTGGAGAAAGGAAGAGGTGTGCAGAGGGATTGGGAGAGCATGGGGCAGACTAGGCAGCTCTCCAGCCATGCAGGGAGAACCAGATTTTTGTGGCTCTGCACACCAAACACAGCTGATGTAGTGAGGATGGACACATGGCTCAGAGCCAATGGAGTGGGAGAAGATCAGAAAACTGTTGAATTGAGGTCTCTTCACCCCCTTGGTATTTCAGCGGTCACGAGCAGGTCATGGACTTTTGTAGCAGGCTGGACTTGCAGAATTCCCTGGAAATGTGAACTCAGGGATATTTCTGGCAAATCTGGAAAGGAAATAATCTTCCATCCGGAGGCTTCAGGATGCAGCACAGCCCCCTGCACACTGAAAGGTCCCAGTGCTTCTGAGCTGCGCGTATACAACTGACAACAGGACTTGGCTGACTTGTCAAAACTTTCTCAACTCACTATAATGCCCTGCAACCAACTGTCTTTTGTATTTACAGTTGAAACAGGAAAAGCAGGACTTGGTCCATACCTTGGTGTAGCAATTATGAAGCAACCTAACGGCAGACTGTAACGAGCATCTGAAAATCCTGAGTGTTGTAACGTGCCATAAACAACTACATGCCCCAGAAGAGACCCTCAGCCTTCAAATACTTCTGAGAGGTGGGCCATAGAGTAACCTACTGTGCTTGCTCATCAACAGTGGTTTGTCAAAGATTTGAGGTGCAGATCGCCCCCTTTTTCCTCCTCCTTCAGGGCAAAGGCTGAACTGGGAATAGGGCTGGGATCAGATGCTTGCAAAAGCCGTCACTTGCAAAGCTTTTACTATGGGCTTAGTCCTTTGTCTCTGGAATAGCACTCGGATTTGGCAAAGAGCTGCTTTCCCTAATCCCCATTCATGCAGGCACATGCTCCTGGGAATCCCTGCTGCACTAGGGGCTTGGGTTCAGCAAAGTGGGACTACACCCCATGAGTACTCCACAGTAGCATCCTCAAGAGATCCCAGCCTGCCTGCCTGGCTCTGGGGAGCGATGCACTGCCCCTCTGCATCGATCTTCTTGACTGTGGTGTCCTTCCCCATGATCCAGAGACCTGACAATGCACAGAGCTGCTGACCCAAAAGAGAGATGAAACATCGAGCCAGCAAGCAAGCAGCTGGTGCTGTCAGAGCCTAATCCATGTATCTGTATGCGGAGCCCTGGGCTGGCTCCTCCAGACCCACAGGGACATGCAGATGAGTTATGGCAGGCTATAGCTGAGCTTCTCCCTGCCCCCACGGCACTGCTTCTCTGTGCAAAGATTGGTGGAGATGGTGCAGGAGGAGGGCACCCCACTTTGCCCCCAGCCCTGGGTGGCATGGGGGTACTTTCTGTGATGCATCAGAGAGGTGTGTCAGCTCTTCCCCATGCCATGCATGCAAACTGCTGTTTACTGAGTGTTGGTTCCTACCTGGGGAGCCCAGGTTTTGCAAAGGGCCAAATCTGCCCTTTGGTGACTCCAAATTTTGTTTGGTGCATCATTAGTTACAAGGAGGTGAATTGTTACCTATTTCTGACACTGTTTTCCCAGGACAGACTTGTTGCCTGGTTCTTTGCCCTGCTGCTGATATTGCAGGTTAAACCCTGCTATGGTGTCTCACAGAGGCAGCCAGGAAGAGGAAAGGAAAGGAGCAGGTTGCTTTTTGAATGCGGTGCCTCTGAGCACTGAGGTGTGTCTGAGTACAGGGAATTCCTCACATGTGGTACTTCCATTGATGGTAGAGGTCAGGAAAAGGAGGAGAAATGGACATTGTCAGCCCCAGGCTGCCACTGGGTGTGTGTAACTGCAGCTGAAGGAGGATGCTCCTGGGTATGCCTGATCTAAGATCTGAGACCTTTGTCCACCTCTGGCTTTCTCACCCCTACCCAGTGCCTTGGCAGTGCTGTGTAGGTCACACCAGCCCTCACAGTCCAGTGCACCAGGCAGATATGTTTTTTTATTCTAAATAAGCAAGAAGGGGCTCCAGAAACACCCGTGGCCTGATTCTGCCATTTCCTAGAAAGCCCCAAGCCCTCCCTTCTAAAGATTTGGCTCGTACGGAGGAAGCCGAGAAAGCCTCTAGCATCTTTGCTACAGCCACAGATCTCTTATCCCACTGGTCTGCCAATGCCTAGCACATGCAAGGTAGGGCTGGGACTGCAGTTCTTCTTCCCACAGCTATCAACAAAGAAGGACATGAAGGCGGGTCTCTCAGAAATCTCCCTAAGTTGGAAGAGTCATTTCACCAAAGCTGTCATTCCATGGCCAGCAGGTATATGATGTTTGTCATGCACATTTGGTGCTGGTGCCTGTTCACAAAGCTGCATTTTTTCCCAGAATCACAGCAGCCTGCACCCAAGCGAAGGACTCTTGCTTCTTTAGGCATCTTCTGCAGTTGCCTGCCAGCAGTTCCAGACTCAGACCTGGGATCAGCCTTTCTCTCAAAGTTGGATTATTTGTTGTATCATTTTGCTGAAGTCCACAGAAGGACCTGGCTTGTCCCCTGAGACACAGAACAGCCCTCGTATGAAGGCAGGTGGCTTCTTTGTCAAAGCTGTGTGCACTTGCCAGGACTCCATCCCTCCTCTGCCTTAATCAAAATGCCTGAATTACCAATTCCACCCCTCTAACCCAGGGTACTCTATCTACTGTGCAGGCCAGCAGAGAGCATGATGTTTTTTAGGGGATTTCTAGTGCCTCAGCTGTAGAGTGTCTACAGAACTCCTGTATTCTGAGCAGGTTACTGTCTCATAAGCTGGTGAAGGAACCTGGATTATTCGCAAATGCACATGTGCAAAACCAGTCAGTTTCTTTCTCTCCGAAGAAACAAAGTGATATTTCATGATTTTGTTGCAAGAAATTTTCCAGTTTCCTTAGCAGACAACTGCATCTGTTCATTCATTGATACTTTGCTTATTTGTTCATGTTGGTACCTTGCCCTCATGGTTTCATTTCTGCTATCTTATTGGGAAAGCCATGTAATTAAGAAACAAACTGGGAAACTTAGGATGGAACATACTGTTTGAAATTGCTAATGTTTGGGAATTTGGTGTTGCAATGGATTTGCTGTATCAGTCTCATAAAATCTGTCAGTTCCTTGTACGTGGCAAATGTTACTTGAGATCAGTATATAAGCCCCTCTCAAAGAGGTTTATATGCTAGAAGAGATCCTTAACCACACAGAACAAAAAATACTTTTCTATGTCCAGGACTGTAATGTCCACTTGGTATTTTCAAAAGTGTTCTCTGGACTAAAACATCTTCCATGAGGTTTTTGAGGTCAAATCTAGCAGATAATAAGGTGATCTGTAATTTACTCCAGGTTCCCACTTGAACATTTTTATCCATGTAAGAATTATACACCCAGATGTGACAGACTCCAACCATACCTTAAATCACATCTGAAAAGCAGCACAGCTGATGTTTGAACAGTACTAGAGGCTCCTCCTAGTCTTTGACAATCATGTTGAAAAATTACAAGCAACAGGCTTTAAGGTTTACCAAATTCTCTTTTAGACCTTCCTCCTCTGAAGAAATCCAAGGTAGGCTTCACTTAGAGATGGCTGCTGCATCCTGTAGCTCTGGGAATGCTGTTATTTCTTACAGGCTATCTGTTGTCATCTATGTATGGATGAATCTGCAATCATGACATTAGCTTTGCGGAGAGGGGCCGTGTGCATCGCAATTATTTTTGTCCCGTGCCTTGTTTTGAATTTTCAATAGAATTTATGTTCAAACCCCAATGGACTTTTTCCCTGCAAGACTGATTTTTGACTGTTGGTCTGAACCCTAGGCACACACTCTGGGCCTCTGGAAGCAGAGGAGATGGTGAATACCACCAGCGGGACTGGGAGCACCCCACCAACAATGCTACCATTCCCTAGACTCTAACCCTGCTCCCTCTCCTCACTTGCAGGGAGGTGCCATGGCAAAGCTCAGTTTTAAGCACACATTGAAGAACATGCATGATTGGTCAGAAAGCAAGCTCTGCTCACGGAGGGAAATATCCTACCTGGTCCAGTGTATTCTGGAAAGAGATCGACATTACAAAGTAAGCTGGAAAAGGAGTTACTGCAGCAAATAACTTCTTAGTAGCAATGTCTATGGCTGGAGATGGGAATGTGCTGCAGGCCATTGTGTTGGGACAGCTTTAGCTCCCTTGGTTCCTCTTGCTGGTTTGCAAAGCTCGGTGTGAACTGGGCTGGAACCTCACTGTAATACAAAACTGCTGCTCAGCAAATTTGGTTACAGATAAAGATATGGGACTTGTGCACTGATCCTGAATAATTTGCAAAGGGAAAGTCAGGCTCAATTCAATGTGCTTCGACTGCCATGGCTCTCTGACAAGTGGCGCAAAGTTTGTGTGGCTTCACTTCTCATACTGACTTAGCAGCATCAGGAATAGGACAGAGAGCACCTTTTGGCCCCTCACTGGGAGCTTCTGCATCAGGGGTGGAGCATGGCGGGGTGCGGGAACAGGAACTTTCTATCCTCCATTCTAACCTCAGCACCAAGCAGGAGATAGCTGATATTCAGTCGTGCATGGACTACATGGCTAAAATAGGACATGTCAAAAGAGGACTTCTGGAGCTGCTAAGGAACTCAGGAGCTGGTTTTGATCTATGCTTTGGAGGAGGTCATTGACTCCTCTCAGGCCGGTACACCATGCATCTCAGAGATATCCTCATCAGCGGGTGCTTGTGACCTGAGGATCCAGAAGAGGGAACAACACAGATGTTTCTGGCATTCACATAACCAGGCTTAACTCTAGTTTCTGCTGGGAGCAATAAAAGCACCTGGTACATGGGATGCCCTGCTTGGTCCCCTTGGGGAGAGGCTGCTATCTCACACCAAGCCAAAGTGCTTCTGCCCCATTGTGGCAGCTCTTTGTCATCTGTTTGCTATTTGCGTCTTTTATCCAAATTGGTCTTTCCCCTTGAGAGTGCAGCGAGGCAATGCTTTTGTCAGGGAGCCCGTGCCAACAGGCAATAATCAAGTGTTGTCCAAACACAGTGTGTGATGGAGTTGGAGGTGGTGGGGAAATGCTTTCCTTGGGAGGCACCAGCCCCACAGCTGATACTCGCCTCTGCCTCTTGCCGTATGCCCTAGGAGGAGAGCTGGGACATGAGGAGGGACTTATCTGTAAGATAGGACTGGAGCTAATGTGTAGAGCATTGCATTAAACCCTACGGTAGGTGCAGTGCCATCGTTTGAGTGAGGGGTGTCCTTAGCAGCCTCTTTTGAGGCAAGTGCTGTGATTTGGTTTGGGAACTGCACAGGATGACATCAGGCACAGCCACAGTTTTATTTTTACAAGACATCAGTATTTGATTAGGAGCATTTACAGTGTGGCTAGAGGGGAAAACCACATCTGAGACAGTTCTCTTGTAGCTAAGAATATGAAAGCTATTTGACTGACTATTTCTTGGAAACAGTGTTTTGGATTTTGAGGATGAGGTAAATTGTAAAATCCCCTTTCTTTCTCACCCCTCTGGTAGTCCAGAGGACTCACAAGCAAAGTCAAGATGTCTCAAGAGCAAATTGTATTCTCATCCTGGCTGTCTTCAGCAGGAACAAACTGTCCCCAGAAATGTGCTGCAGAGAAGCAGAACAAAGCTTACCCCTGCTATTTTATCATCAAGAAAACTCAAACAGGTTTTTCTAAAGGCTTGAGGGGAGAGGGATGCAGAAACTCTGAGCTCCCGAGATGAAAAGGCCTGGCAGCATGGAGAAGAGGAGCAGATGGGACTCCTCACGCCAAACTTCTGAGGCAAATGCAAACCCAGTGATAGAGAGTTTAAAAGAATGATGAAGGAATAGAGCCCTAAAACTAAAATGAAATCCATCCTTGAGCTCAGGAGAGTGTCGCCCTGAATGTCACAGGTATGATTGCTTGTCCCTTGAATACATGTCCCATGATGGAAGCCATCCAGGTTCTCACAGGGAGAGCACTGTCTCCTGAAGCCTATGTGGCCAGGGTGGAGGGGTGCAGGGAGGAAAGTTCATTGACAGGAGGCTCAGGTAGGAAACAGTAATGTACCACCTCATGAGCAGCAAAGAGGGAGGAATGTCTCACGGCAGGATGGCGTCACTCTCTGCAAGCTGGCAGCTGTGGTGTGGATGGGAGAATGACTCTATCGAGGATGCCCCTGGGAGGTGTCTGAGCTGGTGGGAGAACCAAGGGATGGTGCTGGGGTACAGTTCGTAGGAACATGGGTATTTGGGCAACAATTGCACTTATATTTTAGACGCAGAGGTGGCCACCCACCATCTCCTAGGCCAGGAGTGCTCAGAGGAGAGAGAACCCTGCAAGTACATGCAAAGGTGGCTACAAGTACAGTATTACCCCTTGGGAGAGATATCTGGAGTCCCTGCTTACAGATCTCTGAAAACATTAGGTCAGTGCCTGTGCCAGCCAGCAACCAACTGGAAAGGGAGAAATTAGGAAAGAATTGAGAGTAGTGCAGTGCTGAAACAAGGGTCTGGAGAAATCACATCCTCTGAAGTTTTTAAAATTTGACTGGACAAGGCCCTGAGCAGCCTGCCCTACCTTTGAATGCAGTCCTGCTTGGAGCAGGAGTTTGGATGGAGTGACCTCCAAAGGTCCCTTCCAGTCTAAATCTTTCTGTGGTTCTGTGAAGAATGTTTGAAATATAGAACAACCAGACCTAATTATAGCATTGGAGAAATTAATGACAACTCTACAGCTTAAACCAGTGCTGTTCCCTCCCCCATCCCATAAAACTAGAGACAGGACAGAAAAAGGTGATCATAACAATCTACAACACAAAATGATTCTTGTGTTGTATTCAATTGAATAATTTCTTTCAATTCTTTCAAGACTCAATTATTTCAAGATTCAATTCTTTCAAGATTCAGTCTATCCCCTTGAATGGAGAGAGACTCAGGAGGTAACATCACAGGACCTATAAAATCATTACTGGTGTGGAGAAGGTGACAAAGAAATGATTGGGAATTAGGGGACACCCAACAAAGTGAGTAGGTGGCAGGTTTAAAATGAAGAGGAGCTTACAGAGCTTAAGCTTCTTATGAAGAGCTTGATTACATCTCCACAACTCCCTTGTTGACTTCATTGACACAAGATATTGCTGAAGTAAAATGGACATATGAATTAAAAATTGATTGCAGGTATAGGGTGGGTAGGTCCATAGCAGAGTATTTAACATGGTAAAAACATAACCTGTGGCTCAGAACTCCTTGGACCACTACTTTCTGGAAGTTGGGAAGGAGCACTGTGAGAAGGACCATGTACAATCACTTGATTTCTCAGATTTCCTCCCTGACTACTCAGTCCCAGAGAGCAGATAGGGCTAGATGGGCTTTTGGCTTGACTTTCTCTGGCAGTTCTCACTTGTTCTCAATCCCTTTGGCTGCAAATGGGACTTTGGCTCTTTTTGGCAGTGTTATTCTGGCTCATGCTCAAATTTCCAGTTATGGCCAGTGAGAGTGGGTACACAGGCAGATGGGTAACCCTCAGGCTTGGTCAGACCACAGGTTCCTGGGGTGCACAGCACTGCCTCAACCTGCAGCTGACAGCAGTGCCTAGGGCAGAGGGGATGCTGGTACACTTGCCGTGGTCCTTCCCAGGTTCTCTCTCCAGCACTGATCTGTGGCTCAGAGAGTTCCTGGCTCAAAGGCTTCCTGCCTCAGAAACAGGATCTTTTTATTAGGGTGGATTTTTTCCCCCAGGTCTTTTGTCCATCTGCTCTTCAAAGCCATGTGTCTCAGCACATATCACATCCTGCAGCATAAGAGGTGTCCTGGGTCAGGCCAAAAGACCTGACATTTTCAAATCCTGCCTCCAACATCATCCTCAGCAGATGCCTTCAGCAGAACACAAGCACAATGCAAGCATGCATGATACTGCATGCTTGGCCAGTCTTCCAGCCCTTAACTCTCTGTTGCTCTTGCAACCTCCTAAGCCAGGCATAATTTTTATGTGCTTACAGACCCTTCATGGATTTCTCTTCCAGGAACTTGTCTGGCCACCCCTCAAACCCTCAGCAGCCTCACATATCCACAACATCTTGTGGAGGGGAGTCCCACAGCTCAACCATTCATTGTAGAAGAACCCACCTCCTTTAATTTGCTTTGAACCTGCAACTTGCCAGTCTCCTTTGATGCCTTATTGCTTGCATGGGAAGAAGAGTGAACAACTGCATCTCTTCTCAGATACTTTCTGAAGAGTTGTGGTTAGTGGGGCCTCAGACAGAGGCTGCCCCATAACTTTGATGATCCTGGTTGCCCTTCTCTGAACCTTTTCAATTTCCATCCCATCCTCTCTGAGCCAGGGAGATGATAGGACGAGGACAGCACACAGTGTCCAAGGTGGAAGTGAACCATGCAGACATACAGTGGCATACAGCGATGGCCTCTGCTGTGTTCTCCAGTCTGCTCTTAGCAGTTTGTAACAGTCAGCTGGCTTTTTGGTCATACAGAAGAGTTTATGTGTCCTTGCAAGAGTTCACCTACCCCCCATGCTGTCAGAAGCTTCACTGTTTGAGCTACATGTTGCATGCAAAGATACCTCTGTTCACTCGGGTTTGAACCTGGCCCCTGCCACCTAAATTTGCAGAGATCAACAGATATCTTCCGTTACACCTAGGGAAAATAATTCCCTAGAACCTTCCCCTTTCACTTATTTTATAAACCTCTGTTACCCAGCCTTCTCCTTCCTGACTGAAGAGTCTCAGTCTATTCTGTGGCTTCTTTTGAGAAACATTACTCTGCCTCAGTTGTTTCCTCTTTCTCTACAGTTTCTCTAGTTCTACGTTATCATTTTTCTGATGAACAGACCAGAATTTTGGACAATTCGCTAGCACAGGATGCAGCTGAACTGTATGTTGATCCTGTAGGGCATTCCCTGTTTGATTCTGCTTTCTATTCCTCTCCTAATGATTTCTAACCTTCCGTTTGCTTGTCTGGCTCCTCCTGAACAGCAAGCTGAGATTTTTCATAGGAATATTCATTGTAACGCTAAGATCTTTCCTGAGTGGCTGTAGCTCGTTTAGAGCCCAGCACTGTGTGTGCAATCAGGAGAGATCAACCCTACATATATAATTTCATATTTACCAGTCATTGCTCAACTTATTGCCCAGTCACTCACTATTAGCAGATCCTTCACCAGCTCTCTGCACTGGACTTTCATCTTTGCTACTCTGAATCACCAAGCATTATCAGCAAACTTCATCACCTTGAGAGCACATGTGGCCAAAGACAGGGATGTAGAGAAATGCCTTGTCTTTCTGGACTTTCACATTCACATGCTCCCAGAGGTTGCCTCATGACCTGGTCTTCACAAGAATAGCTAAAAGTCTATTTGGAGTATAACAGAGGATCCAGCCGAGGTGAGGGGACGGGGTGGCTGTGTCCCAGCCATCCTGTCTGGACTGGGCGGTGGGGTGGGAGAACCTTCCTTCTTCCCCAACACAGAAAACAGACTCCCAGTATCTCAGAGGAGAGGTGCTTCTCAGCAGTGTCTGTAAACACAAACTCTCCACGTAAGGAGCTTGCTTATGTCCTCAAAGCTCCGAAACTGATTGGCACTGTCATACAGCAACCATCTGCAGTGCTCTGTGGTGCCTGTCTGCCCCTGGCGGACACCAGTGCTTTGGAGCACCACCCTGCTGCCCTCCTGCCTGCTGCTGGATGAAGAGGTCAGTGTCAGCTAGATGGTAAAAGCAGAGCTCAGCCCTGTTATATTTTCGGTGATCTTGGATGACTTCGAGAAACTAGTCCGCAGACCCAGATAGCTGGGTCGCCCCATTGTGCCCCCGGGCACCTCTGCTCGCTGCGTGGCGCCAGCAACCCTGCCAGGGGACCTGGACCGGCAGGCTGCACTGCAAAGCTGAGTGGAGAGGGAGAACTAGAGCTGCCAAAGCTCGTATTGCTGTGGCAGGTCCCATGTGCCTAATGCAAATCATACAAAGCAGGCAGCACAAAGAGGGGTGGTCCAAACTGCACCTAAACCAAGAAGGCACTAGAAAGGAGGTGATCACTGGACTCATCCAGTCTAACGCAGCCAGAAGCAATAGGCCTGTAGCAAAGTGTTTTTGGCCTGGGTTATCTAGGAAATCATAGAGGCTGACCACAATTAACTGTATCTTTTGGGGAAATGAAGAGGTAACGCACCTGAGCAGTTCATTCCTGCTCTGAAGTTTGCATCTGTATGAAAGCTGACATTGAAATAATCTCAACTGAGCCTGCTAGGACAGACACCCAAGAAATTCCTGACTGGGACTCCCTAGTCGCTCCAGAAGTCTGGTAATATCAGCTCCCCTGCTCCGACTTAAATCAACAGCCCCTTTCCCAGTGCACTGCACAGCCCTCCAAGAGGATGTACAGACATGTTCCTCTGCCCAGTTTACATCAAATGCCAAGTGCTTCTTACAGAGAAATGTGCTCCTCTGCCTGGGAAACCTCTGCAGAAATTGCTAAAGTTGACAAACCTGCATCTGTGGGCTGGACAGAGCTCCCCACTTATAGCTGGGACGCTGTAGGCCACAACTGTGTGTCACACAGCCTGCACCCCCCACAACCACAACTGACAGCCTAGAACATGGCTGTTTATTTTGGGGTTCAGCTACTTTTGCTCTGAGGAATAAACCCAGTTGCCAACTCACTGCTTACCTACAACCTACTGACCGAGCCATCTCCATCTGCTATTCTGCAGATGCACAGAGAAAGCAAAGCTCTTCCAGGTCTTCAACAGTCCATCACCACAGAGCTGGCAGCCCAGGCAGGGCTCTCCCACCTGCAACACAAGCCCTGCCGTTTATTTTTTAACCAGCTCTCCAGATTACACAGGCACAACCACCAAAAGGACAGGACAGGTCTTTAACAATTGCTCTTGAGTTGTGCAAGGAACAAGGCCAGGGGACACTGACAGGCAATCCAAAGTGTGGTCAAAGTCATCCAGCCACTCCAATACCAGCATCCAACAGCCCCATCGCTACAGGGCAGGAAAGGGACACGTGGCAATATTCCTGACCTCTGCAAAAGGACTGGCTGGGAACCCTTTAAAAAGAAAAACCTAAGCTCTGGAAGAGAAGGAGATCAAAGGCTGTCTTGATTTTTAGAGCCTTTGTGGTAGAGAAAACTGTAGCAGAGAGCTCCTAGCAGAGCTGCAACCCAGCTGTCAGAGTTGCACTTGGTCTGAAAAAAGTGTAAGGAGTCACGACCCACCTGTCTGAGCGCCTTGGGTCAGCCAGCAGCAGGGCTGCAAGCAACAGCAGCTGCTCTGCAATAGGGCAGCACCATCCACGTTAGGAATTATGCCCTCAGGACAGAGAAGGAACACCTCACCCTCCCAGCCACACTTTGAGGATTGACTTAATCCAAGCATTAAACTAGAAACACAATCCTTATAACTTCGGTGTCAGGTGGGGGACAGCAGTGACTGGATCCGCAGCCCACCGACGCGAGCGAAGAAGGCGCTTCTCCCCAGTGCTTGACACCCACTGCACCTGTGCCAGAGATGAGCACTAAACAAATGCACACTGGAGATATTTCAGCTTTTATTTGCAAATTCATCTGTACATTCTCACTGGGTTGTTGAGTGACAGCTGCCAAGAGCTGTCAGCAGCAGGGGGCAGCAGCAACTAGGAGTGAACAGGAACTTTCCACAGTGCCTGGAAACAAGAGACAGCAGAAGAAACAAAACCCCACTAGCTTTTACATGTAACCTTTTCTGAGAACGAGGATTAGAAATCGAGTCGTCTTATCACATCGAGAAAGGTGTTCGATTTACAGTCCTATGCATTCAGCATAAAAATCTCGGGTTGAAGTGACTATCTGCAGAGCAGCCTGAAAACTATCCCCGGCTTTCTTTTTTTGAAGCCAGCCTCTTAAAGCTGCAGTACTCTCCATACATCCTTCCCAGCAGTCCCAAAGCCAAATAACAAAAGAAGCCCTTGCAAATAAATAATCATAGGAAAATAAATAAGACTAGATCTGGAATATACAGTTACACGGTCTTTATTTGGTTTCAGAGGTGGAAAAAAGTGGAGCTAGACTGCAGCTTTAAGCCTTATGCCTGAATCAACCTCTAACAGTTTGTAAATTTTACAGTTGATTAGCTGTACAGGTTGGAGATCTGAAGTTCCACAGAGATGAACATTTAGGCACATACGCACACCCTTCCCCAAGGCTTACTTTATTTTGCTCAGCCAGCTGAAAAAAAAAGCCTGCTGGAGGGGAAGTGCCCCCTTTCCGAGCTGAACAGACAAGACTGAAGACCTATTTACTGTCACAGTAAAAAGTCCCAACAAATATCTAACCCCACCCATGTTTGCAAAGGCAAACTGGTTCAAACCATGCACCAGAAAGACAATCCTCTCTCAGGGGATCCTTTAACTTCGCTGGCACCACAGAATCCTTGAGCAAATCCAGCTACCGGCAGGGCTGCCAGCTGCTCATCGCTTCCTGCGCTCAAAGCCTAGTTGTGGAAAGTCGTAAGTCCATTATTTCTACTTAAGCCAGAAATCCTGTTAATGCCATTTAGAGGCAGCTCTACAGCAAGAGCTCTTGATCTGCTCCCTGTTTGGGGTACACACCCCCTCCCCAGGGATTCCCAAATGAAAAACCACACAGAAGAGAAAAGCAATCTATTGCAAGCCAGTGTCCGATGATTGTCTCTTTGGGGAGGTCAGGAATCCAGGACAAGGCAAGGCAGGGGAAGGGAGGAGGATGGCAGGTGGAGGAGGAAGTTAGAAACAAACTTAAAACCACCATGACACAAGGAGGAGCTCAAAGCCCCTCAACAGCTGATGGCACTGGGTTGCTGTTTGCTAACAAAGTCTGAAATGAAGTCAAATTCGTTCTGTCCCAAGAATAGCTCTGGCAGCTCCTGAATCCGGTCCAACCCCAGTTCCAGGACAAGGGATGTCAAGACCTCCTCATCTATGAGATCAGTGTCCATAACGTTCAAGGTCAGCGCTGGTGAGGGCATATGCTGCATGCCGGGGTGCTGGCTTGGCCCCACTCTGTACTGCTGGGCACCAGCTCCCATGGGCCCATTGCTCATACCCAGCGGGTGACCCTGGTACTGGGTGTTGAGTTTTTGTAGGTGCATGCTAGCCATTAGCTGCTGGGTGCCCACCGGCCCCATGTACTGCTGCTGCTGACTCGGGCCGTTGAACATCATCGCGTTCTGCATCTGGAGGTGGCCCATCTGTCCGCTGAGGTTGGGTCTCGGCCTCATCGCGCCATCCATGCCAGCCCCTCCGTAGGGCATCATCTGACCGGCGGCAGGCAGCGTCCTCAGCACATGCTGCCCGTGCTGCGGGGGTCCCTGCAGCCCACTCACCCCCATGCGGTAGCTCTGCAGCCCGGTGCCGCCGTGGCTCATGGACATCATCATGTGCTCGGCCATGGCTCCAGGCCCCTGCAAGGCGACACAAGGCTCAGGGCAAGGCTCCCGGGGACGGCACGGCTTCCCGCACCCGTCCGAGCCGCCTCCGACCGAGGATCCCGGGGCACCCTCCACCTCCGCCCGGGGAGGAGGGCACTGCGCTGCAGCCTCCCTGGGAGCCGAGCGGCTGCCGCCCGCCCGCCGCCGCCGGCGGACAAAGCTCAGCGCGGCGGGTCCCGCGGCGCCCCGGGGAGCCGGGCTCTGCCCGCGCGGTCCGCGGGTCCGCACCGATCGGGGGTCCGCACCGATCGGGGGTCCGCGGGCACGCACCGATCGGGGGTCCCACCGATCGGGGGTCCGCGCCGGTCCGGGGGTCCGCGCCGGTCCGATCGGGGGTCCGCACCGGCCCGGGGGTCCGCGGGCACGCACCGATCGGGGGTCCGCGCCGGTCCGGGGATCCGCGGGCACGCACCGATCGGGGGTCCGCGGGCACGCACCGATCGGGGGTACGCACCGGTGCGCGGGTCCGGCGGGCGGCGGGTCCGCACCAGCAGCGCGGCGGTGCCGGGGCCGGGCAGGGCTGGCCGTGTGCGGGGCCCCGCGCCGCCGGCGGTTATAGGGGTGCGGGCAGGGGCGGGCCGCGGGGCCCGGCCTCCCGCCGCCCATTGGAGCGCGGCCCGGCGCTGCCCGGCCCCCGGCGGGGCGGGCGGGCGGTGCGGGGGCCCGGCCGCTGCCCCGGCTCGGCTCGGCTCGGCTCGGCTCGGCTCGGCTCGGCTCGGCTCGGCTCGGCTCGGCTCGGCTCGGCTGCTGGCGGGGCTCTCCGAGCCGCGCTCGCAACACGCCCCCGGTCGCGACATGGGCCAGCTTGAGGGGGACTGGCTGCCTCCAGCACGTAGGGCACTGATGCTGGCAAATCCCCACTGCCAGGGCTTTGGGATCGCTCTCCCCTCGGGTCCGAGATGCAGACACCTCGGGCAGGCTGAGGAGGAAGGGAATGGATGGCGTCCAGGGCCCCTAGCCCAGCAGCCACGGTCTGAATTTTGGGGCTGTCCTGTGCAGGGACAGGAGTTGGACTTGATGATCCTTGTGGATCCCTTCCAACCCAGGACATTCTATGATTCTATGACATTACCCCCAGTTTCCTGCCAATACCTTGCTGGGGGGTCCAGGAGCCCCCCAATGCACACTGTGTTCCTGAACAGGACGCCAAGATCCAGCCATGCTGCCTGGTGTTTCCGTCCCCATAGATGGTGCATGCACTGTCCTGTTTTTCCATGTCAGCATCAACAAGGGCAAGGGGCACGGAGGTGGTTGGGAACAAGGATAGCGTCCCCAGTGTGCTGGGCTGGGGATCCCTCAGTGTGGTGTGGGCACCACAATTCCTCCAGGGATACTTGGCTGCAGAAAACTTGGGTCATCCTTGTTCAATACCCCAGTTATGTGCCTTGGGGTAAGGATTGGGCCTGGGGTGACTGGGGAACCTCAGGCAGGTCATTTCTGCTCCCAGCCCATGCATGCCCAGAATGGTGGTGTGTTCATGTGAAGCATTAATTTTGAATTGTATTTGCTTGCACTGTATTCACTCTGCTTCCTGAGCAGGGACCCTGTCTGCCTCTGATACTGCAAACGGCATAAGATTAGCTGTCTGGAGAGAGCCATCCCTCCAGTGCCTTCCTCTCCCTCAGCATCATTCTGACCAAGCCTTTCTACCTGACCACACGGCTGGCTGCGGCGGAGGTCCTCACTGGGGAGGTCATGCTGAATTTCCTGTTCATACTGAAGGATTTGCACACAGACGTTTGTCAAGTGCTTCCAGAGCCACCGCACACCGGCCCTTGCCAGATGTGCCCTGGCGCAGCAGGCTGCTGGCCGTCATGAGAAGGGTCCCTGCTTGATGGCAGTTCTGGTTGCAGGGTCCGCAATGGGATGCTGCCACGCAGACCTAACCAGCCAAGGTGACTCAGGTGAGTTACTCAGTGGCATCAACCAGATGGTTGGTTACTCTGCCAGTGGTGCCCTCCCAGCAAGGATGCACTGGCATTGTCTAAATGCAGCTGGTAGCAAGGTGAATGTTATGAACAGAGATTTGCTGGTATAACTCGGTCTGCAGCAGTGTCTTTCACCTCTGAGTGCAGTTTTGGCTCATGGGGGCCCAGTGCAACCCACAGGCTCCCCCACTGAGCCGTGCTAGCCCAATTATTTTACCGTAGGCCTAGACTACAGCAGCACAGGTGCTCTCTGTGGGACATGGTGCTTTCCAGTAGCGTATGAAAGCTCAGTTGTGATTTTTCCCATTTATTTTTTGCTTTGAAGGAACCCAGAGACTTCTTTTTTAAAGATATTAGTGTTGCATGGTTACCCACTTGGAAGGCAGGTGATGGCAAAGTTAAACTTGCTTCCCCGACTTCATTCTGTCTGTTTGTGTGCTCTCCTGTGCAGCCTTTAACTACAGCGTTACAGATCACAGCTCTGGTAATAACAGACAGATGTTTTCTGGAGACTTGGAGCAGGCTGTTTCATGGAGTTCTATGTGTTCTGCGTATTCATTATGCTCACAGACCCTGTTGAGCAGAAGGAAGTGCCAGTGTTTCAAAGGTTGCTGAAGAAGTTGTTTGTTGCTAACTGTATTACTTGAGAAATTAGGTCTAAGTATATCCTGTCACGAAGGGATGGAAGTTAGGCAGCATAGGCATTTTAGGTGAGTGCTTAACCACACAGTACTGACCTGAAGAGTTACTTACATGAAACATCTCTATATCAAAACACCTTAAACCAGCAGCTCAGAGCAGATAATGCCCAGAAGCCATCAGCTTCCAGATGTAAGCAGCCAGGAATGGAAAGTGTCTTCTCTTACCTGGACAGAGCACAGGGCCAGCCACCTCCAGGACATTCTGGGAGTCACTTTTGTTTGTGCCACCTTCTGCCTTGTTAAGTGGCTGGGATGGGTTTCAGGTGTTGTTGGTGAGCCTCTAACTGATGAATCAGTTGGTTAATTGTTTAATGTAATTACGTAATGATTGTTTTTTAACTCTAGAGATTTTGACAAACGCATTTATTAGTGCTAATAAACACATGCTCACATACATATACCTGCCTGCCCAAGAGTTCACATGCAGATGCACACCCAGGTGAGGAACAAATACAAGGGGAGTGTCTGACCTCGTCTTTGCAGATCCATCCATCCATCCATCCATCCATCCATTCATCCATCCATAAAAGCCTCTCTCACTCGGAGAAGCGTGGTGTGTGCAAGACCTGATCAGGGGCAGGAATTCTTGGACAGGAGCAACAGGTGGGAAGGGGCTCTCCATGACCATTTGCATTACAGAAGATGCCAAGGGTGGTAAATGGCCCACCATTCTGGAAACAAACTGGGAGATGAGAGAGCACACTTGCTGAACACAAGTGTGAAAGTCCTCTCCATCTCTACACTGACTTATGTCCCTTCTCCTTTGGGAAGGGTAAGCCAGGTCAGCAACTCATCCAGTTTGCAAATAACTTGACCAGAAATGGAGCTATGTTGGCTGGGATCAGCTCTCTGATCTAGCTTGTTATGTTGTCCCCTAAATGTTTCACCAGCATAACCTGGGGTGTTTTGAGAGGAACCAGTCCCTGCAGAAAAGGCAGGGTATGGGGGGACAGGAGGCACTGCAGTGGTGAGAGGTGTCCATGGATCCACAGCCTCCACATATGCCATGTTGTGTGCCATCATCCTGTGCTCTCGTGTCTTGAGGACTTCCCGTTCTTGAACCAGTAGTATTTTATTTTACAGGGACCAGCGTAGACTTGTCTGCTGCATTTCACGCTGCCCAGCCAATGGCTGGGGAGCAGAGCTGGGAAAGGGCTGATTAGTCCTGGTAGCATCTCTCACTGGCCTTTTTGGCCCAGAACAAGCAATGGTTCCTTGTCATGCTGAGGTCTCAAGTATTATAGACCCAAACCACTGCAGTTGTATTTACAAGGCACTGTGTATGGCTCGATCTAACGCCAGGTTTGCAGTCTCTCCTCCATCTCCCCATGCACTGCCATCTCTCATCAGCCCATGGACAGACTGGCCCTTCTGGGAAAGCAGATAAACTGTCTGTGTATCAGATCCAGCCCTGGGGCTGTCAGTTGGTCAGCCCTGACTTAAGTCACCACATAAGCCACCTCCAGGAATGTGTCATTCACAGCTTCCTGACATGGGACTTCCCCAGTCTCGCTGTACTGGTGTCATCAGCCCTGTGTTGTCGAGGATGGATTACCCAGGCTGGGAATTAACCGGATTGTTGCTCCAGTGGCACCGGTTTGGTTCTGCATGACTGGGGATCTGGAAGCACCTCCCGTGTGTCTGTGTCCCAGGTCAAGGCATCAGTTTGGGGATCTGATCACCAGCACATTTGTCATGGTTTAACCCCAGCCAGCAACTAAGCATCCCCCAGCCACTTGCTCACTCTCCTCCCCAGTGGGATGGGGGAGAGGATCAGAAGAGTAGAAGTGAGAAAAGTCGTGGGTTGAGATAAAGACAGTTTAACAAGTAAAGCAAAAGCCGTGCGCACAAGCAAAGCAAAACAAGGAATTCATTACCTCCTTCTGATGGGCAGGCAGGTGCTCAGCCATCCCCAGGAAAGCAGGGCTCCATCACGCGTGATGGTGACTTGGGAAGACAAACACCATCACTCCAAACGTCCCCCCTTCCCTCTTCTTCCCCCAGCTCTATGTGCTGAGCGTGACATCATACGGTGTGGGACATCCCTGGGGTCAGTTGGGGTCAGCTGTCCCGGCCGTGTCCCCTCCCAGCTCCTTGTGCCCCCCCAGCCCACGCGCTGGTGGGGTGAGAGGCAGAAAAGGCCTTGGTTCTGTGTAAGCCCGGCTCTGCAATAACTAAAACATCCCTGAGTTATCAACACTGTTTTCAGCACAGATCCAAAACACAGCCCTGTATCAGCTACTATGGAGAAAATTAACTCTATCCCAGCCAAAACCAGCATAACATTGCAGACCTTTTCTTTCGCTCTTCGGAGGGTGCTTGCAGTGTGATGTACAGCTAGTCTGTGTTACCTATGATGCTGTTTATGTAAGATATTCTCTCCTCATATTTGATCCCTGATCATCATGCATTGACTGCACAGCTCCAGTGGTATTACTGTGGTAAGATCATGTCCCAGAGGCCCCCAGGGATGAGAGGTGGCACAGGCGAGAGCTTTGTGTAAGCACAGATGTGAACACCTTTGTCCCGCAATGTTTTGCATGTGTCAGAACTGGTTCTTGCTAATTCTAATTGCTGATGTCTTTTTTGCAAGAGTCTGAGAGACTCCATTTTGGAGGGGGGGCAGGAAAAAAAAAAAGAACATTTTAATTAAGAGCTTTGTAGGATATAAGACATACTGATGAATGGAGAGCCGGTAGAGGATTTTTTTGGGGAATTTCCTCTGACCAAGCAATTTTCACCATGCATTTCAGTTTACAACCCGCCCACTGCTGTGGGGTGTGATTTACCTTTGCATGGAGATTGCAGAACAATTTGAGAAGAAATGTGAGCTATGTATTTGGGCGTACATGGAAGGATCTGAGGAACCCCATGATTCAAAGACTCCTGGATGCCCAGGTAAGTCCATGCTTGGCCCTACAGAGCTCCTGCACTGAGGTATGCAGGTAGAAGCTAAAGCAATTTGAAATATCGTCTCTTAAGAGAGAAGCTTGCCTTTGAGGGACAAACGTCCAGAAGAAGCCCCTTTGCAGTCCCCCACTCACTGAAGGGAAATACAGAGAGTAGAAATATGCAGTGGGAGGCTGGAAGTCTGCAGAGGTGTGACCTAAACTGAGATCCATCAGGTACGACTGTCTGGCGTTGCTGTATCTGGGTCTGGCCGTGGGCAGACACAGGGCAGCAGTGTGCATAAATCACCTCCACATCACCTTAAGCTGCTCAGCGTTCTTGGATGTATCACAAAAGATTCCTCTGAAGTATTGTTGTTCCAGAAGATGCCAGGCATCAGGTGAGCTGCTCCTCTTGCATGCTGCTGGTTTGCAGTAGCTCCCTTGGGCACAGCAGCTGGTTGACTGTGGCATTTGGGAAGATCTTGGGTTGGATGAGTCCAGATCTGAATCACTAAAGCATACATTTTGTTCCATGAAGGGTGGAAAATGTCAAGGACACACAGCGTACAGGAGGATCAGCTATTAAACATCAAGGCAGTCATAACATATGGCAGCAACCAGCTCCCACCTGCCTTTTTCTCCATAAACCTTCTGTCCTCACTTAATCTGCCCCTCATCTTGCAAAGATAGCACCCACATTTTGGGTACTTGAAAAAGGAAGGGCAAGAGGGGTCCCTGAGGAAGATGGCAGTGGGGATGGGTTGCAGCTGCTAGAGCAGCTCACCAACCCATAGCGAGCTCCTCACTGGTGGTACAGGCTCCTGGCGAGAAAGAGCAGCCATGAACAGGGTAGCTAAACTTCTGCTGGACTCAAAGTGGCCAGAGCCCATGTTGCCCATCCCACAGTGTCAGGTTTTTCCAGCTGCTTTTCCCCTTCTGGTGGAAGGGTTACCACGGTCTGATTCCTTCGAGGCCTGTCTTGGGGTGCATGTGCACTGCCTCTCCCTGCACTGCCAAGGAGCTGGAAGCTTTTCTACCTAATGTTTGACTACGTTGGGGCATCCAATTTAATCAAATATTCACTATCAGCTGCTGGAGTTCTCTATACCATAACTTGAAAGGATCCTAGTCAGTCTCTGCTGCACATGTAATGCTTTCCTAGCAGATTAGTTTACTGGCAATCAGGAGATGAGAAAGGGATGCAATGCACTGTCATTTTTTGTTTGTTCAAGGACAATCACAGTGGTTTGCAAACCTCGACTTTGAAGGTGGGAAGTCCAGCAGAGGCCATGGTGCTATAAACACTGAACCAGGAGCAAATTCCGATGGAGTTTCCCCAGTTTGGCTTTAAAGAAGTATGTCAACAAGCCAAGATTTAGAAGTTAAATTAAATATTAAGCCTCTTGACACAGAGTGTAACCCTGTGTCTTACAGGAGTCTCTGACAAAGAGGACTGGAGGTTAACAGCAAATTATTTCAGACACCTGTTACCAAACCTATTTCTTGCCTCCAGATGGGTCTGATGTGGACAAGTGAGGGTACAAGCACCATTCCTTGGGCAGGACATGGGGAATCTGTGGTGCCATCAGGGCCATGGGTCCCAGCATAGCCCAGCAAGGAGGTGTGGTGGATCTGAGTTCCCCTGGGGCTTTGCAGCAGGACACATCAGCTTCTCCTGGGAAGGTGTCCCAGGAACTACCTGCTTGCTGAGCTCTGTGGAGTTGTCATCCCACATGGGGATCTACAGGGGAGGACTCTGCCTGGTGCAGTCACAGCATTGTGCCTTCCCTCTGTGGTGTAGATGCATTCGTACATGTGAGGCAGGAACAGGCTTGTGCCAGCGCAGAGCTCCCTTGGGCAAATGCCTCCTAGATGCACAGGAGAGAGAGGAGGCGAGTGTGGGTTTCACCAAGAGCAGTCATGGGTGTCCAGCAGAATAGATTTTTCATTAAGATTAAAAAAAACCCAGACAAAGAATATGGAGGAAAAGCAAAGAGTCCAAGAGGGGCACAGTGCGGCTCCTTTCCAGGGCAGAGGGCAGTAACGATGACTCCTTGTCTGGTGGCTGGGCAGCCATGCAGCAGCAACCTAAGGATGCACCAAACAGCAACCCAAAATTCCCTCTCCCCAATTTCTGCATGGTAAAAGGGTCCTCCAGGAGAGCTGAATCCAGGTGCTACATTATCCTGTGATTCCTCATCTGCATTTAGATGGAAACACTTCATAAAAGGCAGGAGGTGTTAGGCAGAGACTAGCAGTGCAAAGGGCCCAAGGGAGACAGGTGAAGGGCAGATTGCTCCCTGATAGCCCTGCTGAATGCTGGGACTGTTAATGCTGAGAGCAAGCGTGACTGGCCTGTGGCTGGTGGCCAGCTCCAGGGAGGCTGGGTTCTCCATTAACTCTTCTGGGATTCTGGAGCAAAGATGCCGAGGAGGGGGAGCCTGTGCCTCTGCTCAGCTCTGCGGGAGCCTGCCAAGCGTGCAGGTAGCTTGTGTGCAAGTTTCTTGCACACATACTCCGGGACACATGGCTTCCTGCCTGCACTGATAGTGGTGTGGGACCGTGTGCCCTTCAGCAGTGTCTCACCCGCCAGAGCCACTAAATGGTGCAAAGGTGACTGAGACCAGACCAGGGCACGGAGGGACTTGGTGCTTCTTCTGAAGTGGCAGACGTAGCCAGGCCAGCAGCTGGCCCCAGCACTAGCATGCTCCAACCTCTGAGCTGGCTTGCCCAGCTTGTAAACAACTTCTTATTTTTTTTCCACTGGGCTAATCTTGCTCTGTGGGGACAGATAACATCACTGGAATTTTTCCAGTGTCCTTTGCAAGCGCCTCCTGCTTTGGACTTTGGCTGAGACACACACAAATGAGACACAAACTTCCTCAATTGCTTTCTCTTGTTTGCTTTCTTCTGGGCCCGCCGTGCACCCCTTGTGCTGGCTGCTTCCTGCTCTGCTCCCTGCTCCACGCCGGCACCTTGTTCTCAGTCTCGAGGAAGGTGGCAGGGAGGCGAGCCTGGCACAGCCACCTACCTCCCTGGATGTCCTTGTGGGGTTGGGGCCAGGCTGCTGGCAGGGAGCAGGAGGGGGCAGCAGGGTCTGGCCTCTCCTCGCTGATGTCTGCAGAGCCAGTGTGGGACTCGGCAAGGTCCTGCTCAGCATCCCGGCTCTTTGCCCTGCAACTTTGCCTTGCTCTGCTGCGCTTGTGCCAATGCAGCTGTTTTGGGTTTAGACCTGTACCACGGCAGGCGTTGGCTGCACTTTAGCCTTGAAGGGTAAAAAGACTTCTAGTCCTGAAGCAGAGCCAACCCCAATACAGCTGGCGTGGTACCTGACCCCCAGCCCACCCAGCTGTTCCCCACTCTGCCCAGAGATCCCACTTATCACCTGCCCTGAGCACTCAGGGACCTCCCTTGTGGGGTCTGTCAACAGAAAATCAGTGCTGCTTTGGAGAGAGCTGGCAGCCTGAGCACTACCTACCCATGGATGTGCAACCTGAACCTGGCCCAAAGGGCTCCGGGTGCTGCTCCGAGCACGAGCACGGCAGGAGCAGGCAGCCTGCCAGACCGGTTTGCTGGCGCAGCCTCTGACGTGGTACAGGGCTGCACATGTCACCAGCTCCTGCCTCAGCTGCACGTGTGTGTCACCACTCACCTTTTCCCGGTGCTGTCAGCCCTCCACGGCACAGCCCTGTGGCTCACCGCAGCCAAGGACACCAAGGCACCGACCCTGTCCTTCTGCTGGCTGCAGGCTGGGCCATCAGCTTGCACAGGCTTCGCTAGTGCTCCGTTGGTGTTTCCCAGTTCTATCCTTCCTTTCCACCTTGGAGGTTTCCAGGTTTCCGTATCAGTTGGTGTCTGTGGTCCACAGAGTGCAAGCCAGCACACTGAGCCAGCTCTGGTGTCAGATGGGTGGTCCACATGCAATACCACAGGGCTCTGTTCTTGCACAGTCCCTTCTGTCCCATGACTGTCCTGCCCAGGTACCCCAGTATGTCCCTTTCCCTGCTTATGACAAACCAAGGAGTAATCCCCTCTCGTGCCAGCAAGCCATAGGTCTGCTTCGGGTTAAGAAGCTGCTTTGCCTGAGGTCTGGCTTGCATTGCTGCCTGGGCATATGTTTCTGCACACGTGGCCTCTCTGGATGTCTTGGCCACTGCAATTTCCCTCAGGCTGGATTTGAAGCAGAGATGGACAGAGCAGCACTGTGTTTTTTCTGGCGATGAGCCTATTGAGTCAGGCATCATGGGTCAAGGCAACCTCTTCCTGGGTCCCTGTGTGATGCCATGTCCCTCTACCAGTTCCTCCCAGGATGTGGTGCATGGTAGTGGGATCAGTGGAGATGAACAGCTGTGGGGCTTTCCCACCCGAATGACTGCATCCCCTTGTTCCTGCAAGGCACAGTGTCCTCTGGGCCATGGAGTCAGAGAGGTTTTAGGTTATTTCTTCTTATCTCTTGGTGCCTGTGTTGCTGCAGTCTTCAGGGAGATTAGCTAGTGGCGGTTTCTCTGGTCTGCTGAAGTTGTCTCATGCAACTGTCTTGCATTTGGATGTATGGGGTAGTCAGGGTCGTGGTGGTGAGTCTTTGCGGGGGGCTGTAGTGTCATGTTTCTTGCATTATCATCAGAAATAGCTGTTGCTGTTTATCTGTCTTCTCTTTCCTTCACGTTATGCAACCTCCTTTTCAAATGGCAGTGGTTGTTTTCCCTAAGTCAATGTAGCAATGATGCTCTTCATGGCATTTCCAGACCTTCATAGTTATGATGGTGTTTCCCCAGCCTCACTCCTGACCCTCTCACTCCCCTGACTGCGTTAGGGTGCCCAAGTGCTTTTCCACTTTCTAACCAGTCCGAGGGTTGAGCAGGAACTACGGTGAAGCCCTGGGAAGATGTGAGCTTGCGAGTGGGCTGGGTGCCCTGCAGCTCTGGTTCGCGTGGCCAGGGGAGGAAGAGGCTGCGTGACTCAGGGCGACTGAAAGTTTTGTCCTGGGAGAGCCGCCTGGGATCCAGGTCGCTGGGACCTGTTTGTCAGGTTCCTATTTTTGTTATTCATCAGCTCAGTATTCCTGAAAACAAATCGAGTTGTTGTCAGCTAATTGGCAGCACAATTGGAGCGTGGAGGGTGTCCTGCGCAGAGTCCCTGTTTTCGTGGCTGGATTTCAGCTCTGCCGTGACCATGGGTAGTTGCGCCAGTCCCGTGGCTGCCTCCAGCAAGAGCTGCTCCTCTTGGTCCGTGCCGCTGGGAACAGCCCCTGGTGCTGCCGGGGGACCTACTTTCCCACCAGCCTCCTCCAAAGCCAGGGTAGAGCATCACAGACTTTGCCATCAGAAGAGACTTTCAGGCTCTGTAACATGTGGCTGCAGCTTTGTGCATGGCGGGTTGTGCACAGCGGCTGCAGGCTGAGCTTGTGGCAGGGCAGGCAGGGGGGCTTCACTAAGCTTTGGAGAAAAGCCCCTGGGCTTCATCTTCCAGCTGGCCCTTTCCTGCATCAGGGGTGAGCTCTGCTGGACCCTGGCTCGGGCTGTGGGCTGAGGATGGTCTCTGAGTCGTCAGTGGGTTGGGGTAGGACGGGAAAGAGCTGTGGGTGAGTCACTGCTGTGTGGGGGATGAGAAACTGCTGCTTATTTAGAGAAGGGAAAGAGCTGACAACAGGGTCCTACGAGGGCCCTTGACACAGCCTGAACCACCTTGGGAGACTGTAGACACTTCTGGGGAGAAGATATCTGGGGTGGCCATTGCTGTTTCCTTGGTCTGCAACAACTTCTTCCTGGAGCTGGACAGGATATTTCTACTCAGGCCAAGCTTCAGCAGAAAAACCTGCTAGCTAAACCAGGGATTGCACTAAGTATTTTTTAATTAATGGAAAAACCACTGAATGAAAATGTTTATTTTATTTTAAGGAAATAAAGAAATTATTTTTCTTGCATCATCCATTCTCCTTTTTATCATAGTAAAAGCTTATAGGGAGCAGTAAGCTTCCTTTCTTCTGATCTCAAAAATAAAGAAGAAAACACCTGTTGGTCTTTGTGGTGAAAGGACCATAGCTGGGCATATCTCACCGAGCAGCCGTCCTGCTGCTGCCTGCCTGGATTTTAGTCATCTTGTCGTGTCACCAGGGTGGCAGTGACAGTGGACTCAAGCAGCACTGCTGGCCTGGTGCAGTGGACATGTGCCAGATGCCTGGAGGTTGGCCAAAGCAGCGGGGCTTGCGGCCAGAGGAAGCCTTGTTTTCACATGGACGTGTTTTCTTTTTACATAAAGAAAATGGTCTGGATGCTTAAGTGAGTTACCAATTTATTGGGAGTAACTTGAAAACGTGCGCTATTTGAAAATGCAGGTTCTTGGCCAGTATCCACTGAAATCCATGACAGCTATTGGCACATATGATGTTAGGAAAACAGCTCATGTTGCTGCTGCCATTGTCAGGATTAAAATGCAATTGCCCTTTTTGGGAACACTGATTGCTGAAGGCATCTGTTGTGTAAGGGACGAAGTGGTAAAAGCAGTGGAGTGCCAGGCGGGGAGAGAAACCGTCCTCCTGTTTGCTACGGGCCACGCTGTGTGCTTTTGAAAGGCATTTTTAGTTCCCTGCTCTGCATTGTGTTCCTCCTGTCTGGGCTCCAGGGAAGGCAGTGTTGGGATAGTTGGTGCTAGTGGGTACAGGGTGGGGTACAGGAGAGGAGGGAGCAGCTGGTGGTCAGTCCAAAGCGGGGCAAGGAGGTCCCTGGCTTGATGTGGGATGCAGAACTTGGAATCATGGGATGGAATTAAGAAGAGGAAAACGAGAGCTAGACTGTGTTGCAAATCTCCTGCCACAGGCCGGCATCCCGCTGGGGAGCCGTGGGTGCATCTTCACCCAGGAGCTGCAGCAACGCCCACGGTGGTGTTTGGTGGGGGGTGAGCCTGCAGCAGGGCATGGAGGACTGAAGGCATCCCTCCTTCCCCTCCCTTCTCCACTTGCCCCATCTCTCACTGCTGCTGACTCTACAGGCAAGGTTGAGCATGGCCTGTGGGGGTTGTCGCAAGGGATGCTCCAGTGCATCTCAATGGAGAAGTGGCTGAGGCCAGGCTCTGAGGTTCTCCTGTCATCAGGGTCTCTCTGATGCTGCCTGGTGGAGACACGAGACGGCATCAGTCACATGCTGGCACCCCTCAAAGACACCTGACACCAACACCCAAGTGCCGCCAGTTCTGGCCTTAGCAAGGTCTGAGCTGGGCTCTGCAGTTGAGAGCCTGAAATGGGTTTAGGGAAGAGTTGAGGGTCTGAAATGAGAATCTCCATCTTAGAAAACGACAACCCCTGGGAGACACCAGTGCAACGCTGGGTGACAGCTCTGCGTGGAGTTACAGACCTCTCATCTTGGACAGAGGTGGAGGTCTTAGGTGAGACTTGGGCCACCACAACTCTACCTGTATCCCTGTATGGGTGACCATGGCTTGATCACGCTGCACTTTCCAGCAGCACTGTGAAGGCATTCACATCTCTTGGGGTGAAGTAGCTGTGTTAGAGAAAAAAACATGGGGCTGAGCTCCATGACTGCATTTTTGCAGGCCGCTGATTTTTCTTCTCACTGGGATAGTTATCTGCTGTTTTAGGGATTTCCAGCAGCACACAGAGGGGTCCAACAAGTGCTGGAGCTGGCCCTAGGTAAGCAGGGAGGCAGGGAGTTGGGATGGGAAGCAAGATGTCCTCCTTGCTATGGACATGTAGCATTAATTTGGCCCACTCTATCTCATGAAATGCACCCTCAACCTTCGAGATCAGTTTGGACCAGCTCTCAGTCCCCTACCTTGGTTGCACTGCAGTCAACTGCCAGCTGTACTTTGGCCACAGGAGTCCAAAGGGTCCTGCCCTGGGACTGCAGGAGCTAAGCTCCCCCAGCACTGAGCAAATAGGAGCACCAGGCTGCTGGGACCAGGGCAAGAAGAAACAAGCAGGAGCCACATTGCATCCAGGGTGGTGCAGCCCTGGTGGTCTCTGGGACCTCCTCTGGGCATTTCCAGCTGGAGGCTGTTAGGTGAAAGGGTTTTAGGTTTGGACTTGAGGGGTCTGGCAAGGTCCAGCAGGGGTGTGGGGCCTCCACGGTAGCCCATGGGGGCAGAGAGCTGCTGTTGATCTCCCCACATGAAGAGCTGATCCAAGTTGCACAGGTTTCCTCAGCATGCCCAGTTAAGGTCTCCTTTCCCAAGGTTATATGAGCAATGCAGTTTCCTTCTTGAGGTGTAGGGAGCAGGTGACACTTAGCACACAAACTTTGCAGGCCCTCCTGGAATGATCACCTTTCACCGTAGGCAGCATGAGAGAGGCACGTGTTTCATGTTTTCACCTAGGTCTCAGTGTGCGTTTCGTAGTCTCCATTTTATGGCCACTGGGGAATGCTTTTAAGCTTTTGACTGGGTGACCCAGTGTCTGCTCAGGAATGTGGCAGGTGTTGCCTGTGTTTTGGACTGGTTTGTGCAGCATTTGGGTCCCTGAGATTTGGGTGTGTAGGGGGGCCGTGGTGAGATGGCCAGCTGGGCCAGGTGATGCTAGGGGAAGGGGAAGGCAACGCAGGTGAGGGTTTCCATGCACAGGTAGCCTTTCTGGTAGCTGAATGCACTTGCTGTTCTTTCAGTGCTGGGCTGGCAACAAGCACCCGTTCAGCTGTTATCCCCAGGGCAGTTACCTCCAGACACTGTACCTGGGATGCGGTAAAGTCTGTGGCTGCACTCTGGAGGGCTCCGGCCAGAGCACTGTGTTAGAACAAAGTTGCTCCAAACCCTTCAGATCAAGGTCTGATCCACTGCAAAGGTCTACCTGCTCACAAGGGCTGCCCACACTTGCTGTCACAGCAGGACTGGAAGCGTAAGGAATCGCAGGTGACACCTGCAGTGGAAGCCTGTTGCAAGCCCGTAAGTCACTCAGCTCAACAAACCTTGCTGTGGCATCTCTGCTTTGTCCTTCCCCTCCGTGGGCTCCTCTCCCTGGGCCAGAAGGTCCTCTGTCTGCATCAGCTCTGTGCTGCAGGGCGTGAACCTCTCTGGGACCTGAAGGGTCCCGGCTCTATCAGCCTCCCCTCATGTAAAAGATGCTCCAGTCCCTTCATCATTTTTGTGGCCCTGCACTGGACTTGATCCAGTAAGTCCACATCTTTCTTGTATTGCGGTTTGCGCAGCAGCTTCTGGGCTCTGAGATCTTACTGAGATCTCCTCGAGCTTCTGAGCACTTCCTGTTCTTGTGGAAGATGCCTTGATGTGTTCTGCTGCTGATGTCTCTCTGTTATATTTACTATCTGCATTACATGGCTGGACTCACCCCAGGTGCCCATGCCCTTATGCTCCGACCACCGTGAAAAACCCAGGGTCTGCCCGCACTGGGGCAGACTGGTCCGCTGTGGGATGTCCATGCACCCAGCGCTCCTCACTGCATCCGTCTGCTCTGGTTGGGCTCTGCACTGCCCAAGAGGTGTGGGGCACATCAGGGTTTGTTGTGGACCTGGACTGTGCTCAGAAAGGGGAATGAGGGGTGTCTGGGATGATGGGGTACCCTCAAGGCCAGGACAAAGCATGCCAGTAGATGGGAAAGTTCATTGGAGACAACTTGAACTGCTGCAGCTGCGGTGTTTGGACTGTGCAATGTGTGAGCAATGAATTACACATGGAAATGAGGGAAGGGGAGAGAGGTGGCCCCCCTCCACTGGCTACTTTTGTGGGGTTAAAAGTATGAACAAGTTTTGAAGCTGGTGACAGAAAGGAGCAGGAAGAGGAGATGTGAGGGTTATAAATATCTGACTCTCAAGGGGCAAAGCAATGAGATACTAGTTTCCATGAACAGGCTCCTGGAGTGTGACACCCTCTTCCCTCTTCACTCTCTGGAGCATGGTTGTGCTCCAGATAACAGAAACCACTGCTGATTTCCTGAACTCACTATCTTTGTAATGAAAAACCAAATGGCAGCAGTTTATAAATAAGGCTTAGAGAAAAGAGCTGCTATTCTGAGAAGCAATGAAACCGGCAGCTTTCCCAGCTCAACACTTCAGTTCTGGTTCACAACAAACTCAAGCCACCCCAGAAAGAAACCTGAAACCTTTCACAAAGAGGAAAGGAAAGTGGGACTGGGCTGCAGAGGAGGCAATGGAAGTGGCCTGCAGAGAGGCAGGGTCCTGGATGCCAGGGGCTGCCTCCCTTCCCCACTTCTGCTGGCTCCATGCTGTGCTTACCTCTTCCTTCCAAGCTTCACCAGGGAACCTACCTGCATCCTGGGAGAAGCCCACAAACACAGCTACCCACTAGACCTGCTGCTCCAGAAAACACAGCTCTTCTCATTCACTTTGATTTTGCAACCTGGGACGCTTCAGGGCTCTGGGCTATATGCTAATACCAAGGGATAATACTCTACCTGGCACCACGTTGTGGCCAGATGTCCTCATGTTCCAGAGGAAACCATCAGCAAGACAGCAGGAACTGAATTGAATGCAGGGATGTCTGCTAAATGTTTTCTTAGAGTTCACCATGCATCTGGCCACAGAGTCAACCCTGTACTGGGACTTCTGTGTACTGCTGCACCTTCCCCGAGATGGGGTATGAACCTGTGTCTAACACGTGTAGCTGAGCCAGTCCTGAAGTGATGAAAGCCCACAAACATGCGTGGTGAAGTTTGGCTAAATGTGGTCCTGGCACAGTGGAGCAGACCTAACAGGGTGGCTGTGAATGGGGAGGCCCTAGGGGAGGATTTTCCTGAAGCCTCACCACTTCAGGAAAGACTGGAGAGTGTTTTGAGATGAGCAACCACCAGCAGAGCCCTGGTGGCTGGAGGTGTTGGAAGGTTTATCCTGGAGAAGGGACAACTGAGGAAGGCAGGAGAACAGTCTGCAAATACACAGAGGACTGCTGTGAAGGTGAAGGGAAGTTCTCTCTGCTATGTCCATGGTGCCCAGCAGCTGACCAAGAGGCTTCAACTGCAGGAAGGAGGATTCACATTAGACCTAAGGAAGATCTTCCTGCCTGGAGACAGCTCTTAATCTTGTAAGAGGTTTAAAATACAACAATGCAAGAGTAGCTGAGCTGCCTGGGGTTGAAAAGCAGACCTGTCTTCATCCGAGGCCCCTTCTAGTCCCAGGGTGATGCCAAGTGCAGTCTATGAGCTTCTGTGGTCCAAGAATATTGTAGGGTGTGTTGGGTCAGGGTCTGCTGAGTTTCCAGAGTGGAGCATCTGCCCTTTGCTACTTGTTGTGTGGAAGTTTTACAGTTCAGGCCAAGAGAGGACAAAACACCAAGCTACCAGCTGCCATATGGAGCACGAGGCATCCTGAAGGAGCTTCCTCCAGGGCAGAATAAATGACTGTGCAGATAGCTGTGTGGCCTGAGACTTGTCAGTATTTGCATTTTCAGAAGGCCATATATCTCGCTGCTTCTTGCTATCAGGGATTCACCCTGCTGCACCTTGATAGGAGCTGTCTGGCTTATGGACCTTCCCCCAGCCAGAGCTTTGGGTTTCCACAGGGCAAGACCTTGGGTGCAGAGGCTTCTGCTGAAGGCACGGTCAGACCCAGGCAGGCCAGGACACAGTTTTATGCTGGAGACTTCCAAGCTCAGAGTGTAACAGGGAAGCAGAGCCATCTCTTCTGGAAAGCAGGTACACCCCCATCCCACCCTCCCACCCCCAATCTCCAGAGAGGAGCAAAACCTGGCAGAGTCCCACCTTGCAGCAAAACAGCCCCTACTTTTTGTGCAAGAACAGATGATTTCCAAAATGTCCCCAGCTCTGGCTGTGCAATCTTTGGGCTTTTGCAAGTTACAGTATTGACAGAACAAGTAGTTAAACAAATACTATCTTGTGCTGTAACGTTTATTATTGTAGGCCACAAACCACAGGCAGCTTGGCCTGACTCCAGGAGAGAGACCTGCGTAAATATTCCCATGTTAGCAGTTATCTTCAAGACGCAGCCTCAGCTTGGGTCTTTCCCAGAGAGGATGGCAAGATAATGGTTTACAGACAAAGGCAGATCGTCTCAGCACACTGCCAGCAGAAGCTGGGGCCATGGAAACCTGCTTCCTGGTCTTCAGGGCTTCCTCTTCTGCAGCTCCCAAACCCAAGCAGGAATATTCAGGCAACACATATGCACACACATATACATGGAGAGAGGGACAGCAGGCTAAAGGAGGCTGTATGGTGTACTTGTTGGCAGCCCCTGTGGGCTCAGCTTTGAGGAATGACACTAGCAAAATGGCAAAATCCATGCCAGTTTTGAATTCTGTCACATCAAAAACCTTTCCCATGTTCCCTGCTGGGATATTGGAACCATCAGCTCATTGCAGCCAAGATGATGGATTCTGCTAATCAAAAAAAGGTCCTAAATATGGAGCTGTACCACAGATTTCACATATATCTCATATATTGTGTCTATAAAGTAAAATGCTATTTGGTGTAGTCCTTTTTGGTTACCCTGCTGATGCCTCTGACACTACAGACAGGATGGGATGGGATGGGATGGGATGGGATGGGATGGGATGGGATGGGATGGGATGGGATGGGAGGAGCGGAGAGAGTGCAGATGGACTTAGCCATTTGCTAGCTGCTTTCTCTGAGGCAGGACAAGATGCCGAACCCTCAGGGCTTCCTGCAATCACGCTTTCAGAGGCATGCATGCAACCCTGGATGCTCCCCTGGAGATGAATGGCCACTTTTTGTGAATGGGCATTCATAATGACTGAGGAGGAAGTTTTCAGCCAGAGCAGATAACTGAGGGTGGCTCAGATTCAAGCGTGCTTGGTCCTTGTAGAAGATTGACCAGTTCTCCCCTATCTCTGAGCTGCTGAAGGCACGTAATGATTGAGCATGCGACACCTTATTGCAGTTCAGTAGCCCTGTGGACTCAGGCACTGATGTCAGGAGTTGCAAAGCTGCATATTTTAAGATTAGATGTCCCAGTGCTGAGCATTTACCTAGATCCTCCCAAAGATCCAGCGTTTTGCAATATGGGAATAGAAACCGTGTCTTGCCTTGCAGGGATGCAGTAGCAATAGGAGTATTGGTGGTTGTGTGAAGATCCAGCAGCTGCTGGTGCAGAGGAGGGTGCAGGTCTCCGTGGATGGTTCTGCCTGCACAGCCCTTGCGGTGCAGGGCTGAGCGCTGTTATTGTGTCACACTTCCCTGCTGCCCTCCACGGGAAGCGTGTTATGAAAGAGTTGAGCCGTTATAGTCGCCTTCACTTGGCTGGCACTCAGGTTGCATTGGCTTTTTGTTCCTAATTCCTTTCCTGTTTAAGAAAACAACTGCATTTTTTTTTCTCTCTCATCTCTGGTGATCCTATGAATGTGTTTCCTTTCTGGCCACATGGCCTGTAACCAGCTCCGGGCTCCAATGCAATTGAAAACTGCATGTAAACAAGGTTGAAGACTGTAGCCCTGCAGAAATGAAACTCCTTGGACCTGTCCTGATGGGCTTTGAGTGTGGTCTGATTTCACATGAGCGTGGGAGGCTGTTGGGGTTCATTCCTGAACCAGTAACACCACTATAGGTCTGACATCCTCAGAAGCAGTGATGTAATGATCTGACACCCAAAATCAGCTCTGTGGCTGCTCCAAAATGTCTATGGGAGGGTAGTGGGTGCTGTGGCCATGCCTCTCATATGCAGACAGGCTGTGCTCGCTGTCTCTCCACAGCGCCAGGAGCCAGCTGCACTGCTCAACTGCCAGTGGCTGGAAATGCTGATGGAGAAACATGGGATGAATGTTAATCCCTCAAAGCAAAGCTTGGTTGGCCTCTGCAGGGTGCATATGTGCCACCTTGATATTTGGGAGGGAGGGAGCAAGTGGTGTTGGTGGAGCCATGAGAGTCGGGACAAGTGAGCAAACGGTCTTAAAACAGCACAATCATGACAGCTGCCTGCAGAGACTATTACAAAATGCCAGGTCTCAGTCAATCCTGCTGATTTCTTGGGCATTAGTCCTGCCCTGGGAGAACAAGATAGAGTTTTCTTCTGTCATCCCTTCCGTTGCACAGCGAGCACTATTTGAAAGACCTGCAGAACAGACAGTGACCTTAAAGTAAACATTTCCCCCATTGCACCTTTGTCACAGGCTTTAGACATCATTTCTGGAAAGTAAACTCAAGCCTTGGTCTCTGCACAGCTGCACAGTGATGCTGTTGCTGTCTCTCCTCCTTGGGACGATGCTGGTGGAGCTCTCTCTGCATGCTTTCCTTAAGCTGTGCGGCTGCAGAGCCAGGACGCAGGAGGAATGAGCAAAGAGCATTTTTCTGGTGGACTAACTTTTCAGACACAGCATGTTTACTAACCATGAGAGCCTACCTCCCTCCCAGAAATGGGTCTGATTTAGGTGGAACAGCTCAAAGAGACAGGAAGGCCCATGGCTACAGTGGACCCAGCCCACGCTGACCATTTCCAGCTCGGCTGGAAGAGCCAATTCCATGTTCATGGTGGAAGAATAAGAAATAAGTGGTTTGTCTCCTCTGGTGGGGGTTGTAGCGAATACACTATTTTCCTGTGCCTGGGGCAGCACTGGCTACCTGACATGCTTTTTAGGTAGCAGCAGTACTTCTTGACACAGATTCAGCACATCAGGCCACAACTGGGTCACCTCAGGGCTGGCTTGCAGCCTTCTTGATGAGGGCCAGCCTTGGGAAGGATGCAGCAGGTTAGCTCCTCCAAGGGGCTAGCTGCTCTGAGCATGTCCAGGCTGGGCTCCATGGGGCCCCTGCGTCCCTCTGGGTTGAAAGGTAGAAATTCTTGGCTATGTGCCTCTCCCATCCACAGGAGAGCTTTTCTGGGCAAGCTTGGCCCGCTGTAGGCCTGAGAGAAATGGGGGAAAAAAGTACTGGTGGGGTTGTTTGTGGTGAGGTGCCAGAAAGATCATCACCTGTTGTGTCCTGTAGGCTGCTCAGAGGGCTGATTGCAGGACACAGCTAAGGGTGAGGATACCTCCAGGTCAGACGGAACTGAACTGGAAATGAACATTACTGGGCTTGGAAGTGGACTTATGTCGGGGCCAGAACTGGCTGGAAAAAATTTCCTGGAACTTGTATTGCCTCAGCCTATACAAATCTACCAAGAAATCATGGAACTGGGCCAAATGAAGCAGAATTCATTCAGGAAAAAAAGCTCAGAGTTGTAATTGAACCTGTTTCAGAGCTCTTTTGGAGTGAAATGTTTCCATGTTTCCTTTTGAAGTGGATGTTTTGAGATCTCAATATTTTCCTGCTTTATGTGATAGCAGAAAATCACTTACAGTTCAGAGTAGAAAGGGAAACTTGGAATGACCTAAAATATTGAATGTGAAATTTTGTTTCCATGTCTTTTATCCCAGCTGATACCAAAGTCAAATTCTGACATCTTGAAATCCCTGGTGGAAGGGAACTTTGCACTCTGCACAGCTTCCCTGTGGCCCAGAGAGATGAATGCATGTCACCCCTTGTCAATGATTTGCTCTGACTCTTCTGCTCTTCTTTAGACTATGCAGAGCAGCAGGTTTTGTCCTTCCCTCCTGTGCAGCAGTGTCCTCTGCATCTTGGTGATCGCTTTCCTTGCTCAGTGCATCTGGCTACGTGGAGAGCAGCTTGCTTTGATCACACAGAGCACGAGGAGAAGGGAAAAGGAAGATGGAGGAGGGAGGAAGAGGGGTCAGATGGTGCGAGATGGAAATGGAAGGAGGCAGATGAGGAGGTGGCAGCAGAGAAGAGCAGAAATAGTCCCAGGAAAGGCTCCTTATCCCATCTGTATGGTGAACATGGTCCTACAACCTCCTCCCCAGGGCCTGTGGGTCCAGGAGCGTGCTGAGAATATCTCCCGCGGTGCCAGCTCCCGGTGCAGCCCTGGGTGTACAGAGGTTGTTTTTCACTGAGTGTAGGTTTTTCCCCAAGTTTGTGCAAGACGCTCTGAGAGTGAGCTATAAATACCGCAGTGCTTCCTGTGCGGCTTTGCAAGGAGGAAGCTGCTTCCCCAGCAGGGGAAGAGGCAGCAAGCGTGCTCGGGGGTGCAGGCAGCTGTGCATGTCGGGGGGTGGGGAGACGGGGGCTCCGTTGTGCAAGAGACCCCCTCTTCCTGAGGTAGGGAATGGCGACTTTCATCCAGCCAGGGTGGCAGAGCCAAGCCCTGTTGCTCCATATCAGACAGGCCATATTTTGGTGTTTCTAGAAAGCAGCATGTGGGGAAGCCATGGTGGGCTTTCTGGGGGCCAAGGCAAGACGAGAGGAGGGTGAGGTGCATTCAGAGACTTGTGCTAGGAACTGACAACGAGGTCCTGCTGGGGACAGTCCCAGCCCCTTTCTGACCGAGGTCCGTTGGGTGAGAAGATGCTGCTTTGAATGATGCAGGAGGTGGCACTTCTGGAGAGGTGCTTTTGGATTGACTCCAGTGGATTTGCACCTGCTGAGATCTCTACAGAGGTGAGGAGAAAGGGCCACATCTCACTCCACCGCCACTCCCCTGGATCCACTGCCCAGCTCCTGCTGACAGCCCTCGGGGCAGCAGAGCTCCCCGAAAGGAAGGGAAGATGTGTCGGGGTGATTGTACCTGACCCACAAGCAGGTGACGGAAAGTACCTGGTGAGACACCCACAGGCCACCCAGTGCTCTCCCACCAGTGTCCAAGGCTGCTGGAGAGTCTCTGGGGCTACACTAATGGTATGAAGGTGCCAGTCAAGCTCTGGACCCTCTCTGAGGTCTGCTTTGGCTGCCTCCAGTGCTACCATCTCTTTGGCTTCCCACAGCAGTTTCTGCAGTGATGTCTGGGCTGGCAGGGCAGCAGATGTGGGGGCCTCAGGAGGACCTGGTGCTGTTACTGTCAGGCTGTGGAGAGGAGCCCTACTGCTGCTGGGCAGACTGGGAAAAGCAGGCACATGCCAGGGCTGGTTCATGAGCCCTGGGCCCCAATGTGCAACCCATGCTTGGGGATGTGTCTAAACAGGAGCTCTCCCTTGGGGACTGGGGTAGGTATAAGTTGGGGAAACTGGTCCGGAGCCCCATCCCCATGGTGCTGCTGCCATGGCAGATTTGGGCTGCTCTCCCAGGCAACACAGGGACTGTTCAGGCGAGCACACATCGGGATTGTGGGCAGAACTTGGTCTCCTCAGTTCTCTGGTGAGAGATGTAGGTACATAAATGTCCTTTGGGGAGCCGGGGGGGACTGGACCAGCCCATCCAGCTGATGAACCTCACTTTCCTGGTGATCCAGCTGGGAGAGGGGAACGGGACGGTTTCTTCACTAGGAAATGCACTTGGGTCAAAAGAACCACCAAAAGGATTTGTAGCGTTAGGCTGATATTGCCAGGATTTTCACCTGAACATGAAGCATGGGGAAACTGGGCACTGTTCAAGGGAGCAGGTGAGGAGAGGCGTGCTCTGCCCCAGTTCCCTTGCCGAGGACCTTTCTGGGGACCGAGTCCTCATCTCCATGGCTCAAGCAGCAGAAAGCAAGATGCGGGAAGGCTGAGCTCTCTCAAGGCCTGCTGGTGATCTTATTTCACTTTTGTGTAATATGCATCAACGGAGCAGAGAGAAAGACACTGTCTCTGGGTGTCTGGAGGAGTGTGAGGTGCATGCTGCAGTGGTCCTTAGGAGAAGCACAGGACAGAGGCACAGAGGGGGAAAGGACTTGCACCTTCGAGTCCACTTCTGTTTTGTGTCCACCACAGGGATTTGGCTGCCCTTGCCGTGGAGACAAACCATCCGTTACAGCTGTTGGCAGGAGCGGAAACCATTCTTCGAGCCTCCTCAGAGTTTGCAAGCAGCACTGAACAGCTCTGCTGCTGCACCCACACCTCTGTGCCTGTTCCCCTTCTCCTTCCCTCACCTTTCTGCCTGCTCTTCCCCTCCCCTTCATCTCCCACAGCCTATGAAGGTCTGCCTGGTCCATTTGTGGCCACCACAAGAAACAAGTTTTTGCACTCTTCATGCCTCTCCAATACTTCTCCGCAATATTTTGCTCTTGTTGGGCAGTATTGCAGCCTGGGAGACTGATAAAAAACCTAATCCTGACAGCACCTATGAGGGACATGGCTAGATGGGTTCCTCTTCACATTTTTGGCAGCTCTGGAAGTTTTGAGTGGCACTAAGTAATGGGTGATTCATAGCAGGGGCAAGGAGGCTTGCAGAATCACTGAAGTACTGGTGGACAGACGTCTGGAGGTCTCCAGTCCAGCCTCACACTTGGAGCAGAACTATCCCCAGCACTAGATCAAGCTGGCTGTGTCTTTGTCTAGCTTAGTCGTGAAAAATTCCAAGATGAAGATGAGATAATGATCTCCATTTTCATGCGGGCCTCTGTTAGGTTGCCCTTAGCCTCCTCTTCGCCATGCTAGCTTAGCCCTGCTCGTTCAGCCTCTCCCTCTAGCACTGTGCTCCAGGTCACTGGGCTGGGTGTCCAACATTGGTCCCCGTATTCCAGGCGTAGCCTCAAGTAAGGCAGATAATAACTTCCCTCAGCCTGCCAGGCACGGTTCATCTACTGCACTCCAGTTTATGGTTTGCCATATTTGCAAGAGCGTGCTGCAGGTTTCTGCTGTATCAGGCAGAGCCTGAATCAGAAGGAGGCACCAAGTCAACATTGCATGCCATTTTGTGAGGAACTTACCTGAGGTTTTGCATTTGGGAAGCCCCAGGACTCAAACTGAAAGCAAAATTGTTACTCATACAAGTTCTGGTCCCCAGGGAAGCTCCATCCACAGGTGATGCCAAGCTGAATCTTAGCTGTCACTTAGGAAAAAGGGTCTTGGATGGAGACACTTTGACAGAAGCATGACCTTTTCAGGCTCAAGCATAGATGGCAAAGCACAGCAACCTAGCTTTCCCATGATTTTTAATAATTATACTTTAAATGGTCTTTAAGCCAATTTGATGATATGGGGGACTTCAGATTTTTGTTAGGCTGGAAGTGGCAGCACTGTGTTTACTGTTAAATAACAGACTGACGTGAGATGAGGGATCAGGAGTGGCAGGGGGAAGGAGACTGACAGGTTTTTTAAATGGAAAATCTGCCAAAATTTATGTCTGTTGACAGAATATTTCTAAATTATAAATACTTTATTTCCTAAGACAAGTGAACTTGGGAAACTAGCACAGACAGAGAAAAAGCTGTTCCATGGTATGATCCTCATGGGAAGATGGTCCTGTGCTGGGGCTTCAGGTGTGGCTATGCCCTGACCTGATTGCATTTGCCCACCTGGGACCAATGCATAGCATGGGGACAGGGGCAGGGGAGGTGCAAGGAAACCCTCCAGAAGTCTTCCACTGACCAGGTTCCCCGTCAGGGAAAGCTGATGAGACAGGAGGGCAATTTGATTTTTTGCTTGCTTTTTGTCAAGAATAAAAGATAGAAGGTTTTCTGAGCCCATCACTGAGGGAAGTCACTTTGCGATGAAGAGCTTTCCTGCCAGCTGAACATGTGTGCTAAGTAAAACAACTAAAAAGCAAAGAATGAGTACTACCACAGCTAGGCTTTCCTCCTGGGAAGTGGTAGTGGCGCTTGCTCTGCTCTGCTCATCACCATGCAGCTGAGTCTCTCGGTTAACCATAGTCTCTTCTTTGCAGAGCAGGTAATGGAAAAATAGTGCATGGGAGATCACGTCTGGATTCCCACTCACCTTGCAAGAAACAGGATAAGCTGAGAGATACCTTTGTTGTTCAGCCTTGAAGTTTTCTTGGGGACGATGTCCCCAGCACTACGTGGTTCCTCAGTTTTGTAGGAAGAGGCAGGACATGGTCCAACGGTTGGCAGCTGAAATCTTCACATGGGGAGGCAGGCTCTGATTTTAAGCAGTGCGAGTCACGAAACCCTGAGAACCACTGCGGGGGCCAGCCTAGAGAGAGGTGGCTTTTCCACATCTATGTTAAGCAATACCTCCGAGGACCAATGCTTTGGCCAGACCCACATTCCTGGGCTCATCATGTCCTACAGGAGAAGGTCAAACTGGCTGAGGTCAGCCCCTTATGGCCTTATTTTCTTGCTGAGGCACAGGAAGGCTCCCCAGCTGTATCTGCTGTGGGATGCTTCATGTCAGCGAAGGGCAGGAGATCTCAGAGACCTCAGGAGTGCGGTGCTCTGGGACCGTGTGACGAGGCGTGTGCTGCAGGTCAGGTCTGATGAGGGAGGCTTTCCCAGTGCAAAACAAATCCAAAGAGGGGATGCAGATGCATGATGTGTTGGGAATGCTAATGTGACGAGGTATTTGCAGAAGCTGCAGTTTCTGGCTCATGCTGCTTGAAAGAACATGATTCTTCCAGTAGTCAAAAAATAACAAAAAACCATGAATCACATGAGAGTCCTGCTAACGAGCCCAGGAAAATCAAGCAGTCTGGGGCTGCCTGAGGAGAGCGAAAGGGCTGTGTGAATCCTGGGTGAGCAGACACCTTCCTGTGTGCGTGGGCAAGGAGGCAGGACTGCGGCAGGGGCTGGATGAGTGGGTGTTGGTGGGGAGTGCAGGCCTGGCTGACCTGCTCTGGTGGAGACCAGGACATGCTGGAGGGGAAGGAGGAAAGATGGGCTGTGGACAAGGACTGGGAAATGGAGACTAATTGTTCCTCACTCATCTCCTCCATGTTGCAGCCCCTTTAGCATCTCTCTGTATGTTTGCTGAGAAGACGTCATGAAAAACAGCTGCAGCGTGACCCAAGGGCTGACCTGCTTAAACAGGCTTAGTCGCTGTTTCCCTGAACTCCTGATGGTTTGGACCCAGAGAGCCTCCGCTGCACTGTACAAGGTGTGTCTCAGCCAGCAAAGGGTGTGCTTTCAGAGAGCCCGCCAACTGCAGTGGCTCTTGCAGGAAAGCTCAGTGCCTACATCTGATCCATTTTTCAACCTGATGGAGCTCACTGAGTGAGAATCAGCCAGGACATGTGGCTGGCTCCTACCCATGGGGGTGAGAAACCCCCTGGAGACAGAGTTCATTCTGCCCTATGGACAAATGCAAATATTTTCACATCATTGGAAAGCAAAATGAAAAACCACCTACTTCCAGAGGTAACAGCTCAGGTGGTGCTGAGCTGATGGCAGTCCTCACAAACCCACGATAGTCCCAGGATCCTATTAAAAGCATTGGCTGTGGTTGCTCAGCATATCACAGCTCTCTAGTTGTAGCTGTAAGCTCTTGTTCATCTGCTGTTTCCTGTCACATTATTGCTCCCCCAAAAATGTCTGCTCTGAGCTTGGGTCCCCCATTGAACCTAATGAGATCTTAGTGTACTCCACCTCTGTGCAACACTTTCCACAGCCACTGAATCAGCTTTGTAGTCCCCGGGGGCAGGGAACTGCTGCCCCTTGTCTTGGCACCAGTGGTTCTAGGGCTTTTTCCTCTGCTTTTGTGGCGGCTCCTCCTACTCCTGTAAGGCAAGAGGGAAGAAGTGTCTTTATATCCCTGCCCCAGAAAGGGGAGCTACAAGAGAGAGGGAAATAAAGACAGAAATGTGGCAAGAAAGCCCAGGAAAAAAAGAGCTCAAGATTTTGGTGGAATCTGGGAGTGCAGACTTTGCATTTTTGACAGGCCGGGGGAGACTGTGGAGGAGGGGGATCTTGGATAGTGTTTAAAGCACAGAGATGGAGGTGATGGAGAGAAGAAGCACATCCCAGTCTTTTGCTGGGCACACAGCCCCTCTTTGTCTTGCAAATGGTGTGGGGGGAAAGAGCAGGCTCAGCACCAGCTCTGCTCCGACCAGCACCTGGGGTTCTCTACCTTTTGTATCCATGCTTGAAAATGCATTGTTTCCCTCTGCTGAGATGTGTGCTTGCCCAGGAAAAGTGTTCCTGCACCTCAGTCCTGCCAGCCCTCTGGGCTCACTGCTTGCCCCTTGCTCACTGCTTGTCCTCCCATCACACTGCTCCTGGGGTGGGAACAGCATGGAGAGCCAGATATTACCCCTGCAGGACCTCAACACCCAGACTTTGCTATGGCCAGTCTCAGCTTTTCACCTCATGGACTTTGCTTTGAACTTCAGCACTGCACAGCTCAGAAACCTCCATTATTGGGTGCTTGCACCAGGGTGAGTGAGAAGGACTTGCTTTAACAACCCAGCACCTCAGCAGGAGGGCTGACCTTTAGGTTCCTCCTGCCACGCTCTCCAGCCCAAGTGGTCCGGGAAGCCCTTGCCTGGGCAGGTCCATGTTCATCCACTCAGGCTCTGGGTAGATTCATGCCACTTCTGTGATTTGGAAATGTTTCCAGAAGCTCTGTTTCTTCACCCTCTGAGTCTGTTATGCAAAGGACACACTGTGGATCGTACTGCACTGCAGGTTGTCTGCTGATTTATCTCCTGGGGATGGACCCTCTGGGAGATAAGGGCTCTGGTACAGATTCTGCCTCCTGCCTACTGTCAGGAGGCTGCCTGGCACTTTGCAAGAGCAAAAAAATATGTGTTCTGCCATGGAAAGGTACAGCTTGTGTTATGCCAAGGACATACTGAAGAGAAGGAACACAGAGTGCAGGCAGAGAGGGGGTGAACTGTACCTTACAGACATCTCTTTCATACATCCATTTCACATGGGAGGAGCTAATCTGCGTGAGGTTTCTGTGACACTGCCATGGCTCCTGCCCTTGGTGGCATGTTCCTGCTTGCCTCTGTACCAGTGTTGGCTGAGCTAATTTGGGGAGTTGGTCAGGCTGAAAAGTAACCTGCAAAAACTGCTTTGTGTTCGGCCAAATCAGCCCCATGCCACGGCTGTTTGCACAGTCAGAGTCAGTCCCCTGGTGCAATGGAAGAGGCTGTGTCACAGGGGCCGGGGAAGGGTGGGTCCTGCCTTGTTGAAATTAGAGGAGTTCAAATTGCCAGAGGACTGCCTGCATGGTGTTGAGGGGAAAGAGGAAGCAATTAGTCCACAAATCCCCTGGGATCTGTTAGCAGCAATCCACCTGGTTCCTGACCCAAACCCAGCTCCCACTGCCTGTGAGCTGACGCGGCTTCACCTGCCAGATGATACGCACCTGGCTTGAAGGTAAATCTCTTCGCTATCTCTTGCTTGGGTTATTATTAAAGGTCAGGGTCCTGAGGAAGCTCGGTGCTGGTGTCTGCCTGGGTAGGCTACACCAGGTCTGGAGGCGCAGTTTGACCGGGATGCATCAGGAACTGTTAGTCCTGACAATGCAAGTGGGCAGATCGGATCAGGCTCTGCTGATTCTGCTCCGAGGAACAGGAGGGAAGGAAGCAATTTCTGTAAATTTAGTAAGAAAGTCCTTAAATCTAATTGCTGGAAGTGGTTAGGGAAGCTGACAGACTATAATCAACATCGTGACTTTTTTCCGGCTCATCAACAATGCCAGAGCTCCTCGGCTGCGCTCAGTGCAGCTCTGGTGCAGCCTGGTGAAAAATGACAGAAAACCTCACCTGCCCGCAGATCGTCCCCACCTGCAAGGAGCAGCCCAGCGCAGACCAAATGCAAACAAGGAGTGTGTAAAGACCTCTGGCTGGAGAGCAGCCAGGAAAGTCTGTTTAGATGGTGTGTCCAGATTAGAAAATTGATGATAAAATATTTTCAGAGGAAAATTATGCACAAACAACCATAGCAAATGGGAAACTCAGGGCCCAAGTTAGGTTTAAAATGTCAGTGGCCCTTCTGAGACGTGAGCTGTCCTAATGACAGTGCTGTGGCTGTGTGTTAATTGAGAATATAAAGGGGTGATACAGCTCTGAAGGACAGTAGGAGTGATAGCTATTGCAGAAAGAAATTTCTCAGAGAGAGCTATAGGCAGCAAGGTCCATTATTCCTGAGAAAGTATTCTTGAAATGTAGTATCTCCATGAGATTTCAGAGGATTTCATCTATATCAGAGCCTGGGAGCACGTGCTGTTTCATTGGTGTGATCAGCAAGGAGAAACACTACCTGATGCTGGATGGCCACTTCTTCTCTGTATTAACGTTAACTCATGTACTAATAAACAATTTTCTGGCAAATTCTCAGAAATTTCATTTTTGCACCTAGAAAAGAGTCACTCAGAGAATTACAGAATATTCTGTGTTTTTCATATGTCATGCAAACTTGCACACCTTGGGAGGGGGAGGCTACATTTCAGCCTCAATGACTGAATCACCAGGACACAGCTGCTTTGTGATCTCACATAATGTAGGGTGACATCACATGACTTAATGTGACATAATGCAGCATAGCATGACATCTAAACTTTTTATTATGTGGGTTTTTAATGCACTTAGCAGAAGTCCAGGCACATGTTGAACCTCATTTGCACAGGCAGGGTGTAGCTGTCAGTGGGACTGATCACCATTTGGAAAGCAAAGGGCTTGTTCACATCTCTGGGGACCAAAGTCATGTGCTGTGCTGGTACTGCTGAAAGGAGTTTTCTGCCAGAAAGCAACAGGTTTGAATTTCAGTGGATTGTAGACTTCTAAGTCCCTCTGGCTCACTTAAAAATCCTGGCCTTAATTCCTTCATTACAAATCATCTGAAGTCCCTTCATTTAACACTGCTGAGAAGCAGAGCAGAAAGGGGCAGCTGTTCATCAGGTTAAGTCAAAAAAAGGCAGGAGCATCTTGGGCAAGCCGAGACACCAGTGGGGTGCAGGGAAACGGGTTATTCACAGTCCAGCCAGTGACTCCTTGAATTTTCAAAAATGCACAACACTGATCAGGGCAGGGACAGGGCCCTCCTCGACCAGCCATAATTTTGAACCCCTCTTTCATGAGAAGTCTGACCTGTCCTGGATGGAAGGTGTCTGACACCCTCCAACGCTCTGCTTCTGCTCTTTGGCAGATGACTGCACCCTGGTTTCCAGGAGAAACCCTGAACAGGCAAGAGTCCCTGAACCCCTGTGAGGGCTTCTCTGCTAAAGCTGTGGGATGGCATATTTGGCCATTGCTGCAGATGAATCAGAGGTCTCCACCATTCCAGACACATGATGCTTGGGCCCATGCCTCAGTGATTCTGTAAGTTCAATCAACAATTATGCTGTCCTGTGGCTGTCAGTGATGAAATCCATGCGCTATTGCCCAACATTCAGATCAACTGGTATTATGCCAATGCCCATAGTTTTCCCTTTTATCACCTTGGAAAGTCACTTGCAGTAGTTTGAATCATGTAAAGTGACGGTTCAGAGTTTGGTTCAAGCCAAAGCTATGCAGAGGTCTAAGATCTATAGGGCCAAAGGTCCAACCCCTTGTCTCCTCTGCAGGGACTGTGTGATATCTTGCTTGCCCAGTGGGCAGCAGGACACAGAGCAAAGGTCTAGCTCCTTCCTGTGCTGCAGGCTGGGCCGGTCGGATGGGTGTGGGGGCATGTAGTGGGCACAGCCCATCCAGCGGGGATCAGCCTCCATGGTCTGCTCTGGTGAAATCTCTAAAGCTTTAACTTCATGCAGTTCAACTGAATGGCAGCTATTCACAGCTCCAGGTAAACACTGGGAAGAGCTCCAAGTACTCACCATGGCTCAGACAAAGACTGCTGTGAAGAAAAAGTTTTAGTCCCTTAAGGGCAGGATCCCATTAAGATGGAATTCGAAGAGTTTCATTCTGATGCTTTTAACAAACACAGGCAAATGTGGTAATTCCCCTAAATGGGAATGGAAACCCTTGGGACTGGCTGAGCTAAAGAATGAGCTTGTATATAGACAGCGAGCCAGGTGAGGACTCATCCTGGTCCTCCCAAGACCAGAGGGGTCCTTGTCTTGGCTCTAATGAGAGCTGGACGGCACCTTGCTTAGCAAGCATCCTGCAATTTTGAATACAAAGCAACACCCCGTGTGGTGCTGGTTAACAAGCCGTGTGAAGTCTGTGGCCATGGTGGATGTGAACACACTGAGCCACAAGGAAGTAGTTTAAAGCTTGTGCATGAGGGATCATGGCTGCGAGGAGGTGGTGTGGTGGGGGGAGACCTGGCTGTTCCCAGCGACCCCAAGCTGCAGGTCATAGCATCTGGGTTACTGGGAGTGTGGCGGGGCAGGAGAAAGAGGAAGTCCTTGGGAGCTGGATGGGAGTCTGGGCAGGTGCGGCAGAAAACTCCATCCCACGGATGGTTACACTGCAAAGTGACCCCTGGCTGGCATCCCGCAGCAGTCCAAGTTGGGGTCCATGGAGCACCCAGGCAGGAGCTGGCATGGCACAGCTGGTCTGGTTCCTCCCCAGCCCTCTGCAAATGCCATCACAGTTGCTGCCCTGTGAGATGTGTTTTGCTGGAACATGCAGCACGTCCAGTTGCCCTGGGGTGGTTCTCCATGGAACAGGCGTGTGTGCCTGTGCGCTTTCTTATCTGCTCTGGTGAGAAATTTTCAGGCTGGCCTTTCTGTGGTGATGACCTTGCAGCCCGATCCTGGGCGCAGGTCTCTAGCAATGCAGGGAGACCTACCGTACCCAGCAGAGTCACTGGGCAGGTGTCACAAGGACTGGGACTCCCATGTATGCTGCTGGCCCTTTGCCTGCCCCGGGGAATGCAGCTCTGCGAGGCGGCTGTGGGCTGTATCCTAGCTGGGAGGCATTTGGCTAGTGGTCAGTGGAGAGGGGATGCAAAACAGCACTGGGGCTCTTGGAGCCTGTGTCATTATCAGGGCACATGCAGAGAGAAGAAGCTGGGAGGTTTTCCCATGGGGGGCACGTCCTGGGCCCCCCTTCCCTGCTCTTGCACAAGTGTCTACCTAAGGCAGTGAAAGCAGAGGAGCAGAGCCTGATGCCCCTGCACCTATATAACCCAAACAAAAAATAAGGGGTATGCATGGAGGCCAAGCAGGAGAGAAGACCCCAGTTTGCAAGATGGAAATGATACTTTCTTCCTTATCTTTTCTCCACCCAGTCATCAGGACTGAGATGCCTTTTCACAGTCATTGTCATACAGGGGATTTCTCTCCAAGCTGCAGAGGAACCAATGGATGCCGCCTGCTAAGGGCAGATCCAACTGTCCCTGGGCCAAATGGGTGTTTGATGTTTTAAGGACAATCTATGAGCTGTGCCCCAGGTGTGTCTACTCCCTGTCTTGCAGTGCATGGCTGTGTGCTGCCCTAGGGACCGGACACCAGCTGTGTGCTCGGACAGATGTGGCCCAGGGCTAAATGACTCCCTGGATGACTCCGCTGTGACATTAAGCCAAAATAGAAAGGATCTGTCCTCGGGGAAAAACGGATGGGTTAAGCAATGGCCTGCTGCTACCATCTGACTTGGGGCCTGCCATGGACTGGCTTGGGCAAGAAAGCGCCAGAGGAGAGGTGGATTCCCAAGTGGTATGGTTGTGCATCAGCTTGTTTCTTCAGCGAGACAGTGAGGATGCTTCTTTTGAAGAGCTCGTAAAACCAGTGGTGGCATCAGACAACCCCCTTCCTCGGTGCCACCAGATGACCAACACAGACAGGAAAGGCCGGGTTTTCCGTGCAAGCTCTCCTAGGTCAGTGTGCCATGCTCCAGATGGCAGCCACACTAATTTTCAAGCGTCTTAGGAGACAGTCCCCAGGAGATCTTTCAAGCCCCACAAGACACACACAGAACCGCACACTCAGGTTAGCACTTCCCTGAAACGGTGAATTATCTTTGTTCCCATTTTTTAGAGACAGAGAAACTGAGGCATGCAGAGGGTCTGCGGTTTGCTCCTTTACGTTGTTCCAATGCTGCTGCGCGCGGCCTGGACCATGCTGCTTTGAAGAACTTTAGGTCCGCATCCACCACCTTTGCCACACAGCATGATGGGACAGAGGCTGCTGCATTCCCGCTTACCCACACAATGCTGCTTGGCACAGTGGTGGGGATTCATCCCCCTGACATCTCAGAGGGGCTGAATCCCTTGTGTGGTTTGGAAGGTGGTTTTAGACAAAAAACTCCTGGCTGCAGAGGGATCTGGGGCCGACCCTACACAGCTGCAGCTGATGCTGAGCAGGTGATGCAGATACCTCTGTGTGTTGGTATTGCTGTGCTAGCCTGAGCAAAAGCAGAGCAGGAAGGGAACAAGTCAGGATTCAGTAGGATTTATCTTGTCTGTCTCCAAATAGGGCAGAGTGCAGTAGGGAGTGGTCACATTTCTGCTGTGATGGGCTTATTCCCCTTCTTCCCTTACAGAAATGAAGACATATTTGTCACTACAGACCTGGTGCCACGATGTGCGGGCTTCAGAAGTTCTGCGGGGCCTGGAACCACAGAGGACTAAGCTCTGTGAGATTAATACCACTAGTCCTTCCCTCTTTCAATGCTGTCTCAAGAGATGAGGCAGCTCCGGTGCTGCCTGCAGAATGAGGAGATGCAGGGCTGCCGCAGGGTCCTCGTGGGGCAGCCTTGCAGAGGGGTCGCTGTGACACGGACTCACTGATGGAAGCCTATTGCCAAGCTGGGAGCACGTGTGCTCCAAGCAGCACAGGCAGTCTCAGCCGTGTTGTTTTGTGTTTGCAAGTTGGGTTATTTTACTGCTGTTCCCCTTGAGCAAGTTGGTGCTTGTGCATTTGATGTGATAAGACAGAAGGAGATTTCCAAGCCATCAACAGTCAGGGCTGGCATAATCCATGGGAAAAGACTGCAGGAAGCATCTCCAGGTGATTTTAGTGATGCCCAGTGCCAGGGTGGAAAGGGCATACAGAGGCTAGAGACTCTCAAGACTGTCCTGGGAAGCTGGGTAAGGCAGCTGCTGCTCCCTGCCTTCCAAGGTTGGGTTCAGCTCATTGCTCCTCACCATCGTAGAGTGGAGCTCCTGCACGCTGATCCCATGGGCATGTTCCTGCTGTGGCAGCTTGGCTTCCAAGGAAGGCAGGGAGCGGCTCCGTGCGAGGCAGTTTTCCTGTCTGTGTTTGAGGGGGGCAGGACAGGGCGCATTTGCACAGATCACGCCTAGTTCTGGGAACAACCAGGTGCCTCCTGTCCAGTTGGACCTGTCCCTTTGGCAAGCACTGGGGGAGGATCTTCAGGGGAAAATGATCTTACAAAACGAGCCGTGGGCTCTTTTTCCTGGGTCACATAACCCCTAATTCAGCTGGAGGAAGCAGCTGCCTCCCACACAGCAGTGATAATAGACATCCAGTGCTCAGAGGGGTGTTTGAAGTCCTAATTCAGGCGCAGGTCTGCAGGTCTGGCTTCCTGGAAGAGTGCTGGGATTAGAGCAGAAACAAGGATGCTCCCTTCCTGCCGTGCCCTGCCATTGCTCCCCTCCAGGCCTGGAGCCGTGCTGCTCCAAGGGGAGCACAGACCCATCGTGGCAACTTATAGCCTCTACCCAAGCATGGGCAGCATCACACCACGGAGAACGGGAAGGGAGCAGGGAACTGCAGCAAAGGGATGTGGAGGGGACACTTCACGACACGACTCAGTTTTACAACTTCAGTCCCTGCTGCACTGCGCTGGTATGCATCTCTGTGAAATTGTGGGCATTCGGTGAAGCACACGGGGTGTGAGTCTGGGAGCAACCAGCTCCCGTCCTCCCGTCAGCATGTTTTTCCATAAGATCAGATCCTTCTTGCAATCCATTTAGAAGGAGCTCCACTGGAGCAGTGTCTTGTGTTCCTGAAGGTCCCAGCTTCCCCACGGACTACTGGCCCCAAAGCCTCAACAGTCCAACTCTGTTCCTCTGCTGATCTCAAGGAGATTCTTGTTCTCCTAAACTGCTTGAGGCCTTTTCTGGAACATGGTGTTGTAAGCAGGGGGTGAGGTCGGGGGGGAACACCCGGCTCCTCCTCTCAGCTCTCTCTAGGTGCCTGTAAATGGGTGGTAGATTGTTAAGGTCACGAGCTGGTCTGGAACACGCAGAGTGGTTCTGTCATCGCTGGAGTGTGAGTTCATGTCTGAGCTATGGAAACACATTAGCAAGGTTTTTCAGCTGTAAATATACAGTGGAAACCAAGGGAACCTATAATTAAATGTTAAGAGTTGTAATTAATGCTGCCTATATGAGTATCTCAGCTTCTTATGGAATCCAGACATTCCCTGCCGCTCCCTGTTTCCACGGGGCGGGCAGAGAGGGCAGCGGCGGCTGCGGGCGGGCTGTGAACGGAGAGCGCCAGCGCGCACACTTGCCGGGGTCCAGCTGAGAGCTACTCAAACACGTGCAGCAAAGGCGTAAACAATAAATGACCCGTTTGTATATTTGTTCTCATGACAGTTCCGGATTTCATCTGCTCTTATTAAACCACGGGTAGGTGGGGAATGGGTGTACGTGTGCTGGGCTGTGCCTGGACACAGGTGTCAAGAGCAGGTCAGCCACCCGAAGAACAGCTCTGGAATACGTGCTGGGAGTACAGCTGCGATGGGTAAAAGGCATCTAGAGGAATCAAGTGATCTCCTCCTCTCAGGTGCTGTGTGAGGGGTCTGTCCCAGGGGAACACACTCTGAAGAGCAGCTGCAGGAAGGAGCCGTGCTTTGATACCACTTGTATCAGCTTCTTCATGCATCTGTGTCGCTTTGCAGTTGATCTGTGAAGTGCTGGGAAAGACAGAAGCTCTGAACCGGTGCTAAGGACTTAGCGCAGTCACTCGGAAATCAACATTAACTCGGGCTGTAAAAGTGTGTTTACAAATGTGGGTAAATAGAACCGTCTCCATCTGGGAAAACGAGGTCTGCAAGAGGAAGATGACTGGCTCATTCTCACCCAACGAGTCGAGGATGGCACCTTCTCCACCCTCCGCAGGACCCAGGCATCCTGGTTACCAGTTCTGCACCACAATCACGGGATGCACTTAGCCCTCATAAAGTGCAGGGACCTGTAACAGAGGAACAGAGACAGACTGAAGACACAGAAACTGAGACAGAGGCCTGACCTTAAAGAGGAAAAAAAGCTCTAAGTTTTTCTAGGAGGTTCTTGAAGTTACACCGAGTCCAACAGAGGTACCCCGTACAATTTATGCAGGTTGATTTTTGGAGGCATGTTAACCTCTGCATGAAACTAAATGTTCCTTGTCCTCATTGTTAGTGCCCACCAGCAGTGTACTCTGTGTGAACCCAGCATGCTTGTACCTTTTTCCTCTCCTGTTAAGGCGGAAAGGGGCCATGGAGTGCGGATTTCAATCTCAAGGTAGTGAATGGGACTTTTTTGACATAGAGGCACATAGGACTGTGACTCCTGGAGCAAGATAGGATCTGTCTCAAGTGACACATGGATTGCCCTCTGCCAAGTGACTCATCCTGTAGGACTGCAGTCCATACCTGACCACTCTCCCAACTAAAGTCATGCGGATGCCTTGAAAGGTGTTTATTTGAACTCATAGATTTCCTTCTACCCATTTCCAAAAAAGAGCACAAACTTGCTTCTTCAACAGTAACCAAAACCTCCTTGCCACACTGCCAAGAACTGCTTCAGCATCCAGGCTTGAAACAGTCTGTTTTCCTTGCCTGTTGTCTGTCTTCTTGGCTATGTTTCCCAGAAGCTGTTGTTTCAGGGCTGCTGTCTGTACAAAATTAGCTCTTCAGAACATGTGTTCAGATGCACTTTAAGCAGACCCGCTGGTGTCAGTACAGCTGCTCCTGGGCTGCAAAGCTATGCCTATGTGCAAGTCTGCTACAGCAGGATTTTGGTTAATATGTCCCTTGGTGTACAACTGGGATTTTTGTCAAGTACCTGCTGTTCTGATTAAATGAAGTTTCTCCTGGGATCATTCATCTGTTCGATCAGAGCAGGGATGTTAGCTACTCTGTCTTGAGAAGATTTTTCTCTCACTTAAGCAACTGAATGCTTTTTCAAAGATTCACAGGACCCTGGTTTACAAAAAATCAGTTCAGCTGCTTCAACTCCTTGGTTATGAAGAGCAGCTTACCAGTGTTACCCTACCCTTTCCTCCCAGTGCCTTTCCATCTCTGTTTACCATTTTTCCTACCCTTCCTGCATCATTCACCCAGACCCCAACCCCTCACTGTCCAGTCTGCAGGCAGAAGCATTCAGCTCTTCAGCAAATCCTAGCTGGTGGAGGGACCGCAGAATTGAGCCATGCAGGGAGGAGCAGCGGAGGTTGTGATAACAGAGGTGTCACAAGCTGGGAGGAGAAGCGATGGTTTTTGGGTGCACAGGGATGTGGGTCATTGAGAAGACATCCAGAACAGCCTGAAAGTACCTGCCATTTCCTTGGTGCCTTGGTCTCTGGAGGTCACCCTAAGTGCGATTACCTTCTCCAAGTGCTATGTGAGGAGCTCTGGCAGAGCCACGAGTGACTCACAGCAGTGTGTTATAACTGGTGTAGTCCTGCCAGCTCTGCAGTAACCTTGCTGTGACACAATGTGCTGGCACCTCCACAGTGCCATCCCCTCATTCAAGAATGGGTCAGCACACCAGTGCCTCGAGCTAAACGTGTGGGATGGGGGTAGTCAAGAGCCATCCTGCATGCCACTGTATGCTTTGGGCAAAACATATCTTCCCATCCCAGCTCCTTCTGCCTTATCTGTGGCGGTCACCACCGGGTCCTCCCTGAACAAGTCCTGGCTGGAAACTCCAGACCATCGCAGGACAGGTAGGGGCTGGGATTTGGATCAGGTCCTCAGACTGCTCCACGTGGTCGTTGCTTCTAAGTGACAGCCCGAGAAGCTGCAGCCAAGCAGATGAATAGATAGAGGGCCAGCCAGCCAGCGATGCAGACAGCCATGGAAAGGAAGAAAGGCAGATCTTGTCTCAGGACTCTGCTGTGTTATAAAAACAAATGTACAGATTCATGTTCCCCCTGTAGATAGTGGTTCTTTTTTATCATGAAAGAGTAAGAAGACAAATTAAAACACAGCAACCTGGTCCCTTACTAAGCAAACAGGAAAAAATAAGCCTGATCGGTTCTCAAGGGACAAATAAAATGAACCATCTGATGTTCATTCAGTGAGGAAACCCACATGGCACGTGGGGCAGATAAGCCATGGCTCTGTCAGCAGAGGCTCAGAGGGAGACGTGGCTACGGTGGCACAGTTGTGCCCTGTGCAGGACATCTCTGACCAAGGCCACACATTCTGAACCCAGAGGCTGCCAGGGACACGGCCTGGAACCGGCCCTGCCAGGGTGGCTCTTGAATGGCAGCACTGGAAGTGCCCTTGGGCTTGGTGTGCTGCTGCCCTGCTTTTGGTGTTGGAAGAGATGAATTGAGATCTCCATCCTGGCAGTGAACCCAGGCTCCCTATCAATACTGCTACAGACATTAGGGGCTGAGCAGGGAGCTCTTGGACACTGGCTTTGCAGATGTGAGCACTGTCCTGAGCTTGGAGTGTCCCCAGACAGGTGAAGAACAGAGCCCTTGAGGGACTTGCATCTCAAAGCTTCTCTGCAAAGACTGACACACCTGCAGCTCTTGCCAAGTGAATGAGCATTGCTAATACCCTGCAAGCATAAGCAATGTGCATTCCCTGGGATTCTGCCTGGCATTTATGGACCTGCCTCTTGTCTGGAGGTCCATAGCATACCTCAGGAAGGAGATGTCTGAGCTGGGGTTCATAACAATGACTCCACTGGGGAGCATGGAGACACTCTTCGTCTCCCCTTCAGGCCTGCAACCACGAGCAGGTATGATTTTCCAGGGACTGAGGACCTGGAGGTACCTACAAGAAGATGCACAGGTGTTTCTAAACCCTTCTTCGCTTGCAATGAGTTGAAGGTCACTGCTCCATGGCTCCATTTCTAACATTCACTGTAGTCCCTTTTCATGGGATGGGATTGTGAAAGCCTCCTCCAAAAATACACTTTTTGGGAATGAGATGTTTGTGGAAGCTTTTGTGATGCTGTGGCTGTCATTAAGCCCACTGGTCCTCCAGATCTCAGACTGAGGTTTAGGCAGGCCTCAAAGGCTGGAGAGTAATGATAACCAGGAGTGCTTGGGTTTTCATGTTCAGTTTATCAGGAAGAGAGACCCAGGGTCTTCACAGTAGTGCATGAGAGGAGGACAAGAGACAATGGACATAAATTGAAAACATAGAGTTTCAGAAAGGATATGAGGAAAAACTTCTTCACCACAAGGACAGTCAAGTGGTGGAATAGGTTGCTCAGAGGTTTTGCAGTCTCCACCCTTGGAAGTTTTCAAGACAAGACTGGATAAAGCTGTGAGCAACCTGGTCTGATCTCATAGCTGGCCCTGCTTTGAGCAGGAGGTTGGACTAGAAACCTCCAGAGGTCCTTTCTGACCTGAATTACTCTGTAATTCTGCGAGCCTAAGAGCAGAATGGGACCAGCTCCTCAGGGATCTATGCAAGAAGGATGTAGGGTCTGGGGATGGATCTCTAAACGCATTTCTACAGAAGACCTTCAGAATGAGACAAGATGCAACAGGCCAGTATGGGAACCAAGGGGTGTGCATGTGCGGGGGCATGTGTGCGGGGGCATGTGTGCGGGTGCTTACTGCCCTGCTTCCTTTAGTGGTGAGCAGTGAGCAGGCCTGAAGGCCAAAAGCATGCGTTAGTGTGTGTTCCCTCTTGAACCTGTACAAGTTTTTTATCATCAGTGCTTTCTTTGTGGGATAAGCCCAGACTGGATCCAGTGATACTGGTGGCTTTGCATGCCTTTGCCAAGATGCCCCTTCCTTGCCCAGAAGTTCTTCTTTGTGGTTCATCTGGTAGCATCTAAAGGCACCAAGAAGTCAGTGTGAAATGGATGCTGCAACAATAAGCCACTAGCACTCTGGGAAAGGGCTGCAAGTCAAGATTGTGCAAATGATTAATTGCAATGTTGGAAACACTCCCTTTTGTTGCACTCAGGAACTCCAGGTGCATTTGGTGATGCTATGAGTTTGCCTGCTTCTGTTCCCAGGAAAACACCATATGATTTGTTAAATGGGAGTTTGGGCCAAAATGTTCAAAACCAGAATAACCAGGGTTTGGTTTTTTTCCAGGCTATGAAAAATGTGCCCTTTTAAGAATCAATAAATTTGTATGCAGATTCCCAGCACATGAATAATTCATGGTTATAAGAAAGGCGAAACACTATAGTGGTTTGATTATGCAGTTGTTTTGAATAAGCAAAATTAGTTGTTAATGAGACCCCTATGCATATTTAGGAAGGCTGAATAATTTATTAAGAGCCAAGAAGTGATGGCTGGAGAAGGGAGGAGAAAGCCAAGCAGCTCTGTTGAGATTGATTGTGTTACTGTGCTTGGGGGAGAAGAGGGCACAAATTAACCCCTTTTTCAATAAAACATAACTAATGCACATGCTTTCATGAAACAGCTCTGCAGAGAGACCAGGTGATGTCCTTGCACTGAGTGCAGAGGCAGACACTTTCATAATGGGGCTGTGAATTAAGAATAATCGTTAGGTGGCATCCCAAATGTCGGGTAGTTCAGGACCCTGCAGCCCAGGAACATCCATTTCTTTCATCTGTAATGAATCACCAGTCTGACAGAGAAAAACAATCTTTCAAAGACCCCAAATCATAAATATTGGACAGGAGAGAAGTCCCTCTCTTCCAGACAGGAAGAGCAAAAACCAAAAGGATTCTACCCAACTTTTTGTCAAAAATTTCCCTAGTATTTTCTCCTAACAAGGGCTAATTATTTACAGTGAGGCTTTTCTGATTTAGTAGCATCTGTGCACATCCTGATCCCTTTGTCTTTCATGTCCAGGCGTGCTTGGGGAGACGTGCCCCTATGGTGGGAGCTGCAGGCACGCTGCATCACACTGCTCTTCGGTGTGCAGGCGGAGCATGACTATTGCTGCAGCTTTCCTGGGGCAGGTCTGATAGCTCTGGTTAGCTCCACTGTCCCTTTCTCCTTTCCCCACTGAAGTTGCCTTGTTTTCTTGCAGGAAACCCTAGCAGGGAAAACAGCTAGCCCAGGGACAAGAGGGGTGGCTCATTTGGGAGGGTCACCTGAAGTAAAGGTTTTGCGCATGCAAACCCTTGCAAGTGTCCCCGCTGCGGATCACTGGTCCTCTTATATGTGGGAACAACAGTGGTGCTCTCATCTAGTGGCATCTACAGATGTGCAGTCATGGGATGTGCATGGGCCTGGAGGGTGCCTCAGCATTGCTGTCATGTATGGGTGAAAGAGAGACGGAAAAGCAGAAGGGAGTTGGCAGTCTTGTGCTGTGACCCGAGGAGAAGCCCTTGGAAAGCAGATGTCAAGCTCTGTGTACTTAGTCTGTGGCACTGTTTTATTTGGGTTTTTTTTTCTGTTCTGGGATTTACTTTTATGTACAAAAGACATGGTAAAGGACCGGTACCATTTTATTCCAACTTGGTGGTCGTTTCTCTAGCCTTTGTTTTCTTAAGCCTGGCATTTTGAGCTATGAATCTTGGCCCCATCATATCTGACAATGCAGTTAAGTGGCACCAGCTTTGCAAGGGCTCCCATCTCCTCCGGACTCTTTTCAGTGGTGCCCAACGACAGGACAAGGGGCAACGGGCACAAGTTGGCACACGGGAAGTTCCACCTGAACATGAGGAAAAACTCCTTTCCTGTGAGGGTGCCGGAGCAGTGGGACAGGCTGCCCAGAGAGGCTGTGGAGTCTCCTTCCCTGGAGACATTCAAATGCCTCCTGGACGCGGTGCTGTGCCCCCTGCTCTGGGTGTGCCTGCTCAAGCAGGGGGGTTGGATGGGACGATCTCCAGAGGTCCCTTCCAGCCCCCGCCATTCCGTGATCCTGTGATTCTGTGATTCTGTGCTTTTGGTGCAGAAATATTCCAGTGGTGGAAACCCAGGAGGATAATCTCTCCCAAACCACCAGAAATGCTCCTTGGGTTCCTGCTCACAGCAGCGTGGCTGTGCCACCTCAGGTCCCCAAGTGACACATAGCCCACTGCCTGCCCAGTTCATTGCACTGCTGCCTGGGACAGACATGGGACCCTACATGAGGAGATGTCCTGCTGTCTGCCATGGTCCATAGTGTCTTGGGAACCCAGCTGTGTCGTGGCTTTGCACAGCTCTGACTGTTGTTCCAGGCAAAGTGCACAAAGGGAGAGAAATGGGCCCAGAAGCCTGGGGAGAGGCCAGATAAGTGTCCTACCAAGAGGTAATGCTTACAGGAGCTGCAGGGAACGAAGAGGCTGGAAGAGATGTGGCTTCTCCATATGGGCATGGGCTGCATGACTGCCCCCCAGTTTCTGTGCTGGTGGCTGAGCTGGTAGGTGGTTTGATCTTGATCTGGGTGGTGGTCTAGTCACTCTCTGACCATATTGCACCCCTGGATGACATGCAGAAGGGGACAGCTTTTTGACCCTGCGGATTTGTCCTGTTTCTTTATTTGCAATGAAGGTGCTAGAAGAGATTCACAGCTCCCATGAAGTGGGTTTTTCATCAAGAGACAGGAATAGCGCATGGACATGTTAAGCTCCCGGAAGGATCAAAGAGGTGCTCAGGGCCAGGAGCCTGGTGTATTTGCCATGTGGGTGGAAATCTTCGTGGGTGCTGGTTGTGATGGGCAGCCCATGTGGCCGCTCTGCTTTTGGGAAGAGAGGTCTTGGGAATCCTTGCTGTGTTGCAGCCAGAGGAGGCAAGGAAGTGAGCTGCAAGTGCTGCGTCATGGTGCAGGTCATACAGCAGCTGCTCCTCAAGTGGCTATGGCAGAGCTGTGGACCTTGCCCCGAGAGCGGGCGCGGGGAGCTCCCCAGGGCTGCTCGTTCCTGTGGGAGTTTGTTTTGTGACCTTTGATCGCATCAGGGAGCCTCTTTCCAGTGCAGGGATCGTTGCTCCAAGCACCGGTTGTCACCTGGACAGAAGCTGCTCTCCATGTGCCGACAGCTTTGCCAAGTGCCGTCCTTTGGGTCTGGAGCTGACAACCACCCTGGGCCAGAGCAGATGCCTCATCTTGAAGCTCAGGATGGTCACAGCAGAAGGGGGGCAGGTGCTGGACCTGCTCCTCTCCTGGAGAAGCACGTGCAGCTTCATCTTCCTGGTGGTTCCCATGGCCCCAGAGCTGTCTGGGGACCAGCTCAGCTGGGCTGGTGCCTGGGCATGTTGCTGGGAGGTTACAGGTGCCCTTGGCCCCAGGGAGGCTGGTGGGATGGAGGGCAGTCTGTTTGCACTTGAGATGCGAAAGGAAACTGTTTTCTCAGGAGGTGACGTTGGACTGAGAGCTAAATTGATTTCCATAAATATTTGAGCAAGACTGAATTATTTATGACCCTCTGGTGACACAATAGAAGGAACCGACGGAATCGTCTGTGAATTTTCCAGATGATTTAGTTTTAAAATGCTGCTCGTTATTATTTATGTGGGTCAGATCCCCCTTTGCTCCTGGCCAGGCCTTGCACATGAGTTACATAAACACAGAGTCAATATACAAATCTCTCCCTTTATCTATCTTAATCTGCCAGTCAGTAAGTGAGCAGCAGCCTTGCTGTTTGATTCCCCGGGAGGATTGTAATCAGAGACCTTTCTCATTCAAATGAGTGCAGAGGAAAAGGAAAGAAAGAAAGAAAAGAAAGGAAAGAAAGAAAAGAAAGAAAAGAAAGGAAAGAAAGGAAAGAAAGAAAGAAAGGGCAAGAAAAAAGGAAGGAAGGAAGGTAGGAAGGAAGGAAGGAAAATAAAGAAAAGAAAGAGTAAATGAAAGGAAGAACTTGAAGAAAGAAGGAAGAAAGAATTTATAGGAAGGAAGGAAGGAAAGAGAGAGAAAGCTGTTTGTTTGCATGCAGACTGAGCATTGCACAGTGGGAAGCAGCAACCTGTATGGATCTGAGATGCAGCCAGACTCCTGCACATCCAAGTCAGACCTGTCCATATTCACACCAAAAGAAAGCACATCTTGCTAGTGCTCTGCTAGTGCTACTTACAAAGGAAAGAGATGGTGCTGATGGATAATTTCTGGGAGAGACCACCAAGAACTGGCAGGAGAAACGGGGTAGAGAAGCACTTCCCACCTCTTGGAAGGCAGGGACTGCTGTGAAACAGGACTTGTTGGCCTACAAATGTTGGCTGGAAGGGACCTGGGCAGTCTTGAGTCTGTTCTCTTGCTTGAAATGGGACTAACACCATCCTTTGAGGGGGCAGGTGTGGAAAGAATAGTTATTGCCAAAACAACACAAAAAATTAATCAGAAGCCCCAGTTGTCAGTGTTGTGTGGAGATTTGGGTCATTTGTCTCTGGCAGGTTCAGCACTCTGTGATCTGAGAGAGAGAAAGGAGAGAGCTTTGGAAACTCAAGAACGTATGAAAATTTATGAGATCTCTAGAACTAGGGTTTGCTGCTGCTTCTAAGCCACTTCAGCAGATGCCAGCTGCTGGGTGTGGAGCAAAGGGCTGATGAAGTATTGGAAATTGTTCTGGGTCTGCTAAATCAGAAAAGGATTTTGGATCTGGGCTTAGGTGAGGTTCACCAAGGTCTTCAAATATCAGGTGGATTGAGTAGGATTGTTCAATTGCTGAGCAGTGAAAGTGGATGGAAGGTATCTCTCTGGATCTGTATACAAGAAGGTGAAGCTGAAGTGTATTAATTAAATGGCTTTGAACCCCTAATTGATGACTGAAGTGGACTTCATTTAACTAAGATCAGTTCATATTCACTTTTCTGTTCACTCAAGCTGATGTGAAGCACTTGTGAGAGCTGTTTTAAGTGGTTTCCTCTTCACAAGAATAATATTCATTTGAGTGGAGGGATATATGAAAGACAGGTAAAGCCTTGGCTTTCCCAGAGGTATGCAAAGCAAAACCCATGCTATAAACCCAACTGTACCTACAGCCAGTCAACTCCCGTCCTTGGGTTCCCCCAAACTTGCGTTAGATGGGAACCTATGAATGGGCCCATTTCTTTTCACTGGCCAGCAAAGAACAAAAGTTTAGGGGGCTGAAGGAATCACAGAAATATTTAGTTTGGGAGGGACCTCTGGAGGTCTCTGGTACAACCTCCTGCTCTGTGCAGAGCTGGCTTAAAATCTGTAACAGGTTTCTCAGGGCCAGTCCATTCAAGTTTTGAAATTCTCCAAAGATGGAGATTCCACCCCATTCCTGGGTACCAGTCCCAGTGTTAAAACATTCACGTTAAAAGAGATGAGTACCTGTCAGAGGATATGTCCTGCGTTTAGTCTCCAAAACTGGGAGACGTCCCCTCCTTCTCCATTGCCACAGACACATCTGTGTGGAGCAGAGCTCCAGGCAGGCACTGTGCCAACCCAGCAGGTCCACAGTGCTGGACCCCGTGGTGGGCAGAGCCAAGAGCCAGTCTTCAGGAGCAGCTGAGCCTGGTGCCGGGGCCCAAGGGGCAGTGGGAGTGAGCAGGAGGAGCAGGCAGGGTCTCAGGGCTGGGGGTCTCTTGTGCTTGCTTGTGCAGGGTTCACACCGGCGTTGTCTGGCCCTTTGATCCCACGATGGGCAGCATGTATGCATTCAGGCAAAGCAGTCTCTCCATTCCTTCAGCCTCTTGGTCCTGACACCTTGCTGTCAGGTTTGGGGGAAGCACAGAACCTGATGCCTTCAGCTTTTAGTCAGAGGGTGGCTCTAGACGAGATTTTAGGAGGGGTGTTTCTCAGGTAGGCAGGAATCCCTTCAGCCATGGCCATGTTTTCTGTTTTCTCAGAGTTTTGACACTCCCTCATTGCAGAGATGGGATCATACCCTGATCAAAGACCTGTTGTTCTTCATCACGGCGGCCATGTGCAGACTTCGGGCAGGATCCTGGGGATGTGGGAGGCTGAACTGGGTAGTGAAAGGAAGGAATTTGCTGTAAAACTGCTGCAGCTGCCCCTGGAGGAGAAAGACCTGCTCTCTGGAAAGGTAAGAGGGTGATGTAGCAAACCTTGTGGGGTCTCCAAGTATGAGACTCACAAGGAGGCCTTTTTCATGACCCCAGATCTTCACATTAACTCCTGACTTGACTTCCGATGGATGCCACAAGGACAAAGAGTGAGATCTCAGTTCCCTGAATTTGCCTTTGGATGCAAAAACATCTCTGCAGAGAGATGCAACTGTGTACTTTGGGGTCAGTTCTTGCCTAGGGGAAGTTTCAAGCAGAGCTGGGTTGGGCAGCATCCTCTGGGCTGCTTTCCCAGCCCAAGCCCTTGGATGCTGCTCCCGAGCTGGCATTTCCCCCGTTGCTGTCGCTCTCTCTGGGTGTTGGCTGTGGGAATGGCCCAGCTGTGTGTGCTGTGTAAGCAAAGGCAGAAGGGCTGTTTTCACCCTGTGCCCTTGAATGGCCATGTCCTATCTAGCTAATCGTTAGCCAGGTTAAACACAGCAGGGCCAGGCTGTTTCAGAGTGTTTCTCCGCACCCAGGATTGGATGGTGGCTCCTGCAGGGCTGGTCTGGAGGCAGCCCCACACCCCCCAGCCCCACCTGCAGTGACGCCTGTCTCCATCCCTCCTGTGGACCATGGGCTGAGGCCAAGCAATCCCACACCATCATTTCACAACATAATCAAAGCTTTTTTCTCTGCTACACTAATAAACTCTTCAGGGTATTGCTAGGGCCTTTTGCACCCTGTGACCATTTTTGTCTTGGCTTAAAGCCCTTCATGTACTGGTGGTCTCCCTGTCCCCCAGATAGCCCTAAGCCCTGATTCCCGTTGCGTGACACATGCACCATCCTCCTGAAAAAGCCCTGGAGGCGCAGCCAGGGCAGGCATTGCATCGAGGGGAGCAGGACATGGCTAGGAGTCACTAAAGGTGTCACCTGAGATAACTGCAGGGTCAGGGATAGCTGTAGGCGTCAGACAGACCACCTCTGCAGTCACATGGTGTAGGAACAGGTGGAAAGATGCTGGTGGGCAGCAAACCTGTGACCAGGAGCTGGGGGAGGTGATGCTGTGGGTCTGCTTGGCAAATTGTGTTTGATACGCCAGGGTACTCCAGGCTTCACAGCCTAAGTTCTTGGTGTGCTCTGGGGGGTCTCATTGCAGCAGCTCTGCACAGTGGCTTTGTCTGATGGCAACACCGACCTGCTGTAGCTGGAGAGGGAGAGAGGTGCTGCTGCCCTGGCGCTGTGCCCCATGGCCTGGGTTACCCTGGGCCATTCTTGCTGTTTCTTTGCCCACCCGTACGAGACAGCTGCGTGTCCAGCCCTTTTCTCAACCCTCTGGCAATGCCAAGGAGCAGGGCTGTCCCTGAAGGCAGCAGGGAGGACACAGTGTGAAATGTGGTGTCATTTCTCTGGTGGCTTCATCTGGCAGGACCAGGGTGTTGGCAGCCACTGACAGGCTGCTTCAGCCTTGCCTGTGGGGGTGGGACAGGGACCAGGCTGGTTTTGTGCTCACTTGTAGTGAGGCAGGATCCCAGCCCATGCTGGGTTTCCAGTGACCAGCTCTGGCTCAGCAAACCTGCTGAAAGCTGGGCCCTTTCTCAGCCCTCATTCTTCTGGGGATGCCCTTGGGAAATTGCATCTGCAAACATTGTAACTCCATGTCTCCTAATAAAAAATGTAAAATGAGTACTTGCAGGTCATGGTCCTCACCTGCCTTTGTGCTCAGAGAGACACCATTTATTGTCAGACCCAAAGATGGAGCAGGGGTTAGGTGGTGCTCAGTGTTGGCAGCAGCATCTCCCCCCAGACCGTGCTGAGCCATGAGTGACTCTCAAGCTGTTCAGGAAGGTGCCAGCACCGAAAGGGACTTGCCACTTTGCAGCTGGGCTGTTGGGAGCTGCCCACCTCCTGCTGCTCTGGACTTCCAGCTCCCCTCAGGGAAGGTGCCCAGAACCTGACAGGGTGCCCAACCATGGCTGAGTACTGACGGGTGGCATGGTTGTGGGGAAGGGTCCAAGGGTGTTGTGGAACCTTATAACATCACCCTGGTGGTCCCTTGGCAGGCAGGGGAAGCCAGCCTTCTGCACCCCCTCATGTCATCCCCCCAGCTCTGCATATGGCTGGTGACTCCTTCTGCAACTCTGTTCCCAGGAGACAGGTTTAGGAGATGAGCAACTCAGCTCCAAGTTGTCCAAGCCAGTGAGGTCCTGCCACGTATTGGGTGGTGAGCAGTGGCCTGGATGGTGAGAACGAGAAAAGGTTCATGCGGAAGGAGTTCTGTGCTGGCCTGCATTGCTGGCTCCTGATGGTGGACTCGGTGCTCCAGAGAAGGGGTGTGTGGACACCTCACTGCTGTGCTCGCCCCACGGCCCTGGCTGGCACGAGGGTGGTCATGCCTCCGTGCAGGAGCGTGGCCTCATGCCTGGCCTGCCCAGGACCGCTCGGCGGGTGCTGTGAGCGGGGCTCCTTTGCCTTCACAGGGCAGCCTTGCCACGGGGTGCTGAGCTTCCCAGGGTCTGCGCTGCCCTGCTAAGCTACAGGTGCTCAGGATGTAGGGCAAGATGGTTGCACCTTCCAACACCCAGCTAAGTCCCGCTCTCCTGAACCCATCACTGCTGGGAATCCAGGGAAATCAGGAACATTTGGGGCTTTTCCTCCTCTACCCACTGCACGGGGACTTCCCCACCGTCTCCTCTGGGACTGAATCAGGGCATATCTCTTTCTGGGAAGTGGCTATGTCATCTAGAGACATCTGTGATCCCAGGAAATGTGAGTTGCAGCTTCCCTCTTTGTGGCAGTGTCTGCAGGGCCAGCCCACGGCTGGTCACTGGCAGCCATGGCAGCACGTCTGTCTTATACAACAACTCCCTTTTCGTCTCTGCTCTTCCACCCTAGGAGGATCCCAGGGTCAGTGAGGCCCTTTCCCTAGAGGCAATTAAGCAGTTGGGCTGCGTGGGGGTGGCGGGCTGCCTGCTGTTCATCTCCTTTGTTTTCCAGGAGCTGTTTCTGAGAGGGAAACAGGTGGATCCGAAGGGATCCCAGCCCCGTGGAAAGTCACCCAGCACAGACAGCCCCGCTCCGAAGTCCAACACTGCCACCTCCACCACCGCCCAGGGCACGTTTCCCTGTGGGAAGGGCAGCAAGGATCAGCCTGATTTATTCTTTTTTCCTGGCTCGAAAACTTTTGATGGAGAGAGCGGAGGCTGGGGAAGGGATGCTCCCTCGCCCACTGTGACAGGGATCACAGGCTGCCATCTCCTTGGCTTGGCTCGGCTGGCAGTGGAGGTCTGTCAGCGTCACATGAGCTGTCAGGAGACAGATGGCATTTTACTGCCTGGCTGGAAGTCGCCCCTTTCTTTTCTTCCCTCCCTCCTCCCTTTCTTCTTTCTTTTTTTTTTTTTTTTTTTGGTGCCGTTTTTGTGCTTAAAAGAAACTGAGAGGGAGACTGAGAGCAAAGAGAAAGGATGCTTGCCTTTTGAACTGTTATCTGATGCTAGCAGAGATGACCTCCATGTGGCTTGGGCTTTTGCATTTCTATCTGCCTGCCTCCCCAGCCCAGCAGCCCTTGCAGGGCTCAGCTACAAGTGGGGCTGCGTGCTGGACTGCCACCGGGAGGGCAGGCAGGGCTTGAGCAGGGGCTGAGGAAGGGGGATGCAGGGGCGTTGCTCTGGCTTGCCCAAGCAAACACACACTTGATGGCTGGAGCCCTGTGGGCTCCCAGTTCTCTGGGGGAGCCAGCTCCGAGGGATGGGGTGAGGATCCGCTGCAAAGCGCCAGACGTGTGCAAGGGACTGGGGGAAATCCAGGGCCCTGTGGCCAGCAAAGCTGGCAGGGGCAGGTAGCAAAACTCCTGCAGTGCTTCCTGCAGGCAGGGCCGGCACTGCTTTAGTAACCCTTTAGAAACTGCAGAGTTGAACCCTGTCCTGTCCTTTCCCCACTGCCTAACTGTAGCGGGTGAACACCAGGTCCTGGCTGTGCTGTCTGTCCCATGTGAGGACAGATGTGAGCTGGGCTGCAGGGTGAGGACATCTTCAGGTGGGGTTCCTGGCCTTGGCCAGGCACTAGCCATACACCACCTCAGTGGGAGCACTGGGAGCCCCTTCACCATGATAATCAACAGTGGTAGGCTACATCTTAAATTTGGGGTTGAAACCCAGCTCCTGAGACAGGTAATGCTGTGGTGCCTTCGTGATGGCTGGGCAGCCCTTCCTGCCGGCTATGCCTGAGGCTGAGGGTCCCTTGGATGTCAGCGATGGGTTTCAGCCCCTGCTGCAGAGCAGAGATGTGACTCCAGTGTGCAGTGCTCCTGGGGAGCTCCATGCAATGGGCTGCTGTTGGGTAAGGATCCACGTAAGCCATAAGTCCTGCCTGTGAATTCTGTGGGCTTCTGCCTCAGGAAGGCTCCTAGGGAAGAAGCTTTTGCAAGCTCGAAGGCTTCAAGCAGCAAGGAGCTGGTCAGCAGGAAAGAGGTGAGGACCAGGCAGCTGACAACTCAGTGGTGATTGCAAGGATGACAGTGATGCTTCAGGGGTATCAAAATGGGTCTGGGTCTCCAAAGCATGCCAAAGTCCTCCAGACACTGAGTGATAAGTCAGAAGAAAACCCTTGAGCCCAGACATCCTGCAGAGTCCATCCTCTCCGGTGGCAACACACATGTACAATTCAACGTGATGGGACAGTAAAAAGTGAAAAGCCTTGCAAGTGTCTTGCCTTCCAGTGAGATTCACATACTTGAGCAACCAATGCCCTGCAAGTGAAGCCAGCCCAGTCATAGCTTTAACTCCTGTTGCCCATTCATGGGACAGAGCACAGTGCAGCAACCAGCCTGGAGTGGATGCTGTGGGGTGTACCTTGTCAGTCTGTCTGTCTGCTCGCACTTGATCTTCAAGACAAAGTCTGAAAGTCTTTCCCTTTCCAAGGTTCTGATGACACTAGGACATCTTATGTCTTCTTCAGCTTCCTGCTTTTGGGCATGAAGAGCTCAGAAATGCCTCATAAGATGTGGTCCTTACGCAGCAGTATGCATGTCTTGGCTGAAAGCCCAGGTAAGGAGGGACAGTGTGAGGCTGGGAAAACCCAACTCCCCAAGAAGTGGCTGGGCAGAGCTGAGAGCCAGGCCCCCTCACAGGCTGTGCTCCTGTGTGCGGTCCTCCGGGGTCACACTCTTCCTCTGGGTTCAGCCCCTATTCATTTTGCCCTAACATTTACACTACAGTCTGCTAAAAGGCCAGATTGCACACCTTTCCCTGAAGCAGGTCTCTTACAAAAAAGGAAGGTCCCAATCTCCTCTTGGTTGTGCCAGGTGATACAACAAGGGGCGTTGGCCAAAAGCTGCAACGTGGGATGCTCTTGGCATTCTTCCCCGGAAGGCTGGTGCAGTCTGCAACAGCAGACAGGAGAGGGAATCTCTGTTCCTGGTGGATTTAAAGACTTGACCAGATAAGCCATGGTGTTGGTGGTAGCAGGTCGGACTAAAGACCTCCAGACACCCTTTCTACCAACTCTGGGATTCTCCAAAGTCCTTTATGTGCCCTGGGTTAAAAGCCCCGAGCTGATCAACTGGGTGACCCTCTTGAGTTTTTCAGACCCCAAGTAGCCATCAGTAAAGCTAGAAGAAGACTATCAGCCTTCCTAAAATATTCCTGACCTCACGTCTGCTCAGGCCGAGGAGCTCCCCTACCCTTTGGCTTGCCATGAAGATGCATGAGGGCATGTGAGTGTGCAGAGGTGCAAGTGCCTTCCCATGCATGTGTGAATTGCACGGTGGGTGAGTGTCTGCAGGAGCTGCCAGCTGTGGACAAAGGTGCAGGAGACAAAGACAAAAATAGTTGGTATGAAATCCTATTCCATTACAGAAAGAAGTGATATAGGCTCAGTCTGTGTCTATGACAGCAAATCACTGAGCTAGAAAAATATAAAGATCTTAAAAGGAATTGATGCTTTTAACCTGGCACTTCTCCCCCCACCCAGTGTATTTACTTAAGTATTGAAAATTAAATGTGTTATTGAAACAAATAATAAATTACATTTACTGTATTGTGCTTTCTTTTGAAATTAATATCCATTTTTTTTCTAAGCTCTAAGTGCTCAAAATAAACCTTTCTTTTCAGTTTGAATTCGGTATTTCCTGGTCCCCCTTAGGACTTAATTTAACTGAAGTTTCTTTAAATATTTTTGCTTCCAGACTATCTGAAATTACAGGTTTTCTCCTCCAAACTGCAACCAACCTAAGGAGTCAGATGCCTGCACAAAGGTATGCAGATGCAAGTCTCCCACGCAGACCTGGGTAGGAGACTTGGAAACACTGCAGAAAATGTTTCCCTTTAAATCAGTTACTTGTACATGATGTTGGTCGCTTCAGTGCCTGAGAGCAGGTCCCCTCTGCCAGGGTGCAAGGGGAGTTGAGTAATTTATTCATTTAGAGCTGATGGCAATTACATAAAATTTCCAAAATACTCGTGGGCCTGCCTGCTGCCATGCCTGCACAGCAAGTGCAGCACTTGCTATACCCTCATCTCCCTGGCTTCACATATGCATGCACAGTTATTAATATAATTCCAAATACAGCCATTATCACTCATTTGGAATTTATTATGTGAAGTAACCTCAATAAATGGGTGATAGGAGCTGTGTGGTACTTTACTGGACACACAGTATATTAACTGCCTTATTAAATATAAATTATATGTCTATTTGCATTTCCAGTTCAAGGCTTTTTACTCATTATGTGGTTGTAGGTACTAAAAGTTACTCTCTCAGACTCAATACAGCCCTGCAGCTGGGCAGTGATTCACAGCTCTGCTTTGCTGGTGTTTCAGCTGGCTTGATAAAAGCAGCTCTGTGTGCGCGCGCACGTGTATGTGTAAAACATACTGTCTGCACAGACACCCTGGATTAGGAACCTGCTCACAGGAGTGAACAACCAGCTCATTGCTAAGGGAGCCCATGAAATTGGAGCTGACTCTAGAGCTGTGCCACAAAAGCGAAGCTCTCAGGGGAGGCCCAGAAAAAGAAGAGGCATTTTCAGAATGTGCTGGAGACATTGAGGTGGGAAAGAGTCTGCTCATGGTGACCCCAATTTGTGTGCACTGCGGGGCTGCTGTGGATGGGAGTTGGGCAGTGCTCTGTTGCTGGAGGTCTGTGGAGGATGGAGGTGATCCGTGGGGTGGTGCATGTTCATCTGTCATGTTTAGGGCAAAGTGAAAGGCTGACAACTCGGTTCCCACAGCGGCTCGCAGCAAGGACTGTGCGTTGCAGCCTTCAGTTGTGCTGCTGATGTCGGGGTGCTCGTGGTACCGCTGGCTTATGCTCAAGGCAGAATGAGCAGAAGAAGAACCAAACCTGGATCTTTGGGGTGTGTTGTTTGTATCTCCACAGCACTTTTGGGTACAGCATGGCCACATACAATCCCAGGAAGTGTCACAGGTGAAGGTGCTGCCATGCATCTCCCTGCTCCTGTGTGAGCTGCTGAAGCTCCTCACTGAAGCTCACTTGCTCAGGTACTGTAGCAAGGGTGGCTTGGGATCAGACATTGCCTTGGCTAGTAGATTAGCTGAGTGCCATTTCTGCAGTGCCTTTGGAATGCAGAGCTCTATGCGCATCTATGTGCTGAGCATATGATTGTAAGTCTATATAAACATATTCTATAACGGGAATTGACTTAAATGGACTGTAAAAAGAGTCCTGTGTAGCACCTTCCAGTAAACAAACCTCCTGTCCTCTTTCCTCTGGGAACTGGGGAGTGGGTGAAAACCACTCCAGGTGCTACAGACAGCAAAAGCTGGGTGCTGCCTCTAAGGGATGCTGCGGGAGGTGGGGTTGTGGAGGAGCCCCTTCCCCCAGCAAGGTAAGGTGAACACAGGGACATGCATCAGTGCAGAGTCAGGGCTATGGCCATAACTCCAAGGGGCAAAATCACATGCTGTGAGCAACACGTGGTTGCTGAGCCCTGCTGAAATTCCTGTTGAGAGTAACGTATCTCTCCCTTTGTCAGTGCAAGAAGAAACTCCAGTTACCATCCACATGGCACAGGGTGTACTAGGAGAATTTCTGCTTGCCTGGTCTGTCCCCTCCTACGTTTGCCAGCTGGAAACCCCAGGAAGAAGTGTCTGCTGCACAGGGTCTGGATGACTAAAGGATGTGGCATATAGTGAGACCTGGAACTGAAAGCACCATTCAGCATCTGGGCTGCCAGCCTTTGTGATGCTGTTTCTGCCCTGGGAATCAATCCTAACTCCTGGCAAGGGAAAACCCCAAAGGTATTTGGGATTCTCTGGGGTTTTAGCAATGTCTCCTGCTCAGTTGACCTTGTGAGGAAAAAATTTTGGGGTGAAGCAAGGGTTTCTTCAGCCCCTCCCAGCTGCTTGCTCTATTGGTGTTGTCTCCTCTCTGTTTTGGGACAGGGACATGCTCGATCCTGCTGTGAAATTAGCCTGTACCTCACAACATCCCTTCTGCCACTGTCAGAAAGGGAGCATCACTCTCCAGCTCTACAGGTGTCTGTGCACAGAGCCCCTCTTCCTGCACAGCCCCGATTTCAGCACCTCTACTACCACAGCCTGGTCCCATGGGCTGTGTCTGAGAGCTGCTGGGCGGCACAGACCAGTGGAAGCAGGCACCTTCCTCAGCGCCCGAGTGGCTTGTGACGGTGGCTGCACCTGAGGACAGTCTGGACCAGGAAGGGGGAATTTGGTGGGGATGCAGGAGGATACAGTCCTCACTGCCTTGGTGTGGCTGGCATGTGCACGCTGCAGCGACAGTGGCTCAGGGGACTCAAGATGCACCCTCTGCCATGATGTATTTCTTGCACCAGTTCCTGCTGGCTGGGCAAGGGGCTAATGGACACCAATTGCTCCTCTTCTCTTCCCTCCTGTTCCCTTCATGCTCCAGATCTGGATGGCAGAAGGACCTCTGAGTAGCTGGACCTTGTGCTTTCACCTCATAAGGCTCATTAGCTGTGACCAATTAATGGGAATGCAATGTCCTGATATCCTTCTCTCACTGGGAGGAAACTGGCTCTGTCCCAACGGCCCTGACCAGGGACTTCGGATGATCAGCTGACAGCTCAAGCCAAGCATCACTTGCTCAGAGCTCTTAATCTCCACCATCTTGGGTACCCTCAGTCACTGGGGCCAGCTCTGTCCTGCCTGTTGTACCCTGGAAGCCAGGATTGTCCCAGCTCTCCTCCTGAGCTCCTGTGTCCAGGCAGTACTTTATTTGTAGGTTCTTTGTGTCTAATATCTCAGTGGTGCAGCCTTTTTGTTCCTGTCCACATACCAACAGCAAGCTTGCCTGTGTCCTTCCTGTCATGTGCCCAGGTTACTACACCTGCCGTATCTCTTCATCTGACCAGCATCACGCTACCACCGGCCCAGATCACTGCTTGAAGGACCATACTGTCTTGCTGCTTTCCTGTGTCATCCCTCTTTCACAGCCCTCCCCATACCTCCATCCCTGCTCCGCCAGGTACAAGGTACTTGCCTTCACCTTCAAGTCCTTCCATGGACTGTCTCCCTTGCACCTGCTTACCAGAGAGTCCACTCCCACTGCTAGTCATTCATGCACTGGTTTCCTTCAGTTGCTTCTTATACTTTGGGCTTTCTACTGTGCTGTTCTCCATGCTGGGAGGTAAACACCAGAACAGCAATCCTGTTACCTCTGCCAAACCTTCCTTTCATGCTCTGCTTTGTCCTACTGCCAGTGAAAACCTTGAGCATACCTAAGGCTGAGCTCAACACCTATCAGTACATCAGCACTGTCCTGTGGTTTCTGTGGGCTCCTCATCTGTCCAGATACATGTGTACTTCATCAAGGAGCCAGACCATGGGCTCTCCAGAGTGTCCACAGTGGCTCCAGAGCTCCTAACACCGCAAAGCTCTGCCTTACTGCCCAGAGAACACTCCAGCATCATAAGGCACCATGCCCATCTCCAGTGCAGTCTGTGACAGGGTGCTACAGCCCAGGAATGAAGGGGTAGCTGCTCCAGAAACTGTTCCCTTAACCATCATCTCTGCAAGAGAGTTGGCTGGTGCTTTCTCTCTTGCCATCTACCGCTTTATCTCTGGACTCTTGTTGCAGCAGATTTTCAAAGGCTTCCAAATATTTTGTTAGGCAAAACCATGGGCGACATTCTCTGTCATTGGCAATACCTCCGTTCAAATGGGATGCTGAGCTAGGGACCTCCAGAGCTTCCTCCCAGCTAACACTTCAGTGCCTTGGTGACCTGCACACTCTGCCATGTATCTTCTCTGTGGCACACAGCTCATCTCTTGAAGGTAGCCTCAGAGGCCTTTCATCCAGGAGGTTTCAGGCACAGCTGTGGTGAAGAGACAGGGCCAGGCAGTGACAGAGGGAGGGACCATGGAGCCAACCCTACTGTTGTCTGTGGGGCAGAGAGGCCAAGGCAGGTAAGTGGAGACCTGTGCAACAGAAGGCTGTGCCTGGAGGATAAGCAACCTCCCGGGCTGAGCCCGTCTTCTCAGCACCCTTGCAGGGGTCCCCTGCCATCAGCCCCTGCATGGACCAAAACTGGACCTTGCTGCATCTGGGCTGGTGGTGGCTGCTGGATGCACTGAATGCATGCAGAGGAACACCAGGTTGTGTGCCACCTCTCCGTTGCTCCACGTTCCTTTTACTGTTGGTTTCTCCTGAAAGTATTCAACCTGTATGTGCTTCTGCCTGCTCATGTCTGCCAGTTATTTATTGCCCTATCTGCAAATATTATACAGTGTCTTCATTATTGGAGAGACCCCAGCACAATGAGAAAAAGCATTCATTATATGCAGGATCTAACATCTGAATAAACTGAGAAATACTAGAGCCTCCCGCTCCATCCCCTCCGGCAGCATCTGAGCCTTGCTGAGATCTGCCTGAAGCACCCAGGGGCCATCCCAGAGTCACTGGGCTGCCTCTCAACATGGCACATATGGCCCCAAGTCACTCAGTGGGGTTGGTCCCACTGTGACCCAAAAAGGTTACAGTACTGTGGCTGCAGTCTGGACTAATGCAGGCCAGGGTCCAAGCAGTATTTAATCCTGATGGAGTATTTGGGGTTTTTCTCCCAGACATCCAGCTGTGCTCCCCATTCATGGCTCAGCAGTCTTCTCTCAGTTGCCACAACAAGAATCTGTCTTGTGTCCCGATAAAAGATTTGCTGGTCTGTACCTCCTGCTGGCCCAGAGAGTGGCTTTTCTCCCTGCTTCCCTACAGACATGAGTGCCACTGAGGAGCCCAGTGTGGGGCTTTTTGTCCTGGTCGCTGGGGAGACTGGACATCAAGACTGCATGGAGAGCCCTATGCTTCTGGAAAGCGCTCCAGATTTGATTTTTTTTCCAGGAAATTGGTAACAAACGTGAAAAGCTGAGACCTGGCCAAGAAAGCAGCAAAGTAGTTACTCCCAGTTTTGAGATCACCCATTCACTGTGTGCAAAGCGGTTTGTGCACTTGCTCCCTGAGAGCCGTTCTGTGGGACCAACTCAGACACCTCTGTCAGAAATTCACCTAGAAGTGCTTTTCCATTATCACCCAATCTTTTAATCTCCTCAAGAAGCACCATGCTAGACTGACAAAATCCGTTTTTATAAAACCATGTAATTGGTCTTAATTATATTGTTCTATTTTAATTCCTCGCTAACAGTGGTGTACCAATTGCTCGTTCACCTGTCATCAAAGCCAGACTGATGAGTCTGCAAGTGCATCTGAGTCATTTTTCCTTCCCTTTCTAAACATTTGGTCCAGCATTAACTTCATTTGCTCTTTGGAAACCCCCCAGGGCTGCAGGAGTCAGTGGCAGTTAACAGCAGCAGGCTGCAGACCTACTTGTTCAACTTTTTACAAATTAAACAGAAAATGGAGTAAAATGAAAATATTTGGTGTCTGTGACTCTGGAGCTCAAACAAGACAGGGGACACCATCTTTTCTGCCTGTCAGCATGGGATCTTTGAGCCAATCTGTGCTGTCTGCTTCTTGTGCATCGTTGTTGGCAGTAAAGCTGCTGCAGGTCACGTCACACCGTCCATTTGCTCTTGCACAACATCCTTGTCTTCAGAGCAAGCCCTCCGTGATGAGAATCCAGCTTGCTCGTCTCTAGCTGACCACACAGACCTAATTGCACCCGCAGCGTGGCAAAGAGCAATGCTGCTGATGGACAGCCCATTCCCCCCTGGATGTGTGAGCCCTGCAGAGCCGTATCATGGAGCACAGCAGGCAGCTGAGGACAGGAGGGGTGCAGGTCTATGGGGCAGGAACGGGCCATGTCTGCCCTCTCCCTGGCTTGTAATTAGACACTGTGTGGTGCGGTGTTCACGAGCAGATGCCAGCACCCAAACTGTATGAGTAAGTGCAGCTTCAATTATAACCTTGGTTATATACTGCTGAATCACTGTCCTGTGGAGCTGAAATTTTATTTCTCTGGCCTCAGTCCAGATATGATCTTTTTTCCTTTTTTTTTTTTAATGGGAAATTGGTGGGTTGTCTCATCAGCCATGACTGAGCTATGCAAAAGTATGAGTATGAGTGAGGAGAAGGGGGAGCAGAGTGGGTTGGAAATGGCAGGCACACAGGGAGTGACACGCCTGGGTGCTGGCGTCCAGCAGTGCTGGGTCTTCCACCCTCCCACTGTAAAGAGACCTGGCTGCAAAATAACAGGGAATGGACTTTGCTTGTGGACATCATGACCTTTGCAAGGCCTGAGGTGGATGGGACACAACCCACCTCCAGCGCTCAGGCTGGGAGATGTGCCAAGAGCTGGAGGGATGCCTGTGTGCGTTGGGCAGAGAATAACCCCTCAGTGGACTTTGCAAAGTAGCTCTTCCCTGTGAAGTCACCTCGTGCATCCCCATTTTGGAGGGACAGCGAGGATTAGCTCTGTCTGGGGTACTTTTATGGGGCTGAGCACTGCAGGGGTCCCTATGCAAGCGAAAACCACCCCACATGTAACCATAACTACTGTCTCCAGGTCAGGACAGCTCTGAGATCAAGTAAGCCATGCTGGTTTGGCTTCTGAGCTGGTGAGCGTGCAGCAGAGTACAGTCTGGCCCACCTATTAGAGAAGTCAGGGGCATGAGCAGCAGCATGAGCATGAGCTGCGCTGGCAGGGATGGCTGATGTACACAGGCTCTGCTTGGAGTTTGTTTCCTGTGTTGCCATGACACAAACATTTTCTGCCTGTTATTGCCACTGGCAATTATCATAATTGTTTGTTGCAAAGCCCACATTCCAAGGCAGAGCTGCTGAGCTGACCCAAACCTCAGCTGCACTTTGCTTGTATTTGCAGTCCCTAGCCTGGTGGGTGGGATGGGGCCCTAGGTTTGGGGAACATCAGAAAGCTGCATGTTTGCAGGAAGCAAGGGAGAAGTTAATTTGCAGTCAGAAAGCTTGTTTTAGCCCTTGAGCTAGACTGGAACCAGTGGGACCTGGAGACCCAGGCTGTCGCAGCCTCATGCCGTGTGCACAATCCCCTCCACCAGCCCCACTCCAGATTCATCCCCAGGGTCTCCTTTCCACACCCGGGGCTGTCTTGTCCCTCCCTCTCTGTCCCACTGATGGGGCAGGTGGATGCTGCAAAGTCTGATGGAATAAATATTGTGGGAGGACCTGGAGAAGGGAGGAGGCTGGTCCAGCTCACCCAGCTAGTAGCGCTGGAGGAAGCGTGATGGGAGAATGGTATGAGTGGTCCTCATGGGCACTGCAACCCAGGTGGGCTGCGGCACTGGCCATGTCTCCATGCTCACGGCAAGGGGGAGGGCAAGCACCAGCCCTTCCCATCACATGGGGGCCAAATCCAGTCCTTGTCCCATGACTATTCCCCTAGTTATTGCCTCTCACTGCAAACTTACTTGCAGTTTAAAGGTGAATTATCAAAACAGAGTGAAAGAATCAATGGAAAGGATGCCTGCGTGCCCTTGGCCTGATTTTGCAGAGGGAGACTAATATGCTGAGTGCACGGCTTGGCTGGCAGCAAGAATAAGGGCATGTGCTGCCTGGATTTCTGTAAGTGAGAAGCAGCTGGAAACACTGCCCTGGGCTTTCTGCATGGATCCTGACCTTCTTGTTAAGCTTGCTCAGTGCTCTATCTCATAGTGAAGGTGGGAAAGCCATGCTGTTCTGGCCCCCTCCGTCCCCTCCAAACCTGCCCAGTTCCAGGTGTTTCACAGCAGCCTCATGGGATGGTTGGTGTAGAGAGACCAGGATGTGTGACAGCAGAGGACAGGAGAGGGAGAAGATTTTGCCAGGTGGGGTCTGGTGTTGCTGCTCTCCATCAGCAGAGCACAGCTGGTGTTATAGAGTTGATCCTGTGAAAGTCAGACGACACTGGAGTGGGACACCTGGACAGCCCCAAATAGGCCCATTTGTGCATAAACATTTGTCTCATGTTCCCATCTTCAGGGCTCTGCCCCAGCCGGTGTGCGAGGTAGCGAGTGACAAATCCGTACATCATTTCATTGCTCTGTCTTCAGCAGGGCGCCCTGCTCCCTGCACACCCTCCCCAGACGTTCAGTTCCCATGGGGTTTTCTCTGCTGTGTCTCACAACTGCAGCAATCCTGTGGGAGCATAAACTGAGCTTCACCTTCCTTCCCTCTGGGCCCCTCCAACAGAGACAGGGTCCCGTGCACATCAGGGACTGCTGCTGATCCTGGCTTGTCCCCGTAGAAGCTTTACTGAGCCCAGGCTGAAGCATAAGGGAAAGCCAAGGCAGGCCACATCTCTGGTATACATGTCAGGGCTCTTATGAGGTTGTTCCTAATCTACGGCTGTGAAGATCCAACCTATGAGGGGTGCACCAAGTTATAACACTTGGTTTGTCATGCAAAACTGCTGCATAGAAAAACGGGAAAGTCCCTCTGCCTGGTGGCTGAGTCAGTGGTGTTGGGAAGCCACCTCTTCGACACACCAGCCTCGAACATTTGGGTGAGAAGTGCCTTTGGGTGCTTCGAAACCCTTCTCAGTGAGCATGTTACTTGTTGACCTATTCCTGGCAGAAGAAATTGTTCTGTCATGAATGAGGACCCTTGCATGCCTGCTGCAGGCAGAACTGCTGGGTGTGCCACCAGGCACCATGGACCAGCCCACGAGGGGAAGCCTCGTGGAGTCCCGTCTTAGGAGAGGTGAAGGAATAAGGTCCCCGTTGTGGTGGGATGTGGGTGGAGTGTGGAATATCGCCTCCCGTCTTGTCCCTTGGACTGCGCCCTGTGGCACGTATGGAGGCTGGGGACATCATGTGAGAGTCTTCAATGTTTCACAGATTTCCACAGGCTCCTTCCCTGCTCCATAGGCTGTTTCAGCTTTCCTGTGTTAGTCTCCACACGTTGCAAGCCGGACCCTGCCTTCACAGCAATGCACAGCCTTCACGCCAACCAGAGATGGTACATTGTTGTGGGATTGATCTGTCTGCCTTGTGCAACTCCATTTATCCATCTGTGGGGCCTGTCTCTTCTTTGACTCACCGAGATACTGGGGGCCTGGCTTTTCTTCTGTCATTGAAATAGCTTTGGCCCCTGCTTGCCCCCTCCCCTCGACTCTCCTCTAGCTCGGCATTACCATAGCCCTTTGTGGAGAGCCACACTTCTGTTTGTCTGGGCTAGCAGCTGAGGCACGAGAAATGTGCTGATGCCATTCAAGGGCTTAGTCTGGGAGGCATTGTACCTCTGAAAGGGATGGTTAGGGCATTTACATAAAAATGTGCTTGATACAGATAATATGAGTGCCTGTGGGGGGTGTGCATGAGGGGCAGGGCTGGAAGGAGCCTCCAAGTCCTTCCTTTTCAGCCTCATTAATCAGCAACAGAAGAGAAGGTGTGTGATTCGAGAGCGATAGCAGTGTCTGACTTCCCAGCTCCGCTGGTGCTCGCCTACGGCCTCGTGGCTGCTCACTTCAGGCCATACAAGTCATTCCTTCACCAGGGACAAAAAGTGAGCTGATCCGGGTGGCACGGAGTTGTCTTCAGAGAAGTTGCTTGGGTCTGTCCCTGTGCCAGCAAGCTCTGCTCTGATCATGTCTCTGCATCTCCAAGCAGTTGATGGGCTGGGAAACAGCCCCTGCTAGGTGTCCGTGTATTCTCCAGGGTGCCATGTCTGGCAGAGGACAGCTCTGGGACCTGGGAAGTGCCCCACAGCCCTTCCTGCGTGTCCCACCACCCCATGGCATGCTGAGCTCACCCTGCCCCTTGTGTCACCATGTGGCACCTGAGCCAGCTGGCTTTGCCCTCTTGCTTCTCAGCCTTTCCTGAGGGACCTGCCAGGGACCATATTTCATCTTCGATACCTCAGTCAACCGGGTCGCATATAAGCAGCAAACTGGATTTTGGCCATGGTCCTAAATCCCCCCCGGAATTGCAGCTGACCCCACCAGGAACCCTCGTAGCAGGAGGGAGACTGTGGGAAGTAGACAGGAGAAAACACAGCTTGGCTTTGGCTCTGTGCTGCCAGATTTACTGCACTGGTGCGTGTATGGGGTGGCGGTGCAGGACCTGCCCTGGCCTTTACACCATCATGAGGTGTTCTGAGTCCAAGCGCCTTAACACCCAAAAACTGTCCTTGAAGCTCATGACTGAAAGCTCATAATCAAAAGTAAAGTTCAGGGGTGACAACATATGCACACCTTCATTTTGCAGTTGAAATCATTGAACGGAATTGAAATCCTTAGGCATTTGAACAGACTTTTTTTTTTCCATGTGTAAAAGATGACCTAATGGAAAACTGAGACCTTGTACAGAAACTGTCTCCCTAGGGACAGTTTTTCATGAAGATTATGATGGGTCCTGAGTTACTCTTAGATTGCAGCATTATTAAGTGTTGTGGTGGTGCCCAGAGGCTATGATGTTAATAAGCACCTAATTTTAGCAGTAATTTAGCTTCTGTTATAATTACTAGGTCGTTGTGCTAGGTGCTATACAGACACATGTGAAAAGACAGAATTAGTCCCAAAGGGCATATGCTGGGGACAGGACAGTCACAGCAATTCCTGCAGCAGGTCCATGTGCAAGTTGGCGATGGGGACAACTTGGGCTGTGTCTGAGACAGCGGAGGTCTGGGCACGTCAACAGGATGCAGACCTGGGGTGGTCTTGTCCGTACTACCTGTACAGAACATCCCTGAGAGGAGCTGACCCAGAATTGCTCTGTGCAGTGTGGATAGGTGAGGAACCAGGATCAAAGAGCAAAGTTGGTTGGTACCCAGAGCTCACAGCCTGTGTCATATGAGCCCGTGGTGGTGCTGAGCTCTTGTGACCTCCCTTGCATGTCCCCCGACAGGTGTTTGCTGGGCTTATGAGCACCACTGAGTTTGCAGACATCCTCTGGGGAAAATGAAGGCTTCACAAATGGGGAAACCAAGGCACAGAACACATAATTCACTCCAAGTCACCTGTAAAAGAGCTGGAACAGCATCCAGGGAACCCTCCTACAAGACAGCAATAACCTTTTCTTCCCAGGGCTTGAAAAAGCTTTCTTCCCAGGTCAGTTAAAGTCAAATCTCAGTTCTGGATTTAAATAGACTCTTTTTACATACCACAAAAGTTCAGAGGATATTAACCATGATTTGTGTACCTGTCTGGTTCAGTCTGGGCTGGAACAGGATGGCTTCATCAGCGTAAGTATTTTTATGTGCTGGGTCTTTGTCTTGTTACCCCCGGTGAAGGACTAAATCCCAGGTAAATCTTGCAAATGCTGCTCATCCTGGATGCTCATCGAGTAATCCAACCTCAAGTACACTTTGGTGGGACTTCAGGATAGATCCTATCAGACAAGGCTGCTTCAACCATAAGAAAGCACATGCAAATTCACATCAGTGCACAAATTGGAAGGTGTCACCTAGGAAAAATGTAGGTGTAAAATGGAGCTGAATGCAGAATGCAGTAATTTGGTAATGATAGCTCATTTCAGCAAGATTTACATGGTAAATATCTAATGCGGATGCACATATATTCTGGTGCAAAAAATTATTCAGCTATGAAGGTTTAGATGAAATGAATCATGGCCAAATGAAACTTTCTACTTCACTGAAATGAGAAGGAAAAAATGAAATTATTAATTTTGACTTTCTTCCATTGAAAATATGATCTAAGTTGACGCATTCGAACAACAAATTTCTATTTTGGCCCAGCTGTATTTCCAGTGGGAACTTATCAAGATGAACAGGTCTCAATCTGCAGATGGGAACTCACTGCTGACCACCTTCTGGTATTGGCTTAAATTTGCTTTGAAAGTGGCTTCAGTTCAGGTGGCACTTAGTGAAACCCATGACTGCCACCCTCACACCCTTCCCTTGTTTTCCTGTAAGTTCTCTGGAATTGATTTTTTTTCTCATTCTTTCTGGTTTTCCCCAGCCCTCTCCCTTCCTGGGTGGGCTTGAAAGTTTTGTCTAAGAGGCAGACAAAAGATGGACTGATTCTCCTCCCAGCTTCAAATGTGTCGAGCTACAACTCTGTAGCTGTAGCCCTGACCCCTTATCCAGAGCAGGATGATGGTGAAGAATGATGGGTCTCAGCAGTTGGTTTTGCCCTGGCTCGTGGAGGAGATGTTCTCATAGCCTATGATCATATTACAGCAGTTTTTAGATCCTCCAGTGTTTTCTCTGGCTGGTCGGTAAAGAGAGACAAATAAACGCATGGTCCCACCTGTACCTGGGAAAAAGACTTGGAACATTGGAGAGGAAAAGGAAACAGAACCAGGCAAGATGTGGAGCTGTTGCTTTGTTCCCTTTGGGGACTTGATGCTTCTCTCCATCCATTACATGTTCATCTCCCCTCTCCAGGGCTCTTTCTCTTGGTTCCAGACTAGCCTGTGCCCCTCATCTGGCCCCAGAGGCAAGTTGTCTTTGGTGGCTGCTTTTTCCAGGCTTACTGAGGGACTGAGTGACAGTACAGTAGGAAATGAGGAGCACCAGCTTGTGTGGCATGAGGCATGGCTTGGAGATGCTCCAGGGCTCATTGGGGTGGGTCTGATGCTGCACTGGCACTGAAATCACATCATTCTCCAGTCCTGGCTCCTTCCAAAGGGTCTCTGGAGCACTGCAGGCCTGGAAGAACTGAGGCAGCATGTGTATGAGATAGAACTGCTGCTCTTTATCCTGCTCTGAGCAAGAGCAGAAATACCTCCTAGCTCTACCTTTGGGACTGGGTCAGCATGGGCTGCATTTACACTGCTTTGGAGGCGGAGGACTTGATCGTTAACCACAGGACTTAGGACTGGCTCCTCTGCAATAGGTCCCCTCTGCTCCTCTTTTCCATCTTCTTTCATGAAGATATTTCAGGATGGATACTCTGTAGGAAAAGGCACTGATCCCTCCTACAACAATAACTGAGTGTACATAGTCCTGATGACACCTGTAGACAGGAGGGCAGATTCAGGGTTGAGCCATGGAAGAGCACAGCAGCGTGTGATCACCATGCTATTAAAAAGCCTCAGGAGGCATGCACGGAGTTGAGCATGTACAAGGATGTGTCCACACACAGTGGGGCGGGGGCAGCTCTCCCAGATGGAACATGGGGTATGTCCTGGTCTGTGTCTGAAGCTTGCTAATGCAGTAACTATTGTGTTTGCTTGTGTGGAATGAATAAGCCCTGCCGTGTGGGTTTTGTAGTTGAAGAATGAAGGAAAGTGCCAGTGAAATGGAGCTCAAATCCCCTGACCTTGCTCTCTGGCAGTGCAAGTCCAGACAATAAATTCTTTTTCAACCAACTTTATGCTGCAAGATAAACCTCGATATTGAAATTTAAAGGGAAGAAAATCACATTTTTTAGCAAATAAACTGTTTGCCAAATTACCATTTAATTGCCCAATCCAATCCCTGCAGAACATGGCAAGGGAGCGCCTCTGTGCAGCTTGCACCGAGTCAAACCCTGCAGAGCAGACCTGAGGGAAGACCCCCCCCCCGCCCCGTGGGTTTACAGACTCCAGACATGGGACAGTCATCCCACTGCCAAGGCTGCTCTTCCACTTGGGATTTACCTTTCCAGTCAACAATCATGGCAATCCATGTAGGAAGGTCTAAATAAATCCCAGTTGCAACAGTCCTCCCATGGGAGCTCCCAGATATCATGTTAGCTCTTGCTGCCCACAGACATGGGGTTTACAAGCTTGCCTTCAGGAGAGCATCTTAAGATCCTCATCTGGCCTGTGTGGGTTCAGCAAATCCTGCCCAAGGCTGCCCAAGGTCCTAAAGCTGGGTGTTTGTACATTGACCTAAGGTTTGTCCCCTGCCTAAAACTTTTGGGACCAAGAAATCAGGCTCAGTGTGCCTATGCACCCCAAGGAAGATCAGTTTCCTTGTGAGCTTTGGACACATGTGGTCCTGGACACTATAAGCATTTTTGGATGGGAGTTTCTCATGTTATTCCGTTTCAGCAGGAGCTAATTTTCTGCTAATGGGGAAAGAAATAAGCACGTGGGGAGTCGACTCTGCTGTGTATGACACCTCTAAACCCTGGCCCATCAGAGACCAGACCACCTATCTTCTGCATCATTAGTAGCCTGGGAGTTGCTACTAGTAACAGCAGAAAAGCTGTCCTCTCTATCCTTGACCACGTCTTACTGCATGATGGTTGCACTGTTTCAGTGAGACCTCAGGAGAGCTCGCCTGGCAGAGGACTGCCACGCTGCAGGACACCATGGCCCAGCACGGCACTGAGAGGAGACTTCAGCCCAGACTCCACGGTGGAGGGCTGTGTGCACATCAGGCCAGAGCCTTGCTGCAGTGTTTGTAGGATCCTGGCTTGTCCTCTGCAGTAGAGCATTGCTACCTGACGGAGTTGGGCAACGGCTGGCAGCAGCACCGGGATTTCACAACCTTCACTTGCACAAGTCCCTGCTGCTTCGGGGGAGTGTTTGTCTGCGAACAGCACTGGACAAATTGAAGTTGCATAACCCCATCCTGTGCTACTTTGGACTCTTTCATTAGATTTGTATATTTTTTTCCTTTTTCTTATCGGTTTTCCCCTTTCCTTTTCTCTGTGCTGTTTCTAGTTAAGCAATCCTGGCACAGCCTGGTTGCACTGGCTCCGTCATACCCCAGCCTCTTGCCTGAGTGTGCATCCCTCCAAACCTGCCCCTGTCTCAAGGCTGTTTCTTTCCGTGCCTGTTGGTTATCGCTTTTAGTTGAGGGTTTTTTTGGGGTGTCTCTGTTTTGCCATCACTCCGGCACACAGACCTGCAAGGGTCAGTTTGCCACTGATGGCCACGGAGCAGCTGGCTCCATGCCACGAAAGCTGAACCTGCAAAGGGGCCCAAAAACCTGTGCTGCAGTTGCTGCAAACTGCAAGGCAACTTAAAAAGATTTCCTGGGAAATCCATGCTTCCAAACACAGCATTGCACTTGGATGTTTTTGTTTGTTTTTTTTTATTATTTTCACTGCCTAACGTGGGTCACACTGGAAGGCTGGGGTAGAAATGGGAAAGATATTGTCTCACCAAACCTCTTCCATAACCTAAGCCACAGCAAGGGAAACAGCAAATGCCTTTGTTGCTAAAATGGCAGATGATTTTGGTGCATTAGTAGCGCAGCTGAGGGAGGAGGGGATGGGGCAAAGGACAAATGAAGAGGAAAAAGGATTAAAAAAAAAAATGCAGTTTATCATGGAGTTCTAGGCTTTCTGTTGGTGCAGAGGACAAGGTATTTACCACACAGCTATTGTTCCCAGAGATTCCTGCAGGATAGGAGCACATCAATATTCATACATGGGGACAGTCATATACACCTTCTATGTCTGAAACTTTCCTCATCACAATATTTAAATACCCATTGCGCTATCGCTGTTAGATCTGGGCGAATAACCCACAATGAATAATGTATCCAATGAATCCGTCTCTGCTAATTGTGGAATATTCACGAGCAGATGGCAATTTGAGGCAGGTTTTTTCACATTTCTTTTTTTCTCCGCTCAGCGGACGGAGGTTTGCCGTAAGTAGGTGATACTTGAAATTCAAGCTGTGTTTCTAAGTTGTGATTGGCCAGTTGTGACATGATGGTGTCCCTCATCCCGCATTGGCCGAGCGTACAAAGTACTTTGGATACAAATACTCGCATGTGCAAATTTAAAATTCAGTTTCCATGGTTACACATGCATGCAGCTTTGAACTTCACTTTCCTCCAACATTTGTGCTAGTAAAACTCATTCAGTCGCAGGTTTGTGGAAAGTGAATACAAAAGATGCATGAGGCTATATTTGCGTGCTCTAGTATATATGATTCCTCTTCACTAACTCTGCCTGTATATTCACTGGGCTTTTCTGCCACCTTTTCTGGTGCCTGCTTTCATGGATTTCAGCCTACAGGAATTTTCTTGCCCAACATTATCAGCCTTTGTGACTCCAGTTTTAGCATCACAAATACATGTACAGCTGGGTGATATCTCTATCTGCAGGTAGATGCAAACATCTCGTAATCAGTTCTGCACTGGGCAAAGCAAGGTGTTTATTCTTCTTGCAATTCAAACCTCAATTGGTTTTGCAAAATCAGGTTTTTCTCATTCTAGTTAATCCTGTGTCATTCAGAAATAACAAGGCATTGGGACACGTTCATCTTTGTGTTGCAGGAGTGATAGAGGGAGAGGAAAGAAAGGGAATTAGCAAGAGTTTTAAAGTCAGGGTAGTTGGAAAGAGCTGAGCTGATGGGAAAACAAGTTGTTTTGGTTTTGAAAAGAGCAAACAAGACATCAAGTCAGAGTCAGAGTGCAAAGCCCTACTGTATGTGAGTCATGAGGGTGTGTGTCTGTCCCTTTTGAGATCCAAACACATACCTTTAACAGCCGATAAGAGAATACCTGGTCTGCGTTACTTTCCCAAATGCATTCCCTCGCTGTGAAAAGTATTGACTTTCCAAAAATCCCCCCTCCCCCTCTGCTCTGGGACAGTTTAATAAAAGTTATTTTTGTTTCTCTGGCTGTCACGTGTCTTGTGCAATATTTCTGTAGCCTCTGGACAAACATATGAGAGAGAGCAAAGGTTAACCATGATTTATGTCTGGGTTTGTAATTGCACTGTGGGAGCAGCATGGTGGGCAGCACGCCTGGCTGGCTGTGGGTGCCTGTTGTGCACAGTGCTTCCAGCATGCATCCCAGGACACAAAAAGCAGGAGAAAGCAGCACCCCTTTCACTGGCAACCAATAACCGGCTTTTCATTAGCATGTTCTGGCTGTATCTCAGATTAACAGTAAATTGAGGGCATTGGTTGCAGGGCCAGGCTGTGGCTGAGCCCTGCCTCTGGCCCTTGGGTCCCCCCAGAGCTCATCTATTGGTAGCTCCGTTATTTGGCTTCGCAGTGTCGCTGACCTTAGCCCTGCTGCACCGCAACAAGTTGCAGAGTTGGAGGGTTAGCGGGGACAGGGGAAGCACAACGTGCACCAGGTCTCAGCTGTGGAAGAGATCAAAGCTCTCCCCTCCCGTGCTGTGGGACTGGGAAGGCAGCGGATGTTCAGACAAATATTCGCACCTGGGAATATTCACATCATGCTCCAGCGCTGGGAAAACACCCCACTGCCCATGCTCAGTGCCTGACCTTTTTAACTATTCAGAGTGCAAAACCAAATGGCTTTAAAGTGCTATCTGCTCTGAAATGGGTGACAAAGCATAACAATGACCCCTTCTTATTCAGCAGATGTGATCTCTAGTCTCTTTGTGTCCAGCTGTGTGTATTCAGGCTGAGAGCTGTTGACTTTAGCAAGAAAATGACTTGCTGTTGCCCTGCAGAGCTTGCCAAGCTGTCCCTTGGACTGGATGATGTTCCTTCATGTGCTTCATGTTCCTTCATAACTGCTCTCCCATCTGTCCTAAGGCAGGGAGACGGAGGGTGCCCCTGGCAGGGGGATTTGTTCTGAAGGATGTTGGAATGCTTGGAGGGATGGAGGAGGGCACAGCAAAGCCGAGGATCTGGTGGTTTGATACCTGTGAGTCCAGCACATCTGTTGTGGAGCAGTGAGCGATGTCCTACAAATGTGGCGCACTCCTGCTTCGAAGGGGTTGCTGTAACAGTGGAACCAAAGGGTTTTGGTAATAGTTGCTGACAAAAGTGTCATCAAGTTGCCTTCTGGGTTGAAAATCGCTTTAAACTCCCTGTTGCACAACCTAGGTTTCTCAAGACTTTCCCCAAATTGCCTCTCTGGCACTAGGGACAAGTCTGAGAATTTCAGCGAGAGAGGAAATTCCCTCTGAGGGCCCAGAGTGGTTCAGAGGGAAGAGAGCGCTCAGCTCTGCCGCTTGCACTGCTGCTGTGTTTATCACTGGCAGATGGTGGAGCAGGTCTGCCCTTTGGCCAGGATGGCAGGAGAAGCAAGTCCCTGCCCTGAGATGTACCAGGGCAGAGCAGAAGGAGAAGGGAGTACAGTTTGCAGCAAGTCCACCGTCATCTCTCCTCCTTCCTTTTTCCTCTTACCCTGTGGAGGCATCACCTGGTGCAGGGGGACGATGTGCTCTCCCCGTTTCACTGCCCCATCTCCTCCTGGAGCACTCCTGCCAAGGCCACCTGCCCACAGGATTGGAGCACGGGGGACTCCCCGGGAGCCTCTGGGGCTCTCACTCCCTCCTCTTCCTCTGTCCCGGAGGCTCAAAGCACCAGCCTTGAAGTGCTGCCTTTGTTTGCAGAAGGCACTGGCAGCCCTTGCTCTTTCTTTGCTGTGGGAGCAGATGGTCCCTGTTGGAGGGTTTGGGGGCCCAGCACTCCTCGCTGGCAGGTTGGGGGGGATCACTGCTCCTGGGGGAGGGCTCACTTGCCTCTCACATGGTCAGTTCCCAGCTGAGCTCCTCTATGGGATTATGCTGTTATTCATCTAATTGAAATTGTATTTGGAGCAGAGAGACAGTATCTCTTTCCTCGGAGGATCTATTATGCATAAACTGCGCACAAAGGCATCCTCCTGCCAGAGGAGAGGGGGTGTCGGGGCAGCCTCGGCCCTGCTCTAACTTCAGCTCTGCTGAAAACAGGCTGGGCTCCCTCCTGCAGCTCGGCACAGCCTGTCCTTTAACCCCTCTCTCCCCAAAAGGGCTATTTAGCGGCTTCTTTCCCTCCCCTTGTATTGTCCTGCTCTATTTGCTGACAACACCGTGAAAGCCATGGCTCGCCCCGCACCTCCAGCAGGGACGTCCCACCTCACTGAGTCGGTGGGTTCCCAGCCCTTTTGTACCCCCATCATGCCACAGGATCAGGCCCGGTGCCTGGGGAGTGTGAGAGAAATCGCAGCATCACCCTGGGCTGCCTGCCTGGGGTTAGAGCAAGCCACTGGTTCCACCCTGCAGAGGACACCCCTCCTGCACATGCAGCCAGGCCATCACATTTATAGCTATACCTTCCTCAGGAGATGTAAACCACGGGGGCACGGGAATCTGTAAATCAGTGCAACTATCTAAGTGGAGAATGAGGAGGGTAAAAAAAAAAGATCACACCCCACCCACAATGGCTTTACAGCTGAAATCACCTTGCACACACCCTCCTGGAAGAGCTGCCAGAGTTCACCTGCTATCAGCTCATGCCTGCAGATAAGAACGAGACCCGTTTCTCTGAGTTCTGTGGGAGCAGGAGAACTTCAAAGTGGAAAAGGAAAATCTTTTTAAAGAAAAGAAAAAAGAAAGATCGAGATGATTGCCCTTGCAAAGAGCTGCATGAGCATCTGGCATGAGGCAAAGAGTAGGGAAGGAGAGCTGTATCTGTGAGACCCTTCACAGGGGTTGTGGCTGGGGGACCAGAGGCCGGGGGGGATCTTCCTGACCATGACAGCCCCCTTCAGAGACTGCAAGCAGTGGGAGTGGAGCAGGGGACAGTCCTTTGACTGCACAGTGGCTGATTTGGGAGTCCCTGCTGGCTGAGTTCATTTGCAAGCATAATCCCTCTGAGAACAGCTCATGAAGGGTGCCAGAGGCTCTGCTTGCCCGCCCGGGAATGCTGTCCTGTCTGCTCAGGGCTTGTCCTGTCAGCTGCAGATTTGCAACCTGGGCTGGCCTGCTGGGCCAGCTCTGGCAGCTCTATCTCAGTCCGTAGGTGTGGGGGCTACTCAGGCATTCGGTGGCTTCGTGAGCAGCAGCTATCAATGGCAGGGAGATCCTGAGGTCAAAGACACGGTCCCTGTAGTGGCCCAAATGGGGGACAATACTGGCCAGGCCAGCAGAGATGCCTTGGCTACGCTACAAGAGCACTGTGCCAGGTCAGGTTCAAAGGGGCACTCGGCTTAAGTACCTCCTTTGCTAGTTTGGGGATGCCAGCCCTGGCCACCCTCTAGGCTTGGGAGTCCTGTGTCTCCACTCACAAGGATAAAGGAAGATCAAGGCCCCCCTGACACATGTGCCAGCCCTGTGGGCACAGGGGAGGGAGGGTGCCCTCTCCACAGCTCTCACCCACTCTCTGCTCTTCTGCGTGGGGGATCCTGAGTTTTGCCACTGACAGTTGTTGCTCTTCTGCCCTTAAAAAGCTGGAGAGGATGGATGCGCTGTCTCTCCATGAGCCTCATTCTCCTGGTGCATCCTGTGAGACAGCTCCTTCCTTACAGCCCCTTCCCGTCTCTCCTCCAGTGAACATCCTTCCTCTGCTAATATTCCTGCCCATCCTCTTCTAGAACTGTGTCACAACAGAGCCAATAAAACTGCTCAGATTCATTGGGCACTGCATTCCTTCTCATGCTGGTCTGGGGTATTTGGGACAGGCTGTGGGCTCCCCTGTGTGCAGTCCCCAGCGTGTCCCCCTTTCACCTCCCAGCCTGGAACAGCCTGGCTTCTTGTGGGATCTGGTGCTCCTTGTGGGGTCCAGGCCAAGAGGGAGGACTACAGTGCACAGGGGCTGGCACTGTCCGAGAAGCATGTCTGGGTGCTGGAGGGATGAGCTATGAGTGACTGTGATCTTGTGCTGCTGGAGCCCCTTTCCAATAGGGTCCGTGGGATGTTCTTCAGATTCCTCTGTGATGTACTGGAAATCTTGGTGGTCTCCCCCAACCTGTTCCTGTCTCTCTTTCCTTTCTTTATAGCTTCACCTTTTGTTGGTCATTTTTGGAAGTGCTTCCCCATGTGGCTGGGTGGTTACCTGAAGATACAGAGCTGCACTGTGACAAATGGCTTGATGCTCCTTGGTCCACCTGGGTCTTCTGCTTTTGGCCTTGTATGTAGAAACCCTTAGGAGTTTTGTTGGGTGAGGCTGGAATGATCCCAAACATGAATATCAGGTGGGAGGGGAGATGTCACACAGATAGAGACCTCAGCTAATCAATAGACTATATATGAGCTTGCAGAGCTTTTCCTGGTCATAGGATTTGTGCCAAATCTCATCTGTTTTAGACAATCCAGATCTTCTCTGTCCATGCATGAATCCAACTAAACATAAAGGAGATCCAGTTTAAAAGCTGCAGGGCCCCAACACAATATAACAAAGTGAATGTGGGACTTTTTCAAGAATACTGAACTGGTGAAAGGAGTGATTTCAAAGGAGATACAATGGCAAACAAGGCAGTTGTTTGCTGTACTCCCTTGATGCCCCGCCATCATTCTGCAGAGAGAATGAATGGCTAAATTCAGCTTTTAATGCTGATGCTGAAGCTTTCCAAGGAGCTGGTAAGAGAGAAGGGTGTAGTGGTTGTTCGTGTGCTAAGCAATGCAATGAGAAACCCACGCCCGCTGTGCTTTTAGGGATTTTTGTAACGTGGTGTCAGCAATTTGGAGGTCAGCTCAGACTGGAGATTTGTAACAGAAACTTAAAATTGACCTGAATGGGGATGTCTGGATGTGAAAGCAGCAGGAGAAACAGCGAGAAGCAGGGTTAAAAGAATGGCATGTGCTGATCTGCTAGATCAGCAGGTCATCAAGAGCAGAGCAATTGGGCATGCAACTTCTCAAGACATGTGGAGCAGTAAAACAAAAGGCAGCCTAAAACAAATGAGAGATTACACCCAGAAAGGAGCCCAACCAGCTGTGAGTAAATCAGCATCGTTCCTAATGACTCACAGAGGCAGGACACAATGAAGAGGCAGAAGATCACAATCATTGTCTATTCCTAAAGGGTACGAGAGGCATGCACAAGACCCAGTACGTAGCCACCCATCTAAGGAGAATCCAGGAGCTGTGATGAGGCATTGAGAGCTGCTGCCTCTTATTTCCCATGTCACCACAAGTGGTCCTGACCGGGCTGCTTGGGCACACACATCTTGGTGCTTGTATGGGAGCATGAAAGAATGAGTGAGTGAAACCTGGGAGAGACTGAGTGTGAGTTGAATCACCTTTGTCAAAAATAAAACCTGCCTTCCCCTCCTAGATGATCTTGCCTTGTGCTGCAACTGGAATTTTTGCATTCCCCAGTGACCTTCATGGCCATTTCTAATTGTGGTTGTTTGCATTTTTGTTTCTACAGATGGAAACGCTAGCAGGTGACACCTCTTGCCGTGTGGATGCTGCTGGAGTCTGACTTCTGGGAGACAAACAGGGTTTGGATACCTACCTCAGATGTAAGTCAGGTGCACCACGGATTAGTCGAGATACAGCTAAACCCAAATGGCTTTGCAAACTGCTTAAACCTATGCACACAGGAACATGGCAGTCTGGCCTTTAACCAAGCCTTCCAGTGTCAGCTCTCTGTGTCTAGTGCTGGACTGGATCTGTGCAGCCACAAATCACAGCCACATCTTCTAGCAGCTCAAGAGAGCATAAGTTACAAAGGATTTTTGCAGTGGAGGCATTTTCCCATGAAAGCCAAGGTTAGAGGTATTAACCAAGACCCTGTGGGCATATAGATTAAATGGTTTGTGGCCAGTTTCAGCTGGCCATGGCTTCCTATAATAAAACTATGTGCATGCGTATGTAAGCCAGAACCTAGCTATGCGCACTGACTTTCTTCTGCGAGCACATGGCTGGTGCTAGGCACTAGTTTGCGGGCTGTTGTGTGCTATGGGGATGCTTCACCAAGGCAATCCACCTGCAGCATCAGTCTGCTCTTGCTGTTGATGTGCTGCAGGCTGGGAGCTTGCAGAGAACCCCCCTGCTTCAGCCCTTTGATTTCTCCCCACCACCAGGCTCTCAGACTGCTGGGGTAACTGGCTGCATCTCCCTGCAGTCCAAGGCACCTCTGTGGCCTCTTTAGTCCAAGAGGCAGCCCTCATCCACGTGTGACCTCGCTGCACCTTCTGCTGCCTTGACATTAGCAAATGTTGTAGTCATTATATGGATATTGCAGTTTGGGTTGTTTAACCCAGACCTGCATGGAGTCCCTGGCCAGGCTCTGATGTTATTAACTAGGTAAAATGTGATTTACTTACACATTAGTAGCCTCCACATCATAAAAAGGAGTTTCAGTTTCCTGCTGGGTCCTAAACTCAGCTCGATAACAGTCTTAAGAGTGCACAAACATGGGCTCTGTTTTTCTAAGTGCACCTGCCCCAACTTGCAGTGACGCACCAGGCACGGAAAAATATTTGGTACTGTTTGTGCCGCCACAGTCCTCTCCCTGTTACCAAAATCTTCCCTTTATTATGAGTTTATTTACTCTTTTGATTTATATGGAATGCTTGAAGTAGGGGAAAGGGCAAGGCCAGTGGGAGATGTAGCAGCACCAGCAAGATTGCTGATGCACTGAGCCACGCTGTCCCTTTCTGCCAGGAGTGGGGAGATGAGTGCTGATGAGTGCTTAGAGTTGTTTGAAATCCAGTTTTTTTACCAAAGTGTGGTATGGACAATCGCTTTATTGTCCTTCCATAACTGCTAGAATCTTCTCCATCCCAGGGACAACATCCTAAAATTCTGTATGTGCTGGTCCCTGGCTTCTCACTGAGGGGTGCCTTGCCATGGGTTTTCTTGGTACCAACAAAAGCTGTATCTTTTCCAATCAGCCGTGTCATACAGCCAGAAGCTTAGTTTATATGCTTCTCTTACAGAGGCAGCTCACCCCTCTTACCCTGAGTCTGACCTCACAACCTTCTACTGACCCAGCTCCTCTTCCAGAGCTGCTGCAACTAGTTCCAGAGCCACCTGGCTCCAGCATCCAAATCCACCTCAAACATGGGAGAGTGTCTGCATTCACCTCCTGCAGCGCCCAGGCCAGCTGCTCCCAGCGGTGTCTGTGCACTGACAGTGCTGCTGGCATTTTCTTTGTGCCGTGCATGCTCCATTGATAGTTGCAAGTTGTTGCAAAGCAATGTCATCTGCTGTGGTTCCTGCAGCTGTTTTCAAGTGCAGGGCTTGATCTTGTCTTGTTTGTCTTACACTGTACAGCTCAGTGTGCTCTGCTCTGAGCTGCCTGATTTGACTCCTGCCTCCCCCTAATACAGTGGATATTCTTCAGCTGGCAGGCTGAGCAGTTTCACCCGTGCTGGCCACTTGCTGGTGATGTTTCCCTCTGTCTATTAGTGACTTGCAGAGACACAGGAAAATAATGTGCCACTGCCCGGCTTGGTCTTCTCCTTTCCTTCTCACTAAGCAGTCCTGAGATTTACCTGCCTAGGAGAGCTGAGCTCTCCCTTTGCTGAGCATGGCAGATATTCCCTACCCAATGCAGAGAAAGGAAGGGACTGTATCAAGCCCATCTGATCAGCTGGAGCAGTGTGGGAGACTATGATCGGCTGGGACAGTCTATCCCAGCGAGGATGATGAAAGATGCAGCTATTTCACACCTATGGCCTTGGGCTGTCAGTAATAGAAAACAACTACCTCTTCATCCAGAAGTGGTCCAGAGAAGCACTGGTGCCCCCAGTCAGTAGCAGATCACCAGAGCAGGCTATGTGAGATGACAGTGGTGGGTAAGGCATGGCCCACTGCCTCTCCTTGCAAGACTCGAGGACTTTGTGAGCACCAACCAGCTGGGAATGATCTGGGATCACTTGGTGCTGGCCGCTGTGTTGGAGCCTGAAGAGCTTGTCATCCAGGTCTGCATCCCCCAAAACGGGGGTTGCTGGATGCCAGACAGCTTCTCTGGTCTCCTTGGGTGTCAGCGTTGCAAGGTTTCTTCCTCAGCCTCAAAGGAGTTGCAAGCTATTTTGTTTTCACCCGCTGTTATCACCCTCTTTTTAAAAACATATGGTTGATTAGTTTCATTTTTACGTGGAATGCAGTGCTCAGATGTCTCTACAGTTTCACACCCTCTGCTGCCAGAGCTAACTGAAAAATACTGAAACCAGGAGGTGCACAGGAACAAACTCCTCTGGGCTCTGCACACCTTCATTGCTGTCAGCCACAATTCCAGCTGTGGACTGGCTCTCTTATCTGGAGATGCTGTCAGCTGCCTTTTAAGCAATCGCTGTGGTTTATTTTACTTAGAATGAAAGGATTTGAGAGATGTGGGTCTCAGTCAGTGTCAAAGCTGTAACTGCTCGGCATCATAGCATAAAGCTATGCCATCCAGCTCCTGCTGGCTAATGCCTCTGAAAGGCTCCAGTATCTCCTTTCCCCTGGGTCAATACCTGGGACTGTTTAAAATCTCACTGTGGAGCTCCAGCGTGGAGGTGGGGAATGAAACTTTCTCTGCAGGAGCTGACAGGCTGTAGTTGAAGACCCCAGCACCCGCTGCAGCTCCCTTTCTGCTTTGTTTTGAATTAAGTTAGACAAGGGCACCTAGCAAGCTGCTTCGCCTGCCTGGCACAGACATTGCCTCCAGGGACAACTCTCCCGCTGGAATATCTGGGTTGCAAAACACAGTCAGTGCAGAGTTGGAGGGGTCCCAGCAGTCAGCATGGAGTCACCCTGCAAGGGATAGCAAAAACAGGGCAATAGTCATGGTATTTCAGACTACCGGGTAACTTTGCCAGGGGAATTTCTGAAGCATTTCTTCACTGGGTGCAGCAAAGTTAACTGGGTTTCTGGGATATCTTGGAAATGTGTTGCATTGGCCTGTTTTTCCTAAGAGGCAATTCATCCCCGACCTGTGAAATGAATGTGGAAACAATCGCAGGCTGCTGTTGGCTTTGGCAAATGGAAAACGCAAAGGGAAGGGGTGAGTAAGGGGTATCCAGGGAGAAAGATGCGGAGCTGGCAGGGTGAGCAGCAGACTGGGGCAGCAGGGGATGCCAGCAACATGGCCCTTCAGCGAGGGGTCTCCTGGCTCCAGCAGGACCATCGATGCTTCCCTCTGCCCCACCAGCACCGTGCGCCCTGGTGAGACACTGGAGGACAAGCAGCAGCATGAATGTCCCCTGCCCCCACTGCTTCCTGTTTGCTTGCTTCAGCTTTCTAAACTTTACCTGTCCCCATTGCCACCAACTCGTCTACCACTCATCAGCTCCTCCTGGTCTGCAGCGTGCTAGACATCTGAGAGAGGAGCAGGAACCGCGCAGCTGCAGCTGTTTGCACAGCCAGAACTTCCAGAAAACAAACTCTAGGCAGGGGAAGGATGCACAAACTGCATTTGCATGAGGGGAGATAAGGAAGAAAACACCCTCTTGTAGAAAAGCCCATGACTCACTAAAGCCTCTGGCCTTTGCAGACCAGAGCTTGCTGAATTCATTGATATGCATTTAGCTTACTTTTCCCATCTTGATTCTCTTTGGCGTGACTTGTTTTTTTTTCAGGAGTGCTTGCCAAGTGATTTAGATGAACAATTATCAGCTGATTTTCACTAGAATTCACTTCTGATCCTATGAGTTTATGTGTATCGGAAACCATTTCTTGCTTGAATTAGGACAAAATGTTGACATTTTCATGGAAGAGGCCATTTAAAAAATATTTAGTTTGAATTAATCTAAAAATTTCATTTTAATAATTTATAAATATTTTATCCTCTTCCAACCTTTGAAAAAAGCTTTTAAAGTATAAATTGCCAGAAATGTCTAAATGAAAAGTAATTTTTTTAACTATAGAACAGTTTAGTTTTTTAGGACAATTGATAATTTTTTTAAAAAATAGCCCCCCCTTTTATTTTGAATGAAGTTTGGATTCTTTCCCTCCAGCAGTTGCAATTTCTGTTCACACCCTTTTGCAACAACACATTTCAGCTGGGCAACTTCTGGCCAGGTTTGGAGCAGACAGACTCAGGGCTTCTCGGGACTGCTTGACTGCAATCAGTGGGATTGATTGTTAAACTACGGAGTGTCGCTGCTGGTCTGCAACAGAGCAAAAGTTTGCTTGGGAGAGACTGATGTGCTGCAAACAGAGGATGTTCGTTGTGTATAAACACTCCTGCTTGCATGGGGACCAGATAAGTAGGTAGGGCTGCTCTGTGTACAACTATTAGCATACAGGTCATGGCCTGGCTGGATGATGCCAGCAGCCACTTGCAGCTGAGTGAGACATTTCCCAGGAGACAGCACCCTCCTGGCTGCACAGAGGGAAGGACCCTCTCCTGTGACCAAATGTTTCCCCTCCCCATGAGCTCCCAGCCAGCCCCGCTTCCCGTGCATGCTGGGAGTGGCTCAGCCATTCTTCTTCATTATACGTGATCTCAGCAGTTCTGGTTTTGTCAAAGGGAATAAATGGAGAACTGAAAAGTGCCCGGCACAGCTCACATGTGAATGGGAGCAGATGGTGGCCTCTGTGCTCTTCCTGAGGGAGAGATTTTAACTCTTCACTCTGCACCATGGCAGGAATGAAAATGATGCTGGGCTTCTGCAGGCAGCTCCCAATGTCCTGTGGCCATGCAGGAGCTATGACTCTACCAGCCTCCAGTCTTGGCTTGGCTTATGATGGGTTGACTCCTGCTGAAAAATATGGCCATGGTCCCAGAAGCAAGATATATGGTTTCCCCCGTGGGTCTGAGAACAAGCCTTGGTGTTGGCTACTGGATCTCAGAGCCCCGTCATTTCTGCCTTATCTTCTGTATTGCATCTTTTCCTTCTATCTGGTCATTTATTGGTGGTATCTGATCATCCTGGGCAGCAAGCAGGACACAGTTGCCTGTTTCCCATTGGGGATCCAAACCTTTCCATGGTGAAACATAGTGCCCATGGTGCCCCGTTGCAGATTTCTGGTCCCCTTGGGCTGAGCTCACCATGGTGAAGTGAGTTTGCCCACTGCTTATCCATCACAACAGCCTCTCCAACTGGAGGAGTCTCATGTTTGGTCCTCACAAATGTTCTTACTAAATAACAAAAACTGGAGAAAATGAGACCAACACTTGTAGAAATCAGGAGGGCAAATGAAGGCAACTGTGGCAATGCAGGCAAAGGCAAGGCACGGCCACCCTGCATCCTGGCAGCGAAAGCTGAGTGCAGGTCACACAGGTCGTGCGGTTCGTTTGGCAAAGTGAGGCTCTCTTTGAGTTTCTGTGAGCCTACCCACACTGACCTTTATTAACATGGAGTCCAGGACACAGTCCATCTCTTCCTAGCCAGATACTTCTTTTTGGTCTGGCCAACCCTGCATAAACTCCATACTCTTTTGTGACTGTAGGACTTCAAGTAACTCCTGAGATGCAGACATCAACCTTGGAGACTCTTGTACTTACTAGATGCCCTCCATGCCCATCCTCTCTTGGCTGTGTTTTGTGGTTCGTCTGAGTGACTTAGCTCCTCCTGGCTTTTTCCTCTGGGATGGGACTCCCACAACTTGGATTAGCAGATTGGAAAACCTTTGAATCATAAACCACCTTGACACGTTGGAGGGGCTTTGAAAAGGACCATAACCAAGAGAGAAGACAGTGTGAACAGTTACCAGGACACATACTTTTGCTCTGTGCTTGTTGGTTGGAAACTGGATCTTCGTAAAGCAGAGCAATAAAAGACCTCTGGCTCCTTCGAGCACCGAGTTGGGCTTTTTTTTCTGGGTCCAGCCACCAGGGTTTTCCAGGGACACTCTGTCTTTTGGGTCTGGACCAGGCTAGGATGGGGAGGCTGAGATAAAATGCTCAGATCCCCACCACAGCTGCCCACAGCCAACCACAAGTTCACCACTCTTTCTCCAAGGCTCTGCTTCTCTGGATAAATTTCAACCCACACAAGACTAATGCTGCAGAGCACCAGTACTAAACTCTGATATCAGCCAAACTGAGATGTAGTTTACAATAGTACAGTGACCTCAGAGAGGATCTGCTGGGGAAAAATAAATGGGCTGTGCCCTTTTTTTGCTTCCTTAAAAAGCCTGCCTAGCGTGGCTTCCTTGTTTTTCACAGTTGATTTGCCAGGAAGGTCACGTCTGCTTGGTTTTCCTGTAGGGCTTGTTAGAGGTCTCACGTGCAGAAAATGAGCTTCATCTGACCCTCACTGATGAGCACTGAAACTTAAAGGACTAACCTTTTCTCCCTGCTGTGTATGTAGTTATTAAGTGAAACAAACAAGAATGACTGACATGTTTAACCATTTTGACACAACTCGAGCAATGGGACTACTGTTTCCTGGTGCATCTGATGCTACAAAACCACCTGCTCTTTTCCATCCAAAAATTCAGTGGGTGAGACATATAAGATCTGACTTTCTGATGTTGAAAGAAAACAAACCAACCTCTAGTTTGCCCCTCAGGAAAAAAAATGGTCTTCTGTTATTTCAGCGTGGCCCTCTGGCCAGCTCAAGATTGGAAATCCAGAATTAGCATTTTAAAAAAATCCCAAGCATGGATTTTGCAATCTTGCAATTGCACTGCAATCCCTACCAAGAAGGAAAAGCAATGGGTGGAAAGTCTTTTACCATCACTTACAACTCCTTCCCTTCTTCCCTGGCCAGTCTTTGCTTGGCTACTTGGCACTGCCCCAGGAAGAGATTTTGGGGAAGGTGAGGGAGCTATCTATACCCACACCACGAGGCAGCTCTGTTCTGCTTCCTCCCCTTGTCCAGAGAAAGGGGGTCAGGCTGCCATGGCTTCTTTCTCCATCTCTGCAGGCTCCTGCAGGTGCTGCCCCAGGCTGGGTAAAGAGGACAAAACATCTCTCCAGGACTGGGCTGTGCCCATGGTGGATAGATGAGGTTGAGGTGGGGGACAGGGCAAGTAGAGGGGATGCTTCATGATTAAGACGTAGAAGGAAGGGACAGGAGAGGTGGCTTTACGGGCAGTCATAAGGTCCCCATCCCTGGCTGGGGCACAGAGCAGACCATGAAAACACTTCCCCTGGGCCAGGCATCCCTGCCCTCTCCTCGATGCTGGTATAAATAGCACAGTGGTGACTCACCCAGGGAGCAGGGCTGTGAGCTACAGCCACGCTGGCTCTGCTTGCCAGTCCAGTGTCTTCTGACCCTTTGTTCCTGCAAGTGATGCGTGCTTTCCCTGTGAGTCCCACACAGTGGCCGTGAACACCCCAGGGGAGCTTTCTGAATGGACGTTGCCAAAGGGTTGTGGCCTGGGAGCAAGTCAAAGCAACACAGGAGGGAGAGAAAAACTCCATTGCTAAAACACCATGGGCTGACCAGAGGACTTGGGCCACAGCAAGCCCTGGGACTTCCCCACGGTGTGAGAGTGGGGCTGGGACTCATAGCCTCTGAATAGCCATAGGCATAGGGCATCTATATGTCTTTAAAGAGTGTGAGGAGCAAAGTGGTCCCTCCTGGGGCTCTGTGGAAATTTAGAAATGCTGTAGATCCCTGAAGGCATCTGCACCCAAGGACAAAGCATCCCATGCTCCGAACAGAGAAATGGGGAAGAGGTTTGCATTCCCCTGAAGATCCGTCTGGTGAGACCTGGAACCAGGCTGGGGTCCTTGGGGCAGAAAGTTCCTGCATCTGCCCCCCTCTGCACCCCAGCCTGTTAGTTCAGGCTCGTGCACAATGTGTGGGGCTAGGGCAGCTACAAGCAGCATCCTGCCAGGTCCTGAGCCTACTGCTCTGACCAGCCAGGTTTCTTTTGGTGCGAGGTGTGGGATTTGCTTGCAGAAAGCTCCAGGAGGGAAGGCCAGTTTTCAGCATATTGTTCCCTGCTTGTTGGCTCGACGAAGGACTCTGCAAGTGCCCAGAATACAGCACTGATTGCTCTACTCTGTGCCCTTGTGCTTGGGACACATCCCTGGAGCCTGCACCCACAGCCCAAAGGAAAGTACAAGGTGATACCACCCACTTGCTGGGTAGATGCTACTGTGCCCTCACCTATGGCTGCCTGGTAAATCCCAGAGAGGGGAGTTACTGAAGCAGGGCAGTTCCTAGCAGTCTCTGGACCATGCCTGTGCTCAGTCAGTGCATTCACCTGTGTCCCATCTTTTTCCCTGACACCTGAGTCCTGCCACTACTCAATCCTCACATCCTGCATCCTTTGAGTCAAGTAAATAGTCAATCAGGAATGTGTCCAACTGTGTGTATCTGTGTGTTTGTGCAAAGGTTATTTCATCTCTGGCAGGTCACGATTCTCTTCCCATGGTGGTTTTGCACTGCCACAGTCCTTCCATGAGAAGCTGCTTGAGTACTTTCCACAGATGTCATAGTGCCATTCCCAAAATGTCTTTGGGACAGATTTGCAAAGCATAAAGTACAACTGTCAGCGAGGTGTCCCTGTCCCTTTAATGTTTCCAGTAGCAGAACACTAGAGCTGGGTCACAGCCACCTCCCAAGGAACAGATGACCTGAAAGGTGTCCTCAATCCATCAGATCCCCTGAATTAAGCCCTGCAAAATGAGACCAGTAACAAGGCCAATGAAGGGACACAGTGTTGTGCAAATATTACAGGTTTATCTACTTATCTGAATTATGCAACAGGCCTAGAAGAAGTGCTTCCATCCAGTGAACTTTTTTAATATGTCTTCTGAGCTTGTAGGAGGTGTTGCAACACTGCGGCTCGCTCCACTCCAAGGCATGAGGCATGTACTGGGGAAATTCTTGACTTACCTGCTGGCTCCCAGACAGACGCCGTCAGCGCCTCTTGCTTAACCCTCATGCAGCACTTGCTCATAGGTCAGCATGTGACTTTCCTGCTTCCCAAGAAGCAAGGGAGGAAGCAGAGCCAGTGCTTTCAAGAGAGGGTAGGGGCACATGCTCACCCTCCTCAACCCTGGTCGTGGAGGGAGGACAAGGACCACATTTTGCTCTCTGAGCTCTCAAGTGGCGTTTCTAACTTAATTTTGCCCGCAGGAAGCCGAGCAGGATAGCTGTCCTGGGAATACCTGGATCAGGAGCTGTAAGCTCCAAAGCATTAGGGTCAGCAAAGCCATTTATGTCACACGGCACAAGCAGCAGAGATGGTGAGCTATGTCCAGCTCTGCCTGGTTGCATCAGTGGAGGCAGTTGGTGGTGGGAAACTCCTTGAAACGCAGGGAAAAGGGCTACACTATAAGACATCACCACCCCTCTCTTTCTCGAGCCACCATTGATGGGAGGGGATGATTGTGGGAAGGACACAGAGACATGGCCTGGTACAGAGCATCGATGGGGACTGGTGCAGCAATTGGACACTGATTTCCCTTCCTGGCTCCTGTCCCTTTCCCTGAGGGGGCAGAGCCATTTTCGGGGCACTTAATACAAAAGGACTTGCCTCCCTCATACCCTGCACATTGTGGTGCATTTACACCAATGCTGAAAGCCCTGTTCTGATTTTCCCTTGTGCTGGCTGTGAAGGCAGGCACCAGATGGTCCTGTGATGTCCCTTCCCAGAATCTGGCTGTGATAGAAACCCCACTGCCCCTCCCCTGGGAACCACGTAACCCATTGATCCATCCTGCACCCTCCGCTGCTGCGGAGTCTCATTCCATCAGTGGTGATACAAAGCCAGACCATTGCCTCCTACTGCAGGGAGCAAGAAATTAAGGGAACATATATGCACTTTGCTTCCCGTTACAAGCAAAAGCAGATGTGGGGCCCAGCCAGAAGCCAGTGGTGTGTTTTGAGCCCAAGGGTGCACTCCATTCTCTGTGTCCAGATCAGGGGCAGAGATAGCCTCCAGCACAGGGATCTCCTGTAGCACCACCCTGGGTAGCAGAGTGCTCATTGCTGGAGACAAGTCCTCCAGTTTACCTGAGCTGGAGAGTTTGGCTTCTATAAGGAGTCGTGGTGAACCACCGCTGTCCCATATTCATCTCCACTGCATCATACTGGTGATTTGAGGTTTCTCTATAAAAGATCATTGGTAGTTCATCAAAAATCTACAGCCACAACCAGGAATTACCAGACCAAATGCTCTACCTTGGGATGGGATGGCAAGGACAGGTCTTCATCTCTTGAACTAGGCGATGATCCAGTCCTCTTTGACTAGGCTGTGACACCGATGGGGAGCATTTGGAGAGGATCAGCACCTGCTGTGCATGTTTGGGACCCCTCAGACTTGGGGCAGAGGCTGTTCCCATTGCTTTGCAGGGAACAGCCTTCTCTGCCAGGCTTTCCCGAGAGCAGACTCACCAGCAAAGCATACCCAACACTGCTGGGACAGTGGGCAGCCAGCACTGCCACTGGTTTCCTTGTTATTTCTAATAAATCCCTAGGCTCAGTGCTTGCTGCACAGTTTTAGGGCTCAGCTGCTGGTGCAGAAGTCCTGGTTATTCTTGTCCTCCTGGTTTTCTCCCATCCCCTGTACTAGTTTCTCCTCCCTGGAGTAGACTTGCCTCTCCTGACCCCTCCTGCCAGAGCTCTTCATGTTCCTTCCAGCCGCTTCTCCCCAGATGAGTTTGGGACACGTGAACTCCCGCAGGAGCAGGGTCTGTGTGTCTCATGCACTCACTGGTTTGTCTCCCAGCGGATTCATGGGGGCAGGAACTGGGATGTCCAGCTGTTTCCCTGTTTGTTTGACTCTAATTGACATATTTCTGGTGGCTCAAATTGAACTCCTATCTGTGTCAAACTGCACAAATCCCCCTGAAACAAGCCCTTGGCACTAGAAGCTCTGATTGTCCCCAAGAATAAGCTAAACAGGATTTTGTTCAGGTTTACCTTAATACAAAGACCACCTGCACCCCATCAGGCTGGAGGGTCTTGGCTTTGCAAGCAGAGAAGAAAAGAGTGAGGAAGAACAAAAGATATTCCTGAGGGTGGAGAGGAGGTGTGAATCCCTCATGCAGAATGGCTTTTAATTAAATCACTGCAACAAGCACAGTCTTCACAAACCACTTGTAAACCTGTGTTGTTTCCTCTTGTGAAATATTTTATTTAACCAAAGACAAAAATGTTGATTTGAGTGGACAGGAATTTTTTGCAGGAGTGTCACAATTCTGTAGCTAGAAGAAAAAGAAATGAAAGATGATAACGTTTTGGAGATGCTGCAGATTTTGGTTATAGCATTTTGATTTATTTTACTCAATTTAATGGGTTATTTTCTTTTGAATTTGATACCCATGAATTTTTTTGTTGTTTAAGGGGAGATGCCTGCTCACACCAGAAAGTTAATCCAGGAAATAATTCTTATAGAGAAAGCTCCAACATTTTGGTTTCCAGAGAATCTTAATGCCTGGGGTTTTTTTGTTGTTTTTTAGTTTGGTGGGTTTTCTGTGTTTTGAGTGATTACCCCTGTTCTGAGGGTGGTTTCAACCTTCTTTACTTTAAATGGGGCTGTCAGAATGGGCACAGCCAACTCATCTGGTGCTATCTGGGTTTTTTGTAAATTCATTTAAATCAGTGGCACAATCCATGCATGAATTTTGGTGCAAAACCCCCAGGATTTGGTGGGGCTGGCTCTGCTGTCACCGTGGTGTGTTGTAGGGCTGTTACAAGGCTCTTGGATCCCAGTGCAGTGCCTTTCCCTTTGGTGTGCAGCAATGGGAGGTTTGCAGGATGCCATGGACCCCCATAGGACAGCACGCTCCCGGTCTGCGCAGTGCGGAGCTGCTCTGCGTTTGGTTCCCCGACAAATCCAGGGAAAGAGACACTATGAGGGTTTATTTTTTTTTTGTTTTGTTTTTTTTTTTTTAAGCAAATCAAGGTGTGAGACTTAAGCGTATTGTCTCAGCTCCATGAGAGGAGCAAGTTGAAAAATGGCAAACCTGAGTGGGTACAGAGCACATGCAAAGGAGAAGAATCAATATTTAAATGGACGCCTGTGCTGGTTTCAGCTGGGATAGTTAATTTTCTTCATAGTAGCCAGTATGGGGCTATGCTTTGGATTTGTGCTGAGAACAGTGTTGATAACCCAGGGATGTTTTAGTTATTGCTGAGCCGGGCTTACACAGAACCAAGGCCTTTTCTGCCTCTCACCCCACCAGCGCGTGGGCTGGGGGGGCACAAGGAGCTGGGAGGGGACACGGCCGGGACAGCTGACCCCAACTGACCCCAGGGATGTCCCACACCGTATGATGTCACGCTCAGCACATAGAGCTGGGGGAAGAAGAGGGAAGGGGGGACGTTTGGAGTGATGGTGTTTGTCTTCCCAAGTCACCATCACGCGTGATGGAGCCCTGCTTTCCTGGGGATGGCTGAGCACCTGCCTGCCCATCAGAAGGAGGGAATGAATTCCTTGTTTTGCTTTGCTTGTGCGCACGGCTTTTGCTTTACTTGTTAAACTGTCTTTATCTCAACCATGAGTTCTCTCACTTTTCTGATTCTCTCCCCCATCCCACCAGAGGAGAGTGAGTGAGCGGCTGCGTGGGGCTGAGTTGCTGGCTGGGGTTAAACCATGACAACAACACATCTGGGAATATGAAAGGGAATTTCCTAAAATACCATCTGACAGCATGGAGAACTGGAATTTCTCCTGTTTTTCCTCCAACACAAAGCACCCTGTGAGCAGAGGCTTTTCTCCAGCTGTTTCTCAGCAGGCTCAGCAACACCACAGTGTCACATCCCCACAGTGGCAGTGCATGACATGATGTCTCTGGTGAGCCCATGCCGGGCTTTGGGCGGGTCAGAGGGATGCAAACTAGTCTGCATCGGACACTATGCCTCCAAATGTGAGGAAGACTCATAGCCTGCTGTGGCACCCCGATTCCTCCTCTGCACCAGCCTGGAGGCATGTCCCTGCCAGTGGCTTCTCCATTGCGCCTCAGCCATGCCAGTTGTCCCAGCACAGTCCCTGTGTTCCTCCACCCTGCCCAGCAGTCCTATGATGGGACAAGTCCCATTACTTCTCCCTGCCATGTCTTCACCTCCTCTATTTCTATAGAGGAAACTGTCACCCCCAGCTTGTTCATAGGAAGGCAAATCCCTTGTTTGTATTGATTTCTTACCCCTATGAGGGAAAGTGACACAGCCCCCATTCCCCTGAGTTCTGCATCTCTCATTTCACCTCCAGCCTGGCCTGAGACTGCCCTAAATGCCGAGTCCAGCTTGGCCATGGTTGCATGCAAGACCACCCAGCCCTGCTCAAAACAGGCTGGTGCCAGTGTTGCAGAGGAGACCGTGGTCCCTCCTTGTGTGACTGGGCACGTGGGGCTGTTTGCTGCCCCCCTGCATGTCCACACACCCTGAGGATGCCAGGACTGGCGCAGCAGCTGAGCTGCCATCCAGGTTCTCACTGCACGTCTTCCCTGCCCTCCCACCCCCTTGGCGTGCACTCTCCCGCCTGCCAGTGGTTGCAGGTGGCCAGGAGGGAGGTTATATATAGACAGATGGGATAAAGAAACTGAGCACAGATTAACTGGACAGGTCTGGGACCAAGTAATCTGCCCGTGCTCTGCAGTTTGCATGGCTCTGGCCAAGGAGGGGATAATGTTCCAATGTTTCTTATATCCAAGACATGCCAAGTCTTGGTGATGCCTCAACCACTCATATCCCCATGGTCGTCTGGGTTTTCCTGTTATCTTCACATGCCTTTTGGTCCCTGTGAGTGGACAGTGCTGTGTGACCCTGGGGTAGAAAGTCCTTCTGGCAGAGGGGGTGATGGGGGATGCCCCGTCTTCATCCAGACAGCCTGGGGCATGTGAGGCTCTAGCTGAGCATCCCTGCTCCTGTCTGGAGATGCTGGGCAAATGAAAGTTGTCAAATGGCCAAAAGGCTTGGGGGAAGGCAGCACTTGACTTATACCTCTGCTCTGAGCTGGTGTCATGTGGTGTGAACAGGAGCTTTGCTGTCAACAATACATCTTAGGGTCTGTGCAAGACAAAAGGATAGGAGAGGCACAGGTTGGAAGGGGGGCAGTGCACACAGGTGCCTTCCTCTCCTGTAACATCTGGGATCAGATTCAGTCTGTGATCAAGACACCTGCATCCAGGGGTTGGGGTGGGTGTCTCCCATCAGCTGCTGTCCAGGCTTCAGAGATTGCTGTGGGAGTGCTGTTTAATTCAGAGCCAGCAGAAACACAAGAGCCAGACAGTTCACCCCAAAGCTGGGACCTCCAGCCTCCCCCTAAACTCCACTGACTGGTGAAGACACCTCATAAGTGTCTTAATATCAGAGTGAACCCCAGTCTTAACAGGTCCAGCTGATGAGTTTGACTCTGCTGTGGTTTGTAAAGGGACCCTCAGCTGACCTTGTCCTCCCATGGTGAGATGAATCTCACAAAAGGGGTTGCCAGGGGATGTCTGGATAAAATCAGAGGCTGAATCAGTTTAATCTGGGGTGCAGCAAACACAGCTGGCAATCAGGTGTGGTCTGATTAGCACGGCATGCACTGCACATGGCACTTGGTCCTTGAGGCAGGATCAAACGAGTCCCAGAGCTCCTCAGCCCCAGAGGGAAGTAGACTTGCTGGATACCAGCACAGCCATGTGTGCAGCATTTTTTCTTCCCCAAAGCATCTTCCCTGATGCTTTGACAGGGCTTTTGCTGGACCTGTCTGGTGGATTAATAACCCCTTTCTCTGTAATCAGCAGATTGAATAATTACTCCATTTCTTAATCAATTACAGTAGTTTGCAAATTCTTTCAACAAACAACTGCACAAGTGCCTGTGACATCCACAGTCACACCCCCCCGCCATCCAACCTCCCCCCATCCAACCCTGTCCAACCCCAGGTCCTTCCTCCAACTTTTCTCAGCCTGAGCTGCCGGGCTGCCCGGTGTCAGTAGGTCCTATGTGTTAAAGCAGAGCTGAAAACATGTTGCATGCCTTTTGAAGAGTTTGCTGTTTGTGAGCTGTTGCTTCCAGACCTGATTTGCCTTGGCCCTGGTTCTTGGATTTCCTTTCACTCTCATACAAACAGACAAGTTCTGGCACTTGATGGCAACAGCAGCAACCCATGGGCAGCTGAGGCCCCTGTTGGCTTCTCTCTGCTGTTGGTGCTGGGCTGCCTTGAGGCTAGGAGTCCTGCAAAGCCAGTGCATGGTTTAATTGCTCAAAAGCCCTGGGAATATCCCCAGCTCCTCAGTTTTGAACCTGCTAGGTAGTGATGTGTTAGCACTCAGGGTAACGGTGCAGCCCCCAAACTGACAGAAGGAGAGGGGGAAGTTGTTTGAAGAAAGTCTCTTAGCTGGTGTAGCTGCCCTTGATATTGTTGTGTGGGTGCAGATAAGAGCTGTGAAGAAAACTGCAGGTGTGTTGAGAGTGATGCAGGCTCATTGAGAGTTACTAAATAGCATGACCATCTTGCAAGCAACAAGGAGATGTTTTAAGCTCGAAGGAATGAACTCAACAGAGAAGCTGAGAGGTCTGCAAGGGCAGGGAGACTTGTGTGGGGAAGAAGTCCCTTGCACACTTGCATCAAATGCCAACATGAGCCAAACAGAGAAAGAAAGTGGATGAAAGAGAAGTGATGGGAAAAGGGAGGGGATGTTCAAGGATCCTGCTCCTGCAGGCAGTGTCCAGAAGGCATGTGGCTGCTACAGCTATGGGCTGGGATGTCCCCCAGAAAGCAGTCTGGGCAGTGACCAGCAGCGATCTTGGCTCTACAGCTGCATTGTGTCATTGTATTTGCATTTTTCCATTTTTTTTTAACTTTGTTTTCAACTCTGTAATCAAAGGCTTAGCTTTGTACAACACTGTGATCAGCTTGCATGCTCTCAGACTCAGTGTGTGGTGGGAGAAGGGAAAGCAGATGAAGCTGAAAATACAGTCTCATCTTTCTTCAAAAGGAGTGGATCAATGCAGAGGGAAATGTGCAGGCAGCACCCAGGGCGTGCAGTTTAGGGTGGATCCGGGAATGTGAGTTTTGACTTTGTGTCTTGCCAAGCTGTAAAGGCCAGATATTTTGAGTGCTGGGATATGGGAAAAGTTTGCTCCTGGCTGGGACTTGTGGCAAGAGCAGGCAGTGCTCATCTTATCTCAGGGAGCTGGCAGCATGGTCGTCTCTGTGAGCAAAGGCCCTGGATCCTTCCTTCTGCCATCACCCATGATTTGTATCATCAGACTTGCTTAGGATTGCTAAATAACATTTCTGGTTGCTGCCAGCTGAAGATGCATGGGGAAACACGAGAACTGTGCACTGAGTGCTCTGTTAATTAGACTGCTGGAGGGAGATCCCTGTCTTCTCAGACCGGTGGTTTCTTTTATGATCACTGCTTACCTGACAAATTACTATCAGATGATAAAATCAAAAAGTATATTCAAACATGAAGAACACTGGGATGCCATGAGCTGGGAACTTTCGACCTGAGGTTTAAAACACATCGCAACAATCAAATTGCAACTTTATTCTGAGAAATCCTAGTCTGTGACTTTGCAGGTTTGCTCTGCAGTGACAGATATTCAGAAACAGTTGCTAAACACGGTGACCAAACTAAGATTTTAACTGGTTTTGACTCTTGTTTGCCTTGCTGACTCAACACAGCTACCACTGTGGGTGCCAGCTTATATTCCTGCACATAAAATAACAATGCAGTTATGACCTAAATTCTGATTGCAGAGCCACTGTCATTGACTGAGGATGACTCAGAACTTCTTGTGATTTGTTATTTGTGATTTGCCTTTTACTCCTTAGTTTAAACAGCGCACTCACCTGATTTGGGCTTGGAAAATGCACTTTGGCAAGGACTTTTCAGAGGGACAGTGAAACATAGTTGCCTTCATTTGTAGGTGCCCAGCTGTTTGTTTTTAAGGTGGGTGTGAAAAGTCAAGGCACTAAGATATCCAGTCACTTTTGAAGTTCCTAGTCCACATGACTAATTGCAGCTCAGCTAAAAAGAAGGCAGGATAGGTAAATGCATCTGCAGCTAAGTCATAAACAGCCCTTGCCAAGAGATTGCTTGTCCAGACTCTGTGGGGGAAAAATCTATTGAGTCATCAACCTTCTAGACATTGGGGATGGATTAGTAAGGCTTTGAAAAAACAGAAGAAAGGCCAAACTGAACATATTTTGGAGGTGGGATGTGAAGCATTCAGGACAACTCCCTTCTTGAATATTTGAAGTAAAGGTCTGAGGTTTTTTGTGTATCTGGGAGCTAGGGAAGAGCTGAGCATGGAGCAGCTGGGCATTATCAGACATCCAGCTCCTGCAGGCAGCAGGGAAGGGATCACTTGCAAGGATTCCCAAAAAATATTTTGCAAACTTTTCTTGACCTCTCTTCTGGAAGTGGAGAAGCCACAGAGGCATTGGCTGCATGCACAGCCTCAGCAGCTGAGTGGACAAATGATGTCTCCAAGTATCCACAGGCAAGGTTTCCTGACTCCTGGTGTGAGCCACAGCAGATGGCCCTGGGGCACAACCAGGCTTTGGGACTCTGAAGACTGGGGAACTCAGACACCGGCAGCGCTGGGCAGTGGCCCGCTCCATCCCCACTCTCCCCAGAAGCAGTCAGCCCAAACTGAATCATGCCTGCCCTTTCACTCAGCAGCTGCACTGGCTTTTGCAGATTAAGGGTAAGACAATATGTACAGATGTGATGAGACAAGAGCTGAGTCCAGCTTGCAGACCCAGTCACCATCCACAAAGCCATCAGGGTAGAGATCCATGCCCCTGGACCTCTACTCACCAGAAGTTCATGAACATCTCAGATGCCACATTTATGTCCACAGTGGGCTTGCAAAGACTGTGTGACAGTGGAATGCTGCATTTTACTATGAAAAACTTGTCACCAGCCATAACTGCCTGGGTGGTAGAGCAGGGGCAGATGCTAGAGCCTGTATTTCTTTCTATTGCGTGTTCCGGCCAGCAGACCACATCTCATGGGCATGTCTCTGCTCCTGACCTGTAGCTAGAGATGATATTGGGTCACCCTGGGCTGGCAGAGCAGCCCTGGGAGGAGGCTTAGCAGGGGATCACAGTGCCTTACTGCATTGTTGTGGCAATACAAGTGCAGTGTGCAGGAGGACTGGTGAAAGTGGCTCTTGGGGACATGCTGTATGTTGGTGCAGCTGTCAGGAGATGGAGACAATTTGTTCTGCCTTTTTTTCCATTGTGCAGGGGTATGTAACCCGGCTCTCAGCCTCATCTGACAATAACATTTTGTTTTCCTTAACCAACATCACTTTTTATATGATGCAAATAATTTTAGTGCATCCAAACAGGAAGTGGCTGAGTGCCTGGGTGTCTGAATCAACATCCTGGAGGCTGAGCCTTTGCCACCAGCACAATTACTAAATATAGGAGTTGCCTATGGATGGAAGCGCAGGTCTTGAAAATGGCAGAGCTGGTGAGACTCTGTGCCAGAATGTGACCATTGCCAAATGCTACTGTTGCTCGGCCAGTTCAATCCTGCTTGCGTGGCCACAAGCTGCATCATCTCAGCTCCTCTGTGCTGATGAAATCACATTTCCTCTCTGGTTGTGGCATTGGGATGGAAAGAGCAGAACAGAAAGACCAACACTACTGCTTTGGTGCTGGATGAGCAGCACACAAAGGCTCCCCAAATTAATCCTTTCCCAGGATTGTAAACTCAGTGGGCTAGCAGGGCAGCCACAGACAGAAGGAACTTCAGAGCTACCCATCCTTCCCGGCATGCGTGGGACTACCGGAGTCACTTACAGGTCTGGAGAAGAGCCACAAGGAGACAGGTCATCTGCCACTCAGCAGGAGTCAGAGGTTACTACCTCAAATTATATTTTCTTCTTCTGGATAAAGAATATAGGGGTTTTTTCAGACTTTTGCTGCATGTTTTCCAAGAAATCTAACAACTCCAGACAAGTTCTAATTTGTCCACGTTTGTTGTGAAGCGTGGGAGCCATAACTGGCAGCATGGTCCATGAATGATGTCTACAAAACTAAAAGACCTCCCTAAATCCACTAGATTGCTGCTGATAAAAATATCTATGGCTCCTAAACTAATCCCAGAATATCTTTTATAGGCATTACTCATTGTTCTCCTCTTTTATGTCCCATGAGGCAGCTGAGGAAGGAGACAAACAATAGCTTGAGGTAATGAACGCCTAGAAAGACTCCCTTGGCTTTTCCTGTGCTGGATCTATAGTCATGTTTGACTGTGAATCCAAGGTCTATCCTGATGCCCAGTGCTGGGGATTTGCAAAGACTGAGCTGGGCTTGGGTTTGACAGGCAGGCCAGGTAGCTAGAGGCTACCTGGAGTGCTGCTGAGGCAGCACTGACCCATGTGGAGGCAGGAAGGTGTCCCCTGGGAATGCAAGACAAGGAGTGCCAAAGCCAGTCCCCAGGGCACTAACACAGGTAAGCGGCTAATCTGACCTTGGGCCCAGATTTCTGTCCACTGTAGAGGGAGTTAAACCTACCAAAGATATTCTTGGCTGTGGTATGGCCACACGCACCACTGTGAGGGCGAGCTGACCTGTGAAACACAGGACACCCACTTTGCCTAAATGCTGAAGCAGCTCTTCAGAGATGAGTGTTTCTATAGTAATCCCAAATTCTGGATGTCCCAACTTGACTTCTCAACCACATTGTTCAGATGGAGAGTTCTCCTCATGCCATGGTAGAAAAGTGAGACCCTTCAAAGGGAGGTCACTGGCCCCAGGAGGGTCTAGTCCTGCCCTCAGCCAACAGAGAAGGTAGAAAAGGCAGAACAGCCACCCTGGCCTCCTCAGCAGGAGAGAATGACTTCTTGCCTTATTGCTACTCTTCAGCAACATCTTTGATTCCTTTTCCTGCAGTCAGGAAATATGGATCAGCTCCTACTAGAAGTAAGCAGATTTTTCGATTCTTCGGGCTTTCACACTGTGCACTGCTCAGAGCTGGGAATCATCATTTCTTCATGGGAATTTAGATGAACAGTGGTGGCAGAATTAAATCCATTGAGTACTACCATAGGGCAGAGCATTAACCATCATACAGCAGGGCTCTGCTGCGGTCTTAAACGGTTGAGTTAGAAGGGTTATTTTAAGGTCCAGGAAGAATACATTTCTGAGCAAGTGCCCAGAAACTCCTTTGAGTTAGTTATGATTAAAAAAAAAAAAAAGTGAACTGAAGAGCATATAATCTCATTTTAACAATGTTATCATTAATAAAACACACGGACATGAAGCAGGAACATTGTACTGTGCTAGTATTGTGTTCTCACCTTTCACAAACATGTTTTAGACAGAGATGCTAATCTCACAGGAACACTTCTTCTTCCTGCATGAATCTGACACTTTAAGGCAGATGTGGATAGGGTTTTTTTTTGTGCTATACTGAAAGCATCAACTAGTTTTTTATCATTTCACTAAAGAAAGTGGAAGTATTTAATGATGGGCTGGTGTGTAGGAGCAGTGACATTTCTGTGCTGCTATTCATCATGAGCATTTTGGGCCCACTATGCTTCTCTCTTTGTCCCAGTGCCCTATTTCACATCAGACTCTCACATATCTATTCTGGTTATTTGCAACATAGCAAAAACACTGCATTTAAAATGCAGCTGGCAATTTCATGGGGATCTGAATCCTGCTTTGTATTGACAAATTTCAGAAATCTTACCAGGACACCCTGGGGGTTGGCAGCTTCAGAGGAAAAAAGATAAGAAGTTGGGAGGCAAAAGGAAAAAAGCCATCAATTCCAAAATTTTGCAGACTAAAATTAAAAGAAAATCTTGATTCAGGTCAAAACAAAATACTGTTTCATCTCATGGGGAAAAACTCCCAGTGTTTTCCACCAACTCAAGTATCATTATTAACAGAGAGTGACTTTTCTCACAGTGAATACAGCATTCGTGGAAATGCCAGTGATGGTCATAGGAAACTGGACATGACTTTTTGGTCTGAATAAGATGTTCAGGGCTGGACTCCCACAGCTGCTGAGCTGTGGAGTGCCTTTGTCCTGCTGTGGGTGTGCAGAGCCAGGGGGTGGAAGACTGTCTCAGTCCTCTCTGCTTTGCAAAGAATAATGAAATATTTATTGGTCCACGGAGAGTGAGAACATCTTGTGAGCCTGGGGTTTTTGGTCCTTCCCATGGGGGTAGGGGTCTTGCTCCTGCCTGTGACAGTTGGTCCATAGGAGTTCTCCAGGAGAGAGGTACGAAGGGGCCAGAGTGATCTCCTAACCTGCTGCTATGGGACACATCCACGGGTGGAGGCAGGATTCATACCGAATACCCAATGTCCTAGCTGAGCCTCAGCCCTGGGATTTCAGTTAGAAGTGAACTGACCCTCCCAAGAGCCAAGGACCTTTGTTACAACGGCCTATAAGAAAAGCAGAAATTTCGTTTCAGTTGGAACAAATGTTCCTGGTTAATTCCAAACATAACACTTTGCTGGTGAGAAAGAGGGAAAATAAAAGTGGCTTGATCTGAATTGATAATAAAATCATTTTCTGGTTCAATGATTTAACTGAAAATTCAGTTGTTCTTGCAGCAGAAATCATTATCTGGCTTTCTCCAAGTCAGAAACCGGTAAAAGCATGGGATGGAACCTGCCCTGACCAGAGACTGGCTGCAAGGCATTGGCACAAGTGAGCTGAAAGGTGGGCAAGGGTCCTGCATCCACTCCTCAACCAGCAGCTGCCCCTGTAAGCAGGGGCCACCACACGTCATTTCTTAACATGCCCCATTTGGCAGATGCCTGTGGTAGTGTCAGCTCTAGGGTAAGCTCAGGACAGGCCATCTCATTCTGATGGACTTGCTGAAGCTCCAGGTGGTGTTCAGCAGGACATGACAAAGCCCACGCCAAGGTTGTGGGAGCAGTGACAGCTGCCATGCCGGGGACACTTGTAACCTGCGTGCGGTGACAAGGGGCAACATGCTGTCTTCAAGACTTTCCCTTGGACATGAGTAAGGAGTGGGTAAAGTGATGGTGGGTTTCTGGAAAAGGAACGGCCCAGCTGGGAGCTCACAGTGGGTGGGGGATGTTGGCTTTTAGTGCTGAGCGTGGGAGCTCTGGATGGAGATGAGGGAGCTATTTCCACCTGCAGTCCTTGCTGCCAGGTGGCTCTGCCCTGCTGGGGTCACAGGCCAGGGCAGCAGGCAGATGGTCTATTAGTTTAGGTAGGGTTGATCCTGACAGGGAAGGAGGGGGGTGGCTTCCTGAGGTCTTTCTCATCCCAGATGTCTGTGGGATTTAATGGCATCCCGTCGCTATCAGTTGATCTCATTTTCACAGTCTCCCCTTGCTCTGTATTGCAGGGAGCCAAGGCACAGAGATGTGCTGATGTTCCTGTGGGAGCTGGGAACGTGCTCCAGCTGTGGGTCCAGCTGTGCCTCCCGCCACGGCAGCCCCACGCTGGGAGACCAGGGCTGCTCTGAGGTCCTCTTCAGCCGCAGGGTCAGACCGGCTCTTGTGCAGCCTCTGGGCTGCCTCTCCACAGAGGGCTAAGACAGGGGCTGAGCTGGGCTCCTGCTGTGGTTGCCTTTAGGTCTCAGCTCTTTCCTAAGGCCTTTGACACTGCAGGGATTTAGTGCAGCATTTGAAGGCCTCTTGTAGTTGTGTCTGCTCATGTCCTCCTGCTCCCGGGCTGGGCTTGCTGTCTGTGATGGAGCTTGGGCATGAAGCTACAACACAGCAGAGAGAAGGCAGCGAGGATGCTCTCAGGGGATGTTAAGTGCAGGATGAGACAACCATGACACAGCTCTTACACTAGTGCATGCTTGATTGCTAACACAGAATGAACCAACTTCAGCAGCAGTTTTGTTTTCTATCAGCTGAAGCCTGGCTTTCTCACAGTTCAGCATCCCAACCGTCACGAGTTGGTTGGTTTGTGCCTCCACAGCCCTATACATGCAATGAGGAAGCACTTGTAGAAGCACAGTCCAGCACAGGCATCACCGCAGAGCTCGCCTGGTCTGTTCTGTCTCTGGGGACCGCGTAGGGAAATGAAGAGCCTGGCCTGGTGCCCAGGTCCTCTGTGGAGGTGGAGCTGGCAGCATGGGTACGGTGCTCACCTTGTGAACAAAGTGCTTTTGTCCTGGAGCCTGACTTCTGCGTAGAGTGTCCCAGCACTACCGCTCCCCCCCTTGCCTCCAAATGGGGAAGGACTAAACAAGTCCAGCTGGGGCTCGAGTGGAGAGCAGGCTGGATTGGTGCCTGGCTGCCATGGCCTGCTCTGCTCCTCTGCTGATGGGCTCGTTACCACTCTCAAGAGTTTGAGCTGTGCCTGCCCAACTCCACTAGGCATGAGAGCTTGAGAGGGGTTACACTAGAAATCTGGAAAAATTAAGGCTGGAAGGATCCCTGGAGGTCTCTAGTCCAACCTCCTAATGTCAAAGCTGGAGGAGATTGCTCCTAGCCTTGTCCAGTCATTTTGAAAATCTCCAGGGATGGAGACTCACCACTTATGGGCACCTGCCCCAATGCTCGACCAGTCTTAAAATTACCAGATAAACGGAGGGCCAGGGAGGAAGGACTCGCTCTTCTCATGGGTGAGATAGCACTGAAGCAGCAATGCACCTCCCCATGAGATCCCAGTTCTCTTCTGCTTCCCCATCAGCAGCCTCAGCCTCCAGACCACCATCACCCATGGCATGGCCAAAACCTGAGCGGTGCTGGCTGGTGCCCCTGATGCAGAGGCTGAACAGAGAGAGTTACAGAACTAAGGATCATCTCCCTGTGGGGTTTAATGAGGCCAGCTGGTGGATATGTTTTCTTCCTGAGCTGGAATTAGAGCTATCTGGAAAGTGTACTGTATTTCCCATGAAAGTTTCAGAGGACTTGCACACCTTTCACCTGCATTACCATCTCATGTGCTCTCACAGGTCTCCAAGAAAGAGCTTAGCAGGTAAATACTAGCAGGTGGCTTGCCAACTAGAATTAAAACAATACAAAATGTCATACTTCTTTGGCCAAGACCTCTTCCAAACTTAGACAAAATGACAAGTCTTCCCAGGAGCTGTGGTGGTGAGAGATGAAGTTTGGGATTTTTTTTTTTTTTTTTTTTTTTTTTTTGGTTAGTTTGTTTTTCAAAAAGCCGTTTTGTGTCAAAACAAAGTTTAGATGAAAACTTTTCAATCAGCTCAGGGGACAGCCAAGCACAGAGCCTGCGGGTTTCCCTTCTGCATCTCTGAGTCATTATGAGAGTGGAGGGTCTCTATTTTTAGCCTCTGCACACACTAACTGATACCAGCTACAGAGCCAAGCTGCACTTCAGCACTGGGTTACCGTTGTGAAGCCTCGGCACCGGCACCAGAGTTGGTCCTTGGGTCTGGGCTTGGGTGCACGGAGTAGCACCTTTGTGGAGAGGAGCAGCAGGAGGAGGGGACGGTGGTGCTGACCCTCCTGTCCAGCCTCGGAGCATGGCAGCAGAGCTGCTGTGTCAGATGATAGCCACTATGGCTGTGCAAGGGAGTCATCCCTCCCTGCAATGCCCTCTCTTCTGGAGCAGGAGGGTAGATAGGTAAGGAGGGCCACTTCTGCACAGGGCTTATCTGCCATGTTCAGCTCACATAATTTTTCCCTAGAAATGCAGGAGTTTGATTTTACTGTGTTTTCTATGGTAACTGTTTGTAGCAGAAAGTTTCGAGTTTTATATAGTAAGTCCAACCACCCAAACCTGACAACTTGAGAACTATTTGGATTTGAGCTTGGCACAGCTATGCCATCTGGGAGCGACATGCCTCATGGCCCTTTCCTGCCTGGACTGGCTCCACTGGTGGGACTGCAGCTGGGGTGAGAATTTTTGCTTTATTTTTCAAGAGTCAGCTTTGAAATATAGAAGAAACGCTTTCTCCTCTACCTTTGTTCCAGCAGCTGAGTGGAAGGAGCCCATGTCTTTTAAGTAGCTCCACTGGGTGGAGAAAAGCACAGGGAGATGTGATGGAGAGTGTCCTGCCTTGGGCCAGACGTGGTCTTGCAGACCAAAGGAGTGGCCTTTTTTGAGCATATGAGTTAATTCTGGGTGGAAAAAAATGGCTTTCTCAGTAAAGCTGTTGGGCATGCCCACAGATGTCAAACAAGCCAGAGAGAGACTTCCACAACCCACCAGGGTGGTTCTGTATGGGGAAACATGATGCTGTGTAGCTGCACGTCTGTGGGCTGTGTGATGCGTGGGTTAGCATGGAGAGGAAGGCGGCAGGTACGTGGTCAACCCAAGTGGTTAAAGAAGAGATGTTGTAAAAATAGTTCACTACTGAAGAGACTTGAGGTGTAGTTAACCTGCCTGAGAGGTACAGCTTTTGTTGTAAGATGAGCTTAGTTGTAGTCTGCCTGAGATGCATGTCTCAATGATTATATGAAAGACACTGCACACACATCAGGTCCATGGTAGTGCGCTCATTAACGATAGCTGAAACCATCACAAGACCAAGTCCAGCCTTGGAAGGATATATGTGAGACAGAAAAAAAAACCCTAAACAAGTCCTTCAAGCCACTTTCTGACCCAAGACATGCTGTTCCTGTAGTCTTGACAAAAAGCCCTGAAGCAGAAAGAGAAAGCGGGGACTGGAGGAACTCAGTTCCTCTATAATTCATATACATTCACTTTCTTCCCTGAACCATTTTAAGAAGTGTAGAAACAGTAGACTTTGTTCATCATATGTGCTTCTGGCATTACTCCATGCAAGGACTTCAATCCTGATGTGCTCCAGCACAACTGGGATATGGAGTATAAAATCACAACATAATTCAGACAGGCCTCACTGCAATGCTAGCACAGGTTGCTCAGTGTCTTGTCCAGGCAAGTTTTGCAAACCTTAAAGGACAGAGACTCCATGGTCCCTCTGGGCCCCTGTCCCAGTGCTTGACCACTGGAACAAGCTCTTGTTGGCTCATCCAAGCCTTGTGAGGAGTCGTCTGGTGAGTCAGCTCTTTACAGGTAATCTGTGTGAACCACATGATTCCAGCCAGACTCCAATGGTTTTTAAAACCTTCCTCCATTTTTCTTAGCCAGAGGGTTCAGGCAGCCAGAGGTGCCCACCTGGAGTGGTCTAGCCAAGCATTGTACTGAGTTGAAGATGACCTGTATTACCCAAGGATCACATCTCCCTTCCCCATCTCCCTGGGGCTGTTCTGATCATCCTCATTCCCCTGCTCAGGATGGCTGTGGTGGACCACACCACCAGGGTCTGTCTTACCCCTCTAAGGGCACAGCCGTCTGGAGACCTTCCTTCTACTTCCTCCCGGACCTCAGCACACAAGGACCTCCACAGCAGTTTCCAGAGAGGGCTCTGCCCTCACTAGTTGCTGGTTGGTGCTATCATTTATGCCCATGTGCAGAGCCCTGGTTTTACCTCTGTGTCTCAAGCACTTAATACAGCTTCGTCTTACCTACAGCAAAAGAAAAGTTCAATAGTGAGGACAGCATATTTGCTTTCCAAACAAATGCTAACGAGCATGCATAATGAGGTGTTAGCCTCCATGATTCAGCCTCCAGGAGTCCACATTTTCACACCAGCCACAGAGGGATGCCTGGAAGAGCCCATGGCAGATCCCAGGTTGGTGACCTGGCATGGGCTTTAGAGCTGCTCTGCCTTACGAGGACATAGCCTAACCCCAGGCAGTGTCGGCTGAGATGTGCACCCATGCGAACAACTTCCTAATGGACTAGGAAAAGGTCCTACTGAAGTAGGTGTCATTTTTAGCTTTTTGGGGAAACCTAAATATGAAAAATATTTCTCCATGAGTGCAGAAACCCCTCTTCCTCTTGCTTCTCTGCTGTCTCCTGTTATTAAAAATCAGAAAAAATGTGAAATTTAGAGGGGAGTTGGAAAAAATGGAAAAAAAATCTTTGCAAAACATCTAGAATAAAACCTGGATTTTTTTTTTCAAGTGCAGAAACAATATTTTTATTTAGACATTTTTATTTCAAACAGAACAAAATGCCATTTTTGCAAGCAAGTGGAAATTCCCATTGGCTACCGTTGCTCTAATACACATGAAAAGGAAGTTTTTGTCTGATTCAGATGGTAAATAAATCATGAGCTCACACCTAGGCAAATGTGTTTTCCTACTCCTGGTGACATATTACAGTATGACAAGGGCCAGCATCTGGTCTGTGTTTGGCTTAGGTGGTGCTGCACTGGTGCACAAAGTAACTGAAAATCAAATGAAGTAGCTGGGTGACAACTTTTCTCAAACAGAGGATCCCTCCAGCCTGCAGCTCATTTTGAGTAAGTTGTAGCATTCTTTCATGGTGCTGAAAATGGTTGTGATTAGGCAGAAGCTACCTCAAAGAAGCTGCCTCTCAGATCCTGATGAGTGCGTACACGGCAGCTGTGCCGCCGTCACAAATCTCATGAGGAAGTTTGCAAACAGACGATCCTTCAGACAGTCTGCTTGGAAACCATGGGTGTCTCGTCTTCTCTGGGGACACGCTTGCATTTCCCATGTAGTCTTCACTGTCACCTGTGACTCTCTTGTAAGGATCTCATACAAAGTCCATTTCCAGTGGTCAGAACCTCTTTTCTGGCAGCTCTGGCCCATGCTCTTTCCCATTACAAAGGTGGTGTGAACACCTGGGCAGTAAGCAAGTCCCCCAGGGACACAAAGACCTCCACTGAAGTAAAGTGGCATTCTTTTTGCATGTGCCACTCAGACTGCTGGACTGTCCATGCAGCTCCTACAGAAAAGCCGTCCAGACAGCTGACAGGGCGCAGATCATATCCAGAGTCTTCGGGAGCAACAGGAGGACCTGAAGCATTTGTCATGCTCTTGATGTGGCTGCTGCCTCAACCAAGATGGTTTGATGGCGCAGGAGGGAGAGGTCCATTTCTCCATACACCCGTTTCTCAATGGGTCTGTTTGTTCTGTCCCATCCCAAGGGTCAGCTGGCTCTTTCCAGGCCCTAGCAGTGCCAAACTGAGTAGCCATCCCACCAAAACAAATCAAACTTCTCTTGGCTTCCCTGATGGCCTCTTATGCTGGCTCCCTTCTCAAAGGAGTCACACCAAGCATGTCCCCAAGATCCCCGAGCTCCGTTCATGTGGTTTACAATGATGTAGAGCCTGGGTGAGAGGGTTGAGAAGACCTTTCTCTGAAGGTCCTTTATCTGAAGGAAAGCAGAACACTGCACAGAGCTCTGTAAATGCCTGAGGGCTGTGAAACACTTGATACCAGGAACAGCTTCCCAGCTCCAGAACCCAAGCCACAGAGACCAGCACAAGAAATGAAAGCCCACTGAGGACACAGCTAAGTTATTTTTGTGTTTCTAGGGAGCATTTCTGTTTCCCAGGACCAGGAATGTGCTTTCCTGCTGCTGTGTGAACCCCAAAGCTCTGACACTTTCACACAGTCCCACTACCACATTTGTGAACCCACAAAAGAAGACAAAATCAGGAAACCTAAGTTTGGTTTTCAGTTGTAGGCGATGCAGCTTAGACAGGGGTAGTCCCCAAACTTGTCTGTCAGTAACGTTTGCTGCTGTCTAGTTAAAACATGAAGCAGCCCCAAGAGATGTGGGGATGTCCAGCATCCAGGCTCCAATTGCAGAAGACGCTCCCCAGCTGCGGCACTCCAATAATTAACAACTGGGAACATGCCGCTGTTTGAGGAGGCTGCACTGATGCCATCTTTATCAGATATTTGGAAGCTGAAATTAATTACCTCTTGCCACATATGTGCACAGTGCTATCTTTTGGGCTATTTGCATAGATCAATGCTAATTATTTATATCTGTCTCACAGGGTATTTTGCCCAGTCATAGCTCAGACCTGCTCAGGCTGCTGACCTGCATCAGGGAATGGGTTTTCTGTTGAGTGTGCCAGGTGTGTTTCTCACACCACTTTCTGGAAAAGCAGTCCTATGGGCTCAGACCTCTGTCTTGCAGCAAGAAAAACTTTCCTTGTTCTTCAGTGATCCTTTTTTGCTGGTTGCATTCTCACTTTGGACTAAGCCATTCCTCTCCCTCTTGCTACTCCCATGTCGGAGCTGTTAGTGCTTCCTCTAGATTAGCCCAACAAGCCTTTTCTATTTTTAATCTTACCCCTTAAACTCAACATGGATTTTTAACTTCTCTTTCTAGCTTGTTTGTGACAGCCATTGGCCCTTCTGCTTTATTAATGCTAGAAATTCCTGAACTACTGTACTGGCACATTTCTTAAGGCTGTTATAACCCTGGAGCCCCATAGGCAATGTAAACTTCTCCTGCCTTTTACAAAAGCTGATTGCTGAGCACTGCATGCCCATGGGCTAGTGGGTCATGCCCTCCTTACTTTCTTTGCTGCGTGGAGTCGTGGAGCTCTACTGGAGTGAGATGAGATCTAGCTTTGTGGAACAAAATGGCGTGGGTCCCTGGAGGAAATATCTTCACCAAAGCTGCAGCAACCATGTGTAGGGAGATCTTTTGCTCTAGAAGACTTCCCTTCCTCTGGCTGTGCTCAGGAAACGTGGTTCCTTGTTTCTTCATGAAGCAGGGAGGGTTTCTACTCTGGATAGCTATAGCTTATGGAAAGGCTCAGTACACCTCCTGCCAAAACCCAAAGGACCTTCCTGTTGGCAACAGAGAGGACCTGTGCTCATGTGTGGTTGCTTTCTCTTTCTCCTGTGTCAGGTTTGTGGTGTCTCACACCAGGACCATTGGAAACTGTCTTTTTATTGTGGGCAGAAAGCACTGGCCACAGACCTACTGCCTTCTGAAGGTTGGGAGATAAGTGGGCCAAGAAACTCCTGTTTGTAAGCCCTGTGTGTACAGGGGTGTCCTTTGTTCACTCCATCCTTGTTGGAAGAGCACGCCTGCTGTTCACCACCACTCAGAGGTCATTACACCACTTGGATCGCACTTCATTTGTGAATGTATTAACAAAACTCTTTAACAATAATAAGCTTTAAATAATGAGCGGCAACTGGTGATTGGAGCCTCCATCTGTTCTCACCCGCAATGTGCAAAGTCTACCAAAGTCAATGGACTTCTCTCCGCTGAATTCAGTGGGCCTTTTGCCAAAATCTGTGTGAATAAAATGATGCTTGTGCATATATTTATGAATGGTGAGGAGGAGAATATGTGCAAATCCAGCATCCACTAAGTGCCCATGAATCTGCTCCTAACACAGTTTTTAGCGAATCCCAGCAATTGCCTATCTGAAAACTTCATGTCTTCTTGTTGTAGGAAGAGGAACTCCATAGCCCTGGGACAATACCTGTGCTGCTTCAGAAGAGGGTTACATCAGAAAGCAATGGCATTGCAAAGGACACAGCTTCCCAGTGGATTCTGAAGTGGATTTTGAAGACTTTGGCACTGTACATGTGACTAATCTAATTTGCCCTGGGATTTTTTACTGCAGACAATTGCTGCTGCCATGTATAACTGTTCACCTAGTCATAAAAAATCCAGTGTTGTTGTGACTCCTACAAAGGAAAATGAGTCTTGGGGAAGAACTTTATGTAACTGTGTGTAATGTACATTGCTATGAAGTCATTAGTTTCTCATAAGGGGCGCTTGAGCTGTTGAAATGACACGTAGGGAGTCAGTACATAATGAGCCCAATTAGGGATGACTTTAATGTCCCTCTGGAAGGGCATGCATTCTCCGTTATCCTTCAGATACCCACTTGGACATGCTGAGTTGCCACAGCCAATTGGAGAGAAAAAACAAACAGGTAATCCAGATTTGTTCCAGTATAACCATCCAGTATTAGTCCTCAAATGATGTTCTGACAGATTGGGTAAAACATAAGCCCCAGTGCAATATCTCCCATCTGAGCCATAGCAATCCTCCTTTTTTTTTTTTTTTTTTTTTTTTCCTAGGAACTAGAGTCTAGGGAGAGAAAGCAAAATAGTAGGAGACAAAGGAGGAGGAAGGTCAAGTGTCCTGGAGCAAGTGCATGGAAGTCCTGATGGCATCATAGGGACAAGGGCTCCTGCAACACATTGCCTGAAGGTGTCTGACTCCTGGCCTCGTCACAGAAATGATCAGTGTGAAGCACGTTTTTTTGTTTGCTTGCAGTCCTGATCCCCTCTGCCTTCCCTTTGCATTTGTCCCTGAAGCTGAACGACAAAGATAAAATTCTCCTTTATATCTGCTGCTCCTATGGTATTTGTGATTGTCTCAGCTTCCCTTTCCAAGGTGTGTGTGCTGAGAAGGGACATACCCAAAAGGAGCCCAAGGGCTCCTATGTCTGCATGCCATTGCCTCCTCCCTGACCCCTCAGAGTTCACAGCGGTCAGCACTAAGTCCTCCTGCAATGGTCCTCCCCATTCTCTGGGCAGTTGGCTACCCAGGTACTCCTGAGAAGAAGGGTGCATTTCACTCAGCAATAAAGGGGAAAAAAAAGTTTCCTTAAAGTTGTAAAATATGGTTGAAAGCTACAAGAATGGAGATGGATAGGAACAGGTTTTTTACTCCACCTTATAATTTCAGGTTGATGTTCCCTGAAGTAAGCACCAGTGAGATACACCTGCTGCCTCAACCCTTCTCCCAGCAGCTTTTTGGAGTGATGCAGATGTGGTTACTATGGGATTTAATTTGTTATTTATTTGCTTGTGTGTGGAATCGTAGAATTGTGCATTGTAGCTTTTCAAGATCTTGGGCAGAAAGCAATCAAGTTGGTGCACTGGGAAAATATTTAAGCCTAACAACTCACTCCTGCTGGTGGGTGCTGGGGATATCAGCGATGGATGCAGGCATGCCTCACAGCACCTTGCATGAGCAGCACTGGCTAATTTCTTTTTCTCTGGCCCTTGGTAGTGGTTGTCTCATCAAATGCAAACATCTTAATGACTTGAGCTATTCAGTGGATTTCCTCTCTATTATCCTGGCTAAGCTATTTGCTCTACTCACAAGCTGGCAAGCATTCCAGGTCATCTGAAAATGCTTTGTAAACTTTTGCACATCATTAGATCTAAGTAGGATGGTTATAAAGCAATGGAGAGGAGTTAAAAGGCAATTTACCTTTTATGAGAAATGCAGGTACCCTGGTGATAAGCTCTTGTCTCAATAGAGGATCTGCGAAGCAGTGAGCCAAGAAGTCTAACATAGGGAGAAATCACAGGCTTTTTTTCCCAGGGGAATTTTTGCTATTCTCCTGCTTGCCGGTGATATCATATACCTTAATAACACCCACACCCCTCCCCACAGTGTCATTCGAGCTGACGCTCTGCAAACTGTCACCTAAAGGTCAATTGCTGTTTCACCCTTGCAAGCAGAGCTTTGCTGCTGCCACCGAAGTCACTGTTTCAAGGCCGAGTGGGTCAGGGTCAGCTCCCTGGCAGATGGCATCTGTTTGCTGCTGCCTTTTCTCCCTTTCAATCAGGTTACCACTTCTTTGTGCGCAGCACTAATGCGGCAGCAAGGGTGCTGAGCATGGACTGGGAAAGACTAGCTGACATGCTGTCCTGGGGCTCTGTGCAGACTCAGTGCCACGTTTTTATTTGTATAAATCAGATCTCCGTTCATACTGGGAAATGAAGTTTTCTGTGGTGTTTGAACTAGGAGTCCATCCATTACAGTTCATTTATCACAGAGACGAGCAACACAGCTCTTCTGTTTGCTTTCCGTGTTTGGACGTGCTGAATCTGTGCCCTCACCAGAGCTGCTTATTGTGCATTAAGCTTGTCCAGAGGGCAAGTGATTTTTCTAGTGCTGACAACAATTTTGTACCTAGCTGACATATTCAATGCTGTGCTAATCCCAACCAGACAAAACTAACCGCTGAAAAAGGAGAAGAAGACAGCCACAGCTTTTATGTTCAGCCACCTTTTGCAGTGCCTCCAGGAACACGGTGTGAGGATTTTCTGGCTACATTTGCATAGAGGCAGCCTTCCTCCTTGTGCTACAGGCTTAAAATTGTTTGGTGTTGGGTCTTTTTTAATATATTGAGCTGTATGAGATCACTAATGATATATAAGTACAGGAGATCACTGTGCCTCCAGCAAGCACTCCAGAAGGTTTCTGAAGGCAGCAGGCTCTAGTATTCCTGGCTGCTGCAGCAGACTTATCTGGAGTAAAATCAGAGAAAATGATGAGCTGCTGTTAATAATCAAAAACCTCTTCTGCACCGTTACGGTGGTTGAGTAAACAATGCCAAGAAACAGCCCATGCCACTGTGGGCATAGCTCGCCTGGGCCAACTGATGCTCTTCCAAATTACTTCTGGGCGTGGTTCAGGGCTCCTTGTAGAGCAGGTACCAGTTCCGTTAGACAGGCTGGATCTACCATGTTTTTCTGAGTTTAACTCAGAGAGTTTAATAGCAAGGTTGTGGGAGGGTCTGGGCCGATTGATGTCATGCCAATGGTTTGGGAAATGTTTCATTCACTCATAAAGACCTGAAAAGATTGTGGATGCGGGTATTTTTGCACTGACAGATTTCAAGGACAGTATTGTTGTCGATATAAAGATCAAGATAAGCTGCTTGAAAAGAACTAGCAGAGCTGAAAAACTCCACAAGGAAAGGTAAGAATGTGGCTCATTAATAAGTTGGAGCAAGACAGATGGTTCAACTGGCAGGACAGTGCTTTGCTAAAGCTTGGCTTTTGGGACAAGTTTTCACAGGAAGACTGGACAGCTGAGCCAGGTTCCTGTTCACAACGTGAGTCCTGGTTAGTTTTTTCTGTCCTTGTGGCAGAGCAGGAGGATGTGCTGGGCATAGACTTGGCAAAGGGCCTGTGCCTCCAGTTTTGGCAGCGTGGCTAAGTCCTGATAGCATCAATAAATAATGCAGATGTCCAGAAGGCAGTAGTGTCCATCTGGCTGTGTTTGTTGATCTGTAATTTGGACTCTTAGGCTATTCACAAAATCTGCTCTTTAAATGCTCATTCTGGGGTGCTGCTCTGCAAGGCTCAGAAGCAATCCTGGCTGTCCAACGATCCCACTCACCTCCTCGGCAGATCCTTTGCACTCTCTTCCCATGGCTTGCAGGTTACTCTCCAGGACTGATTCCCATCTATCTCTCAGCCCAAACACCAGCTGCACATCTGCACCCAATTATCCACCATCCAGAGCCTACTGACTCCTTACAGAGGATGCCTCCTGCATGACAAGGAGCTTGGCTGGCCACAGACTTACAGACTGCTCCTCAATCTGCACCTTCAGCCTTGATCTGGAGCATGCAGGGCAAACGCACACTCCACCTCAAGAATTGCCACGAGTCCCTTGTGTGAGGGAAGGGACCACCAGGACATCACTGGCCAGTGCATTCTGCTGGATTTTGGGCAGTGAGAGTACCTCCTGAAAGAGGCCTTGCTGAAATCATGCTGGAGGGTCTCCCTTTCCCAAAGGCACAACCCTGTCTGGCTGGAGTCTAGGACATGCTTCCTAAGACACTTCACTTAAGCCACATTTCTAAGATTTTCTTGCCAATCAGGATGGGTTTAAGCCAGTTCATTAGTAAATTAAATGGGGGGCAGACCTCACTAGCTCAGGGCATGTCTTTGCCACTCTTGTTGGGACCTGGCTTGAGAGCAGCTCTGGTGTTTGCTAGCTACTGTGTAGGCCTCCCCAGCACTCCTGGTTTAATCATCTGTTCTGATGAAAACATCCAGCCCCATGGGCTGTTGACTAAACACTATAGATCATGGGTGGCCAAACAGTTGGGGCACAAAGCCCAAGGGATTTTCCAGATGTATCATGGTCTCAGCTTGGACCTGGAGATGATTCCTCACAAGGCAGATTCCTAGAGAGTTGTCTGACTGCTGTGGGAGCTGCGCTTCGGTCATCTCCTGCCCAACGTAGTCATAAGGAGATAAGGACATTATTGCAGCCTGCTCGCTTTTACACCCGTAAGGGCTTAATTCTTGATTCTTGGGTCTTGTCTGAGATGAAAGGGAAATTCTAATTGTAACTGCTCAGCAGTGGTAATCTGTGACTGAGGAATGATCTGGCACGGAGGGCAAAAAGGCCCAACTACAAGAAGGGATTAAACTGGCTGGAAGCAGGAATGCCAGAGACAGAACAACTCCTTGCAAGGGATTGGTGCTGGTGCAAGGGTATATAAGGAATCTGCTTGTGATGCATCTTTGCAGACTCCATGTAGAACTGCATATTGCGGTAGGACTCTGCCTGATGCATTGTTCACTATATTTTTCCTTTATATTTAAGCACAAATGTGTGTTTAACTCACCTCAAGGGGTATCCTAAACATTCCCTATCAGGGACATTTCTCTTCTTAAAGGGTAGTCAGTCTGGATTTGTGCTGGCACCAGTTCCAGTGCCCAAGAGCTTGGCTGGCACATTAGTGAGGGCAAGAGCTTGCCAGCTAGGGAGCCATCGCTCTTCCACAGTACAGCGGTACCTTGCAAATGCATCTCTCACATATGTACCCCTCATCAATCTTCCTCCCTTGAGGTATGTCTGGAAGCACTATCCTCCTCAGCTGCTTAGAAGTGAGGCTTTCCTCTGCCTACCCCTCATCACAGCAGAGCCAGCCAAGAACGAGTCTTGCTGAGGGTATCAGTATAGACATGGTTTCAGGATGTGTGGGAGGTTCAGACTTGACATTAGGAAGCATTTCTTTACCAAGAGGGTGGTCAAACACCAGAACAGGCTTCCTAGAGAGGTGGTCAATGCCCCAAGCCTGTCGGTGTTTAAGAGGTATTTGGACAATGCCCTCAACAGCAAGCTTTAACATTTTGTCAGCCCTGAAGTGGTCAGGCAGTTGGACTAGGTGATCATTGTAGGTCTCTTCCAACTGAATATTCTATTCTATTCTATTCTATTCTATTCTATTCTATTCTATTCTATTCTGTTCTAGCACACTTTTCTGAAGTTTAAGGACATCTGAAAACTGCAGAGTGATTGGACTCCATAAAAAGAGATTACACTGAAAGAGAAAACAAAGAGCAAAAATTAGGGACAGAGGAATGTTTTCCAAGTTGCAAGATTAAAAAACCCTCATCCTTTTATTGCCCAGACTGAGGCTCTGGCACTGGAACTTCTCAGCTTGGCTTCACACTCCTTTTCCCCTGTATCCAGAGACGTGAAGGACACTGTCACTGTCTCCCTCTGAGCGAGCTGTCTAGACCGGCTTCAGGGTCAATACAGGGAATGAGGCATTCTGGGGCATGATTCACCTGGGTAAGTCAGAACCAGATGAATCACTTGTACTTTTTTCTCTCCAGTGCTTATAAAGGGAGCTGGGGATGACTAGCTCACACAGGATTCCCTGCCTTTTAGCCATTTCACAGGGCAGGTGAGATGCATCCCACTTCAGTTTTGGATTCTGGCATATTATTTCCACTTCATATCCCACTTTACTTTGGGGAGAGCTGGTCTGTTGACTGGGGCAGGCACATCTCTTTTTCTCCTTCCATGGCGGAACAAGAGGACTTCCCAAAATAAAAGAGGAGTATGCTAGCATGTGGATGCGTGCGCATGTGCTCATGAAAGGTGGAGCCTTAGGAAAACCACTTACATGCCTCCTACAAAATTGATGTTTTTACAGTGGTAGGCGTCGTTTCTACAGCTGCTGAGCCATTTCAAATGAGAAATCTGCACAGAGCTGTAGGCAACAAACTGTTCATGGGAAAAGAGAAGAGAAATAGTGAAAATAAACTATAACAAAGAATGTTTTGGTTCAACACAAGTGGAATCCTTTTGATTGTCAGGAAGGGCAAATGCTGGGGAAATTGTCTGGGGAAAATCTTGTGACTCCAGCATGAGAGGATTTTAAAACCAGGTCAGACACGTTCCTGTCATAAGCGACAGAAGCACCACTGTGCTGGGAAGGGGATTAACTGACATCTTGAGGTGTCTCCCAGCCCTGTTTTGTATCATCCATTTGCCTTTTTATGGGCACACTGTGTAAGCAGCTTATAATCATTTTGTAACTACTACAGCCCCATCTTCTTCCTCCTCCATCTCTCACAGCAAGTGAGCTCCTATAATGCAGCCTGATGAGTAACTCCTCTGCAGGTTACTGCGGGGCATATCTCCTAGAACAAAGTTGTCACCAGTGCAACTCAAAGTTGGGGCTAGTAATTTAGGGAGCTTTGAAATCTTACCAGCTATTTCTAGAACAATAGGAATATCCACAATCCCAATAGTTATCACCAAGGAAAATTTTGGACACCCGTTAAATTTTGTGTTCCCTTGCTCAACAGTGCAAGTTGAGCACTTGGATTAGGGACCGAGACCGATGGTGGGTGCTAAGTGTCAGCATACATGCATGAGCATATATCATATATCAGCATATATGAAGATAGAGCTGGACCTGCAGTGTCTTGGGCTCTTTCAAAACAGACAAGACAGTTGTGAAAACCAGGCATGTTGCCATCACAGGTAATTTAGGAAACAGTTTATTTATATGCAGTGTTCACCCTGGTACTCAGGCTCAAGCTGGCTGTGAAGTTGCATGCACTGGACGTGTCATGTGAATAGTTCTCATTCTTGACTGCAGTGCACTAAGCCCTGTGCCATGTAGATGTTCTTGGACTGCAGTTCTTGGCTGGATTGCTGAGATGCTCTGCATAGGCAAGATTAGGGGAGTTCCTCTCACTAACAGATATTGAATTTTTCCATTTCCTGCCTTTTATGCATTCATATCAGCAAATTCCCTTGGAAAAAAACAAGGTCTAGAAGAGGGCAGGTGTGGCCAAACAGCCTATGTCTGCTGACCTTAAGGGAGCAAGTCATACCATTAAAGACTCTGAGAGGAACCAGTTGCTTCCTTCCCACCTTGTGCTGCTCAACAGAGAACAGGTAGATCTGGGGGGGTGGGGGGTGGGTTTGATGGGAGCTTTATAGTCTAGATGATCTGGAGTTAATATTTGCAAGACATGAGATGTCATGGGAATGTCAGGACAGGACTCGTGTGAGGAGGGTGGTTTTCAGGACACGTGGACGCTGTGGTAGAGGGACCTAAGTAGCTTAGGGATATAATCTTTGCTACGCAGGTAATCGCAGCTGTCTGTGAGAGTGCCATAACACATCTCGACCTCAGAGCCTTCCTGCTCACTACAGGGACAAAGTATCTGACTTAGGGCTTGGCCAAGTGACCCAACCACAGCACTTAACTTTGGGAGCTTCCACATTCTGCCGTGGTGCTTTACTGGGCGAGCTCTGCTACCTTTGCAGCCCCGCTCCTCCCCGGCACACCGCAGTGGCCACACACTGACCGTTCAGGGGGCCACCCAGCAGCTTGCCTTCTGGGTTCTGGTTGGAGCAATCAGGCACCAGGTAATTTTCAGTGGAAGGGCCACTCATTTCTAAAGTTATTCTGGGTTCACTGGCTGCCTCATGTCCTCTCTGTATGCTTCCATTAGTACTGGCTGGAGCACTCATACACATGCTCATGGGGAAAGTTTCTGACTCTCAGGATGCAACATGAGGACGACCAGGGCATTGCAACCATGTGTGTGTATTTCTCACCAGAGGGGCTGTACTTCTGCCCAGGCAAGAGAAAGAAGCACCCGCATCTGCAAGCAGCCTCTGGCTCTGAAGAGATACGTTCCCATTGTTGTTGCTGAAATTCCCAAAAGAAATGGGAATTCAGCTTCTGGTACACCTACCTCAGTCTCTGGATTTTGTTCTTTTCCATCATGGTTGTACCAGGCATAGCACCGGCCTGTAACAAAGCATTTCTGTAAACCCCTGATAGCAACAACACTAATTGAACATTGGTGGGAAATACCTGGAGACACTCTCTGTTCTCTTTGGGACATTTATAGAAGGAGCAAACAGGTTAAGCTCTGCTGTATCCTCTGTTAGTTATGAGGGTACAAAGGGGACATCTGCTTCTCTGTTATCTAAGGAGTTAGAGAGGGATGAATCCTGCTTGTCTGTGTTGACCAGGTTCTGGTAACATCCTCTCACCAGGGCCTAATCAGTCTGTCACATGTACCGCTCCATCTCCTGTTATAGCCCCATGGAAAATAAGAGTGCTACAGACCATAGAAAATAGCTCCAGTCATGCTGCCAAGGGAAAACTTGGACAAGGCTGTTGTTGACACCCATGTGAATGGGGAAGAAGCACCATGGCACAGGGTGGATGAAAAAGGATGTTTCTCCTTTAGTCTGCGCCCTCCTTTGTGTCTTTGTGAAGACAGATCAATCCCAGCTAGTTACCATATCTGGAAGTGTTTAAATGTCTTTTTAAGTAAGAAAAACAGAACAAAAAACATCCTTCCTGCTACGTTTTGCTTCCAAATGAAGAAACTGCATGCTTAGCTTAGGCTGGACTCTGGGTGGTGGGCAGACAGATGCTGTTTGACAAAGCCCAGCTTTCCAACAGAACCCAAATAAACGGGAGCCGGGCACACAGACAGTGAGCATGTTACTCTTCTCCCTGCAGGTACCAGCATGGCAGAGCTGGATGGCCAAGGCTGTCAGGGGCCTGTGTGAGAGCCAGGGCTATGGCCTTCCAGTGGGCAGGGGGATGTCTCAGGACAGGGGGCTGCACGGTGAACAGAGAGCACAGTGCATTAGGAAAGGGTAGGACCTACAAGTGCATGCACAGGTTTCCCACCACAAACCCACCTGTGGAGGATAATCTGAGCCTCTTCTTTGTTTTCAGATTAGTTGAAGTAGACAGAAGCTTGAAAACACAGACAGGGTCAAAATACAGTAGGCAAAATAGGATCCAATGTGTTTTTAATGCTTAAATATCTTTATTTTAATCTGATTTCATACTTTTGAGCCTTGATAGTGGCTGGCAAGACTGAAACTCATTGCTAAAGAACCCAGCCATCCTGTGCTCCTAGGAAGGCAGCCTTGAAGGTGCACATTTGCCCGAAATCCAAGCAACAGCAACTAAATGATTATAAAAGCTGATTTGGGCCCTACTACTGTTCTGGAAAAAAAAAAAACCTCCATTTTTGAGGTTTCACAGTTGCTTGCTAGAGGTACAACTTTTGTTCTTCACTCCTTTATTGTTTAAAAAGCTCACAAAAGTAGCAGCAATTACAGGACTGATGTATCTGAGAAACCCTCAGCTCAGTGCATGCTAATCTGTGGAAATTTACTGTGCAATCACTGCAACACATGGAGAATGCTCTTCCTTCCTAATCCCTTACAGCTCTTGTACCGTAGGATTACTGCTGCTAACAATGGCATATAAAACATTCAGGAAGAAGTGTGATTTTTCTGATGTTGGGCGTTGTGATGTCCCACACTGCAAACACAGCTGCTGATCCTGCTGGTTGAGCCACCTATCTCTTTGCTGGCTCCTTAGAGTGGAGTGTGATGGCCACTCTGGAGTGTGTTGCTCCACCTGATATTTGATGATGAACTGAAAACCTGAAAGAGAAATGTGAATATGTTCTCAGGAGGCTCAAACTTGTGCTCCCTGCTTAAGGGAAATTAAAGCTTGGTTCTGTGAAAAGGAAAAAAAAAAAGACAGCTTTCCAAAATATTTGACTTATGAGACAGAATGAAATCTGGGATATCTGAAATCATGCTTGAGAAGATGTGATCTGGGTCCTCATCACCTAAGACAGTCCTGTGGTTAGTAAGTTACACTAGGAAAAGAAACAGCTCAGGTACCTGAACGGGTGTCTTCTGCACCACGCACGCCAGCCTTCTCCTGGCCCAATGAACATGTAATTACATACTCCAGATGAAGACAGTTGTTTCTGCAGCCTGCGCCTGGGGCATGCACTGGGAGTGAGAGGAGCGGAGCCAAGCTTCCGACTCCGCTCAAACAAAGACGGTGCTTGAATCTCTGCTCTCCATGCATACCCCTGAAAAGGCTCTGTCAAACCAGGCACTTTCTCTGCCAGAAGTTTTGATAAAATTGTTTCTTAGGAACACGCCTGGCCAATCTGCAGTTTGTGCTTGATTTCCCTGGATATTCAAACAATCCAGCTACTGACAGGATGTTTGCTGGAAAAGAGTCCAGCAGTTCTGCAAAAAGCACTTTGGCACCCTCCCAGCAAAGGAGTGGGAGTGTATTGGGTAGCTAATCTGAGCAGCCAGGCTGAGGAACATGGCACTGGTGCAAAACACTTGTGTTTGGTGTGTTGGAAAAAATGGATGCAAATGGTAAAAGTGAGGGAGAAGGTGGGGGAGAGGGCTGCTCAGTGCACTCCTGAGCAAAGGAGAGCCTAGAGACCTGCAAGAGAAACTCAGGTTGTGGATGCTCCTGCCCAGGCTGAAAGGGGGACTTAGTGTAGGTTAACCCCTACCTAGCCTTCCAGGGAGAGGTGGAGGGATGCACTAAGGGTCCTGCTCCAAACATCCAAAGACTCGTCATTTGCATGAGCCTCTGGGGAGCTCAGCCATCCTGCGTGGACACAGGGCATCAGGGAAAGGTTTCCTTGGGCAGAGAGACCCTCTCTCTGTGAAGATTCTTCTCCCAGATGCTTTGCCTGGGGGGGGGGGGGGGGGGGGGGGGCATGTCTCGAAGGGCAGAGGTCTCTCTGGGGCTGGTTCATGCAGGGGTGGGAGCTGGGCATGCTGTCCCGTTTGGGCAGCTCAGTCCCACTGTGCACTGGCAGGCCAAGAGCTCCTCAGCTTTGTGGTGTGATGGTAAATAACCTTCAAATGACCTTGCTTGAGACTGTAGTGCCATTGCCATTAGCAGTAGGAAGAACAGTGAGACTAGAGCTCCTCAAGCTTCCTAAGTCCCACTGCCCCGTATTTGCCACGTGGGCAAAAAACTCTGTCTTTCCACCTTATTTGCACTGAAAACCATGGTGGGGATTTTAGGAAACGAGGCAGGAAAATCCCACTGGTGCTGAGGAGAATTTCAAACAATAGCAGGGATTTTTCAGGGACATGTGCAGCCTTGCCAGTGACTTGCGTGCTGCAGGTGTCCTAACTTCATCCCTTCCCCCATGTGAAATCTGCTGTGACTGCCTCCCAAAGAGGCAGAGCCAAGGATGCTCTTTGCCTCTGCCCACACTGGCCTGAGTGCACGCAGCCAGACAGGGATGCACCAAAACCAAATCATCTGCAGCAGCTGGACTGTAGCTGGGTGTAGAACAGCATCAGATGGGAAAACACCCTGTGCTGCCTCATGTCCCTAAGGCAGGCTGAGGTGTTAGCAAGGTGCTGCAGCTAAGAGCATTGCAATGAAAGCTGCAGGTCTCTGCTGTTGGGATGGGAATGCACAACACTCAGGAGAGCAGGAGCTGAAGGACTGAGCAAAAAGGCACAATGCTTCAGCCAGCTGCAGCTGCCCTGTGCTATTCGGAGAAGTAAGTGCGAGTCACTGCTTCCTGCTGGGGCTGCCTCTCGTGGCACACACTGCTCGAGCTGTGGTAAATCTGGGGATGACAGAGGATTGCACCACATGTACCTGAGCTGGAAGGCCTCTGTGGCCATCAAGAATATTTCCAGGTCTCACTGTGATTGCAGGTCCCTGGCATGATTTGGGGGTCAAGCCAACTAGTGCTTTCAGAAACGATTCCTGGAAAAAGTTTAAGGGGAGCGCAGACTTGATACTATTGCCCTGTGCTCTTGGATGCATCCATCCTGGCTTGGCGGATAAGAAAGTTTAATAGATTGTTCTGTGTCAGTGGCCTCAGGGCCAGGAAACAGTGCCAGGCACATTTAAGTTACTAGTTCAGATGCAAGCGCTCTGGCTGCTGGTAAATCTCTGAGCATCTCGTTCTGGGCAGAGAAGCGTGTCAGAAGTCAGGTTATGAGTGGGGTGAGGGAGGGTCAGCGCTCCCCAGCGAGGCCCTTCTCTGTCCAGCTGGGCATTTCAAAGGCTGTTTTCTGCTCAGTTTCTCATCACCTGCCAGCAGGAGCACTGTAGCATGCCAGGGTTACACAATCCTTTACTTAAGGAGCAGGCACTAAGGCGTAAGCTTTCCCATCCGTTCTCTGGACAAAAGACTCAGCCGGTTCTTAGAATACCTGAATGCACAATTCCTCTCATAACCATCCCTAAAGTGAGTCCCGGGTGCAAGGAGTGAATGTCCCGGGGCAGCGCAGAGCGAGCCGAGACGGGCCGAAGGGAACAGGCTGGAGCTGGAGCCCAGGATCAGTTTTCATCTCACCAGGTTTTTTTTTCCTCCGTGTTCCCTTTCATCAGATCACTCAACCACCCAATGTGACCTTGAGATTGCTTTGAGGGCGGAGGAAGACATGGCAAAAATTGTGCACTGGAGAAAATACTGAACTTGGGCCATTTCAGTAAGCCACGGTCCCGGGGCAATCTGAGACCTCAGTGATTCAGGGGAGTCAGAGCTGAAGGAGGAAAACTGAAGAATTTGGAGCCCACAAACACCCCCCTTCCTGTGCTGAATTATTCTGCAGCCTCAGCAAAATCCTCTTGCTGGAAAGGGCTGCCTGGCAAGTCCCACAGGGCTTCAGACAAATTAACTCAAGTGTTACCCTGAAACAAAATCACTTTAGCATGACTCTGCAGGGTGAGAGGCAGGCAGCGGAGCGGAGGGGATTGTGTTATATTAAGGCAATAATCGATCCTAGATAATGCTGAAGGAAGAAGGGACCTGCCTTTGTTCTTGTTCCCCTGGGGTTTCTGTGCAGGACGTCTATCCGCTTCTTTAGGGAATTGCACACAATGAGTCACAGCTGAGAGCCACAAGCTGACACCCACGCTGGGCCTGATCCTGTCAGTCATTTTCATGGGGGTAAATGGGGAAGGACTCTGCTGAAACCAAGTGCGCTGCCCAAGCAGGAAAAGGGCTGATGCTGCTGGAGGGATGCTGGCAGTCCCACTGCCACCGCCCCAGGCAGTCACGAGTCCAGTCCTCGGGCAGTGATGGGTTCTGTCAGCCCCGATCCAGCCAGTTTACGGCTGCCTGTCCATGGCCCGTCAGCAGCTGGTGGGGGCTCTAAAACACACTCCCTGCCCCGTCTTCTGCCTCTTTATGCCTTGCCATAGAAGCGGCAGCAGAACAAAGGAAGAGGGCTGTTGACCTTAATGCAGGGGCTGTGAGTGAATTATGGGCGCGTTAAGGATCATGCCCAAGCGAGGAGAACCAGTTCCTCCCTGGCAGCGTGAAGGGTGTGGATCAGAGGCTGGAAAACCCCCAGACACAGGAAAATGAAGAAATGAGGCACCAAAATTTTCTTTTAAACACTTGGTGTGACTCAGAGGCACAGGAAAACAGCCTGGGAGAGGAGCAGCAGGTCACACAATGTGGAGCACTGTCTGCCCAGGGGAAAGAGAGTAATCTGCAGGTGACTGCTTAGGAGAGCCTGAACCCAAGCATAATCCAGGAGAGCCATCAGGGACACTGACTAGCAAACAGATCCTGGGCAGCTGGTTTGCCCCCAATCTTCCAGGGCTGGGACCTGCCCTTCGGTAGTCACTCAACAGTTCTTCACTTGAAGCTGCAGTGTCAGAGCAAGCCTTAGCCCTGTCCTTGCAGCGGGCTGCACCACTCTCACAGGGTGTTTCTGGTCTGTTTGGCTTGGTTCCTTGATGGCTGGGTTGGGAAAGGGCACCACATCAGTGGGTTTTCTCCATTTTGCAACTCAAAACTTTTTCTTTTTTTGACATTGAAATGTTCCTCTGACACATTTCAGCTCCAAGAAATCATTATTTTCAGAAGAAAAAATTTGTATAAAATTTCCCAGCAAGGTTGATGACATGGCAAAAGTCTTGGCAGGGCAGCCAACCTCTGCAACCGAACAGCTGTGCTCAGCCTGTCTCACTTCTTCCAGGACTGGATTGAAAGACCACTGAGATGATAACCAAGTATTCAGCCTTCGGCTTCCACAGGAACTGCATCAGGCTGTGCAGCTACTTGGAGGCTGAGGAGGTACCGGATTGCTTTTGGTCAAGCACGTCTCTGCAATCAAAGTTTACAGAGGCTTCTCAGTAGGACGGGTAGAAGAAACACAGAGACCAGGAAGCAACTGCCAAAACTGCCAGTGATTAAAATGCAATAAAATGTTTGCCTTCTGCTGCTGAGCAAGAAGTGTGGCATGTGTTTTGCTGAGGTAGCAGAAGTGGTTGTGTTCACTGAATGAGCAGCTAATGAAAAGCATTTCAAGCAGGAAGCAACGCTGATGAAGATTACGAGTCTGCTTAGATCTCAGAGAATGAAATGGCCTGGGCTGGATACTCCTGTTTTACACCTGATTTTGCATTGATCAAAGAGGATTTACTCTGCTCTACACCAGTAAGGAAAGAGTGGGAGCACCACTCTGTGCCAGAAGCTGCTCGGGAACATCGCCCTGCCAGGGCTACCTGTCAGCAGAACAAATCCTTTCTGCAGCCCTGGACAGGGCAGCTCAGGCAGATCACAGCCCGGAGTGAAATTAATCTGGCAGCAGCCATTTGTTCTGAAGCCAGTCCCACGGGAGCAGCTGCTGAGAGGCAAGAGCTTCCGATCATGCTAATTCCTCCAGGGCATCGGACTTGCGGGGTTGCAAACAATGCTGGGTCAGCTAAAGAGATGGCTGGATCCACGTCCTTTTTATTTGGGTGCCTTTGTGTCCTCTTCCCCTCCTGTTGCTGTTATTAGCCAATGTCCACGGGCAGGCACGGACCCCTGTTGTGCTCAGACGTTGCTGTCATAGGAGCAGGCAGCAGTTCCTGCCCTGGAGAGCGTGCACTGTAAATGAGTCAAGACAGATGCGGGCTGCAGGATGGGACTACGGGCAGGCACTGGCAGGGAAGCCCAGGATGGTAACACTCCTATGGGAGACAGAGGGGCATGGGATGCTCACCCTGCTCAGCTCTATTTACCCCTGATGTCAGTTGTCTCCTCCTGAGATAGAATTGACCTGCCAGCATGTGACAACATGCGATGTGTGTACAGTCGCTGTTTCTCAAATTGTGTGAGACAGAAAGTGCTGATAAAGCTTGGAAAATCTGCGAGGCCATGTTTGGGTTGGGGAACAAAGCAAGGAAGCATATTGGAAAAACTTGCATTTGGCACCTTCGCACTAGCTCTGAAAATGAGGGGAGAGGAAACCAAGGTGTCCCAGCCTGCCAGGTAGAAATCGAGAGGCCTGTTGCTGTTGGGGAAGGGAGTGGTGAGAGAGCTCAGGAATCACACGACACAGAGCAAGAGACCCTACCTTGAAGAAAAGGCAGGCAGAAGTGTGGCTGGGGTTGTGGTACATAATCAGCCTCAGGAGGCCCATGCCTCCCCGACCGCTAGCTGGATGCATGCAGCTCCCCCAGGCTGTCCTGTGGGGTCAGGCAGGGGAGTGGTCCAGCATTCAAGGGTTTTTTTGTAGATTTGTTTTCAGGCAGATCAAGCCTCTGACCCAGTTCCCCAGTGGAGGAAGCATCATTGTCAGACTGGGCAGCCCCCACATTACTGCCCTCGAACAGCTTTGGCAGAAGGTGGCATCTAGGAGACAAGAGCTGACTTTGTGGCAGGTGCCTTCAAAGCCTGTCTTGTCTTTCATGACTTGTTTCTGATTACACAATCAACTCATTGCTTAGCTTGAATGCATTTGTCTCCCATTTTAAACATTAGTAACAGAATGGGGGTTCCCAGGAGCGGTTTATGGCATGTACAAGGCTGGGAGTGCTGGGAGCCAGCGTGCTTCCCATCAGCCAGCAAGTCAGCTGGAAAGACCAAAGGTCTTGAGGAAAGGTGTTGCTGGAGGGTGTGGACCAGGGCCATTCTGGGGCAGAGCAGGTGATGGAGACACAACTCGTGGGTTTCAGGGAATCCTTTGGAAGTGAGTACCTAGCTTGTCCTTTGAGTGCCACCTGTGCAAGTGTTTCCCTGTTGGGCTCAGGGTGCAAGAGCAAGGCTGCCTCTGGGTGTAAGAGGTGTAGGGACGTGGTGTCAGGGTGGGTGCTGGTGCCCAGCAAGGCTGCTTGCCTACTCTCTTTGGTCTGTAGGTTCCTGGCCACTGTGAATTTAACTGCCCTGGGGGGTAAAGACCATCAGTCAGCTTCTGTGTTTCCCTTCTCTACAGAGAAATTTTCAATGGTAGAATTTGCTTAGGTACCTTATTATTCCCCAACATATTCTTTTAGAGGTGGCCTCTCTGCTCACACCCCCAGTTGAAGTAGGGTGGCTTGGTCAGGGAAGAGTGAGAGACTCCAGAAAAGTTGTGCCCTGAGACGGACTCTGATTTCTGGTGAGGTGTCTAGTACTTCATTAATTTTTCCTCAGGATGATTCAGAAGCCATCAGCATATCTAAGAGCAGAATCTGCCTGGGGCCTAACCACGATCATTACTGATGTTTTGTTTATTCTTGGTGCTAGTAAAACCCACTGTCTCTCTCTTGGTAAAAGAGCATGGGTTGCTTTTCAAGCATGGGGCTATAAAACAATGTCTTCACTCTGAAATCACCTCCTGCCTTGCTGGATGCATGCAAAACAGCCTCCATGTGCAGTCAATGATAGCTGGAAGCTTCATTGTCACCTCATTAAGAATTTCCTGCAGGGCCAGGTAAATGAAGGAGACATGAACTCACCAAGTTTGAGCTGTTTTGTGTCCTCACAGCAGTGCATGGCTGTGCTGCTCCCAAAACCATCCACAGAGGTTGGGCTGGGATAGCCAAATGCTAGCGGAGTGCACTGTGAATGCCTGTCCCATCTGCCTTGGAGAGGCAGGGCTGTGATCCTTACAATACTCTCCAGACTCTTCTACACCATGTCTGCAAGCCTCTTCTAGGCAGCATATTACAAAATCATATGTGTGTACAAACTTGTTTGGATAGATATTCCCTGCCTCATCTCTTCCTGCTCCCTTCAGGGCAGGAGATATAACTCATCCTTGACAGCTGGTTCACATTGCAAACCCTAGCGTGCTGTTTAGCTTTGCTGAAGGTGGGCAAAGTGCCTTCACAGGCTAAAAGTTGGCAAGGATTCATGCATTGTAAAATCTCAGCTCAGCCAAAGCCCCAGAAGGATTCCTGGTGAAACAAGAGCAGGCCTGTCTGCTTAGCTTGACGCTAAGAGATACTAACATCAAGAGCGGGTAGCAAAGCACATCTAATGGATGGAACAACACATTCCTAGGCTTACTCACATTCAAATCTTGCAAGACATACAAGCACAGTCCAAAACAACAGTCCCTCCACAGTTTTGATTTCTTCAGCAATCAGTGCAGCATTACACTGGTGGTGCATTTTGGCTAGTACCAGACTGCCAACTAAAAAGCATGTATGCTTTTTCATTCACGTTTACACACTAAGAAGGTCACCACTAAGAATATTGCTTGCCCATGAGCCCCATCATGCGCTGCCAGGTGTGCCACGACCCAAGCCTGGAGAGCTGTAGCACTGCCCGTGCCAGATTCCACAGCTTGGCTGGGATCTGCTGCAGTGTGGTTGCACCCAGCATCCCATTAAGGATCATTGCCTGGCTTCCTCTGCCTGCTTAATGGAAATGGTTATAGTTATCAGCCTGGATGCACCTGTGTGTTCCAACACCAACGTGCTGGGTGGTTTTGTTAAATGGGTTAAACCAACCTGTGCTGCAGAGCCCATGCCGGGGAAATTCAACTCACCTTGCTGTGAATCAACCAGGCAGCTGATCTAAGAAGGCTGTCTTGCATCCCTCTGCAATTAAGGGAGAAAGGCAGAAACTCCTGAGGACAGCACCTTACCGATGTCAATTGCCAGCTTATCCCAGAAAAATTTTGATGCAATCCTGGTGACGCAGATGGGAACAGTAAGTCCATTGGCAATACTCTGGTGCTTCACAACCCACCTGAGAATCTTCTGGTCAGCAGCTGAAATGTGACCGTAACTCTTCCCTTCCAGACTCCGTAATGTTCCCCAGACAACTGCAGTCACTTGCAGCCTTCATCTTACCAGCTAAACAGGCTAAGCCCATGTAGCATCTGCTCTAAGAAACGGGTTTCTTTTCCCATCGTTACAATTGCAGTCCTCCTATGCCTCAGTTCTCTTCATGTTTATGTTTCACTGATCGGACCTGGTCTTGCTGATGTCTTATACAATGTCTTTCATAATTCTTTCTCTTCACCGGACATATCTCTGCTGACACATTGGGATCACATTAGCTGTGTCACACTGATGAGTGCGAGGTTTCTGAAAGATCTCAAATCCCAGGCATTTCCAGCTTATGAGGACTTGGGTAATGTTTTTGCCACCACTTGACTTTGCCTTAATGCAGCAGAGCATCACCCAGTTTTGCATGTGTGAGGGACAGACGTATGTAAGAAAGGAGGATGATACCCTGACTACTATGTTGTACAGCCCTTTGACACGTCTGCCTCCATATGGGTGCTGCCAAAAAGCAGGGCAAGTTGTTGGACCCTCAGTCACTGGCCTGAGTCTGTTATGTTAGCGATACTTGGAGAGAAGGACAGGCTGAAGCAAGTTAACTTCACCATTTCACCTGGAAGGGTTCAGGCCAAGATGAAGCCATTCAAAATCACCCCTAGGAGAAAGCTCTCAGTTACTAGATTCCATAAGCCATGAATTATTTGGATTCAGAGGGGTGCCTGGCGGTCTCTGGTCCAATCTCCTGCTCCAAGCAGGGCTCACTTCAAATATTTTAGGACCCGCAGTTGCTCAGGGCCTTGTCCGGCTGAGTTTTGAAAATCTCCAAGAAAGAAGACTCCGTCATCTTTCTGAGGAACCCCATAGAAAATGGCAGAGTGTTTGAGATGCCTTTTGGAAAAGACAGGCCTCAAAAGTTCCCTGTGGGGGGGAAAATTAAGACCATTTCCCTAAACTTCAGCATTGCTGGACAGATTGGCAGCAGCATAATTTATAATTTATAGGTAATTTCTAAATATCATGCTTAATGTTTAATGTCTAACCTGGACTATGTGTTGTGGGGACTCATGCATGGAGAACTGCAAGCTACCAACTGGAGAAGGTGCATGCACAGTGAGTGTTTCCAAAGTATGAAGTCTGTGGAGTTTAGTGCCATCTTGAGAATGGCTCAGGATGTGAAGAAATACTTCCCTGAACCCAAGAGAGAATTCAGCAGAATTATTCCTAATGCCCACAAGAAGCAGAGCAACCTGAGGTCCTCTCTGTGCCCATTTGCAAACTCTCAATCCCTTTATTTGGTCTTCTACCATAAAACACTTTGCAGCTGGCTGGGCTGAGGACCATATCACACTGCTCTTGAGCATGCAAACAGGCAACTCCCACCTTCTTCTTCCCCTGCTCCCACATTGGTGGAACCAAGAAATTTTGTTGCCACCTAGGTTGGGGAAGGACAGAGATGTCCTGGGTATGAAGCAGGGAACTAGGAGAGGGCAGCATCTTCTAACTACTATGAACAAGTCAAAATAGCTCTTGTGGAACCTCCTCAACCTTGGACAGGGCTTCGGCAGGTCACCGTTCATGAGATCAACTTGCAGCATGTTAAGGCAGGAGAGAAAGATGGCTGGGGTTCCTTAGAGAGATAGGGTTGGGCTGGCACTGGCCCTGTCGATGTTTGAGGTTGCTCTGTGTGTGCCTGGAACCAGTGGTGTGGGCCCTCAGAAGACAGATTTGGAAGTGAGATAGGTTAGGGAGGATGGAGACGTGGGCTGCAAATAGCCCCAGGCAGCTGGTTGTGTGGGTAGCCATGGACCAGCACTGGCTTGGGCACATTTCCATCTCTCAGGCCGCCACAGAGCCATAAGTAAAAACTAGTATTTTCAGGCTTTCATCAAACAATTTGTGTTTGACCTGGGAGAAGCTTGGTGCTCTACTTGCTTTGGGCTGATCCTTCTCAGTCCCATGACCTGCTAAAGGTGAGTGGGCAACTGGAGAAGGACAAGCAGCAAAATCGTCCGTCCTCCTCTGCTGCCAGTCAGAGAGCAGTGAAAGGTGGGCAGCTGGTGGCACTGCTGGCCCTAGCCTGGGGCAGTGAGCTGGGCAGCCTGAGATCAGCCTGGGTCAACCTTGTGGGACAGTGGCTGCTGGGGTGGAGATCAACAGATGTGGCCAGAGGCTTGGTGGAGACACTTGGCAAAGGAAGGGCTCTTTTCTTCAGCACGTTCGCCCTTCAATCACCATTCAATAACCTTTCCTGCCAGAAAGAAATGTCCAGCACTGACATAACCGGTGGCCTTTTGCTCCATCAGATTAGTCTCCGAAACAATAGGCCAGTTGATAAGAGCTGGCCACCCTGGGGATGCTGACAGTGCCTGCCTCCATCAGTGCTGGGGAAGAGCCCAGCAAGTCTTGGGGGGATGCCCCATTCCCAGCAGGCGGGAAGAGGCTGTTCCCTCCACTCACTATGGGGGTAGTGGAGCATCTCTTTGGAGGATGGTACTGTTAGCCATCTGCATGGCATGACAGTGGTTTTGGGAGCCCTTGCTGCTGTGCCTGAGGCAGACAGAGCAGTGGAAGAAGGTCAGCAGGACCTCCAGCCATGTTTTTGACTCCATCCCTTCATCTCCCGTAGCAAGGGCCAGGCAGGGCTCTCCAGAATCCCCATCACAGCAGCGAGAAGGGGAGGAAGATCTGCAGGTGATGCAGGTTAGAGGCCATAGTCTGTGTGGTCCAGCCCAGCAAGGAGGGGTGCAGCAATGACCGTGCTCTGAGCAACCAGCCCCTGGGAAGCAGCCAGACTATGTGTGCTTCCCACAGGCATGATCCTGCGCTTGTCCTTTTAATGGAAAAAAAAATCAATGGAGACAATAGCCCATCAACACAGCTAGCAGTGCTAATGGGAGATAAATCTGATAGCAAATGTCACTGTGCAGAGGGAGCTGTCTAGGAGACATTTCTGTAAGGCTGAGTGATTGTCAGGCTTATCTGTGTTTTCCAATCTGACCTGGTTTCTGTAACTGTATGTGGATCAGGTGTGGACACTGTTAGGAAATTCTGGAAGATCAGGGACTAAAATATTTTTTTCTTAACTAAAAATACCATCCAAGAATTGCTATTATGTTTGTGTCTTGAAAACCTGAGCTGCAAAACATTTGGTTCCTATAAAAAGTTGAAACAAAATATGCATTCAAATTAATTTTCAGGTGCAAAAACATGACTGATGGTGTGTGAGGATGGGTAGCAAAGCTCTCAGCACATGCCATAACAATCAGAAAGGTTTGTTGTGCCCTAGAGAGAACAGGACATGAGTCAATTACCTGATTGTTCACTTAGGAAGCCCTCGCCTTAGGAGCGGTGCAAAACTGACAACTTGTTCAAATCCAGCTAAGAGCTGAAATTTGTTGTGGTTTCATGTGGGATGAGTTTGTGATGAACCTTGCTTATGGGTGGGGGGCATCCCCACAGCCGAACAAGGGCTGGCTTGGCAGATTTTTGGCATTTTTGGCTGTAACCAAGAAGGAATGGCTGCTGGTGTCTGCTCCGGGGCTGTGTGCTGGAAATACACCCCTGTGCATCCTCCTTTTTGTCTACATCTACAGTCCAAAGTGGCAATATTCAAAAGAAACGAAGTGCAAGAAACATGAATCACATCCTTCCCCTGAAATAAAACAGTATTCATTGTTGCCAGAATACTCATTACTGCCAAACCTTAATCAACCACTTTCTAAGTGGGCAGCAGAAGTCCAAAGTTCATTGACAAACACATTGGTTACACTCACTTTTTAACCGGTTCCTTGTGACGACCCATTTGAAGAGGCTCGTTTCATGCTTGCAATATTCTCTCATATTTACTCATCTTTCCCTTTTTATCTTCAGTGCTAATTTCAAAACTTCTGGCACCATTTTCTTGGTCCCTGGAGAAACCAATTAGCTTTTTAACCCATTGCTCTGTGCAGATCCCAGCTGGTTCTCCTTTTGACACACATATTTGACACTGAACTCTTTGGTTGCATCTTGATTTCAAGCTCCTTTCACAGTTCTCCAGCAGGATGTAACTAAGCCTTGCCAACAAAAAGCAGAGATCAGTTTTGATATCAGTCCCAATGCTGCTGCTTAGGTATCTGTTTAGTCTGCTGCATCTCATGAATTCTGCTAAAAAAACCCCAAATTCAGGACAGAGGTACAATCCCAGAGTCCCAGCCCTGTCTCAGGTACAGGCAACCCAATGTAATTCAGTGTGTTTTTCTTGCAGAACTGCTTTTCTCAGGCAGAATTTAATACAAGAACAATTTTTACAAAGTCTACAAGACTCAGCTGTTGTGCTGGCCAGTGGTCTGACTGGGCTTGAATCTTTTGGCCATCTTCTCTGCTCATGAAGCCACTGCTGTTCCCCAGGCTGGTGATTTTGTCTTTCTCATTTCCAGTATTTCTCTGACAGCTGTGGACCAGTTATTTCCGTGGCACCAGGGAATTCCTCCCATGCATCTATATGGTTTTCATGGTTTCAGCTCGAGGTTACACAACTTATGGCAGGATCAGAGATTTGTTTTACTGGCTTGTTCCTGGAGTGGTGATGGACCTTCGTTCTTTGTACTGGTGCCACTTTTTGAGAGAAGTAACACGTTCACCTTTTTTTGACAGAGTCCTGGGGACCTGGCTCAGATGATGCCACGTCTCAGAAAATACAGGAATTTTTCTGAATTCTTGAAATCAGTGACTCAGAGTCACAGCAGTGGTGGTTGGGAAGGACCTCTGGACATTTCTGGTCCAGCTTCTTGCTCAAACTGGGCCAACACTAGTCCATTTTTCCCAAATGTCACTGTTCATAACTACTGCTCTGCTCTTCTTTGTTCCCTGTTTACCTGTTTACTATTGCTTTCACATCATTCCCACTGACACTGAGACCTGCTGGATGAGTGCTCAAGGCTGGAAAATGCTTGGAGTCTCAGGACCCTTCCCATGCCTCCGGCCAGCTGCCAAGTGGGGCAGGGTGGACTCAATACCTTGCTAGCTCCAGGGTCCAAACTCTTGGCTGCCTGACCACCAGCAATGAAATGTGGCTTGCTGTCACCTACAGTGAAATCTGAGCAGTAGATAACTGTCATCCTGTTCTGTTATAATATACTTTCAGCTTACTTTCTGGAGAACAGATCTAGTAAATGATACCCGTAAACCACCCCATTTGTTCTTTGTGTCGCTGACATTGTAGAGCAAAGGCTTACAAAGCTTACAAAACTGTTTTGAAGCCAATATGCTGTCATCCCCACACACTTCCAGCCTTCAACTGTCACTTCTCCCCACTAGGGGCATGAGGCTGGCGGTCTTCATCATCCTGTGCTGATCATTATCTTAGGAGCAGCAGCTGTTGGGAGGCAATCGTCTCTTCCAGTATAATTAGGAATTGCTGCAAATCCAGAAGAAACTAGAAGACAAAATTCCCCTGTTCCCCAAACCTTTCAGAAACAGAAAGAAATTATTGCCCCAAGAATAAGGAAAACCCAGTGAGGTTGGTGGCCCGGCTCAAGAAGACCCTGTGCAATGGGTCTGGCTGCAAGAGTTAACCTCTGCCACCAGTGCAAGCATGCTCATGCTGGTGGCAGCCAAGCCTGACACAGCTGCATGCTCACCTCCGCCAGCTCACACAGACTCACAAAGCTGGTGAAGGGTCTAGACAACAAAACTTATGAGGAGCGGCTGAGGGAGCTGGGGGTGTGTAGCCTGGAGAAGAGGAGCCTGAGGGGAGACCTTATCGCTCTGCAACTACCTGAAAGGAGGTTGTGGTGAGGGGGGGGTTGGTCTCTTCCCCCATGTTACTAGCAATAGGACGTGAGGAAATGGTCTCAAGTTGCACCAGGAGAGGTTTAGATTGGGTATTAGGAAAAATTTCTTCACCGTCAGGGCTGTCAAGCACTGAAACAGGCTGCCAAGGGCAGTGGTTGAGTCACCATCCCTGGAAGTGTAGATGTGGTGCTTAGGGACTTGGTTTAGTGTTGGACTTGGCAGTGTTGGGTTAACAGTTGGACTTGATGATCTTAAAGATCTTTACCAACCTAAACAATTCTATGATTTAACATCAAAAGCCACGTCTAAGCCTCACCCCTTCTAAAAACACCTGCTTCATTTGGAAATCCATTAATCCGGTATATCCTGAATCCCTCCTTGGTGTCACATGAGGAAATCTCAGCATCTTTGAGTTAAGAACAAACCAGCTGCTCAGGGCTGAGGGTGAGTGACTCTTTTGGATGGGAGCACCCACTTCACTTCTTTCTGCTTGGTGCCCCCAAGGAAGGATCAAGTCCCCACTGCACTTGTCAGCAGATGCTCTCCAGGAGGGTTAGCTCTCTGGAGAGGACTCTGTACCTTTCCTGGACTCTCAGGCTTTGGCCATCTTTAGCATCCACTGAGCCTTTCCATCCCCCATTTCCAGCTTCTTCAGGGTATTTTCAAGACAGTTGAGCATTACTGTGCTGTGTCAGCAATGAGGGTTACTCATTTCATCCTAGGGCATAGGCCTTCTAGGTTTGCCAGGGACAGTCTTTGCTCTCTTTAGAGTCATACAAATTCTCATCCTTCTCACAAGCTGTAGCTTCACTGACCAGGCATTTTCAGAGGGCAGGTCTCCTTGGAGCCCTCTTCCTAAAGGTGCATCAGTCCACATCTCTTGATTTCTCATGGGATTCATATCCCCCAGGAACCTCTTTTTTGTAAATCCCATGGAATGGCAGCCTGCCCTGGCGATTTGTAGGGTCTCCACACACCCATGAGAAGCCTTCACCCAGCCCACTGGTGAAAACGGAAAGGCACCAAGCTGTGCTGGCAGTGTCTCAGGTGGGCTGCCTGTGGAAACCTGATGGTGAGTCTCCAACCATGAGACATACCGGGACATTTGCATAGGTAATGATCAACTGATATGTGACTTACAGGTGCCTGTGAAGCCATGGAGGGTTAGGATGCCATCAGGGTGTCAGCTGATGATGTTTTCACTGGTGGCAGAGTTCGTTTAAGGCTGCTCGTTCCTGCCGTAGCTTGGTGTCCTCTCTGCTGTGCCCGGTCCCTTCTGGCCAGACCACCGACATCAGCCAGGTGTATAAAAATACTCCCTCCGAAACATTCTTTTTATGTGACCATATAAGCCATCTGAATTGCCACACAGCTGCCCAGACAGCTGTATTGACACAACTGAAGGGGTGTGGGCAGGAATTTCTTAAACTGGCTTTGCCACTAAAAAAATGTTGGTGGCACCACACCCTCCAGCTGCCTGGGAAAAGAGTAGTCGGGAAGGTGGCAACTCAATCAGCCGCCTGGCAGGAGGGTGAGCCTGGTGTGAGAAATCAGCATATCACAAAGGCTTTGTGTATTCCAGCACCTGACAAGCTTCAACAACGTTTCATTTGCATTCTCACAAACACGAGATTGGAGCCAAGCTGTAAATACCATAAATTTCCTAAACTGATTAGTTAGAAGGAAGGAAAGGGAGGGGATGAGGGAGGTTGAACTGCTTTGAGGATACCTACACACTCAGGGCTGTCTGATGGCCCTGACTTGTGCCTGGAGCTACAAGGACCAGAGGAGGGTCCATACTAGGGCCACAATTAGGTGGGATGTGCCTGTCTCACAAAAGGGTTGTCCCTGATAAATAAACAATTTTCGCATGTATTTATTCAGAAATCTTCTACCAAAGTGCTCTGGAGTGGGGCTTGGTTGCATAAACCCACATTGCTGCATGCAAGATACACATTTGCCCCAAGTTTTGCCAAATGCATTTCTTTCCCCTCAGGAAAATGCAGATCGACATGTCCTACCTGGGTTGCAGGGAACGTACTGCCGATGTCGGGCGCCTCATGATCTAGTTCAGTGCCCTTCTCTGAAGGAAAGCTACACATCCCGTGATCCTTCCCAGCCATGACATTCCCAGATTGCACAGCAGTGGCATGTTTTCTTTCCAGAGATTGGAGCTATGAGCTGGACCTGTGTCCATCAGATCATCCCTTGCAGATGCTTTTGGAGCTCTATTTATTTTTATTTCCAGTTAATTTACAAGGTATGGAACCAGGTTGTCCCCTCCTTTAAACCAAAGGGACTAGGGTGAGCAGTGAAGTTTTATGCTGGCAGTGGGACATACTACAGAACATAAGCTGTCTTTGCACTGACAGTGTTTCAGGCTTGGTTATGCTGCTAAAACTGCTCATTAGCTTACACCTAACTTGTTTTCATGGTGATATTTAAGGATTTCAAAAGCTTCACTATCACCTCTTGTTCCCACCCATTCACCTTGCTCTGTAGCCCTAGGCATACCCAGCATCCGAGGTCCCAAACCTTGGAAAGCAGGAGGTGCCTAGAAATTTTGCCTACAGTCCTACCACCCTTCATGAAAACCTCCTGTGGTCCCATCCATTGTAAGTATCCTATGATCCATGTTCACATGTCCCTGAAGAATTTAAGTGTTGGCCATGCTCATCTCTGACAGTACTGTGTGCTGGGAAAAGCAAGAGATGTGTTCACAGTTTTGCAGCCAAGGACGCAGTTGGCAGCATAAACAAAGAAAACATGATTTTGGATCACACCTAACCTCATGGATCTTCATAGCTCCTCTCATAGGATGGACAAATTGCTTTCAGGTGGTGTTGGTCTGGGAGAAAGCTGAGATGACTGGCTTAGAGCTGGCACCTGCTCTTAGAGGCTAAGACCAGGTGAAATGGGTGCTGACTCCTATAGCCCTGCACTGAGGCTGTATAGGTAGTAAAAATAATAAGACATCAGAGCGATCAGACTTCGTGTTCCAGGTCTTTTTCTGATACACCTTTGCCTGCCACATGCACACAGGCAGCATCCAGCCCCCTGAGCTCCAGCAGCTATCTGTGAGCAGTGCCTGCTTTGGATTTGGAGAGCAGTGCTGGGGAGTGATGGTGCCTGGCAAAGGAGGATGCAACAGACGTGCTGCAAATGGCCCGTGAGGGTCTTTTACCCAGACTTCAACCCAGGGCCCCACAGGGCCAGCACTACCCCACTCAGGCCCTGGAGCTAGCATAAGCTTGTGATGTGCCATAAAAGATGCTCCATCTCTATCCGGTGTGAGGGGGATGCTCTGATGTACTTCTGAATGGTATCACAGGTGTCCTCAAACAATTATCAGCTTTCATTAACCTGCACTGGAATAAAAGGGTGTTCCCAAGCAGCTCTGCTGATGCTGTCTTTATGGCAGAAGGAAAGGAACAACCTGATGGTGGAGGACTGGTCACACTGGTATGAGAGTGCTGCAGGACTTGTCCTGCCCACCATGCTCAAAATGGGCTGAATACACAAGAGGGGTCCAGCAGACCCAGGAGGTACCAGGAATCAATCTAAAATGTAATAAATTAGCAAAGTTCAACAATGGAAAGTGGGAATCAAACACACTGAGACCAAAAGTGAGACATAGTCTTTAATAATAAAGGTAATTAGACCTTGGAAGATATTCACAAAGTCTGTGATGGGCTTTGTTAACAGAGCTGTTAAAAGAAGAGCACGTGTTTAGTTGGGACATTGGAGAGATAAGGTGGAAAGATAATTATAAGGAAAAATGTTGTGCTGTCTGGCTTCTACAGCAAGGCTGGATGCAAAGTGTGTGTGGGCTGGCAACCCCAGCGCTGACAGCATACACAACCTTCGCTGTGCCCCCTTGTGCCGCCGTGTTGCAGTACAGCTTGCACACCCCGTTTGCAAGGAGCACTGCACCCCACATGCTACCACACAGCAACCCGGTCCCCAGGGCTGCGGGCTGGTCCCCCTGGTGCACTTTGGGTGCTTGTCACCTTTGCCAGCACCTTTGTCACCTCCTGCTCCCAGCTCTCTCTTGGCGTCTTCTGCGTCCCAACCGGGGAGCTCTGCACAATTTTGCTTCCTACTCCTGTGGTCTTCCTGATACCCATCTAATATGCATGATCAGAGCACTGTGTAAGAGTGGAAGAAACAGTAAGATCCAGAGTCAGCATCAGACATCCTTTAGCCCTGACGTTTGGGCACTCCTTGTCCTTTCCCTGCTGGTTATCTGGATGTCCCCTGCCCCAGGGAGCGTGTTTCCTCCTCGTCCCAGCGCCTGCATGTCACTGCTCTACAAACAGGCAGAGCTGGTCTGTGCGCAATGGTTGCATGCTGCCCTGGTGTATGCCATGCCGGTGCAGGTGACATGCAGCCTGCAGCTCCCCTGGGATCAGACCCCTTCGATCTGGCTAAGCTGTGACGGCCCCGCCAGGGTCTCCGTTGCAGATGATGGCTGACGTACCGATGACTCCTCACCCCCGTAGTCCTGGGTGTGCCTGGAAGCAGAGTTCATTTCTGAGGAGCCTGCTGTCATTAGCATGGACAGGGGAGCATTGCAGCGGATGGACCTGTTTGCCAGCTCCTCTGCTCAGCTACAGGAAGGGCAGTAAATGCATTTAATTCATATTTTGTTCACAGTCTACAGGGCTGGGCAGGAACATGCTGTGCAGCACCTAGAGTAAAGTGTTTTCTTTCCTATTTTTTCATCTAGTACTTGGTTTCTCACAGTTTTGGGACAGGAACAACTCAGAACCGGGGAAACAGGGTCTTCAGGAGGTGAAGTATCATTTAATGCCTTTGTAGAGAGGCAATACAGGGACATTTTCCAGCTTCTTGGAAAGTGGAAGTTCATGTTGTGCACTGATGGCTGAACTGAAACAGAGAGTTTCTGCACGCTCTGTCATGTCTCCTGTTGCTCTTGGTTTTTTTGTTTTGTTTTCTTGAATGCAACTATTCCATCACCGACATTATGTTGCACATCTGAAAATGCTAATTCGGCACTCTTAGACATGACGTAGCACACAAGAGTGTCCAGCTGCAGGGTTGGGGAAGGGAGACAAGAAACGAGAGGAGAAAATTTAAAACCCATTTGGGAACCAGCAGCAGCCCAGACAGAGAAACCTGCTGCTGACAAACCAACAAGTGCAGGCAGAAGAAGCGAGGGCCGTTCTGGAGCCTGCTCCTGATCTGAGGCCTGGCTAATAAAGCAATACAAGATATAATAAAATAATACTTCAAAAAATCACGGATTGCAGCAGTTACTCTGCAGTTACGAGCATCTGTGCGGCCCTAGCAAAAATGGATTTGACCTGAGTTCTTCTCCTTCTCCCGTTATACATTTGTCATGTGATCTTGAAAATCATTTTAGCCTGGAGCTTTAATAACGTCAGAAGGGAGTCCATGCAGTTACTAAATGCTCCATGATTTTGCAATTTTTTTTTTTGCATAGGAGTAGGTAATTAGTAGGATTTAGACTCCCTTTCTAAGATTTTAAGATTTAATAAGGTTAACAGCTCTGTCTTCATGGTGGAGAAATGCAGCAAAAGATATAAGGAATTACAAATAAATATATATAGAAAAACTCTGTTGCTTCTCAGAGCCTCGAGGGTTTAGCTGTCCTGCTGATCCTATCGGTGCTGAGTCCTGAGTACTTCTGGGCCATTTCTTTAGGCATTTTTATTGTTATGGAAATAGGGCAGTGTTTCATCATTCAGGACAGTAATAACACAGGTGTAGGGGAAGTGGATTTTATGCAAATATTTTGTTTCTTGCTTGTAGGAGCCTGAACATATCTCTAAATTTCACCCGCTCAGAAATCCCGATGCCATTCCAGGGCAGCCAGGTGCGTCTGTGGTTGGCACCAACCATGGGGAGAATTGCATTTGCTGACCACTGAGGACATGAACTCCGTGGCTTTAGGCACCTCCCCAAAAAAGGAATCGAAACTTGGTCGGAAAATGTGATTTCCAAGAAAATGAATATTTGAGGTAGTTGAAATTTGGTTTCAGTCGAACTGGGCTGAAAGTGAAACTTTTCTACATTTCCTTTGAACACAAAACACTCCAGACATTTCCAGGACTGCGAGATTAACATCTGTCAGTCAGCATCACTGCTAATAGTAACAGCTGCCTAAGCCCAGTTTCCCAGCACCTGGGGGAGTCCCAGTGTCCCCAGTCAGAAGTGACCCAGCTGGTTGCAATGGGGCCAGGAGATGGGGCTTTGCCCTGGGGCTGAGCTGGCCAGCTGCTGCCCACCAGACCTGCAGCCCTGGAAGTCCCAGGTCCTCATGTGAACTAGACAGCTTTCCCCGAACGAAGACATTTCCAAGAAGAAATGTGGGACTTTGTGAATTGGTGTTTTCCAGCTCACCCTAAAACAGAGCGAACAGCTGTTTCATTTGCTAAGAGGCTGTAAAACACAACTCAAAACGATGAGGAGCCAAGACTGGCCATCACCCCTGCCCACACGCAGCACCAGCAGACCCCACCGCAGCCTGGCCGTTCAGTGCCACCATGGACACCACAACCAAACTGATTAACTCTGCTCTGAAAAACTTTACAGTTTCCGTAGGACTAATTTCTTATTTTCATAGTGATTTCTGCCTGATTTAGGAAACTTCTCTAGTTTCTTGCCAGTTTAAACTACATATTTTTCTGTTAAATATATTGTGTAATCAACTCATTTTTGTCAGTTTATTTTATCTGCTTTCTGTGAATTTGAAATATAAGAAGTTTTATAATAAGTGTAATTCTTTGAGAAAGACTGAATTATGTTTTTTTATGGATAGCGCTATATTAAGATATGGAGTACAAACACTTCTCAAATACTGCAATAAATCTGTTGAAGATATGCTGAGTCCTTCAGTGGAGGACATTTCTGGAAGACCTCCATGGGTATCAAGACCAGGAGAGATGACTCCAGTTGTTTGTGTCACTGTCTGAATATCAGCTCATAGATTCCCCCAATTCTTTCCCTGAGCCAAATGCATCTGGCGTGCTTTTTAAAGCCTTGCAATCCTTGTATACAGGTATTTCCAGCTGGAAAATGCATCACATGCTAAAATCAGGTACTCCTGAGGTTGCTTATTTGCACTCTTAATTGCAACTTATTTCTACTTTGAGCTTTTCCATCTTTGGCTCACAGGCAAATCTCACAGTTTCTCTCACTTTGCAGCACCCTCAATTCATCCTTTAGCCTGTTCATAGATAAATTAAATACACTGAACATCTCACATTTTTACCACGAGGCAGATTTTCAAGAACTTAGTGCATTCTTTTGAAAACCCTACTTACTGAGTGTTGTTAATGGTGGTATGTGACCACCTCCACAGCCATCCCTGAGTATGTGACAGCCATTCCTTGAGTTTCCCCGATGTTTATAGCAGGGTAACAGCTCTCTACCTTGTGCCTCCCTGCTGATCTTATGCGAAGACCGCCATAGCATTTGTTTTCTCCCAGCCTTGTAAATCTTTCATGGCATCCCTAGATTTATTAAAAATATCATCATCCTATGAGAGCATCCCCTTCCAGACCCTTGTTGCAGGTTATTGGAGCTGTTTAACTTTGAAGTTTTTAAGCAATCAGTTAAACTTTGTCCTTCTCAATTGCGGTTTAACACCCTCCTCCTTTTAGGGGTGGGGCAGACACTTGTGTGTTATCTCAGCTTGGTGGGAAAACATGTCCCACTTTCTTTCCAGATACTAACAAAACAGTTTACTGAATTCCTTGGAGCTGTGTTAAGCCCAGGAGACTGCCAGTGACAACCTGATCATTTCCATCTAGTGAAGGACCTGTGAGATCTTCAGGCTGCATGTTTGCTTCAAGTATACTTCAGCAATTCCGCCTCTTTCTCCTTATCCTGGTGGCCATTTGATCTTTATTTGTTTTTGTAGTGCACTGAATGCATTCTTATAATGGATTTTATTTTCTGTCCACACTATGATTTCCCACACCCATAAGGTGTTACCAATATCCAGGCTGAAAGCCAGCAGTCAGCTGAGATTGTTTCTGATAAGGCAGGAATCCAAGGACTTTTATTTTACACATGATTTTCTGGCCAGTTATTCTGGGCTTGCGCAAGCCTTTTTTAGTCACTGAAAGGACTTAAAAATTGGATTTTAAAATAAACTTTGGTCATTCAAATTTTGATTGTTGAAATTCAGCCAAATTTAATCCTGACCAAAGCCAAACTTGATCCTGACTGACTAAACCAAACATTTAAAACCTACCCAAAGTTTACCTTTGGTGGACAGCTGAACAATCCTGCTTATGTGAACGCGTCCAACCCCAAGTCACTGCACGGTCACCCCAGCTAATAGCACAAGGTGGCCATATCTCATGAGGACACACGGTGACCTGGGGCCACAGCCAAGCCCTGACACTACCAGGGTCCTCTGAGCAGTGTTACCCCAGAACTCCACTGTTCATCTGCTCACTGACCACTCACTTAGTCCCAGGTATCCTCTCAGGACAAACCTGTCCTTCAGACCTCGCTGGCTTACTTTTCAGAGCAGAAGGGAGAAGCAGAAGCATGTGGGGTCATGAACACAGGGTGTGTGTCATGCTGGGTGTCTCCTACCTGTGCTCTGTCAGGGGATGCAGAAGAGACCAGGGAGCAGGTATGCAGCCAGGTGGTGACAGGAAAGGGATTTCTAGGGACCAGGGGACAGAGCAAGTCTTGTCACAATCCAGCAAGTCTCTGCATTGAAGGCAGCCTGATGGGAGGCAGTTACTGTGCCAGGTCACAGCAAGAACATCCCTAGAAGTCCCAAGCATCCTGCAGCCCACCAGCTATCTACTCTCCCCAGCTTCCCATTAATCAGCTAAGCAGAGAGGCTTAACATAGGTAGCATCCTATCCAGGCAGTCTGCCCAGGCCATAGGTGTGCAAGATCCCAGATGAGTGGCAGTTGCCTCCAGCTCTATGGAATCAGCAGGTCTTTTGGAGCCATGCAGGTCTCCCAGCATCTCCTCTGCAGGTTGCTGCAGAGCCCAGGGTGCACAGAAGACCTGCACGCAGTCCTGACCTGAGCTGGCTCTGCCAGGGATAGCAGGGTGCATAGTCATTTTTTGGCCAATATTATGCACTGTAAATTGGAAAATACTATTACTGGAGAAGGTGCAGCAGAACACCCACTTCTCCAGCTGCCGGCTTCCTTCTTGGCATCTCAGCACAGCATGTCCTGTCCTCCCCTTGTGCCAAAATGAATGACCTTGGCTTGTGGGATACTGTGGCCCAGGACTGGGACCAAGCTGAGATGCTTGATCCGACCCGTTCTGTGGAGAGGTCTTCTGTGTCCATCTTCTCCATTTAGATCAATCTCCTAAGGGTATGTATCAGCTTTTTGCACAGCCCCAGCCCAGCACGCAGAGGCTTGGTTTCTATTTCTTTCCAGGTGATGTGTTGGTAGGTGCAGGGAAGGTGGCTGTGAGCTCTTCTCATACTGGGCAGACTGGCAGCAGGGAGTTGTTCCCTGTGCAGGTCTGAGAACATGCTGGTGTGAGCGCACAGCAGCCTGGGCTTTTGGAGCCAGGAGATCCTTTGCTGGAGAGCTGGCATGACAGGGAAAGGCTCTGCAAGTCTTTGGCATCCGTTACGTGGTCAGCTTTGCAAAGGGAAACATTTGCCTTGTGCTTTAACAAATGCAATTGTGAACAAGGAAGAGAAAGGAGGGCAATACATCAAACATATCTAGTATTCACTGTAGATACATGCCCTGACTGGCAAGGTGACACCTCTTCACAAACACAGATAAGCTGCACTCACTAGCCTGGGACACATTTTGCCACTGTTTGCCCTGGGATTAATGGGTTGACTGACCTTTCCTGCTGAGCGGTGCTGGGAGGGGGCTGCGGCACTAATGCTGTTACTGGGTGAAATCCCCTTGCCCGGCGCAGCGCTCCGGGGTTTGGGCATCCTGCAGAGTCTGTGGCAGAGAGAAAAGCCTCCATTTATTTCTGTGTCAGGCTGTGAATATTGCTTTGCTTCCATGAGAAGACATGACATAGGCACTGTTTTCACTTTAATTCCTTTTTTCTTTTTTTCTTTTTTTTTTTTTTTCTTTCCCCAAGATGAAGCAAATACATGGTGTGGTAGGCTAGCAAACCCCACAGACAACTAATCAGATGGCCTATAAAATGCAGATTATTGAGCTGACAGCTGTGATGTACAGTTGGCTGTGCTGCCCCAGCTCCTGAGCATTTGGTTGAGACAGGTATGCACAGCGCACAGGCAGCAGCCCTTTGCAGGAGTACAATCTGATTCACAAAATATTAATACAACCATTTTGAAATTAAATACCAGACAGGTTTAGGATCCCTGATGTAACTAAAAGCATGGGAAATACCATGTTTAGACTAAAATATCTGAGAGCTGTAAACAGCATGTTCTGTTTTAGCTGTTTGCATGGCTGCTAAAGAGAGCAGTAGATTTTGCATCTGATTTGCATCCATTTAGACTCAAAGTTGTTATTCACAACAGCTGGCCCCTGAACCTCTGGTCCTTAGTTGTAAATCAAATGTGCATAGTTTTCTATATCATCAAAAATAATCTAGGACAGTGCTGTGAGCTTGTGCCAGCAGGAGGCCAGGCTAGCTGGTCAAGACAGTGACCAGCAAATGGCCTTGCAATCTGTGACTACATAAGATTTAGAGAAAGCCATGCTCATCCTGCAAAAATCTCCACTGACGTCAAGAATGAAGGGACATACCCAATGCCATGGCACAGCCTTTCCCTGTGTCACCAGCAGTGACTCAAACAGAAATGCAGAAATGGTCATGCTGCAGCCGACATAGCTGAGGAGCTACCACAGATGCCTGTGCTCTGGGCAGGGCATGATGTATGAAGTCATTCTGGTCCCTTGAGTTTTCTGACTCAGACTGAGGGTGCAGGAGCACTGGGAAGAGTTGATGATTTCGTGTTTCTCCCTGTGATTTCATCACTTCAGACATTTTGTGTCTATTCAAAGTTCTGGTTCCTGATTATTCAAGTATTTCATGTTTTAAAATCAGAGTATGAGTCTAACTTCATATGAAACTCCGAAGTAATATCCTTCCAATGTAGAGGCACTTCCAAGTGAAGCAATATCCTTCCAAGTGTGACACTACCAGCTTGGCTGTGTCACCACACTGCAGGTGTGGGCATTTCCTCGATGTAGCCAAAGCCTTGTGGTGCTTTCTGTACTCACAGATGTTAGTAGGGGCAGGCATGGGAAAATACAGAGGGAATTTACAATCCATTTCATGATTTTGCCACTAGAATTCTGATTTTGAACCTCTGAAGCTGCCATAACCATTGCTAGTCTTGAAGACCCCATGACCTACCATAGCCATGACTGAGGGAGTCTGGTATGGCTGGCTTTGCATCTCCAAAGTAGAGGGTTCCTGTCTCTCTTGGTTTCTTCCATAAAGACATCTGTGTTTCCCAGTGTTTGGGTTGGGCAATGATGAGAAAGTTCTGTGTCACATGAGGGAGTCACAGTGAACAAGGGGGATTTCACGGGAGCTGTCTTGAGAGGAGTAGATCCTCTCTACTCCTGTGCATCCATTAGCTTGAGGTCACTGCTCTGGATCAAAGACTTTTTGTGAGATGCAAATAATTAGAGCTTTATGAATTCATTTGCTTGGCTGAGCTACAAAACTTGGGAAAATAATTTTGCTTTGAGTGAATATGAAACAAAAAAGCCAAAAATAAAGCAAAAGAAAAAAAAAGTGGAAGCATTTAATTTAAAAAATAGCAAATCTTTGTATTCTCTTGAGTTTTCCCACGATTTTTCAACCTAAACAGACTGATGAACCCGCAGGTATGTGCAGGCATGTGCTTGTGTGCTCCATTCTTTTCAGCAGCTGAAAAACTGGCCCAGAGTTTACAAGCCATGGAGACCTTGAGCTAGGTTGCTGCATGGAGAGGCAGGCTGTGCTCAGCCAGTGGGGCTCCATCGGGTGGACGGTCAGCGACTGAGTATGAGCAGCACCTCATTAAGCAAGAAGTTGCAGAAGGGAGTGAAGGAGAGGCTAGTGCAGAGTTTATGTTGTTGCAGGGGTTATCTGTTAAAAAAAAAAAAAAGTATGTTATTTCAAGATAAATATTTCTCAATTTGGAATTACTGACAACTGCTTGACACAAAACTGAGAGTGTCAGGGGTGAATGGAAAGAAGCAGTTTATTTCACCCAGAAAAACATTAACTTTTTCTTTTTTTGTTGCTGTTTAGCTTTGAAGGAAAAAAAAAACAAACCCTCAAATGTGTTCAGATGAGAAAGTGCTTTAGATGGAAGAGCTAAGTCAGCCATCCTCTTAATTTTCATGTTTTGATTCATTCTTACACGGCTTTTTTCCAGGCCTTTCTTCTTCAGGAAGAAAGAATGGGGCAAACTTTTATTATTTTTTCCTATCGCAAAGGACCTGCAAAGCTCTTCAGTGCAGGAAATCTGAGCCTGGGAAACCCCAGCATTTGGTGGGAAAGAACAGGGCATCCCACCAAAAGTGATGATGCCATCACAATTTGTCTTCTCTAGTATTTATTTATTTCCCACAGGCCTGAAGTTATGACTAATTTAAGACAGCAAACTAATAATAAATTCTGTTATAAAGGATGCAAAAGAAATGCTGCTTGAACTCTTTATTAAATTACTGAGTTGACTTGCTGGCAGTGGAGACTGTTGTAGACCCAGTCCTCCTTCAAGGCCATGTACTGGAGCTGATACAGGACTGTTCCTGCCTTGCTTCATAGCTCTGCCAAGTGTGCAAACGTGAAGCATCTGTTTCTTTTAGTATTTTTTTTATCTGGACCATTAATCTCTCTTTGATTAGGAACTTTCAAATCCCATTACCAAATTATAGAGCCATTAATTCAAAGCTCTCTTTCTAGTTCACTGCTTTTTTCTCAGAGGAAACACCCTTATCCCACTGAATTGAGCTGTAGATGGTATGGGTGAACTGCTACATCTGACGTTTTCTTCATTAGTGTGAAGCCAGAGACTTTAGCAAGCGCAACTTCTGAGCAGCACATCTGTGCTTCCACAGCCCTATTGTGGCTCAAGGTTCAGGACCTGTACCTTTGTTGGGTGCAAACTGTCCTCAGCTCTTGCATCGTTCACACACTGGATTCAAGTTATGTATCTGGAGCTATTACTGGGTCACAAGTCAGTTAAAAAAATCATGATACAGCTCCTAGGGGAATAAGGCATTTGGGCTGAACTCTTCAGCAGTAAAATTAATTTTGATAGCAGCAAAATACATAACATTTTCCAGCTGCCTCCTGTGTTTACTCCAGGTTATGTCTCTGGGGTTGTCTGTACTAGTGGACCTTTAGCTGTTTTTAATTCCTACCTTACAGCTGCCTGTCAGTTCAGCAAATCCCATCAAGACCTTATGAACATGAGAGAATTAGGAGATCAAGAATGAGGAGCCTTCATGGTCTTTCTTTAAATTAGCCTCAAGGAGCAGAAGCAGCAGGAGCTGGTTGGAGGGTATGATGGAAGAGAGGAGGGGAGTGGAGAGGACCTCCTGCATGCATCTGGATTTTCTGACCTCCAAATCCTGCCGGGGCAGCTGGCTTCGGACCCCGCTTGGTCCTTATCATGTGGCTGCAAATGTTTTAGTGGAGGGACTCAAGGACTTTGTGACCCATCCTATGGCTGCGCAGGTTCCCGGCCTTGCGCTGAGGCTGGAGAGGAGATACTATCCTCTGGTCCATGCCAAGGCTGGCTCTGGCTGTCGGCACGAAAGGCGCTTTCAGGTAGTGTGGAATGCCATCGGCCATGCAATTAAGGAGAAAGGCTGTGAATGGGAGGCTCTCAGCTTCGTAAGTCCCAGACCTGTAAGGAGAGATGCTGGAACAATATGGAGTGTCCCACATACCAGAGGCAAAGTTTCACCACAGTCCTCTGTTGATCTCAGCACCCAAGTCACGTGTGTGCAAATAAACACATGGGATAGCCCATGGGTCTGGGTTGGCTCAGGTCAACAGGTTCAAGTTGACCAGGTGTGGGAAAGGGCAGTCTCCTGTGAAAGAACTGTCAGTTTAAGAGATAAAGAAGCCCATATGACATGTCTGAGAGTATTTACTGCCTCCTCCGATGTTTGATGGTTTCCTTATTTCGTGGCTCTTTCTTGACCAGATAATTCCTACTGTGTGTACCTTGCCAGTGGAGACTGTCCCCATTACACAGAACCCTGTCCTGAAGAAACAGGCTTATGCACAGATTTTGGAGGCAAGAAAAGAAAAATTATCTATGTGGGAGGAAAAAATCAAACAGAATTCAAAGATTTTGGAGAGATTTTTGAATTTGATAAGCTGGTTCATCTCAAAAGCAAATTCCATGTCTTTTTGGGTCTACCAGTTGCAATGACATGCCTGTTTTGAGGTTGAAAAATGCAGCCTTTTGAAGACACAATTTGTCTTTCAGAGAAGACTGAATCGGGAAAATATGAAATTTGTCAAGTTGCGTGTTTTCAGTGTGAGAGGAGCTACTTGTGGAGGTAGGAAGTACGCCCAGGCTGGGAGCAGAGACAGAACAACTGTCTGTCCCCCATCCAGATGCACAACTTTCAACACGTTAGGTGAATTGTCAACAAAGGAGAAAAGAACACCCTTGGAAATAGAGTGAATCCCTTTAATGAATAAAAACCTTGTGCACGAGAAAGTGAAATGTTGTTTAATGAGCCTGAGGCCCATTAAAGGAAGAAATCTGCTATTTACCTCTCTCTCTGTACTGTGAAATCTCTCTTAAACAAACACCTGCTATAGGCATAAAGCTGCTAAGTATTAAATTGGCTGCACATTATACCCAGACTATTACCAGTTATCTAAGGAAAACATTGCCTCCTTTTCAAAGCTTTTTGCTGGAGTCCAGGGTAGACAAGAACTTTATTGTTGGTTCTGTATCACCAGTTTTACCCTGAGTGACTGAGACACTAATGTCCACATTTCTTATTGGAAAAGCTGAGATTTCCCCAAAGTACCATAAAAAGGACCCTTGCTGGGATCACCTCTGATAGTGGGACCACCCCTGCCATTGTTATCCCAGGGGATAAAGTCTTCCTGGAAAACCTGTTCAGAGGTTAGAGCTGGAAATGTCTCAGATGCAGCTTTGCAGAGCTTTTACAGGCTGGGACGTGCTCTGACACAAGCTCTGTTGCCTCTGAGGAGCCTCTCCAGTTCAATGTAAAGAAGTCCATCATTGGTGTAAAAGGAAGATGGATTTTCCTGTTCCTGTGCCAGGACTGGCAGAGAAAAAGATGAGTGGAGGGTGGCTATGCAGAGAAAAGGGCAAGTCTATGCCCTTATGGTGTGTGTGTTGTCCCAGGGAAATGGGTGAGATTGCTGTGGAGCATCTCAGAGAGACAACCCTGCAAGCAAGAGCTTAGTACTGCTGGATCTCTCTCGCCCAGCATCCCATCATGTCTGAGGTACTGACATGGTGTGACCCAAGGTGACTGTGTGAGCAGGATGGTAGCCATACCCTCCTTCCCCGCCTGGCGGGTGTCAGCCTGGAGCAGCATGCTGCAGGGGGCAACCGCTCGTTGAACAGGAGACGCTCCCAGAGAAGCACTGTCTGCTGTCTCAGGAGGCTTGCAGGACCACAGTCAGTTTTCTAGCAGAGGTATAATATTTTGCTTCAGGGCCTGAGGATGATGGGTGCATCAGCATGTCCTGCAGCTCAACCCCCATTCCCGTTCATGCAGAACTTTGCCATGCAGCACTGAGACACGCAGCTTGAGCTCACACACACAGCACAACCTGTGCTGGTGGTCATTGGGCACTGCCTGGCTGCTACCCGCAGTCCAGCTGTGACACCTCTGTAAGCACCACAAGGGACTAAGCAAATATGTGTTGGCTTTGGAGGGCAGTGGATACAGGAACCAGCACTGGGTCCACGCTCAGGTGGCACTAGCCTGTCCAAGCAGTATCCCCATCAACTCATGGCTGGATACTTGAGGCTGGCAAGCTCCAAAACCCTGCTGTTTTATCAGCCCCCACAGAGGTATCACCAGCCAGGTCTCCTCTGCAGGTGAAGAATGCAAAAGCCAAGAGCAGAGCTCTTTGTCCAAGGTTTAATTGATCCTCCCAAGAGCCACAGGACTTGGAGCTATTTTCATTCCTGTTTTGCAGATGAGGCCCAAAAGTTGTGGAGATCTAGGCATGGTCACTGAACTCATCTGCCATAGCAAGAAGCAGAGGAAGGCTTGTCTGCAGGTGGCCTTTTACCACTCACTCCCCTGGTGCTTGGGAACATCCTCTCGACACTGAAACTGGAAATGAGCTGTACCCCATGAGCCCTTGATGAGCCCGTCAGCCAGATCAGTAATGCACTTGCCATAGAGTCTGTTCAAATCTGATAAACTTCACAGCTCCAGCCCTTGAAATCAGCAATCTTTCAACTGCCTCATTTGGGGCCTGTTTCCTAATTTGCTTTACAAAGTGCTGAGTTCCCAATGGGCCGAATCCCTGCTCTATGTGCATAGAGGACTCGCTAATGGCAGGAAGTCCATCTTGCAAATGAGACTGGCATATGAAGGATGAGACTGGGGTGGTGGAGGATAGAGGCTGTAGAGGAGGATAGAGATTCCACTTCCAGTGGAGTGGAGACAAATCGTGACATGGTGACAAACCAAAACTGTTGCCATGAAGATGCAGCTCTGCTGCAGAAGGGCAAATGTCTGAATAACCCCGGGAGGCAACTGTTTCATAGAATCATAGAATGGTTTGGGTTGGAAGGGACCTTTCAAGGTCATCTAGTCCAACCCCCCTGCCATGAGCAGGGACATCTTCAACTAGACCAGGTTGCTCAGAGCCCCGTCCAACCTGACCTTGAATGTTTCCAGGGATGGGGCATCTACAGCCTCCCTGGGCAACCTGTGCCAGTGTTTCACCACATATATAATAAAAAATTTCTTCCTACAACCAATCTATATCTACCCTCTTTCAGTTTAAAACCATTATCCCTTGTCCTCTTGCAACAGGCCCTACAAAAAAATTTGTCCCCATCTTTCTTATAAGTCCCCTTTGAGTATTGAAAGGCTGCAATAAGGTGTCCCCAGAGCTTTCTCTTCTGCAGGCTGAACAACCCCAACTCTCTCAGCTTTTCCACACAGGAGAGTTGTTCCATACCTCTAACAATTTTTGTGGCCCTCCCCTGGACCCAGTCCAACAGGTCCTTTTCTGTCCTGTGCTGAGGACCTCAGAGCTGGACGCAGCACTGCAGGGGGGTCTCACCAGGGCGGAGCAGAGGGATGGAATCACATCCTTCGACCTGCTGGCCATTCTGCTTTGGATGCAGCCCAGGATACAGTTGGCTTTCTGGGCTGCGAGTGCATGTTACTGGCTCATGTCCAGCTTTTCATCCACCAGTACCCCCAAGTCCTTCTCTGCAAAGCTGCTCTCAATCCCTTCATCCTCCAGCCTCTACTGATACTAGGGGTTGCCCTGACCCAGATGCAGGACCTTGCACTTGGCCCTGTTTAACCTCATGACGTTCACACGGGCCCACTTCTCAAGCTTGTCCAGGTCCCCAGGTTGGGGTCTAGGCACCAGCCCTAGTGTCCAGGTCACAGCGGGGAAAACACTGGTGGTGGCCCCCATTGCAGTGGGGTTGGTGGCATGGTTGGCCCAGGACAGGTGTCTCCTGTCTGTCAGAGAGACATGGGATGGACAACCTTGACCTAAGGCTGGGAAAGCCCTGGGCAGGGGCTGCCCAAGGCAATGGGGGGTGGATGCTCTGCTCTATGATGCTTTTTGTGGATGTCTTTGACAGCCACATCCCCAGACAGGTACATGACTGGATCATGGCACTCACCTGTCCTCTCCTTCCTCTACTACTCAGCTAGAGAGTGTTGCAACTTTCTGCAAGGACATTGACCGAAAGACAAGGAAATACACATAGCCCTAGTCTGCACCCTGTTACGGTCCTACAGACAGCTGGAAGCCCCCTGTAGCTGTGCACAAAGGGAGCTCCACACCACTCACCATCTCTGTACCCTGTCATGTTCCTGTAGGCAGACGGAAGCTCCTTGTATTGATGGACAAAGGCAACTTCACACCTCCCACCAACTCTGTACCCTGTTGTGGTCCTACAGGCAGCTGGAAGCTCTCCATAGCCCTGCACAAAAGGAGATCTGCACCACCCACCATCTCTATACCCCGTCTTGGTCACTCCATCATAGAAGGCCACTAGGTTGGTCAGGCAGGACTTGCCCTTGGTGAAGCCATGCTGGCTGTCTTGATTCACCTCCCTGTCCTCCATGTGCCTTAGCATAGTGTCTAGGAGGATCTGCTCCATGATCTTCCCAGGCGCAGAGGTGAGGCTGACAGGTCAGTAGTTCCCAGGGTCCTCCTTGTTACCCTTTTAAATATGGGTGCAATATTTTGCTTTTTCCAGTCACCAAGGACTTCACCTGGCTGCCTTGACTTTTCAAATATCATGGAGAATGTCTTGGCAACTACATCACCCAATTCCCTCAGGACTCTGGGATGCATCCTTGTCATGGTTTTAGCTGGGATAGAGTTAATTTCCTTCACTGTAGCTGCTATAGTGCTGTGTTTTGGATTTAATATGAGAATAATATTGATAACACACTGATGTTTTAGTTGTTGCTAGGTAGTGCTTGTACTAGTCAAGGACTTTTCCAGCCTCCCATGCTCTGCTGGAAGCACAAGAAGCTGGGAGGGGAGGGGGCACAGCCAAGACAGCTGATCCAAACTGGCCAAAGAGATATTGCATATCATATGATGTCATGCCCAGTACATTAACTGGGGACAGCTGGCCAGGGGAAGCAGCGATCGCGGCATGGGGACTGGCAGTGTCGGTCAGTGGGTGGTGAGCGGTTGCAGGACTTGTGGTTTGTTTTTTTTTCCCCTTCTCCTGAGGTTTCACCTCTCTCTTTCTCTCTCATTATTTTCCTTTTCATTTTATTATTATTATTATTACTATGATTACTGTTTTATTTTAATTATTAAACTGTTCTTATCTCAACCCATGAGTTTTCTTACTTTGGCCCTTCCGATTCTCTCCCCCATCCCACAGGGGTGGGGGAGTGAGCGAGTGGCTGGGTGGTGCTGAGTTGCTGACCGGGGCTAAACCACGACAGTCTTTTTTGGGGCCCAATGTGGGGCATGAAGGGTTTGAGATAATAACAGTTGCTGGTCACAGCATTGATTCATCTGTTCTCGATATTAGTTCGTCAGACCTACACCATGCTGATTTTGAAGTACTGGTGTTGGGTTTTGTAGTTTGCTGTGCTCTGCAGTGATTAGAGATGATTTGCCTAGGAGATTTGTTATTAAAACACTGGCCTTGAGCTTTACTGGTTATTTGGGTCTTGCATGGAAGCTGTTACTGTACTTCGGGTACCACCTCATGGAGACAAATAGCAATTATACCTCCTCCTCTGAGAGGTTTTTATGGAGGAAATACGGAATGGCACCTTAGCTACCATCTTCTATAATGTCTCCTCCTTCATTAAAACAACTTTTCAGTATCTTGAACATACTGAAGTTAGTTAAGTAGTAGTTAAGATACATCTGTTGGCATTTCTGTGGCAGATTGTTTTGGTTTTGTCTAAGGTTAATAAGCAGTTCAAGTATATCATCCAGAGATCTGCCCCAAGGCTTAACAATTATGGGTGGCAGGGTATGTGGGATAGTATGGGCAAATGCCTAAGACGGTGGGCACCTCCAGTGTTTTGGGACTTCACCCCTGAACAAGTGCAGAATCCTGAAAAATTAGTAGAATATTTGGAGGAAGTATGCTGTCACCCCGGTAACTCCAGAGAGATACAAATCACTGCAGTGTGTTGGGGCCTGGCCCATGCCTACTGAGCCCTGTTCAACAGTATTCAGTACCCCCAAGGGGAAGAGAAGGCCTCTGGATCTAAAAAGACAAAGAAAAGGAAAGCGACAAGCACTGTGGCCACTCAAACCCCCACAATAGGCACTGTGGCTACTCCAAGCCTGATGACAAGCACTGTGGCCACTCAAACACCCACAACAGGCACTGCAGCTGAATCAGAGAATCAACCCGTGCCAGTAACAGTCGCCCCTATACACAAGAAGAAATCTTGGAAGAGAAAGTCAACTCGTTTAGAAAAAGATGATGGAAGAACAGGGCCATCATGAGGAGAGGAGGAGATGAGGAAGAAGAGGAAGAACTCATAAACGAGAAGGAAACCACCCGATCCCTATCCTTGAGTGAGTTGCGAGATATGCGAAAAGATTTTGGCCCTTGTCAAGGTGAGCATGTTGTCACCTGGCTGCTCCGATGCTGGGATAACGGGGCCAGTAGCCTGGAATTAGAGGGTAAGGAAGCCAAACAACTAGGATCCCTTTCTAGGGATGGGGGCATTGACCAAGCAATTGGAAAAGGGACACAAGGCCTCAGCCTCTGGAGGTGACTCCTGTCTGCTGTGAAAGAAAGGTATCCCTTCAAGGAAGATGTTATATGTTGCCCAGGAAAATGGACCACTATGGAGAGAGGTATCCAGTACCTGAGGGAATTAGCTGTGCTTGAGGTGATTTATGGTGACCTGGGTAGTGAACAGTCATCCAAAGATCCAGATGAAGCCCAGTGCACACGACCCCTGTGGCAGAAGTTTGTAGAGTGCACCATCGTCCCCTGTGAACTCATTGGCAGTGCTGGCCTGGAAAGATGAAGAGGCGCTGACGGTGGGGGATGTGATTGATAAACTCTGGGATTATGAAGCAAATATTTCTTCCTCCCTCATCTCGGCTGTGGAGAAACTATCCCGGGAGGTTCAGCAACTCAAAGAGGATATGTCCTGCTCCCTACCTGTACGGACCAGTATCTCAGCCATTAGGAGTAAGCGTCCTTCTGCTCAAGAGAGAGGATACACACCACGGGGCACCCTATGGTTTTACCTGCATGTCCACAGAGAGGACATGAGGAAGTAGGATGGAATATCTACCTCTACCCTAGAGGCACGGGTATGTGAGTTGCAAGGAAAAACAGTCACTCAGGGGGGTTCTTCCAGGAAAGTTGCTGCCTCAGTTTCCAGTAAGCAGTTCCCCAGACAGAAGGGTAGAAGCACTGATTTTATTTCTGATCTTAATAGAGACACTTTTGATTCGCATTTACAAGAAGTGAGTAGCGAATACCATGATCAGGACTAGAGGGGCCCTGCCTCCAGCCAGGTGGAGGAAAGGGACAACCGGGTTTACTGGACTGTGTGGATTCGATGGCCTGGCACATCTGACCCACAGGAGTATAAGGCTCTAGTGGACACCGGCGCACACTGCACCCTAATGCCATCAAACTATGTAAGGGCAGAACCCATCTGTATTGCTGGAGTGACAGGGGGATCCCAAGAGCTAACTGTATTGGAGGCTTAAGTGAGCCTAACTGGGAATGAGTGGCAAAAGCACCCCATTGTGACTGGCCCAGAGGCTCCGTGCATCCTTGGCATAGACTACCTCAAGAGAGGGTATTTCAAGGACCCAAAAGGGTACAGGTGGGCTTTTGGTATAGCTGCCTTGGAGACGAAGGAAATTAAACAGCTGTCTACTTTGCCCGGTCTTTCGAAGGACCCTTCTGTTGTGGGGTTGCTGAAGGTCAAAGAACAACAGGTGCCAATTGCCACCACAACAGTGCACCGGCGGCAATACCGCACCAACCGAGACTCCCTGATTCCCATCCGTGAGCTCATTCGGCGACTGGAGAGCCAAGGAGTGATCAGTAAGACCCGTTCACCCTTTAACAGTCCCATATGGCCAGTGCGGAAGTCTAATGGAGAGCGGAGACTAACAGTAGACTATCGTGGCCTGAACGAAGTCACTCTGCCACTGAGTGCTGCTGTGCCGGACATGCTAGAACTTCAATACGAACTGGAGTCAAAGGCAGCCAAGTGGTGTTTTTTTTTTCCCTTCTCCTGAGGTTTCACCTCTCTCTTTCTCTCTCATTATTTTCCTTTTCATTTATTTATTATTATTATTATTATTATTACTATGATTACTGTTTTATTTTAATTATTAAACTGTTCTTATCTCAACCCATGAGTTTTCTTACTTTGGCCCTTCCGATTCTCTCCCCCATCCCACAGGGGTGGGGGGAGTGAGCGAGTGGCTGGGTGGTGCTGAGTTGCTGACCGGGGCTAAACTATGAGAATCCTGTTGGGTCCCATAAACTTCTGTATTTTCAGGCTCCTCAGGTGGTCTCGAACATCCAGGTTTCTGGTCCTGAACATCCCCAGATTTCAGAGGATGCCTGGGGCTGGCTGTGCACCATGCTCTTGGCCCTGCCAGATTTCCAAAGGTGGTATCGTAGGCACGATAGGACTCAACTCCTCTGACTGCTCAGTGCAGTGGGGAAGGAAGATCTAGCTTGGACAGGAGTAGGATATGAAGTGCAGCTCCTACATCCACATGTTCAGCCAAAGTGTGAGTGTGTTGAAGACCACCCCGGGTTGTGGACATCCAGGGCTCTGTTCACAACTCTACCATAGTGTCCTGAATAAGTCACTTGTCTGCCCCATGATGCACCAGTCTGATGGGCAGAGAGGGGCTGCCTAGGTGCCACACAGCCAAAAGGGTTATGAAATCAAAATTCACAGGCATATGCAGTGGATTATCATATTATAGCCAGAAAGGGGCAAGTTCGTTTCTGTGATGACATCAATGTGTTTGAAATGTTCAGAGAAAACCAGCAAAACCATTTGGGACTCAGAAGCAAAGATGAAAAGCGTTAATATTTTTAGCACGGCAGTCTCTGCTTCAGCAAGGTCATGACACCAGCCCATTATCATTTGAAAAGTGTACTCATGAAAGAGGAAGAAGAACTGGTTTGGAGCAAGTAGGTGTAATGGGATGAAAGGCACAAAGCTACATTTCAAGTCGAGAGCAGCCTCTTCCAGGCACTCGACTGAGAACTGTGACACCCAATTTCCTTCCTGTCACTGCTGCTGACCAGCTTTTTCATCTGCAATTTCTATTATTCAGATGGGTGGAAATTACTGCAATAAATATTGATGGGCCAGTGTATGGGAATGACCGCGCTGAATATTGACAGATTACTATACAAGTGCATGTGAACTGCATAGAAATAAGTGACTGGAAGCCCGATGTGCTGTGGAGCTGGCACTGGCGCGGTTCTGGAGGTCTCCAGTCTGTGCAGGGAAGGCGAGGTGGTGAGAAAAGCCTCTCTGGACCTTTCCAGCTATGGCTGATCCAGCACTCTTTGGAAACGGATGCACATCTTTTGTTTTTTCATGGAGAAATCAGCACAGATCTGAATTACACTGAAATAGGGTTGGTTCCTCCAGGACTCAGTTTGCAAGACACTGCGGAACACCCCAGCATGGCGGGGCTGTGCTGGTGCAGAAGTCAGCTTTGCATATTCAGAGAAGATGGGGAATAGGAGGATTTGACATCGCAGGTGACCTTGTGGCACGCTGCGGGGATTTAACTCCTCGCTCGGCTGCTGAGAAAGGTGAAGGTCTCTGTCTGTGACCCGGGAGAATATCACCAAAAAGCTGCTTGCAAATCCTAGCAGTCTCCAAAAAACATTTCAAATTAAATGTCCAGAAATAAAGACTCTTAAGCACTTCAAATTGTTAAGATGTTAATTAATTCTGATGATCTGTATGTTTTAATTATTCTCTGACACTGTATTATTTTTGAAGCAGAGAAGGAACTGTTTGAGTTGGAAATTTTTAAAGTGTCACTGCCTCTGCTACTTAAAGCAAAGTAATTGTGTTTAATTAAACTGAGACCAACAAGGCTCTATTGTGTGACACTTGCAAAGAAGCCTGTGAAATAGGAAATGTCAAAGATTAAACAAACCTCTTTTTAAGCCAGCTAAGGGGAGAGGTGCCACTGTTTATAAAATCAGAGCCAGGAAAAATACAATAATTAGAAAAAAACAGGTCATATGGAAAAACAATATCCAACTTGACGATCTTTCATGCAGATATGATTTGAAGTTCATTACTCATTGTATTCCTGCACAGAAGGCTTTTTGTTATTCTTTGTGCTAAGTAATTTTTTAATTTAAATGGAGATGGAGATGTGTTCAAAGGATTTTTTTAAACAAATGAACACAGATGCATTTCATGCCGTTTTTGATATAAAGGTTGAATGAAGCTGCAGGGAAGGAAAACTGCATTTAATTAATTTATAATTTTTTTCACAAATAGATCTGTTTCTGACCACTTTCTTTAATATTCATTTGTGGTTGGTGGGCAGAGAATACGTGAGGTTATTTCCTCATTTGAAGCCTAGTTTAATTACTTTTGAAAGAACATAATAGTTAAATTTAAGCCCTAAAATATAAATATGTGTATTAATGTAGAAAGAGATGATGGGAGATTTTTCGCTGGCTGGATTTCATCACATGGACCCAAATGATATTGTAATCCGAGATGCTCATTCAGACATAAGACACATATCATTAAAATGCACTTTAATTCTCTTCTTTGGTGCTTAGAGCTATTTTCCACCCCAAAAGGTTACAGTGTAAAATATACAAACAGACAGTTCCCTCCTCCCTCCCGCTCCCGACGGCTGAGTGCATGGGGATGGAGGCAGTGGCACTGCTCCGGAGCCAGCCCCGCCACATGGGCATGGTCCAGCTGGCCAGTGGGAGCCCTTTGCCACCCCCCTGAAGTCCCCTCTTGCCCCCTAATGGGCCCCTAGTTGAGTGAGGGGACGTTGAGTGAAAACCCAGCACAAACCTGGTGCAGTGCCAGCCCGGTGCTGAAGGCACGGCAGAGCCTGCCTGGCCACCCTGGAGAGTGGGGTCCGCAGCCTGCCTTGCACAGCACCTTCTCCAAAACGAGACTCCAGGTTACAGCACCCAAAACCAGACCCCAAGTGATAGGACCATCCAGCCAGGATGAGGATCATGGAGCCTTCCCTCACTCGGGAGCAGCTGGAGTTGGAAGAGCTGCTCTGCTTATTCCACCCCCCCCATCCCGAACCCATGCGTTTCAGCACACTTAGACAGTACCATCCTCTTCTCCTCTTGCTAATAGATATTGGCCCTGGGGGCAGATCAATGCGCAGTGGCTAAGCCTTGAGCAAACTGTATTTGCCTTTACAGTGTGTCATCTTTAGCACGCCTAAACAAGAAGATAAAAGGCTGCACTCCTTTGTTCAAAAAGTTGCTTGGATTGAATTAGCTTACTTCATACTCTCTAATGTGCCATACAGTTCAACTGTCCTGAAGCAAAATCTCTAGGAAATGTATAATAAAATAACCCACATATTGGGATTCCTGATCGCTAAAATCTGTCTACCTTATTATCTAGCATGCTGGATACATGAGTGGACAAAGCAGATGTCTCTTTACATTTGGAAGGTGTTAGAATTGACAAGGGTTTATTTAGAAATCCAGACCTGGAAAAGACTGCTGGCTGGCTGAGTCCCTGAAATAGCACCAGCTCCATAAATCCTTTCCTAGGCTGATTGGGATAATTGGCTGGCAGTGGAGGGGCTGGGGGTTGTTGCACCCCTGTGTCCCTGAGAATAGGCTGGTGAGATGGGAAGGACTCTGTGTCCAGCCTAAGGCACAAATCCACCTCTACACTCTGTGACAACAGGGGAAATGCTCCATGGCAAGAGGTCCATGACATCACGCAAGGGGAAGATGTCTCCACCAGCCTCTTGGTGCTGCCGTGCATTGCAGTAGAATTTGTCCCCAACCTGTCATTGCAGGGACTCCTGCTGTCCTTGTCCCCTGTGTCTGTCCTTCCCTGGTGGGGAGCACGAAGATCCTCCTCCAGCAATGCCACGCGTGGGGCTGCAGGAGCCCAAGTTCCTGTGGGTGCTCTGTGACCCTGGGACACATATGATGTATTTTTATCGAAACTGTGTTCAAAATTACTTCAACCAGTTGATAACACTATTGAATGTGATGCCAACAAATTGACAAATGTGTCATAAATGGTCATAAAAATGGCAAATGAGAGCCCCATTGCATGGCAGTAAATGTGAAATTGCTACAACAGTGCATGCCACTGATCGCCACCCAGCCTTGGGTGATGATGGTCTGCTTGTATGTCTACACAATCAGTTGATTGATTAATTGATCTGTCTACCCACTCCACGCAGAAAGCATATTTTAGCCCATAACTCTCATTTAAAAAGTATTCTTACAGGATCTAATGGCAGAAGATGAGTTGTTGCTTCCTCTCTGGGATGAACCAATGCCAGATGCCAAACCCTCAGTCCTCACTTCCACTACAGAGCAGAAGACCAGGGCAGACATATTAAACAGAGCCTGGCAGTGCTTGCCAGGGTTAGAAATGCAATTGTCTGTAGTGCTGAATTGTCAGAAATGGCCCTGGGTTTTGGACTATGCCAGAGAGCTCTCTCCTGAACACTATCAGCAGCTGGAGCATTCCTGGGACTGTTTTGGAATCATCCATCCTGCTGCAGGGACTGGGAAAGTCCATGAGGTAGTGTGGGCTGCTCATGCTGGTTGGTCCCAGTGCCCAGGCATATTTCCAGATCTATTTAATTCACTGTTCAGATGTAGGCCCGAGGGGATGTTGGCATTTGAGATGTCCTGCCTGTTGGCAGATGCCATCCCATGCCTCCAGTTGTTTCAGACCATCCTGTTCTTGCTCCACTGCTCTTCCACCTTTGGTTCCTGTACGTGTGCTGCTCTGCCGATGCTGCTCTGTACGATACTCTCATGCTCCCAGCAGCCGTAATTGTCACCTCTTGGTTCCCTCTGGATGACAAGAGTGCAGAGTGGTGAGGTGGTGAGACCTCCCTGGCACCTTTAGGTCTCTTCCTGCAGGGAGCTGTGGCAGCTCCAGCACGCACATCACATCACCTCTTCCAGAGACCCCATCGTGCATGGGTCCAGCAGCCCACTCACACTCCCTGTCAGTGGTGTAACTCCCCAGTGGCACCCTACTTTGGGGCTACTGCTATCCATGAAGGCCCCCAACGCTGAACCATTACAAAACTGCCACCCTAGACTTACATTAGCAAAATATAGACCCAGATGTCCCTTCCTTCTCACTGGGCACTTCTGAGTGCCTAGATGTCCACCCAAGCCTGCCCAGGTGCCAAACATCAGCCCTGAGTCTCATCAGCATTGCCCCCATTTCTCTCATTTCCAGCTGCCCAGTCTCGAAGGTGTCTTCAGAGCCATCCAACTGGGTTATGATGGAAAGAAAACAACCAGAAAACAGCGTGTTCCTCATCATGACTGGCTGGTGTCTTGACATACTTCAGTGGGTCTCCTACCTCTCCTAGGCTGCTCCTAGAATGCAGCTTGGATTGAAAGGGGCTCTTCTCTCCTTGCCAGGGGCTGTTTTCTTTGCTGCCTCTTAAAGAAAAGGCATTCAGTCATGGCAGCACTTTTGCATTGCAGGGCTCCATTAGGGCTTTACCCTGCTGGAGAGACAGCTGAACATTTTCCATCAAAATTATTTTCAGCCAAGCCTGATCTTCATCAACAGCATATATCTTGGGGGAGGGTCAAAATTTCAGAATCTCATTAAGAAAATGAGACTGAAAAAAAAAAAACAACCCAATAAGAGAAATCTCATTTTTGGTTTTGATAAAAACCCTGGCAAATCTTGCAGAAAATCTGCAGCAAAAATATTTGTTGTGAGCCTGTATAAATTGCTCCTGTGGATGTACAGTTGTCCGGAAGCCAGCCAGCTCCCAGCCTGCAGGGCTGGCCCAGGTGCATGGCAAGCCTTAATAGACATGTTTCCTTCATTTGTTTGCTGTAAGCGCCCCGGGGCTGTCTTGGAGGCACAGGATACATTGAGATAACATACAGATTCATTAGTGCCCCTGCTCATTAACTGAGACCTCTGTGTCAGTGATGTGGCTCCTCTAATTTGTGTCAGTGGTGCAGGGGGCGAGGAGCAGCCCCACTGCCCTGCCCACACAGTCCTTGCAGACAAAGCTGTCACTGCATCCTCGGGGGTGACTCCTGCCCACCTCACCTGCCCCTTCTAGCTCTGGAGGCTCAGTGCTTCTCCCTGATCCCCCGCCCAAGGTGCACTAGGGCTGCACATACCCATGGAGAGATACGGATGCTTGTGCTCTAGGTCAGATGCTAATGAAGGGGGTTTGGTGCTGGGATGATGAGGAAAAGCGAGAAGGCTGAGAATTAAACTGGGGACAGAAGTCAGGGGCTCTCAGGGTTTATGAAACACAGCACCAGATGTCACTGCTTTCCTCCTGCCAGGCAAAGCCCTCAGTCTGCCCCCCTGCCAGAAGAAACCAATCCTCCTAATCAGAGGTGTCTGTTTCCAGGGATTAAGTGGAGATTAGGCCGTCTGAGGATCTTACTCTCTTTCCTGAAGAGGTCCTGGTTATTTAAAGAAGTCTAATTTGCTATCGTCATTACCAGGGGCTGGGCAACACTGCATCCCACTCACACTCCCTGTCAGTGGTGTAACTCCCCAGTGGCACCCTACTTTGGGGCTACTGCTATCCATGAAGACCCCCAACGCTGAACCATTACAAAACTGCCACCCTAGACTTACATTAGCAAAATATAGACCCAGATGTCCCTTCCTTCTCACTGGGCACTTCTGAGTGCCTAGATGTCCACCCAAGCCTGCCCAGGTGCCAAACATCAGCCCTGAGTCTCATCAGCATTGCCCCCATTTCTCTCATTTCCAGCTGCCCAGTCTCGAAGGTGTCTTCAGAGCCATCCAACTGGGTTATGATGGAAAGAAAAGAGTAGCCCTGTGTCTCTATGAAGAGAATTGAAGTTGCTGGCTCCCAGAGCTAAAAACCCAGTTCCTGACAACCTCCCCTCTCCAAGCATATTCTTGCAGCTGAGAATGGAAAACCTTCTGGAGATACCCTGCAAGGTGCAAGTAACTCTCTTTTGCTGAGTGCTCTGCAGTAACTCCTCCTCATCTCACTTCCTCATGGCACAGAATTTGGAGCAAAGTGACTCAGTACTGACACCTTCTGCACTTGGCTGCAGAGATGGGTTCAATCCTCCCAGGGCTAAGAAATTCAGAGGCATGTCCTGTTTATTAGGAAGCTTTGGTTGGATTCCCTTTATCCACCTCAGAAGTTCATGGGGAAGGTTCTGTCTTTTGTACTAGAGGCTGATGGGGATACTGGAGAGGTGCTGTGATGCTGCACTGGTGCTGGACACTGTCCTTGCTGCGCACACAGGAGATGGTGGTGAGACCTGGGGGGACTCTTTCTGTGGGGCAGGGACACCCACAACCCCACAGTCCACAATCCCACCTGACCTCCTTCACCTCCTGCAGTTTGATCTGTGCCACAATGTGGTTAAAGGTTAACCTTTTTGGGAGGCACCTGCTGTCATTTCGTTTCACGTCATTGGCCCTTTCTCCAGCCACAGGCACTGCTGTAATGAGAGGCTCCTCTGCAGGTCTCAGTGGTAGGCTTTTCTGAAGGATGGCCCAGCACCTCCCAGTGCACATGACACTTCACCCTCTGGTCAAGGGCAAGTGTTCTGCTGCTTTCATAGCAGGGACATCCCATAGGGCCATTGCTCTGCAATTGCCAAAGGAGTTTTTTTTATCCCACCAGGCCCTCCTCCCAATGACTCCTAGGATTTTTTGCAACAGCGAGTGCTGGGTATGCATCTTCAATGGACAGAAACACAGATGTGGTGACTGACTAGTGCTGGTAACTGTCCTGCTCTGAGTGAGAGGTGGCCTGGAGAGCTCCAGAGGTCCCCTCCCATCAATACAGCTATGCTGAGAACCATGAAGCAGCAGGAAAGAAATACTGGTGAGAAAGACCAGCTGCATTTGCAGGCCCATAGTGCATGGGGACATTTTCTAGTGCTTCATAGATTAACAACATAGAACCAGAACAGTCTGAAGTCTGTCCAGGACAAGGAATGGAAACTATTTCAGGACCCAGATGGCTCCTTCCACTTGATAGATGTGATTGATGTCCATTCACTACCTATCTCTGCAGCACCTGGGACTGTGGCCTGTGAGGACCTGCTGAACCACCCAGAGTGGGAAGCAAGGTCCATGTTCCTCCTGCAGCCATGTGAATCCCATAGAAAAGCACTTCAAGGCAGAGTCCCACAAATACCAGTCCTTCCTCAGTCCTGCTTGATACCTTCCAGGAAACTAGAAAGAGGGGATGCTCCCAAGTACAGGGCACATGCTGATGACAGGCAGCCCCTGGCCTGGCCCCTGACATCAATGGGGGTTTGGTGCTTTGATAAGATCAGCTTGCAGGTGATGAATAGCTTATGGGAGATGAACTGAGTAAGTCAGGGGTGAGTCTGGTGGGCAAAGCACACTGCTGGAGAGGTGCATTTTCAGTGCAGCATCCTCTGGTTGGAGCTACTCATCCACAATGGTTTGATTTGTGGTAGAGCAGGTTGTAATCAGTTCCACACTGGACTTTCAGAGTCAGTAAAATCAAAGTGCCCTGAAAAAAGGCTGGTGTCTGAGGTTGCCTCTACAGAAACAAGTTGTTTCTAACATATGCCCAGTCCTTTTCCCAGTAGCTGGCTTGCTTCTCATCTTTGAGGCCCGTTGGGCTGCAGTGAGAATGAAACTTTCAGAGTCAGTGACTACCAGCTAACTGAACTAAACTAACCTGAAAATCCCAGGATAAGGGAATCCTGGGAGGAGGAGACACAAGGGTGGCTCTTACACCTGGGATAATGGGATCTGGTCCCACCAGAACTTACTTCTTCCTGACATGTTCAGGGCAATTGTGTCCAGGGAGCACCACGAGCCCAAGGCTGGTGCTGGCTTGACTTGGTTCCTCTGCCATGAGATGAAGATGCTGCTCTGGCTGGAGGGGCAAGGTGTCAACAGGAGATCATTTATGAAAAAGCTGTGTCCTATGTTACTCGTGCTTTTCCCTTGCCACTCTGCTCTTAATCTCCGTCTAGGCTCTCTCTCCTGGAAAGCAGGGGCCAGAAAAGGTTTGGGTGCACCATGGGCAAACAAGTCATGAGGAGAGTGGCGTGGCACAGAGAGTGGTCCTAAGTGGCTGGGGGAAGCACTAAGATGCAGGAGATGTCACACCTGTAGAGCAGTGAGCCCATCTGGGATGCACATGTAGACCTGCAGGCCATGTGTCTACATGGATGTTGGCTAGGTGGGGAGGATGCGGAAAAGATACGTAAGCTATTTGATAGCTGGAGAAAATATTTGAATTTTCTTAGTTTTTCAAGGAAGTCTAGGGATGACTCGGTTATAATGTGCATAAGCACTCAGCAAGAGAAAACAGAGATCTTTTTGGCCTTCAAATGTATGACCTGTATCACGGGGAGTTACATGGTCTGTCCATTCCTCACTTTGTCCATCAGTAAACTGGAGATAAAATTCACCCTGATCCAGGAGATTTGCTGGGTAAAGCATTGCCATACTCTTACACAGAAAGGATAATAGGAGAGCCTGGTACCAATTACATGGTGAATATGCAGTTTCTCTTATGTTGGATACTTCAGGAAAGATTATAAAAGGAGTTATTTCATACCCAGTTTATCTGCACTGTTTAAATAACCTGCTTCAGTCTGAGAAGGAGCTGTGTAAATTACTGAGGTGCAGCCTTGAGATGAGGGTCTGGGAGGGGATGGGGAAGGTGGTCACCATCCCCGTGGCAGGGCCAGGGCTGCCCCTGGGCTGAGCTGCAGCTGAAGAGGCTTGTCCCTGTGCGCTTGCTAATGCTGCTGCCAGACAGTCTCCCAGGGCCTCCTGGGCAAGGGAGGCATTGGTGGGTGAGCTGCAGCTCAGCTGGGGGTGCTGCATCTCACCCCGACTGCCAAAGGTCGAGATGGGGCAGAGACGGGGGGAGAGAGCAAGCCCTCCTCCTGCCCACCCAGCCTCCACAGGGGTGCCGTCTGAGTGTCAGGTACCTCCCAGTTTACCTCCCAAAAGCTCCTTTCCTGCAGTGGGCAAGAAAAAGAAATACCACCCGAAAAGTAAACTTTCTGGAAGTGCATCCCTCCTCCAGGTATCCTTCGCTCCAGGGACTTTGCTCCCCCCTGCCAGGGGTCTTACTGCTCTTGTCAACGAAATAAGGGAATAACCCAAACCCACCAAGGCTGTGGAAGGACTAAGAGCTATGAAGCACCCAGCCCCTACCTTGCATCGCGTAGGGGTTTGACTGTAAATAGCAGTTGAAAGGCTGCGTTCAGAGCTGGTCCCACTCACTGGCGGGAGGTGAGCAGAAATAGCTCCTGTGGTATCATTCCTCCAAGACTTTTTTTTCCCCCCTGGGTGTAAATGATTAATGAAGGATATTGAGGAAAGCAGATGTACTGTTGCCACAGTAACTGAGACAAGTGGCGGGCAAGGTTTGTGCACATGCTGAATACTGAAGTGATAATCTTCGTGCGTGCTGTAGTTATTTTAGCCTCCATAAGATTCTGGTTAATTATTAACGCCATAAGTTCCTAACCTGGGGGAATATTTATAAGTGAGGATAAGTTCATAATGAATCCCTTTCAATTTTCTCTCCCTATCCCCTTCTCTCCCTGGATACCATTATAATTTTATCTCCCTAAAATCTCCTATTATCTCACTTTCAACTGCAGTAACCTATTACCATCTTTAATTTTTAAAAAGGATAATAATGCAGGAGAAAATGTGAGCGTGAGGATGATTCATGGTCACTCACCTGCAGCGGCATTTTCTTGCTCTATTACCTCCTAGTTTCCTCCCCTTTCTAGGGTCAGTCTGTGGCTGGCAGTGGTGAGAGATCCCACTCCAGCCAGGCTGTATCACCAGTCTGTGCCAGTGTCCGGCCTCCTCCATGGAGCAGCAGTGTCTGGTGTGACGGCGGCGCTGCCACTTTGGGAGACCTGTCACTTCTCAGGGACAACTGTCACCACCTAAATCCCAGAAAGGCTCTGGCCTTTTAATTAAAGAGACTCTGTCCCGGGAGAGGGAATCTGGATTTTGCTTTTCGCTCCCTGAACTGACTTTGCATAATGCTGGGGAAGAAGCAGAGGGGTGGGATCAATTTGAAAGAGCTTAAAGAAAAAAAAAGAGCTGCCCCTGCCCACTCCTCTGCTGCAGGACCCTGGTGCTGCTAAAAGCAAGAGGCAGGGATAAGTATCACTGCTCTGATGAACCAGCAGGTACCAGGGAACCGGCACCTTCCCACATCTAAGTGACAAATCCAGATCTCACCTTCTTCCAAAAAGTAGGGGGTCTTGTGTCGTGCAGCATCATTGTCTCCTTTACTGATCCCAAAACAGCTCTCTGTGATGGGCCAGCCCCAAAGATGGGCTGTTGAAGAGAAACCCTTAGCTGGCCATGCTCGGGGTACAGCACCAACCAACTATGGGATGGGGGGAGACACACCTGATGCTGCTCTCATCCACGGAGCTCACAGTGCGGCATGCTGATAAGGTCTTGGTGGAGGTCCTGTGTTACAGATAGGGAAACTGAGGCAGAGACAAGCAGTGCTTCTTTCTCAAGGCCACACAAGAAGGGCGCCCCAGGGCCGGGAACTCTTCCTTCCCATTGGAGTCACCAGGGTTGGACACATCCAGGATGCCAATGAGAAGTCTCATCCCTGCTAAGTCAACAGAAGCCTTCCTCCCCTCCCACACCTCCACACTCATCACTGACCCCCCCAAGCTTATACAACAGACACCACTGGCCTTTCCCTGCCTCATCCCCTTCACCTCCTCCCTCCTCTTGCTCTGTGCCTCCTCTCACCCCCAGGCTGCTCCGGTGACCTGCTCCTCAGCAAGCCCTCTCAAAGCCTGGTAGACCCAGTCGGACAGAAGGGAAGGCCCCCTGTGCCTCCCCTTCCTCCAGCATGGTCCACCAGCCCCCTCCTCTAGCCTTGCCCCACACTGTACCCGCTGATGGTCCTGTTGTCTCCTGCTTGTGAAGGTCAGGTCTACTCTGACTGTGCCTTCTGTTCTTCATATACTTAGAAATCACATTGATGCTTCCAGCTGATGCTTTTATCTGGAGCAGATGCTTTTATCTGGAAGTAGTGCTCATATTGGACTCCCAAACGCATTAAATGAAGGTTGAGAGGAAAAAATGAAGGGCATGTTGGCTGGTCACAAATGGAGGGATCTGGGAGTCCTGCCAGCAGCAGAGGGGCTAATAGGATGGCTGGGCTTCTGCCTTGCATAGTGTTCAGGGAGAGACAGATGGTTCAGGAGCTCCAGGCTCCTGATTTTTTTTGCTTAGAAACCTCAGAGCTACCCACCTTTCTTACCAGGACACTGATTTTGGCCTGCAGGAGAGGCAGCAGTAGGAGGGCAGGACCATGTGAGACCAAGGCTGGGATGGAGGAAGCTTTATGGGACTAAGGGGAGCAGTGGCTCACACTACACAGTGTCTGCCCTGTTTAAAATACTAAGGAAGCCACCACTGCAGAAAAAACTTTCTGAAGGTGCTGCACACCACAATCCTGCCACTTGGCACACAGGGGTGTGTAGAGGAAGTGTGTGCTTAGCAGCTGAATATGTCCCATACCCACCTGGGGACTCACCCCTGTGTTTGCTTATGCTCATGGACTCCCTGAGCTGAGAAGCGATGATGGCATGGTGAGCGTGCCAGCAGGGCAAGGAGCTGCCCATGGGGTTTAGATCTTGCAGGGAACAACTCTGGGTGCTCCAGTGCAGCTGCATTAGACAGCCACCTGAATAATTTAAGTCCTCTGGCCATTCTGTGCTATTAAAACTATGATCCTGGTCAACAAGCACCAGTGTGTCTAGGCAATGGGGTCCTGCAGTCCCTAAGCCTTTCCCATAGGGCTGTAAGTACACTGGATCTGCTCACAAAGAGCAAGTGCCAGGCACACGGCCCCGGCTCCTCCAGGTGACAATGGTCAGAAGGTGCAAGAGCCCTGCGGTAGCAGATGCAGGACATTTCCTTCTACATTAAGTCAATCCAATCTCTGAAGATCAGCTTAAATGAGATTGACTTAAAGCCTGAACACCCCTTCTGTATTTCTCATTGCTGTCCATTGTGACAACAGGGTATTCCTTATGTGCAGAAAAATTTTCACTTCCTTTTATGAATCTTCCTAAATTCTTGCCCTCAAAGATTAAGTAAAATTCAGAAGAAGATGGATTTTTAATGGCTTCCAGAAAACTGCAGAAGACCAGGATTAAGAACAAAACTTCTCAGGATGGGACCTTTCTTATGATCAGGCACAGAAAATGCAAGACATGCCTCTTCTGTGAGTGATGTTAAAAAATGTGGTGGGAGAGGTCAGTTGGAAAGACACACGCAAGGAAGGCATCAGAGGATCTATTTTAAACCCTTAACCACTTGTTCCTCATTTCTGCATGAAGGCATTGCCAAGCTGGGCTCAGCCACCAGTACATGATGTACAAATTGCCTCTGGCAGGCAGGTGGATCAGCCTTACTCAAGGCTGTGGGACATGCAGCAAGAGGTGGTAACCTCCAACTGGCCTTTGCTCCTCCAGCTGTGGCTGTATTCCAGTCTGTGAGAGGGATGATGGAGCTCCTGGATGCATGGCTTGTCCCAGTTCAGCAGGCTCCAACCATATGGCCTCCTGCCCCTGTGTCTCTTGCACCAGAGAAGCTTCATCTGGAGAAAGGAGAGACTATTCCACAGATGCTGAGGCTTCAGATCCTGGCATGCCGGGATGCCTATAGGCACCATTTTGTCCTGCCTGGTGTTATAACCTGGAGAACTTGGTTGCCAACCAGACTAACAGCTCAGAGAGGCACAGGAGCTGGCCCCCTTTTCCTCACTCCAGCCCTTGACAACATTTACATAAATAACTGAAAGACCCCCGTCTCTAGCCAGCAGGCAAAGCCAAGAGCAAGCTGTCAAGACGTCTTTGACAAAGACTTTTTTTTTGTCATGGAAAATGTGATTTCATCAGAACAGCCTTTTCAGAACAAACCTCTCCTAGAACTGTGCAAGAATGCTGGAGAACTTTGCACAGTGATTCTGTGCTTTTAACCTAGAAAAATAGGCAATTTGATTATCTTTTCTTGTCTCACATAGTTTTGTATTTTTCGAAAACTGTCCTGTGTTTCTCACAAGAAAATGTGTGTCTAGGGTGCATTGAAGGTAACAAATAAGAGGGGAGAGAAGGTGAAGGGAGTAAAAAAACTGATTAGCAAAAGCAACATTTTAAAAATATAATGCTTCCTGAAAAAGTAGCACTTTCAATTTTAAATAATCATGTGTTCTTTTTAAACTACCTGTGTCTCCAAAAGTAAGCAAGTAAAAGTAAGCCAAAGTACAGGCATTTCCCTGATTAAATAATTAAAATGTGGTTAAAGACAGTGTTTATCTTTCAAACCTCTCAGTTCAAGCTGCTGTTTCAGTGGGAAGAAAACATAATTTTAAACCAAAGAAAAACAGGAGTTTTCATCAAAAGCACAAAGCAAAGGAATCCACCACAGAAATGCAGATAAAATGGGCTCTGAAATGCTCAGAGAAATTGGGGTGAACCCACAAAGCCTCTGGTCACTGTGTCCAGGATCCTCCCCGGGGACGGGCAATGGCTGCAGCATCTCCTCCCCGAGCAGGAGCTGCCACTGCTCTGCCCCCTCATCTGCCGCAGAGGGGTTTTCAAGTTACACACCCTTAAAGCACTTCTAGGAGGAGCGTGGGCTCTGCCGTGCGACCGAAGCCTGCTGTCATGGGTTATCTTATCTTGCAGAGACACCTTAGAAGTCGCCTTTGGATGCTGGCTGATCCCAGGCTGGAAATCTAAACACTGTGGGCTGGGCTGAGGTCTGCCGGCATGCTGGAGCCCCGTCCAGCTACTGCTATGCAGCCTGGTGGGCTTTCACTGCTGCTCCTCTGGCTTCCCACTTGTGCCACACAGAAATAGCCCTCCCTCCCGATGTGCTCACCAGACTGGAGCTGGGGTCCCCTCCTTTCCTCATCCTGCTCCTCTCCATGCTGGGAGAGGGGACAGGCAGGGAGTCGCAGAGGAGCAGGCAGTAGGTACGTAACGTTGTGGAGGTGCTTCCTTTTGGGCCAGAAGAGCTGCAAGCCCAAAGCCGAGAGCAGGGCTGGAGGGGGGTTGTTGAGAAAGCTCCACCTGGAGTAGAAACTTGCTGCTTCTCCATTGCTTGCTCTTCCACACATCACCTTCCTTGGTGGGAAAGGTACCTGCAGGACAGCATGGCTTTTGGAAGAAATCCTTTGGGTGATGCCATCAGTACTTGCAGTTGCAAGTACGTGTCCTGCTCATCCACGGGCACAGCCATGGCTTAGCCATGATCTCCTGCAGGTGCCAGCAGCAGGTGGGATGAGAGCAGGTCCTGCCACCCGCAGGTGCCGTACACGCTGCTGGAAATATTTTCCTGTGCTGTTGCATGTTGCCTGGGTTTTGGATTGGCCACAGCTTACTGTTTCTGCTGTCAACAACTGGCTTCAACTAACCACCAGAATTAAAAGGAGCAGAATTTGTCCCTTAAGTCATGAATTGCCAAGTCTGCATGTTTTGTGTATCTTGAGTACTGTGCGTCAGTGCTGGCTGGGGGTTGAGGGAAGGCACAGAAGGGATGGATCTGGCTGACACTGCACTCAAAACAGTGTTATTAAATATTTGCCAAGACAATCCTTCCACTGGCTTAAGGGTTTTACTCCTGATTTATACCATTAGGAGGGAGGAATTAGAAAGTTATCACTGCAATGGGGAAATGGTATTATGTTGGCTGTGCCACATTTCTGCAAAAGCTTTTGGACCTCAGGGCAGTCTTTTGTACACACTTTCTCGCTAGACTAACAGCACCGATTCAGCAAGGGAGCTCTTACCAGCTGCTGCCCTTAGTAAAGCAGGGCAAATCAGTGCCCTTCTCTGTCAAAAGAATATTGCAGCATTAAAGTGCTGAGGGATAACACAGCAACTCTGGGAGTTAGAAGAGAGAAAGGAAGAAAAAGGATGAAGGAAGGAGTCAGGGAGTTATCAGTATCCCCTGCCTGGCTGGGGAAAGGGCACGAAAGGCTCTGAGACTCCCATGAATCTGCCCTTGGCCCCTTTTCCTGGTGTGTCAGGGCTGGAATTTGAGGCATGTGATATGTTAGCACTGCACATACTGGAATGAAAACAGGAAACGTGGGGAGGCTGCAGGCACCCAGCACGCTGGAGATAGTCCCTTCAGAGCTCTGGGAGAGAAGAAAAAGAGTCGTTTGTGCTGCAAAACATGCTCTTCTGAAGGGTTTTCTGCCTGCAGTGCATGTCAGTGCAACGCTCTCCATCTCTGCCAGCTCCCAGGGATGCTTTCTCCCAAGGGCAGCCCCTCTGTGTGAAAGGAGATGCAGGGCTGGGTTTCCTCCAGGCTGGTCAGATCAGGAATACAGCCACAGCCATGGCTTCTTTAGTTCACAGGCGGGTGAGAAAGGGGCAGAAAGCTCCTCTGTCTGATCCAAACCAGGACCTAGGAGATATTCTCAGGTTGGGAAGCAGGAAAATGATCCTGGAGCTCACAGTACATGTCCATCACCTCCAGCATTCCCCAAGGGCTGGGCTCTTCTGTTCCCTCTATGGATGGTGTTTCAATCACCACTGGTGCCAGCTATGGTCATGGTCTGGTCATGAGCAGTCAAACGTGCTCATCTGGAAAAGCAGCATGGGAGAAAGGATGTACAAGACTTACAGCAATACCTCAGCTCCCACCAGACACTGGTAGAAAGGACTTCACAAACCTCCCAGCTGGAGTTATAGTGCCAGACACTTCCCCTCCTGTGTCTCCAGCAGGAACAAGTCCCCTTTTCACAGCACCAGAGACTGAGTTGTGACAGAGCGAGTACAACACAGAGGATGTTCCATCCTGCCCAAGCACAGTGCTGGCGAGAGATGGTTTGAGCCAGTGTCATCTATGGTCTAAAACCATGCTGAGGCCATGGTTTAGAAAAGCAAAAATACACAGGCTAGGCTCTGACATGTAGATTTCAAAATGTAACTGTTGGGAGAGATCACAAAGCTGTATCTCATCACTTGCCCATTTCCCACTGAAAGGTGTGTCGGTGTGACTACCACAGGGCTGGCACAACAGCCAGGCAGGGTAGCAATGACATGAATCACTGCAAAGCACTGCCCCCTCCTTATTTCCACCTGCAGGTGTAGTCTCTGCATGTGGGGGCTTCTGGGCTGAGACACCTGCAGCATCCAGAGCCACACACAGTCTTGCTGGAGAGCTAGCTTCCCATGCCAGGATAGAGGATGGAGATGCTTAACTATCTAAAATTATGATTTCCACAGAGATCATGCTTTCAAACAATGAGATGCTTACCACCTGGTTACTGTCAGGGTATGCAGCTGCCAGAGCTCTGGGTGAGCTGAGCGAGCTGCTCATGAGTGAAATACAGTAATGAGACAGCCATGCCCATGGTTCTTGGGCTCAGCACAAACAAAAAGTGAGCTGTGCAGATAAAAGCTTTGAATGATGTGAATGCTGTCCCGAGACACTGTGTCACACAGAGGATGTTGTTCTGTTTGTCCTGACAACTTCATGTCATGGCTAGTCCCCTCCCTGCCTTTCTCCTGCTGTAGCAAGAGCTGGTGATGTGTTCATGTACATTCCCATGTTTGTTCCTCTGCTTCCATCCTGTGCACTCTGCTCCACAAACACAGTGCTGGGCTTCTGGCAAGGAGAAGAGGATCCTGCCAAAAACTGAGGCCAAATGGCAGGAAATGAAAAACTGAGACAACTACCCAAGAGAACACAGAGAAAAGGCAAAACATGAGGCTCTAGAGCCAAAACTCAAGTGGGCGTTTCAAGCATTCCTTGGATTGCTTAACCTCTACCACAGCTTCCTACTGCACAGAGCAGCAGGCACTGAAGCCCTTTGTTGCTTTCTCAACAGGGAAATTTTATGGAGATAAACTCACCAGCATGCAGAGATCTCCAAGAATGTCAAGCAGTTATTGACATCTGATTCAGAGTTCATTCATCTGGGTGAAAAGACATAATAGAGGGTTACGTGTTTGCATCACTTTGTGGCACTGAAGCTATTCTGAGTCATGCACTGCCAGGTGGGATGGAGGGACCTGTTACTTACTGTGCAAGCACTATGCCATCCGCTGAATGAAACTATGGACAAACGGGTAAGGAAGCACTCATTATGGTTAATGAAATCAAGGCATTCAATAATTATGTCTGTGGAGGTGCAATCAAAATCTGCCAGGCTAAAAGCTATTTCTTGGGTTTCTCTTTAAAAACAAGCCTACCTTTCCAGGTGTGTTCCCATGAATGCTGCAGTGGAGGGCTGTGATTACACACTTGTTTACAAGCCAGGATAACTGACTGCCAATGCTGACACACTGTGCTGGCTGATGCTAAGGATGTGAGATCATGTCATTCCACCCCCAGATGAAGTTTTTGTAGAACAACTTCTCCCTAACTTGCCTGTCTTCATTGACCAAGTTGTGAAAGTGACTGCCCTGGTCCCATTCTGGTGTGTGCTTCAACTGGAAGTGGTGGGGCTGACCTCTGGAGAAACTGCTTGTGTGGTTCAAATAGTTTTGACTCATAAATATGAATGCTCTGTCCATAAAAGGTGCTTTAAAAGGAAGCTCTATTATTGCTCCTGATGAGAGTTTCTTGGTCCTTACTTAAAACATGTCTAGGAACTTTGTATGTGAAATCATTCCTCATGGCCCAAAACCAACCTAACCACAGGGAAATGTGAAGAGGCTCATCACCTGCCTGAAATGTGCCCAGTGTTTTCATGGGAAGTGTTTAAGAATTCACATCCACAGTCCATATTGTTATTGCTGAGTCCTCCATGGAAAGAACCTCCCAGTTGTGGCAGACATTTACTCAAAATGGTCTGTGGTGACCTTGGCCTCATTGCCAACAAGCATTGCAAAAACCCCTATTCTTCATCATCTGTTTGAGCGTCCTGGACTACTGGCTGCTGTGGTAGCTGACAAGCGAGCAAGCAGTCCTTACTCCTCAGAGGAGGAGTACCTGGGCATGGGCAAAATCTGTCTGATTTGGTCTGGCCCCAATTCACTGTGTTATCCTCAAGGAAATGGTCAGGCTGAATGGATGAAACAGATAGAGCAATGTGCCTTAAAAAGGGTAATTGTGAGATGCTCCCTGGGATGATAGCCAGGTCCTTCATGACATAGCTACTTCATCACATCAACCTACTGTTCCTTGCTGAACTCTAGAGTCAGTTTAGCTGAACTGCTCTTGGAATGACATCTGACAATCCACCACTGACACAACAACTTGATGCTGTCTCTGATCCCAAATACTCTCAGCTCATCAAGGGGAACAGCACTTCTGTCATGCTGGAAGTGTCCTCAGAAAGTCTGCAGTAATACCTGTTCCGCATGAAACAGGAAGTCTACAGGAAACTCCAGGGAGCCCACACTATGGTGGGGATAGCAGGTGTTTCACATGCAGGAGAAGATGCCAGGGACAGAGCGCACCCTCAGCAAGTTCGCTGATGACACCAAGCTGGGAGGAGTGGCTGATACGCCAGAAGGCTGTGCTGCCATTCAGCGAGACCTGGCCAGGCTGGAGAGCTGGGCCGAGGGGAACCTCATGGCATTCAACAAGAGCAAGTGTAGGGTCCTGCCCCTGGGGAGGAACAACCCCACGCACCGGTACAGGTTGGGGCTGACCTGCTGGAAAGGGGCTCTGCTGAGAAGGCCCTGGCAGTGCTGGTGGGCAGCAGGGTGACCATGAGCCAGCGACGTGCCCGTGTGGGCAAGAAGGCCAGCGGTGTCCTGGGGTGCATTGAGAGGAGCGTGGCCAGCAGGTCGAGGGAGGTTATCCTCCCCCTCCGCTCCGCCCTGGTGAGGCCACATCTGGAGTGCTGCGTCCAGTTCTGGGCTCCCCAGGTCAAGAGGACAAGGAACTGCTTGAGCAAGTCCAGCGGAGAGCTACGGAGATGATCAGGGGCCTGGAGCATCTCCCTTATGAGGAAAGGCTGAGAGACCTGGGTCTGTTCAGCCTGGAGAAGAGAAGCCTGAGGGGGGATCTTGTCAAAGCTTATAAATATCTGAAGGGTGGGTGTCAAGAGTGTGGGCCGGACTCTTTTCAGTGGTGCCCAACGACAGGACAAGGGGCAACGAGCACAAGTTGGCACACGGGAAGTTCCACCTGAACATGAGGAAAAACTCCTTTCCTGTGAGGTGCCGGAGCAGTGGGACAGGCTGCCCAGAGAGGCTGTGGAGTCTCCTTCCCTGGAGACATTCAAACCCCTCCTGGACGCGGTGCTGTGCCCCCTGCTCTGGGTGTGCCTACTCAAGCAGGGGGGTTGGATGGGACGATCTCCAGAGGTCCCTTCCAGCCCCCGCCATTCCGTGATCCTGTGATTCTGTGACGTGTGGTAGGATTGCTCAGAGAACAGTTCCTTCCCCACGCAGGAATTTTTCATTTCATACCTAGTTCTTCCCTCTTCCCCACTCCTGCAGCAGCAGTGAGGGAGATATTGTCCATGTTGTTGACAATGAAGTCACGGAGCTCATTTGCCTCTGCTTCTTCAGTTCTGTCTGTTCTGCCCCACAAACACAACTGAGGGCATTCAGTTTGCAGGATATGCAGGTTTGAACTTACAAATGGAAGAGGCAGGCTGGAATGTAGAGAAGGAAATTTTATTTTGAATATCTTCAATCGAAGGAGCATTTCTGGCAACTGTGGTCTAGAGACTCTCTTAAAAGACATGGTTGGTGCCTAGCATATGGGGCATTTACACCTGAACCAGACAAGCCACAATCAGCCAGGCAGCACAACCCAGTTCCTGAGAGACAGAGGAGGAAGTTGGGGATATCTACATTTTTGGCCCTGGCTTTGAAGCTTCAAGGCAGGACTTTTTCCCAGTGCCTACAGGAATTCAGCACCAACACTGTATCATTCCCCTTCCTACTCTATTCCTGGCTTTCCCCCATGAATAGGTTTTATCTTTCATTGCTTCCATAATATCACAGCAGGCAATTCCTTCTCTAGTTTTGCACATCCTTTCCATTCCTCCATCTGAATCACAGCCCTGGAAGCAACTGGAACATACCCTCTCTAGCCACCAGCCCAACTTGACTGCATCAGATCAGCTTTCAATAGCTCATGTAATACTGAAGCATCAGTTAACAATTCCCATAGTGTTGTGTTTCACCCCATCAGCCCACTCTGGGGTCTATTCCTCAAAGCAGGGCAGGCAGCACAAAAACACACTCTCCTGCACTGTTGTGCCCTGCTCAGGGGGTGACATTCCCACCCAACCTCCTTCCTTATCCGGGCGCTGATCTGCAGAGATCTCCTTTCTCCTGTCTCCTGTAGGCTGAGTTCTTCTGGGCAATGTGTGTCTTCTGCTCTATTTTGTTTATAGAGAGCTTTACGCAACAGCACCCTGCCTAAGATTAGGGCTACCAGTCCCTAGGCTGTTCATTCATTAAGTAATCTTCATATAGCAATGCACAAATTCATAATTATCCTTTCTGTCTAATGCAATCCCCAAGGACCTTGGCTGAGTGGTTACACTGTGATATGCTCTTTACTACTTTTCCATTTTTTCCCCTGCGTATTCTTACTTCTTGAAGACATCTCACGTACTTGGTTTTGAAGCACAGGTGAATGGGACACACTTGGGGCCATTTCAGGATGTGAAACCCATTAAATGTAGGGTAATTGGTACTTTGATAAGAAAAGTATGTTTTCTGGGTACCTGAAGCACTGAGCTGCTGTTCTGCAGTTATTTCCAGGCTTAGTGTTTCCAGAGTTGGTATCTTTTAATACGTATATGAGGTTGCTTTTGAGGGACACAACCCTTTCCTGATGCCATCACTGCATGTATGCAGCCACCATAAAGCAGCCATTTTCTGGAACAATGCAGCCTCCTCTACATTTTAGTTCCTGCAAAACACGATCTCTTCAGTGCAAAATGGTGGAGCACAACCAGCTGCCTCATTGATTAAACAAATGTGTTTGAGTTAGTTGGCCTTAAGTCTTCGCAATCCCCAAAGTTAGCTGGCATCCAAGTGGGCCCACCCCTTGTAAACACACATTTTGCAAACTCTGTCCCTGTTGACTGGTAACTTCTCTCTTTGTTTTCTCTCTGACTTTGTTTTTCAGGGTTTTGTTTTACTTTCTGACTTGCATTCTCACTTTCCTGGATTGCCTTGCTCTGCCCGCACATCACCTGAGTGCCTTGATCAAGTTTAGCACTGTGTGGGTCTCCATTTAATTCCTCCACTACTTTCTTTCCTTTGTCTAGGACATTGTTGCACTGAACAATTCACCTGCTATCTGCACTGTCACTTTCTGTGATTACATACGCCTTGATTACTTTGCATATATTTGCATAATGGTCCTTTCTGTGGCAGTTGTTGCAGAATTCCCTGTCTGCAGGACACTTATTCAGGGACATTCAGCTCCACATTTAATATAGACCAACTCTGGCTTGTTTTTTTTTGCCAGGCTGTTGCCAGTTTTGCTTGCCTAGTTCCGTGATCTCCTCTGAAGTGCACCCTTAACCATCACTGCTCTCAGTCCAACCCCTGGCAGATGCGTTGGCATTTCCTTCTTGGTGTGTCTGGCTTTGTTTTGTTATTTAATGGTTCCTGCATTTCCACAGGGACATGCAGGTGAGGGTGATGTTCAGACCAATCTCCTTTGACTTCTGGAGGACATCATCACCCCAAAGTTTCAGCTCTGAGCCCTCTGATCTATTTTTTTGCTGTCAGCTCCTCTCACCTGCTTGTTCCAGCTCTGGCTGGGGTTTAGTCCTCCTGTGCATCACCTCCCAGAGCTCACCAGTGCCATCACTGGCAAGAGCAGAGCAGGGATCACTGATGGACTTACACTATTCATCAGCAACAGCTCCTGGGATTTCCATGTGCCCGAGGTCACTGTTTTTCTCCTCTGATGCTATGTGGAAGGCCAAACATGCAAAACCCGTCCGTGTTTGAAGCATGTGTGACCTTACGAAGCAACAGAGCCACCACAAGAGGGAGGCAATTTACTAAACCGCTGCTGTGCACCGGTCCCTGCAGAAACCCGCCTGGCACTGCGACACCATTTTTCAGCATTGAGATGACAGCTGTGTCCTGATGCTCCACCTGGGACTGCGCCACATCATCAGCACCAAGGGCTGGCACAAAGCACTCAGCGAGCAGGGAAAGGAGCCTCATCCCAGTTAATACTCATCAAAACATCAGGGTACCACTGCCCTGGTGCTGGTAGAGGGGAAAAGCAAGAAGATGAGATGGCCAAGACAGGTGGCATTGCTAGTGCAAGGGCTGCAGGACAACGTCCATGTTGCATCTTGTATCTCCTGGCTCAGCTGCTGCGAGGCTGGGACTTGGTTTTGTTCAGCAAAAGACCAAAACTGGAAGTCTCCTGCTCACCACAGGGAGTTAATCAGAACCATTTCCAGCAGGTGCTGAAAGGCATTTTGTGTTGATGTGCCAGGCTCTAAAAATTAAAGGACACTTATCCAAAGTGTTTTTTTTTCTGCCCTGAGGACAGGACACATGTACCAAAATAACCAGCCTCGCCGCCTCCAATCTCTGATTTTGCTGCTCGAACGTACGCTGTATGCAGTGAACACGCTCGGGCAGCTCATCACAGGGGCTGCAGGCAGCTCTGCCCAGCACTGCCGGCACCTCCAGGGGCAACCAGAGCTCTCCCCTGCCCTCTGTGCCCTGTGCTAGCTTTCCCAGAATCAGAAAGTCACCCAGGCTGGCATCACTGACTGCATGGTGGGATTTTGAGAAGAATTGATAAGACTTCAGTTAAGTGTGTTGCACTCAGGGCCACTGATTAAGCAGGCTGCTTTACAGGCTCCACATCAGAGATGGCCTGGCTCTCACAGAGCAATGGACAAGGTTACTGCTCTGCTGAACTCCCAGCACGTGGATGGTGGGCTTGTGGTGAGTCATTGCATCATACATTATTTGTGTTGTACAGTTACGTTTTAAGGCAAAATGAAGTAAACTGATTTATATGCAGCAGGTGAGAGGATGCTCAGGGGCAGTAACTTTGTCGTCAATCCTGGTGTAAGCTGGTCTGTCTGGCTCGTGAGTCTGACACCTCTGATTCAGAAGTTCAGGACCCTACAGCAAGGAAGGTGTCAGGACAAGCCACATTACAAAACACATCATCACTCCATAAAAATTACAAACTCTACTCACAGCATGGAAGAGACACAGCTGTGGTTGTCCACATTAATTCATAAGAACAAATCACAAAACTCTTGCACAGCCTTTAGTGCAAGAGGCCAAAACACTGTCAGGGCAATAGGTGGAAGAAGGCAGTGGTTGGAAGATGCAAATGGGCCCATAAACCACATATGTGAAGGATGACTTGCAGTGTCAGTGTCTGCTGAAACCACCACGAGCTGCCTAGCCATTTTGCTAGGGATCACTCTGTGTTAAGTTCTTTCCAGGGGAAAGGCAAAGAAATGAGATTAAGACCTCTAATTGCATCAAAATATTTTAATGAAGACAGTGGCTGAGATGTAAATAAGCATAAGTATGCAGGAGTTTGGGGAACTTGTGCTGTTTAATTAATGAGATACACTGGAACAAGAGAAAGGAAATAAATTTGAAAATGTTAAATCTGGCACAAAGATACTGCACTTCTGAATCAAGCCATTTTCAAATGGTTGATATATTTCTTGTTAAATCGGTGCTCAGAAGTCCCATAATCTCTGGGTGAATATCCCAGACTTTCACAGTGAAAGCCATCCCAACATCATCTAAGTTGTCACCAGCACCACTAGACAGCACAAGCACTTGTGGCTGTGTGTGCTGGGGATGGCATGGAAGGCACCAGTATGGAAAGATGTCTCAGTGTCTCACGAGTGCCCAGCAGGATTTGCACTTTTTCTCTACACTCAGAGTTCTTTTGCATCTTGGGAGGCACTCAAGCGAGGTTCAAGCGCGGAGAGGTAAGTCTCACCTTGACGTACATTGGAACTGTGACGGAGGCTGATGTGCAGGTTTGCTCACCCACAGGCAGGCAGGGGACAGAGCTCTGAAGTCAGGTTCAAAGCAGGAACACGCTGCCTTTGCAGGGCACAGCAAACCCTTCCACCAGCATCTGCCCTGGGATGTGATTTTAGGCCATCAGAGATGACTTTCAGGTGACCCCACACCCAGCAGGGACTCTCCACCCCAGCGTGCCAGAGGAAGTGTTCAGCGAAGTCAGGGCAGACCATTTCTCACTCCCAGGCCAGGAGGAGCTTCTAAACACTCTGGCACAGCTGCTGCACAACATACTCTTTTCTACAAAAACATATATCACAGTCACAATTATCCGTGCTGCCTTCTAATTAAAAGGCTGTTGCTCTATCTGCCGTTGTTTCCTGCCCATCCCCCTCCTCAAGCCCACTTCAGGAGTCAGACTTCAGCAGGCAGCTTCCTGCCTGAGACGAGGTACGAGCAGAGAGCAAGGGTGGTTTGTTATTTACTTTGCTGATGGCTCTGCTTAATATCATTTTGGCTGACTTTAGGTCATATGGTGAGCAGGAGGGACTGGAGAGTGCGGGGGAATCTAGGCCCTGTTTCACTGGAGCTCTATCCTTAAAGAGGAGGAGGAGGAGGAAGAGGAGAAGGATGATGACCTGCTGCTCCACAGCTTAGGGAGAATCTCCCAGAACATCTCACTCACCCTGGGTGTGGAGAGCATGATGGAGAGGTGATATGGGACAGAGCCACCAAGGACATATATCTCCTACTTCAAAAAATCTGTATTTCCCCCCAAAAATCTGTATTTCCCCAGAGCTGTTTCTGAGCTCTGTTACCCAAGCTGAGTAGAAGTCCTTCCCAGTCCCTTGTATGGACCCCTCACTTTGCATCAGCAACATCAGATACACCTCAGACTGGGAAAGGCGAGCTGCAGGATAGCTTCACAGCCTCATGGCAAAGGTACCCACCAAGCAAGAGGACCTCCAAGCATCCTCCCTTCCAAGCAGTCCTCAGAAGAAATGCATGAGATGCTCCCTTTTCCCTTCGTCCTCCATGCCCTGGCATGCTCCAGCCCCCAATACAGGCATCACTGCAGCCAAGGCAGCTGCTGCTCCCTTGCTGCTCCCATAGTTGGGATGAGGAAGGTGTTCCCAGATGTGGACCCTGTGGGGGCAGATGTGGACAGTGACACCAGCCAGGCATGCCGGAGCAGAGCCAAGGAGTTGCCCCTGTGCTGATGCTGCTCTAAGGCCTTACAGCATCCCTGGGTCCAAGAGCTAAGGGAGCTTTTTCAGGGTCAGACATGAATTCAGACACTAGCAAGGGCAGGTGGACACATGGGAACAAGTCCTTTATGTCTGGCTCTTACTTATAGCTCACTGATCAGGGGTTACTGCTCTACATGCAGGCCCAGCCTTTTACTTCGTGCTTTAAAGAGCAGTTACACTTGGTTTTATAAAGCTATGAACCTGCAGCCATCAAATTTTGTCTTTCCTTTCTCCACGTCTTCATGCAGAGATGCTGGGATGCCCCTTGGGCTGTGCTGGTCCTGTTGGGAGTTGCAGGGAATGTGAACCAGGATGATTGCTTATACTATCACTGGCCAGAGTTTGCTTTTTACTGAAATAATTCCTTTAGGTATTTGTTAGGTATCAGATCAGAAGAGATGGGCCCAGAAAGCATCTAATCAACATTTGTCTCAACAATTCAACAGTTTGACTTTCACTGCCCCTGGTTCAGCACCGAACGTCCCTGCTCCACAAGCTGGCCGTGCAGCCTCCCAGCATAGGTACGGCCCATGTAACATGGAAAAAACAAGCAACAAACCACCATTTCCTCAGATCTTCTTTATTTTCTAATGATTTTACTCCCTGCAACCTTCCCCTAAGCCATGAAGGATGACTGCTTGCTTGTTGCTCACTTCCAACAGCTGAAGGGTGTTGGACCTGGCTGCTCCTTGCTCCCCAGCCTGTGTCCACAGGGATGCTCACTTTGCTGAGCAGGTAATGCTGGTGAGCACCTGGCCAAGGCCTCCACCAGCTAATCAGGTCCCCTGATTAAGGGGAGAGAGACAATTACCCTTATTTGTCTTGTCAGTGCTTGGATGTGATGTGTGGCTGATAGTAACCAGCAGCTGCTTTGCCTCAGGGCTGCCCCGGGTAATAATTTACATAGTGCAGCTAAATCTGAAAATCCCACTAACATCCTCTTCTAACGAAGCTCCAGGTACCTTTCTCAAAGCCCCGGCAAGGCTGTATCTAGGCAACAAAGACTGCTGTCCCTCTGTGAGGAAGTGCTTAGATGAACACCTCCAAAGGCAAAGGATGCTGCTAATTAACCCTTGGGGCAGTGCTGAGCTCTCTGCTCCATAACAAGGTCTTTGCATCCCTCGCGGCCCACTGGAAGGCTCTTTGGGCTCTACCTCACACCTGCACTCCAGATTCTCTTCACAGCCTTGTAGCAGGGCTGGCAAGCAGTGTGGCTTTGCTCTTTGAATGGTTATTTGCTAACATGTGGCAGGAGTTCACCTGAGCCCTTGTTGCTCCTCTTTGTACTTGCAGCTCCTGAACAGTTCCAGCATTTGCAGAAATTTGTCAAGTTGTGAGTGCAAGTGGCAATGTGAGCAGAATATAAGCGTACCTACTGCAGGCAGGGCTGTCCCTTCAGCAGGCAGGGAACAGCAACAGCCTCTGATGCTCAGCAGCCAGCTATCCCATGAGCAAGCCCTCCTTCAGAGCCACACAGTGCAACTGAGACAGCAACCAACGAAGCAGATGATCACCAGTCCCCACATGGTCTGACGTGAATGGTAGCTGCGCAGGGCTTGGGTTTGGGATTGAAACCTGGAGCGGATCAAACAGGTAACCAGATGCAATAAGCAGTCAGGATGGGGATCTCCAAATTTCCAGAAGACAGAGGGAATTAGTGTCTCCACACTGGAAAAGCCACCCCAGAGCACACAATGGAAGAGGCTACTGATAACTTAGTGCTAAGTAACCCAGAGGAATGTGGTTAAGGCAAAACAGGTGTTGAGATCTAGGGAGGTTCAAGAGACACATTTCAGGCAATTAACTTGGGAGCTGTGAATAGATCCTGCAGGTATCTGCCTCTTAACACCCTCTGCAAAGAGATCCTCAGCTAAATCCATCAGTCAGACATGAGTACCCCAGCGAGAGACCCACACGTTGATGGGAACACCAGTCATGAAGCAAAAGCCCTAAAACCCATCAGAGTGATGTTCAAATTCAGTAGAGCAGAGAAAAGGAGCAAGGAAGGAAGGAAGGAAGAATGGAAGGATGGATGGGAGGCTGTCAGATGGAGCCTAGAATAGCAAACAGGAATTCTTTATACCACTGGCATAAAAACTATTTAGAGGCCAGATCTGATCTTCCAGCTCTGGCTTCTGGCTTTGAAGCTAGAAAAAAGAAAGACTTTTACTTTGTGACTCCAACTGATCTTGATAGGGTGCTTATGAAATGCAATATAAGTCAACAGCAATAAGGAGACCAGGGCTCAGTCCTACAGCGTTTGATCCAACGTCTCAGAGGAGACTCCACGAGGACCCAACAATGCTGCAAAAACCAGTAACATTTCAGCAGACTAAATACGATGCTGACAAATACTGTGTGAGGTGCACCAAAGGAGATGACCTGCCCATGAACTTGCCCAGCTTCTGAATTCCCTGCATGAACTTAGGCAAAAGGCTTTGGTATGAATATTGAGAGCAGAGCCAGACCCTGAGACAAAGCTAGCTGTGATGAAGACCCCAGGAAGGACAATCTGACATCCCAGCTGTGCACCCTGGAACTGTGTTTGGTGAATATTTTGGGAGAGGAACTTCCATGCATCAGATAGCTGCTGGCAATACATGGAAAGATGCATGCTATTGCTTTCACTTAGTCAGAGTGGGGCCTACAAGTGGAATATGATCCAGAACTTAATGGAATTGGCAGAGTGCTTTACAGGACTGGGAAGAGTTGTCTGCATCCTAAATTGGGACAGACATCATTCTGGAAACTAATGCCACTCAGAGACATGAGTCCCATGGTGTTGGAATGGTTCATGCTCTCCAGGGCAGCTCTGGAGGCAAAGCAGATGGTTTCAGTGACTTCTACTGAGTCAGACACTCCTGCAGTGACCTGGAGCAGAATGCACACCAGGAGGCCTTGAAGGTGATGGGGAAGTTATTTCATGTGGCAGGTGGATCTCAGGAGCTCCTGTAGCCTCAGAACCAGCAGCTCTCCAAGAAGATCCTCTAGCGAGTGAAGGGTGGCTGCAGGTGGAATGGTATGGCTCCCAGCAGTACCCCTGCAGGGACACAGGTCAGAGAAGAGATTTTGGCAACTGGCCTGATGTCCATCCCCATGCCCGGGTCACCCAGGAATGTCCTCTGCAAAGGATCAAAGGACAGAGGGAGGGAGGGATTTTGCAGGGACCTCCAAGGCATCTGAAAACTTCTTCTTCTGCAGAATTCAAACACGAAATTAGCATTGCAGGGCCTTCTGAAACAGACAAAATAAAACCCCTGGCCCATGTGTCTGGGAGGCCAGGGCATGGGCCTGGGCTGAGAGCGGGGGCAAGCTGAAGAAAGCACAGACTAGGAGCAAATGTTGCTGAGAGCAGCCACGTGCTGTGTGGTCCATCATGGGTACAATTTCTCACCATAGTAAGTAGCAATCAGGGACTTGGTATCAAAGTCCTCTGTGACATTCCTCACCAATTTCATTCACAGGTGAATGAGATGGCTGCGGCAGGCAGGGAGATGGTTGTGACCCCAGCTGGGTGTCTGCCTCGGAGCCTTTTGCCATCTCTTCCCCTTAACTCTTGAAATAGCGTGCAGGACACTGCAGGCAAAAAAAGATCATGAGAAGGGAACAGGACTAGGACTTCAACCTGCCACCAACTCCTCTCTGGGCAGACAAACACATTCCTCAGTCATCTGGAAGATAATCCAGAGGTGCTGGTTACACCTGAGGTTGCAAATGAATAGTGTCATGAGCCAGTTCCTCAAGGAGCCAAGTTTCAAGGCTGACTCAAAGATTTCATTGATCAAAATACTGTCTTGCTTGTACAGTGTCTATCAGACCAGGCACGTGTAAATCACAGGCACGATATACCTTGCCAGATCAGGTGGAGTTGACAATGCCAAACCAATTCTAGTTGTCTAAAAAGGCCCGCAACAAGATGGCACAATAATCCTTCTGGCTTCCAGCGCTCCTGGTTGTAGGGGAGTGGGTCAGGCAGAAAAGGCCCAGGAGACCTGATGAGGACCTCATAGCCAGTGTCCCTGCTCCTCTGCATCAAGGCAAGGAGGCACCACCTGAATACCCACCCAGCACCTCAATACTGGGCAGACCTTTTGGACACAACCATCTTGGGGGTCGTGAGCCTGTGAGGGACTGAAATGGGTTTTGTTTAAAGATGAAGTCTCTTTCTGCTGGCATTGAGCTCTGCTCAGCACCTGTGGCTTCTGCACAAATCCAGAACACCCAGACATCCAGAAAGGCCATGCTTTGGGCTCCAATAAACTGTGCCTCAAGGCTGAACAGTTCCTACTGCAAATGTGTAGCACTCACCAGTTGTTTATATTAACAAAAAATCCACCAAATGGACAATATTTTGTGTCAGCATTTCTAAAATGAGATACTTCAATACTCCAGTTTGAAATGACACCATGTGAAAACTCTTGCTGTCAAATGAAATATTTTCTTTAATAGATATAATTTCCTATATACTGGAAACAAATTAAATATTGTTTCTCAATGTCTCGCTAATCCCAGTGAAATTAAAAATGAATCAGTTCCTCACCCAGCTCCATGAGAACATAGAACAGCAACTGATTTACTGACCCTGACCTTGGCAGGGCTATAAACTCCTTTAGTTAAACCAGGCTGTGGCTCAGGGCAGAGCCATATTGAATCTGGTGGTTCATCAATCTTTGGTAGCCAAAAAAAATTTTTAAAGAACTCCTATAGATAGACCTGATATGACCCATAAATGCATATAAAAATCAGGTAAAATAAAAATTTTTCATTTTGATAGTTTCTAAAAGACATCTTTAGTCTCTTTGGAGACAAATTTATAAGTACTATTTATAAAACAGAGAGGTGATTCTCTACTCAATCTGCTCAGCTCAGTCAAAATGTGGGAGATGTCAGCTTAAACATCTTTTCTGCTTGCTTTAGAACAGAGATTTGGTGTTACGACAGCTGTCTCTGGAGGACGTGGTACCTGAGGAGAGCGAGGGTGAGGCGGGCAGTTGTGCCTCCAGCTCTCCCACCGGGCACTCACCTAGCAAAGGTGGCATCAGAAGCCTAAATAATTTTTAATTGCTTTTCAGTAAAGAGGGAGGAACAGAGGATGGAGGAGGGCAGAGCATCTTCCTGAGAGCCCTGGAGGTGTGAGATGCTTCTGAGCTTGGGGTCCCAGGTCTGAAGCAGAGGATGAATTCACAGCGCATGTGGATGCCCCAACAGCCCAGCTGTGCTGTCACTGTGCTGCAAAGGGGATCTCCCTCCTGCCCTGTTGAACCCAGGCTTTCATGTGAAAATTTCCTTTGCTTTTGTTATAAATAGGCTATAAAAGGCTTCTGTTAGTGTATTATTTTGGAGCAAGTGTTCTGTTTGAACTCCAGTTTCCACCATCCAGCCTGGATCATAGCACAATGCATGGCTTTCACCAAGCCTTTGGGGTCTGTTGCTTGCATTGAGGAGGCATCATCACCATGCCAGGTACAGACCTGGGTGCAAACAGTGGGGGATCGTACTGCAATCCCCAGGTCAGATTGTTTACCCTAGGGCCACAGTCTGGAGCTACTTAGTTGTCCTGACACTGGCTCCTTTCTCAGTGTTATCTAGTGCTGGTTCTGGGCCATGAGGCTGGAGGACCTCAGACCCTAGCTATATTTTTGGGAATATTGTGATTTTAGAGTAGGCAGTGGGAGGTGTGAGAGGAATAAGGACGTATGTATGGAAAGCCTTCAAGGTTTCCATCCATGTCAGCCACCTCCAGGTGAAAGCCAAGCCCAAATCTCTGTGGATTTTCTCTGCTTTGAGTATTGGAGGAGAAAAGGTGGCCAGGAATTACATCTGCAGCCCTTCTAAGTCCCCAGAGCTGGATTTCAGTTACAGACACATATTTTGACCTAAGATATTAAAAGTTCTTCCCTGAAATCAGATAATGCCCAGGTGAAACACTGGTGGAGGAAGAGATGATGTTGAGAATGCTGATGATGCGATTAGGCTGTGCAAGTCTAATCGTAGAGCCAAAGGAGCAAATGAAGCTTGAACAACTTTTAAATCAGCATGTCTGCATTTATACCTGCTTGGCTTTGCAGCCTTGCTGTTCTCGTCACAAACTTCAATTTTTAATTTGGACAGAGTGAATCTGCTGTGAAGCGCAGACATAAGGCACGTAGGTCCCAAGGAAAGATTCAGCATGTGAAGGTGAGAATTTGTAAAGGTGCCCACAGACCCCAGGAATGATCCTGCCATGGGAGACTTTCCAGTTACTGTGTCCCCAGATTTCTCTTGGCAAGTGCTCCTTGGAAATCCTACTATTGAAGTTGGTTCTGACTTACAAGGTGACTTATTAAGGGCATCAGCAAACTCTTTACACAGCCTCGGGGGAAAGAACAAGCAGCAATTCACTTCCTTGCACCTGGATATCCCTCCAGTGTTCAGCAAACCTGCAGTTCAGCAGGACTGGATTTGATGCTGTTTTTGGGAGGGACAGCCTGGGGGCACCTCTACATGATGGAAGCTTGTAGCTCTCTCTTTAATTGGAGGTGAATTTAATTTCAGTAATGAGCCTGGCACATTCCAGTTCCTGATTAGATTTGCACAGTGATTAACCCAGCAGATATTCACTTGGCAAACTGCCCAGTCCATTCCAGTTGCAGTGGACTGAAACCACTTCTGCTGCTACTCTCACACTGGGAAGCAAGGTCACCTGAAGGTCATCGTGGCAAGGGAGATGTAGCAGGGCTCGTATGCATGCTGATTTTCTAAGATTCTGCTTGGGAAGGGCCAGTCCAGCTCCTCCTGTTGGATCCCACCTAGACTGAGAAGACCCTGTGGTTCACAGTGTGCAAATTCTGGTGCTCCATGAGACAGAAGCAGCTTCTTGGAGAAGTTTCCCAAAGAGATAGTAGGGCTTGACCAAGCCCCTAGGGACCCTGAGCATCTCTCAGAAAGTGCTGCCAAGCTCTTCCATCTCTGTGTCTTTAAGATGTGCAAGAAGCTTCCCATTGCTGCAGTTGTATTCTTTGCTCAAGCAACTGTGCCCTTGTCTGAAAACAGATGGAGCTGTGGGTGCCTCCAAGTACATTCATACATCTGTATTGACCTGAGCTCCTGGCCATGGAGGAGAGCTGCATGGGTGAAAGGGCAGCGTGTGCCTAAGTTATACCAGCATGTTTCGCATGCAAAGAATCCCATCCTCAGGGCTGTCAGGAATATGTCCTCTACCCTCACTAAATTCACTCACAGAAGAAAAATAAACCAGAAGCTACTCTAAGATGTAAAATTCACCTCTGAGTTCATCCGAGCTACCCAGTGGTTTCCATGTGTCTCCTGAGGAGCTCCCACATGCTGCCCCAGAGAAGGACAAGCTGATGATGAGTGCCCTTTCTGTGATCACTACCCCTGTCCCTCTTGGCTGGCAGGTCCAGCTCAGTCCCTCCTCATCTGGGGAGGTGGGACCATGTCGTAGCGCAAACTGAGAAGCACATAAAACATCAAAGGATTTCCTCTGTTGTAATTCCATTTACTGGTTGCTGGATGTCTCCATTACGATTATTGCCAGGGCAGAGAGTGAAAATGGCCATAAACATGCTCTCAGATCAATTGCAAAAATCCATACTTGGCTCAGAGGAGACACAGGGTGATGAATGGTAACTCCACCCTCCCCCACGCATGGCTTATAATTTTCTTATGCTCACAAAAGACATTTTTTTCTTTCCCTCAGGGACTGTCCGAAAGGAAAATAAGACAGGATCAAGAGATTAGCATGTGCCATTCATGTTCGTAATTTGGCGCTGCTGGGATATTATAATATGGCCTAGATGCCTGGGAAGGTGTTTAATGTAAGCCGGAATGATTGACACCTCTCCATACAGGATCTGAAGGCTGTCAGATCTCAGGTTACTGAGTGTCCCACTTACTGACAAATATATATGCCAGCTAAGTAGGGCACAGATCTCCAGTTCACCCTGCCTGAGCTCAGACCATTCTCCTGGAGCTGCTTTCAGATGAGCTCCGAGCTGCTGATGGCACCAGCAGAGGATATTGGCAATTCTTAAAACCAGTAATGGCCCAAGAGGTGCAATTCCCTGTTGTGCAAACGAGGTTTACTTTGGAAAACAGGCACCAAGTCAAGCAAACTTCAGCAACTCCCATTAATCCATGACCTGGGGCTGCAGGAACAGCATGAGGACTTTGCCTCTTAAGAGGACCTTTTGGTACACCAGCCAAGCTCCTTGGGAAGGGGCAGCAGGGGCGACAGCAGGCACAGGTCACGCCAGACTGCCTTCCTCCGCCTGGCCATCAGGCATGTCGTGGTGCCTGAGGTTTGCTTTCATTTCAGGTTGCCATTGGAGTCGATCGCCTATGACTTCTACTACAATGAGCTGCCCCGGGTGACTCAGGAGCGTGGCGGCATGTGGAGGTGGCACGGCGGGAGGGGGGCTGTAGCACCCACTGACCCATGAATGCCAGGGGCAAGGGGGACCGGGAGGGAACAGCAAGACCACAGCCACACCAGAAGCTTCTCTTGTGCACTGAGGCTGTGATGCTTTTGGAATATTTCTGCACCGGCAAAATAATCTGCAGCAGCAAAATATTCTGCACCTGGGCATAGAAACATTTATGTTAGCATTAACTTGCTTTTCTCAGAGTGTCTCTTTTTGCCCTAGAAACAGACCTGCATTATAAAGGCCGAATTCTGTGAACTATATTGCCATAGGGATGCTTTTGCCTGCACCAGCAAAGATTTTCTGGGCCCATCTGAGCACCTGTGTAGCAGGAGCAGTGAATTAAAACAGCCGTTCCCGTGAAAAAACTCTGTTTCCTTTGAATCCAACCTGATATTTGGGAAAAAGACATCAAAACAAATTTGAGAGCCATGTTGTGAGACTGAGCTCAGACATGATAAATTGACCAGGTGTTAGTTGCTTTAACAATTATTTCTAGGTTGAATTTGCCTTGCTGCAGCTCCCATTCAGTGGATCCTGTTATGTATTTTACTACTCAGTTAACAACCCACCGGAAATCAATTTGCCATTTATCCACCTACATTTGCTATGAGCTGTATCCTCTAATGAAGAAAATCTATTTCTTTTTTAAAACAATTTGAGCAGTTGTAATACCACTGTAAGACAGCTTTCCTGGGCCTTGGATCACTCTAGAAAACCTTACCTGGACACTTTCCATTTGGAGCCAGAGCCTGGTAAGACTTCCATGAATAGCATCAGAGTGAAAAATAGCTGGTATTCTCCTTGGAAAGCCAACATTGTGGTGGTCTCTCCCATTTGTGCTCTTCCCCTACGGCTGCCAGGAAACTGTAGTCCCACAAACCCCAACTTCAAGTCATCTGCAGACTTGCTGAGGGTGCACTCAGTCCCCTCATCCAGATCAGGGATAAAGATATTAAACAAGACTGGCCCCAAAACTGAGCCCTGGGGAACACCGCTTTAATGGGCTCAGGCAGCATTAACTGGGAATGGCATCTTGAGGATAAAGAACAGGTGTCACCCCAGACTCAGTCTTATGCTGGGCAAGGATTATTTTATTATAATTAATATTCTTATTTCTTATTATTGTTAATTACCGGCTGAAGCTCAGTGCTTTAGGGAACCTATAGTAATGCCTCCAGCAGTGCTCCAGATGATCCTGCATACTTGGAAAGGCCTTGCTGGAGCTCATCAGGTTTTGCAGATGACTGGCTACATAGTAACCAGAGGTGCATGGAAATATTACAGACACGCAGGGAAATCTTCTTGCAGACTAATCCCCATGAATTGTTTTGTTCGCATTCGTGACCTCTTTTATTCATGAACGTTTGGTAGAAAACCACTTCCTTCCAAATAAGCACTTGTGAAAAACAAACGTCCTAATTACTCGTGCAAATATTCTCATCTGAATATTTATGCAAATATATTACCCATGTGAGCTTGCATATCAAACTACTATGAATATGTATTTTTGTGAGAAAACACATAAGGTGAAAAAAACATTCTGAGTGTTTTCTGTTGGCTTAGTAAGGGAGCAAAAAGTAAGCTGTGCATCTCCTTTGACTGTGACTAAAGCTAGGTTCACAAGTATCAGGTTGAAAACATTGAATCAAATTACAAACACTGCATTCTAAAAATATTAAATTCACCCCCAAGAACAGAATTTCAAGGAAAGAAAAATGATTGTGCACATCTGGAGTGAAATCAGTGGGTAGTTTTACTTGGGAAAATAGGAGGATGATATTAGTTATTTAGAGTGAAAAGCATCCCAAATCCATTTTCAGGAGCTAAAATCGTGCTCATGGGGAACCTATGGAGTGATTGCAATGACCTCCATATGTCTTTGCCATCACTGCTGCCCCACTGTGATTCTAGGACCTGGGAAGCTCAGCTCCTTTTCCCCACAGCTTCCACAAATCCCATCCCAATGGCATGGGACACAAAGCCCTGGTGAGTTGCATGGAAATTCTGCCCCTCCGCCTGCACTGCTGAGGTCAGAGGAAGCGTTTGATGGAAAACAGCTCTCCTTCCAAACCTAGAGGAGGTCCATAGAGTCAGAGACAGATCTCCATCCTCCAGTCCAGAGCCATGTGGTCTGTACAAGTTTCAGACTGATCCCAAGTGACATTATGTGGAAGTAGTGGACAAACTACTAAACACAAGGCCAGGAAGACCTGCTCACCCAGCAAGACTAGTTGGTTCCCACAGCAGCCACTGAGTAAGTGGTACTGACCATGGGTTTGTTTTCCATTGTTTTAACAACCCACAGCTATGACATAGTTTAATTTTGAATATTAATGACTCAAGCAGGACACTGATCTGTCCCTCTAGACTCACACTCTGGTCCAGATGCTGCTCAGTCTTTCTCTGTGGTCATGGGCAGGCCACTTGAACTTCCCTTAGAATCACTTTTTATGTCTGACAAATGGCCATTTTTCTGCTGTCTTACTAAGAAGTCTTCAGACAGGAGTTCCCTAGCCACACGCCTGTTGCACGCCTGTGCAATACCGTGCTTTTCAGTCACATTTTCCTCAGCAACTTATAGTTTCTATTATCTTGTTTAAATACAACTGTTTTTCCAACATCCCTAAAATTCACTTCTTAAATATGACAGCAATTTTGCTGTCAGAATTCAACAATGACTGAATTTAGTATTAATAAATGTCAGAGTAAATTATGATTATGTGTGTGTATCTATTTAAATGATTGTGTAACAGCAAAGGGCTAACAGGGACATGTCAGGAAATGCTCACAGTTGCTTTTAGCCATATTTTGGTCCAGACTATGCAGCTGTTCTGAAGAAAGAATTTTTTTTTGCTTGTACCAACTTGTTGATGTAGCTGAAAAGCATTGTACCATGCTGACTCCAGCCAAATGGCCCTGTCTACCCTAACACCGCCAAGTCCCACTAAACCATGTCCCTAAGTGCCACATCTATGTCTTTTAAATACCCCCAGGGATGGTGACTCAACCACTTCCCTGGACAGCCTGTTCCAATGCTTGACAACTGTTTTGGTGAAGACATTTTTCCTAATACCCAATCTAAACCTCCCCTGGCGCACCTTGAGGCCATTTGCTTTTGCCCTATCGCTAGTGACTTGGGACTAAAACCCCCAGCTCCCTCAGCCGCTCCCCATCACACTTGTTCTCCAGACCCTTCCCCAGCTCCGTTGCCCTTCTCTGGACACGCTCCAGCACCTCCATGTCCTTCTTGTCCCGAGGGGCCCAAAACCGAACACAGCATTCGAGGGGCGGCCTCACCAGTGCCGAGCACAGGGGCACCATCCCTGCCCTGCTCCTGCTGGCCACACCATTGCTGATACAAGCCAGGATGCTGTTGGCCTCCTTGGCCACCTGGGCACACTGCTGGCTCGTGTCCAGGGGCTGCCAGCCAGCACCCACAGGGCCTTCTCCACCGGGCAGCTCTCCAGCCACTCTTCCCCAAGCCTGTAGCGTTGCATGAGGTTGTTGTGACCCAGGTGCAGGACCCAGCACTTGGCCTTGTTAAACTTGATAGAATCGACCTCGGCCCATCGATCCAGCCTGCCCAGATCTCCCAGATCTCCCTCTGCAGAGCCTTCCTACCCTCGAGCAGATCAACACTCCCGCCCAGTTTCATGTCATCTGCAAACTTACTGAGGGAGCACTCGATCCCCTCATCCAGATCGTTGACAAAGATATTAAACTGGCCCCAACACTGAGCCCTGGGGAACACCACTTGTGACCAGCCGCCAGCTGGATTTAGCTCCGTTCACCACAACTCTCTGGGCTCGGCCATCCAGCGAGATTTTTACCCAGCGAAGAATCCACCTGTCTAAGCCATGAGCAGCCATCTTCTCCAGCAGGATGCTGTGGGAAAGGGTGTCAAAGGTTTTACTAAAGTCCAGCTAGACAATATCCACAGCCTTTCCCTCATCTACTAAGAGGGTCACCTTGTCATAACGAGATCAGGTTGGTCAGGCAGGACCTGCCTTTCATGAGCCCATGCTGACTGGGCCTGATGACCTGCTTGTCCTGTACGTGCCATGTGATGGCACTCAAGATGAACCGCTCCATAACCTTCCCCAGCACCGAGGTCAGGCTGACTGGCCTGTAGTTCCCCAGATCCTCCTTCCAGCCCTTCTTGTAGATGGACATCACATTTGCTAACCTCAAGTCAACTGGGACCTCCCCAGTTAGCCAGGACTGCTGATAAAGGATTGAAAGTGGCTTGGTAAGCACTTCTGCCACCTCCCTCAGTACCCTTGGGTGGATCCCATCCAGCCCCATAGACTTGTGTGTGTCTAAGTGGTGTAGCAGGTCACTAGCCATTTCCCCTTGGATTATCGTGGCTTCATTCTGCTCCCCATCCCTGTTTCCCAGCTCAGGGGACTGGATACCCGGAGAACAACTGGTGTTATCTAGAACTGGATTGTCTAGGGAACTGGACTTTTATGAAAAACATCCTTTCCTATTCTGTTTCTGGTTTGGGTGGAAGATCAATGAGACTCATCATGTTTCCTAGCCTCAGAAGAATCTGCTGTCATTTTTTAACTTTCTCCCAGCACTTTTTATGTCTCCTCTTAGGACTTAGAGGTAACCACTGCACAACAGTTCCTCCCAAAATGAGCAGGTTCTTGGCTCTTATGCCAAAAACATACTCTGCTTCATGCTCACGCCAATGATAGGGCAGCTGGGCTCTTCCAGTAACAAGAAAGAAGGCAGGCAGAAAAATTCCAGAGGTTAACAGAGTTGAGAAAAAACTTGGGGCAGTTTAGACCTTTTCTGAATGCAAGTAAAGACGGCAGGGAAGGGGGGTCATGCACTCAGCTCCCAGCCTTGCAAGCCCTGCAGTTAGCCCATGCTCTAGCTCAGATCCTGAGTCCAGTCCTGCCAACTGCCAGGACTTTGGATCAAATTTTGGCCTAGTCTCCCAGATGAGGCAGAATTTCAGCTCTAATTTTAATGGGCTAAAGATTTTTTCCACTGCATGCCAGGTGACCTAATGTATATTAAAAAGTGGTAGATTAACTGTCTGTCTGAACATAACCACTTTGTATGAACAGATAACAAAAATACATTAAAAAGAAATCCAACAGAAGATATTGGCCTGCTTCCCTGTGCTTGTCTTCAGTTTTGCTCAAGTCACCTTTGAAAACCTATTTGAGTTTCTTTCATTTTTCATTTTGACGTTATGGGTGTGTTTGTCTAAACATTTGTGGTAGCTGCTTAACAGGATCAGGTCAGTATTGGACTAGTCCAGATGCAGAGAAGATAACCTTTTCCAGTCAAACAATAGCAATAACATTAATGCATAGATGCATAAATCCTCCTGTTCAACTCCATTTATCACCCAGATGTGCTACCCGCCTGAAGCCAGGCAGTTGCACTGTCAATATGTCTTTCCCTCTGCTGAAAGCAGGTCCCCACAGCGTGAGCTGCAGAAAGCTTATGACCTCATGTAAGCACATGGTTAAAGCTGCTTCCTGTGCTGTTGAGGAAATGCAAGAGTTAGACACAGCCAGATTCACTTGCAGTTGCTCATTGAGGCACACTGACATACGAGATCCTGGATGTCCCATCGAAGTAGGACAAAACAAAGCAGGGCCAAGCTCAGCCGTTGCAGTTTGCAACTCTCATGCTTTAGGCAGGCTTTGTACAAGGTCCACAAAGGATGGGCTTCTCTCTGTCTCACTGGCCTCAACAGAGACCAAGACCTTGCCACATGCAATTAGATTAATGATGGTTAATGATGAGCATTTGTTAATAATAATTAATAAAATGGTACAAGTCTGGACTGATCCCTCAACTGGCGCTGCAATGTTCTGGGTGTTGCACAGGCAGTGGAATTAACTACCTGCACCCTAGCTGGAGGGTGGTTTGAGTCATGGAAACAAACCATCAGTGTTCCTGATTCAAAACTGTCCATTCAGAACTGTCCATGGTGAAATGTGCTCCCTGGGAGATGGGATCAGCCAGGGCCCAGATCCTCCCAGGGGATAGAGGTTGCTGTCTGAGAACACTCTGAGCACCAGAAGCAGAAGGTCTCAGGGGATGGATCCCACATGAAGCCGTCATCCCCTGTCAGCACCAATTTACAGAGCTACATTAAATGTCCTGGGAGACTGGGTGCCTAACAAGACAGATTTGAGGCCAAATTTCATGCTTGAGATAATCATGGGTTGAATGTAAAACCAATCATAAAAGAGACAGGCTGGCAGGGACCTTTGGAAGTTATCTGGTCCAACCTTCTGCTCCAAGCAGGGCTGGCTTCAAAGTTGGATCAAGTTGCTCAAGGTCTTGTCAAGGTTTAAAAAACCTCCAAGGATGAAGACTCCGCCATCTCTGTGCTCAGTCACTCTTGTGAAGAAGAATTCTTCCCTTAAGTCCACATGGGATTTCCTCTGTTGCAATCTGTGCCTCTTGCCTCCTGTTCTTTCATTTTTGTGGCTCCCACACTGTGGAGTCTTTCCCGTTCATCAATATCTTTCTTACACTGGAGGACCCTGACATGGTCACAATGCTCCAGATATGGTCCCACAAGTGCTAGAGAGGAGAATAATCTTCCCTTGCCTTGCTGGCTACACTCTTGCTCATACAGCTTGCTGGCCAGAATCCCCAGATCTTTCTCTGCAGAGCAGCTCCGCAGTCACCCAGTCCCCAGCCTGCACCTGTGCAAGGGGTCACTCTGCTCCAGGAATTTGTGTTTCTTGCTGAACTTCATGTGGCTGATCCCACAACCTCCTCTTGCCAATCCCTCCAGGTTGCCCATGTCTCTCCGAAGAGCAGCCCAGGATCTCAGCTGCTCCCACCCAGCTTGGTGCCCTCCAGGCAATGATAGTGTTAAGCAGTCCTCGCCTCCTTCTTCAGCAAGGAAAGGTGTTTTCCATAAGTTTCTGTCACATACTGAGTTACTGTCTCTAACTCTTTTGTTCTACACTCTGTTGGTTGGTGGTTAAAGCAGCATTTCCCATTAATAATAGGCATTTTGCAACTTTTAAAGTATTTACTATAACTTCTGGATGAATTTCACTGGAAAACAGAAGGAAATGGACAATTAATGTTGCAGTAATTTAATGTGTTGAATGTCTGTTTGATCTGTAACCTTTACTGGAGGAATACTGGTGGGTGGTCTCCTCTATCTTCCAGATTCTAATTTGCATGAAATGTGCAAGAATTTAATATGTTTTGGACCTTAATTTCAATTAATTGTCATTTTCAACTGATTTCATTTAATTGATCAATGTAATGTGATCAATGTTAGCCAAAAGCTTCCAATGTTACTATACGAAGAAAGACAAGAGGCAGAGATATAACACTACTGCATGAAATCATCTCCTTGGGACATCAGGGTTATCATTTTTTAGATATGAACATGAACTTGGCAAAAATAAGACAAACCCACAAACAATTTGTGTTCCTGACTGTAGTTTCTTTCTAAAAGTTTCAGCCCAACATTTTGCCCAGCTCAAGAACCAGGAGGTGTTGAAATCAGAGCCCTGATCGCATGTGCAAAATCACACAAAGAATTGCCTCCAAGCTCCTGGGAGTCGTCGAGGTGCCATCCACAGACTGGCGTCTGCTCAGACCTTCTTGCCTAGTTGAAGTTCCTGGTTATGGCTTTAAAAGGAAGAAATAGCCTGGATTACTTTGATTTTTCTCCTCTAGACTACAAATCACATTATGCACTAAGTCATTTTTACAATACGTCAGACTGGGGGGTATTTTCCAAATCCTACGATGAGAGCAGCTTTAAAAAGCAAGCAAATGACGCCCCCGAAGATTGACTGAGTATAAAGCACGCACAAGAATTCATTCAATACCCTTCAATGATAACACAGTGGTGAGCAGAGCTCCCAACAAGGCAGCTGTGGGCAAATGGTGACTCTTAATGAAGAGCATAAATTTAACTTGATTGCTGGGAATAATTGAGTGTTACGGCCCTCTGCTCATTGCAGTGGATCTGAGCAAACATAACTGAAAAGGATGTGGATTTTTTCTTTAGTGCTCTCTCTGCAGTTGCTGATTAACATCCCAGCTGTAGCATTTGAACCTGGTGCCGGCTCTCGGGTAGGACAGACACACCAACCCAGCAATGATGGAGCTCAGCCTCAGCCCAAAGGGATGCAGTGCACAGAGCTCAGGACAGATGTGAGCGAGCACAGCGACAGCCCGTGTGCTTCAGAGGGAGGAAAGGCTATGAGTTCATGCTAAGCCTCAACCACCTGGGAGAGAAGGTGTGGATTATTCCTGTCAGCCTGATGCATTATTTCATTTTGAAGATTTTTATCGGAGGTGTCACTGTCTGCTCCAGCTTCGTGCCCTCCCATGACAGGGTCTTGCTGATAGACCACATGACGTTTCTGAGCACTGTTGCTCACCAGCAGTAACTGCACACCACCGCCATGGTTAGATGTCCCCATGCAACCCAGACATCCTGATGGATACGTGCAGCCCATAGTAGGTTCTATAGAAAACCTATAGCCTGCTAGATGAGAACCATGGGGACAAGAGACGGGGCTGGGCATTGAGGATGGCAGGCTTGAACCCCAACAGTTTCTGTGCTGCTTTTCCCTGATATTCTGACGAAGACCCTTTACCCTGTCTAGACACTTCTTCCTCCTCCTGGTGTTTACACCCTAAAGCTGTTTCTGCTCAGCTGATGGGTGGAATTCAGGCCTTCTACAGCAGGACAGTGCCTGTTGCAATCCGCACAAACTTTAGGAGAAGGATTTTCAAAACCACCTGGGGGACTGAGGCTTGCCTTGCAGCTTCAAAGGCGACTTAGGCACCTCAGAGCTTAAAGCTGGGGAGCAACTGTGGCTGGCCACAAAGGGCCGTGGGGCTATGGGGACGAAGAGAGTGTCTTTAAATTGTGCCTGTGTAGATGAGGAGGAACATCACTCAAGGTCAGAGAAATCACACCAGGGAGACGGGGGATAAGTGAGGGAGGACCAAGAACTGGAAGAGCTAGAAGTGTTTAATGAGTCATTGAGCAGAATGAGCTATTCAGCATGACCTCCTCTTGGGGTACACAGTTCTGCCATTTCTTTCATTGTTTCTGAGCCCAAGAGAAAAATTTTGGTCCATTAACAAAGCATCATTTGATACCTACAGAGACCATTAAGGGATGTGATCAGTTTTGTCAGCAGCACATTGCTGCTTCGACAGAAGTTTCTGCAGGTATTATGCAGCATAGACTCCCTCTGCCAGTCACAAAAGTGCTGTGGAAATAAAATTGAGTGTTTTCTTGGATAAACCCTGGTGACAAGCAGGGGCAGAAAGGAGCAACTGCAAGCCAGGTATACTTTGATGTCTCTGTGACCCAGCAAAGGATGGCAAGGCAAGCAACTCCCCTTGCTGGGGCAGCCCCAGCATCTTCTCCATGCCTGAACCAGAGGCAGCATTTGTAAATAAGTCTTGAGCTCTTTAGAGGTGATATTTTCTCTTCTGGGACAGGAATGTGTCAGAAGTAAAATATTTGCTCAAAAAAATCATTGTATCTTTCAGTATCACTTGGAAATAAGTGACAATCACAAGGAGGGTAAGTGCTACCTCTTCTTTCCATGAGATATTGCAGAGGAGAAAAAGTCCCTAATGCAGCACATGGCTTTCCCTCAACTATATATTGCTGCTGGACTAAAATATAATTAAATTATGACAGGCTTTGATGTATCCCTTTAAATGCATCTTATTCTCAGTTTTGTTACTTTTCGTAACACTTTTATTTTTCAGCTAATTCATAAAACTCCATGCTACAGGTGGGTTCATGTCTGATTTGTATCTTGGTGTTAGTTGAACCACTGAGCAGACCTGCATTCCTGACAAGGGAGTGTAATTTCCATTGCTCATTGAGATAAGAATGGGCATAAGAAGCTCCCTGTGTAAAAAGAAATGGGAAGACCAGGAGCTTGAAGTGGAACATACACAAAGAAAGACCACATTGCTCCCTGAAAACCAAACTCCATCATCCTCAGCTTTGTTATCCTTTAAAAAATCAAAACGATGTCTGGGCAAGCCTCAGTAAATATAAAGCAATACTGTTTAATAATAAGAAACCAATTTAAGAGTCTTTCAACAGCAGAATCTAGAAAAAGCTACCTTCTGCAGACATTTCCATGTGTTAAAGTTTGAAAAATTTAATCTGTAAAATTAAATTCTGGAAGTCTGAAAAGCTTGCTAAATGAAGAAAAGCAGATGAAAACATGACTTTCCAAAACATTCAAAATAAAATGATAACATTTTTGTGTTTTGCAGTGCCTATGCAATGGGTGAGATAAAGCCAATATTCATTCCTATTTTCCAATAATTACTAGATAGAACTTCTCCAAAAGCAATGTTTGCATCACCAGTTGCAAGTAATGTTATATTTTCAAAGCTGAAGATATTTTCCTGTAGTTCACATCCTAAATTTTCCAACACACATTGTACCCTTTCATTGGTATCTTGCACATAAGCAGCAGATGATGGATAATTTTTTCTTTCAACTATGCAATAACAGAAAATTTCAAATATTTTGATATTTCTACAGTTTGAGGAATCATTGTTTACAGGTAAAAATATAGCCTTTTTAATGACATTATAATTTTCTCAATGAAAAAATAATTAATACATTTCTGAGCACAAGATGCTCTCCTTTATGTGTCAGACACGAAGACATTTAATTCCATAACCCTACTGACAAATGCATCCATGTCCCTCTCGCTGTCTGACTTGAGGTAGCATGTCAAGTTATGGCTAGACAAATGTGGGGTCTTTGAGTTGATTCTCTGTGCTGTGGCATTGCTGTGATTCGTACTGCCATGGATAACCATGCCGATGTCACCTGTGTCCCTGCAGTGCGAAGAGAAGGAGAGCAATGAAGCTCCAGAGAGCGAAGCCATCGCCGTGTTTGAAGAAAGTGCAGGCTGTCTCTTGGGTGGGATTTTGTACAGATGCTTTGCTGTCCTGATGGCCATGGAAAGGTGGGGAGGGTACGTGGGGACTCGAGTGCCCCAGCAGCCCCCAGCTCTCCCCGCCACCCCCCAGCTTGGCTCGTGCTGCCCATGGGCAGCCCCACATCTGTGTGACCGATGGGAAAACCACCAAGCTGTGGGAGGACTTGTCGGGAGCAGCGCTGGTGCTTCCCCACCTCCATCTCCTTCTCCATGGTGGCAAAACCTACCTGATGAAAACAAGCTGCAGATGCTTCTTAAGGAAATCGTTCTCATCCAAGGTGTCTTCCTGGCTGCCTGGAGCCTTTCCAACCACAAAACTCAAGTGACAAATAATGTCCCCTCTGGCAGGACCTGCCTGGCTAGTGGCTTACTAGTAATAGTGAACCCACATGTCCTTGATTTCAAAACAGCGGTTCTGGTACCAAAATATATAATTTGTCCATTTTTTGAAGCAATAGAACTGTGTGTCTGTGCCATGGGAGAGCAGAGGACAGACATGAAAACTGGAACAGAAATTGAAAGAAATCTTTTCTTTAAGGGACATCCCAGGAAGGGGTGAAGAATCATGTGGGATGAGGAGCTGAGTTGGGGTTCCGAGTGCAATGCAGTCGAGACATCAGCCCCATCCCGTTACGCATGGAGCAACACTGAGCATGGCCATGTAGCTGCCCGGACAGGGATCAGCTGGGACTCAGCCCCAGGCACCCAAGCAAGGCGAGCAGGGAAAGCATGAGAATGGTAGATAGGGTCAGCTGAGAGTCCAGGCAAGCTCATGGTGATGACGCAGATCCAAGGTCAAGTCAGGAAGTCAGTTCTCAGGTTGGGGTTTGGCTTAGTGGGGTCCATGGACAGGTTCAGGCATGGCCGTGACACAGCTGTGTAATGGTTCAAGCTGGGGACAACTGTGAGAGCCCCAGCTTGGAGGCAGCCTCCGAGGAAAGGGGTTCAGCCATCACTGAAGCCTCTAGCTTTCTTCCTAACAGCTTTCTTCAAGGTCACCGTCTCTGCTCTTGCCCAGGCAGCCAAACCACCAGGACGGGAGGATGTTCAAGGCATTGACACCTTGCTCCTCCATGATCCGTGACTCTCTGGCCACACGTGCCTCCTTGCTCCCCAGCACCTCCTTTTTGCAGTGGGAGTCCATGCCTTTTCCACTTCAGGACGACACAACTGGGTGCGCAAATCTCCACATATCACTGGAGCCCGAGTCCCAGCACGAGGGCGTGTGATGGGGCAGCCAAGAGCCTGTGTCCGCTCCAGCACATGCCAGCAGTAACAGTCCCTGTGATTAACTGGAGAAGTCACACAGAGCCACAGATTCTCCAAAGGAAAGTTGGCAGTTGAATTGGTTTCTACGCCAATGCTCCTGAACTGAAAGTCATTAAAGTTTGTAATCTTGAAGTAGCAAAAGCGTCACAAAAAGGAGAGCAGCTTAACTTGTCTGGAAACCACAGCAGCAAAGGCAGGCCGAGGGGAGGGCAGATCCTTAATTCTACCATCTGGCAGCTCTACACACTGAGCCTCAATGCAAAATGAAGAAGTGGCAAGAGGTTTCCAGGCAATCAGTTGCTGCCAAATCCTTCCCCTCAGTGCCCCTGGCTACCACCAAGGCTCCAGTAGTGACTCCAGGAATGCTTTCACTTAGGTATTCAAGGCTTGATTTTTTGTTGCTGTAAATCATGTCTCTTCCACTGGTGGAAATGTGCTAGCATGGATGTGGTGGCAGAGAATATGAGTGTTAGAGACAACAGCCATCCTGGGAATTGGGTCCTACTGAGTCCTCTGATGCCAAGGGGGAATTACTCACCTCCTTGTGCTGGAGTATCTGGGTCTGAGTGTCTGAATGGTGACACATTTCAATTAAGGCTTCTGTGTCTTTTAGGTGCTTTTCAAAATGTTTGCGTATACTCCGCACACTTTAGTTCCCATTGTTTTCCCTTCAGCAAATTGGTTCGGCCTCCTGCTTTTAACTGAAACCCATTGTCCATTTATAAAAGGATCTGCTGTGAATTTCTCATTCAGAGATTTCTGAAAGCCTAGGTTTTGGCAGAGAAGTGCAAGGAGATGGGGAAAAACTGTGATCTCCCTAGTCTCCAGCAACACAGTTATCACTCATTTTCATCTTGCACACAGGTCTGGGACAAATAACAGTGCCAAAAGGCAGGGAACAGGCTCCAGGTTGGGAGCAGGAATGCCTGTCTCCAGCACCATCACAGTGAAGCCATGGAGGTACTTATTAATGCCTTGAAACAGAACCATTGGAAAAGGAAAAGGAAGATTAAGTGGATATTTGAAAAGAAAAACCTACAATGGGAAGACAAGAATAAAAAACAGTGTCATATGGTGTGGGACATCCTTGGAGTCAGTTGGGGTCAGCTGTGTCCCCTCCCAGCTCCTTGTGCATCCCCAGCCTGCGTACTGTCAGGGTGGTGTGAGAGTCAGAGACCTTGACACTGTGCAAGCCCGGCTCAGCAACAGCTAAAACATGGGTGTGTTAGCAACACTGTTTTGGTCACAAATCCAAAACACAGCACCATACAAGCAACTACGAAGAAATTTAACTCTATCCCAGCCAAACCCAGTATACATACCCCGGGATGACTGTCTTGGCCAGCACGGGAGAGAGGACAAGAAGATTCTTTGTGTGTTTGCATGTGCATTAACGGGAGCATTTTCACAAAGGTCAGCCCTATGGTGTAGTGAACATTCTGCTGGCCTTGTTCCGTGGCTGGGAGAGGGAGTCTGGGCCAGACAGAGAAACTGTTAGCCCATCCCACGAGGGACGTGCAGAGTGGTCAGTGTGATGAGACACTCCACATGAGCCCTGTGCCTGCTGATGTCTACAGGTGTGGTTTTCAGTGGGTTTCTGTTGTCAGTGTGGCCAGATGTGTGACCACATCTGCATGCAGCAGCCACCGGAGAGTGGAGGCCACAATGCCCACAGAGCTCTACCATTTTGTGATGGCTGAGCTCTGGTTGGCAGCACCTCGTACTGCAGTCATGACATTTTGCATGCTCACAAAGGCTCACACACCTACTGTGCCATGGTCTTGGCTCTCTGTCTTGCAGTGACGTCCTGTGGAGACTTTCAGACCTCCAGGAAGGGCTGGAGCTCTTAACTGGAGATCAGCATCAGAGGTTTGCACCTGAAGCCCTTGAAGCAGAAGAGTCCTCCAGCATCTACAGAGGCTGCTGGCTCTGACATACCATCACACGTGACTTTGGCATCCCAAGGGGTAGCATCTTAGAAATGAAAGAGTTCATTTCTGTTTGTCACAAGTGGGCAGATCTCCTGAAACAAGCCCACTGAGGTGCTGGCTTTCTGGAAGGGGACCTGCTGGGTGGCACAGAACATCTCCATGTGCACCTTTATATCACAGAGCATGCAAATGTCCCCCTGAAGGTATCTGCCACCCAGTCTTGATAGTTCGCTTAATCAGACACCCATTCATGAGCATCCGTCCTTGCTCTGACATGTGGATGTGCTTTAGAAACGCCATGTCCTGCAGAGGCCTGGAAGGTTTATCATCAACTTGTCAACGCGCTATTTGATCATGTTGTAGATGTGCCCTTTGCAAACAGACTGGGGAGAAAGAACTGACTCACCTCCCGTTCACGTGCATCCAAATACCAAAATGTCTATGAAGCAGCACCAGAGCTGCCTATTAGATAAACATTTTGGTGGGAGCAAAACTAAGGTGTAGGTGGATTCGTCCCACCTAACTAGTGATCACATAGTTTGGAGTTTGGGCCCTTTCCAGAGCCTGTAAGGAGAGAGGGTCACTATCCCTGCTGCAGGATGGACCAGTGATGATCAGAGATGGTGCTATTCCACCCTGTACTGCTGTCTTCAGAGGCTGTTCACAAGATCAGGGTGGAGAGCACGAAAAACACCCTGAGCAGCTCTCACACTCCCCTTCCTCTGCCAGGGCAGTTGTAAGCCCCTTGAAGGAACAGCACAGGGTGGACTTCAAAACTGAGTCATTATGAGCTGGTAGGAAAGAATGCCAAAAATATCAGTGTTGCAGCAGCACCTCCTCCTCAAACATCACGAGAAAGTGAGACATTTTTACACCTTCCACGTAAGTGCGTTTTGCACCCATTGCCCCCTCCAGAAGTTGTTTCTACCTGGCTGTGCTTTGGGGGGATGAGTCAGGCTGCGGGGATGTCTTGGAGCTGGGGCTGTTGCTCCCTGGGTCTGCTCTGCGCGGCACCAGCACCAGCACCACGGGCTGTGGGTCTCTGTGTACCCTCCTGGCAGCTTTGGGTGGCAGAACCAGCATGGAGGTGGGCAGCCACAGCCCTGCATGGTCTCAGACCAGTGTGGGTGGCTGTGGAAAGCAGACCCGCAGGATCTCAGACCCTCTCAACCTGAAAGGGTTAATAGGGGTTCTTCAGGCATTGGGGAAGCAGCGGGAATAAACTGAACGTAGACCCAGTGCTGCTGAGACCAGTTCCAAGTCATCACTCATCCCTAGGGTGTCTGATGTGCCCGGTGGAGGCCTTGGCTCACCTGCCAGACAGAGGCCAGCTGAACACCAGGGCTGGTTCAGACTAGCAGCCCTGCCTCCTCACCCTTCTCAGCAGCTCCAGCCTCTAAAGGAAGGACCAAAGGCTGCCAGAAGCACCAACCACTTGGTCAGAGACATCTCAGGTCAGGAGCAAACCCATCTCCTGCTGCAGTGGCAGGGGAGTCCCGGTAACTGGGAGGAGAGAAAATGCCCCAAGAAGAAGATGATACAACTCAGAGATGAAGATTTTGTCTGACAAGGACATGGAGATGTTCTCCAAGGTTTGAATAGCCTGTTCATTTCCACTGCTGCATCTGCAGAGGTGCTTCCAGCTCACCTTTCTGACGGCTCTGCTCTGCGGACACAGCTTCTTCATGGCTTTTTGAAGAGCTTGAACTTCTTGTCCAGGAAAAGCCTCCACTGTGTAGGCATGTCATTGGAAGCATCCTGGACAATACCCCTGGAAGTGGTCTGTAGATGTACAGAGGAAAGTACTGATACATTGAATTTAGCAGCCCTACCAGGACACCTCTGCCAGGGTGGTATTCAGGAAGATGAGAGCAATCCCAGGCTGGAACAAAAGGCAACAATGCCTGTGCCGTAAGCCAGGGCTCAAGACTGGAAGCAGCCTACATGGCCCACAGGAGAAAGTATGCCCCATCTGAGCAAATGGGCATTCTGATGGATCCAAAGGCACAGCGATGATGGTCCCCATCCTGGAAGCACAGGAGGGTGTTTTTAATGACCCAGGTAGGCTTTTCTTTACGATGACCTCTCACCAGAGAGATGTGATACGCAGTTTGGCCTCCCACACTACTCCAGTAGTACAACCTGTAGTATTTTCTTCGTTGCTTTTGTGTACTGACATTGCTAAGAATGGGCACAAAACACCACGATGATGACACTCACTGTCCTTGGCGAGCTCTGAGCAGGTATCTGGGAGAAGATGTAGCTGAATGGCTCTTGGGAGGAGCAAAAAGAGTCAAGGGTATAACAGTCCCTTAAGCCCTTTCAAGCCTCCATTGTGAATTGTGCCAGTAGTCTTAGGCTTAGATCCCAGGCAACAGGTTGACAAAAATGATAGAGTATTTTGCAGAATATAAATGATGTGAGAACAGCAAAGCCTGAGAAACAGTACACAGCGCCAGGTTTCCAGCAACTGTACACCAGTGAATCATGATTGGTTTCTATTACCATTGGATGTGGCCCACAATTCTGAAGTTACGGAAGAGAATATAAAATAAACAGAAAACAAGATCCAAAATAAATCAGGTGAGAAGTGAATGTGAGTACGTGCAAGCAGATAGAGCAACCTTTCCTTTTCTCGTAACATGTGATATGCAAAATAGTCTAAGAAGGGTAAAGGCTGGTATGGGGGCCTATTAACTAAATAATTAAAATAGAAGCAAAAAGGGAAGAAAGAGAACAATGGAAAGTTTTGACAGACAAGGACACTGAATAACAGCAGAGAGGAAGGGCATTTTCTTCAAACGCTACCAAAAGGTGGTTCCCTCCTGAAGGGCAAACACAGGCCCCCAGGTCTGATGAGTCTCTGCATCAAAATATACCATCAGATGAGTTCAGAGAGGAACTGCAGGGGAGGCTGGATTAATCTAAGAGCTTCTGCAGTCAAAACACGACACGAGTATTAAACCCAAGGAGTAGCAGGAAAACGTGAGCCCCCAACTGAGTCAAGTGGTTTCTCTTCAGGCACTTGATGCTTTGCTTATAATCTGGATCCTGATGATATCTGACATCAGGAAGAAGAAAGGAGCATCAGCTGGGATCATACAAGTCACAGGAATGTGCAGGAATGGTCAGACCCCGAGGGCACCATCCTCAATGACAGCATGGCTTTGCACTTGGGTGAGGTGGCACTTTATCGCTTCCTTCACTCCCAAACAGACTTCACAATGAAGATGCCCTTCCTGAGAGTCACCCTACTGGCCCTCTCCCTGGATTCACCCATCAGCCACAGTTAGAGGGACTGGCTTTTGTCTCCTTTGTCTTGCTTTTGTTTAGCGAAGCTAACATTAATTTCCCTCACACCAGCTCAATATAAATACGGTTCCACCATCCTTAATGGGATGACTTTAGATTTACAGCAAGGCAAAGGGTGGAAGGATTTGGTTCTTTCCTTAATTATTGTTTTTCCTCTCTCTATCTCCAACTCTCTCTCACTGATTAAGGAAGAAGAGGAAATTCTTGTCATTCCAACGGGACAACATGAACACAAACTCCAGCCCCCTCCGGTTTCCTCATTTTCAACCAGTGCTGGAGGAGAGCACCTCTGTGTGGAACTCTGCCCATGCTCCAAGAGCATGCCAGCTCTGCCTGTTTGAGCAGACTGAGCATGGGTTAGCTGCAAACTGGAAGTCCATTAATTGCATTTGCAAGGGACTCAGTCTTGGAGAAAATACCCTGCCTTTCCATCACAGCACAACAGTGGGAGCAGCAGTGCGCTGACCATGGCTCCACAGCTCTCCTACAGAGCCAGCTTGTGTCCACCCCGTCCAGAGCACGGGCAAGTGGGCGTCGCACGAGGCCTGCCTATGGACAGATGTGTAGACCTGCATGAATCAGTCTACTGGGGAATCCAAAGCTGAGTGAAGATGGTTAATCAGTGAGATCAACATTGGAGAATCACATTATTTCTGCACAGCACATCAATGCCCTGGACGCAGCTGAGGCACACCAGGTCCCAGGACCACATGAGGTGATGTGGAGACCCCATGTTAGCTGGCCCTGTGGGCAGGCAGCACTGTGTGGGAGCACCTCACCTCTTGCACACCTGCATGCCATGTTTGGCACCAACCCATGGCAGGGGAAGAGCCTGGAGTGAGCTCAGACATCAGTGTTGCTTAAACCAGGCTCCCTGCTCACCCAGTTTGCTCCATCCCCCACGATGCTCTGACAGCATCTCTCCTTCCTCTCCTCACTCCCCTCACCCTGCTTGGAGGAGCGCGTTCCTACATATCACCTTGTAGTAATTAGCGCATTGGTGGGGCTGGGAGTGCAGAGCAGGGAAGTGGAACAGGAGGAGAAGCTAACGAGGTCAGAAGACAGCATGTGGCATCCCCGGGAGGAGAGGGAAGAGGATTCAAAACCTGCTGCAATCAAAGAAGCACCTGCCCAGCATGAATCCCTGGGGCCAGGAGAGTGAAAGAAGAGGGAGAGGATTTCTTGCTGTAACATACGGCGGCAAGTCTTTCTCTCCCATTTGTTTCAGAGACTAATTAGGTCAATGTTGCCCTTGTAGATTCAGCCTGGAAACCTGAGGTCTGCCTGTGCTCCAGATCGCAGGGTCCTGGCAGACGGGGAGGGAGCGGGCTAGACCGCAGGGCTGTGACAGCCGATTCATGGCTCCATACAGGGGGCTCAGTGCTCTATGCCCTTTGATGCTTTCTTGATTTAAATGGCTCTTCACCCCCAACCTCATGGCAGAACAACATCACGACTTCCTCAGCACCATGCTGGCAAATTGGAAGGCAAAACAGTTATGGCTTTAAAAAAACCCACATTGCAGCCATTCACAAGTATAAATAATGCTGCACGTAAGAGGGACTGCTTTTCCCACCTCACTACCAGTGGTGTCCAGAGCTCACAAGGCTGTTTTAAGCCACAGCGTCTTTCACCTATGAGTTTTTCATTGATCTGTGTTTCTTTCATAGCACAGATATTCTGGGAAAGTTCTTATGGATCACCTCCAAAAACCTGAGCTTTTGGGGCATTTTGCTTCTGTGTTTGTTCTCAGTTGTGAAACACCAAGCTGTGAAGTAAAACAGTGTGCCAAGAAATGCAGCAAAACCAGGACAGGACAGAAAGGGGTCAGCATGGAAGAAAGAGCAAAAAGATCCATCACCACTCACCACCACAGGTCCCAGGACTTCTGCAGAAAGAAAAAGATAAAATCAAAATGTAACATATCCTGAACACTGTTCCTAATTTTATTTAACAGCAATATACAAACATAAGCCCTAAATCCTTGGGTACCGAGGTATGAAGCAGCTTGCAGAGGGAAGAAGAGAGGAAATTCTCTTACAGGGATTATTGCATTGCTGAGCACTGTGAAATCCTTCCTGGCTCCTCTGGATCACAGTGAAGAGCAGACCTGGTCAGTCACTGGACACAGCTTTGATAAAATCTGTTGGTTCCTACATCCATAATATTCATCATATTAAATGATTGGAATGGCAGCGGCTCCCAGATCTGTTTTGGTGAGGGACAAATTCATGACAGACAGGCAGCTCCAAGCATTACCATTTTAGCAGGCTATATGACCCAGAAGGTGACAACCCCTTGGGCAAATGCAGCACAACCCTGCTTTCATGGGGGAAAAAAGAACCGAATGCTGATACCACCCAGATGAATCACCGCGGGGTCTGAATCCTGGTCGACTGCCTCCTCTCTGTGCCCCTCTCACACACACACACGTGTATGCACACACACCCATCCTGTCCTCCCACTTCAGCAGACACTGGTAAGTGGGTCACCTTGTGGCACCAAGAAGCTCCTCCTGTGTGACAGCTATTCCTGTAGCAACACGTCAGCCTTTCGGCATCTCCCATGCTATGTTTGGGTTGTGCTGTCATTATCTCCTCCTTTATCAGGTCAGCCTCTGTGGCATCTAACCTAGGGACTAATGGATGCTGATGCCTGCAAGAGGCTCACTCCTTTACCCGGCTTGCGGAATGCCATCACAGTGTCTCCATGCAAATGACATGCTGGGAAGCAGGCAGCATCCCTTTGACTGTTCCAGATCAAAGATACTTGCTTTGGAAATGAGAAGCTGGTTTTCCTCCCAGCCAGCTTGGTTTTGTCTGCTGTTGGTGAGAAACACAGCACAGGTGCTGCCAAAGCTTGTGGGGGTCAAGGCAGGAGCACTTTGGCTCTCGCCCAGCCACGTCGGCTCAGCCTGTGGGCAGGCTGACTGCTGTTTGGGCAGGAGAGCATGTCCTCTTGACATCTCTGTCACCCTGAAGTGATGGCAGGTGTCATCATAATGCAATGCCTTCTCTGCCATCCCTCTCCTCCAGGACAGTTTCATGCTTGGTTCTGCTTCGTGCTTTCTGCCATGCTGCACATTGCCCCAGGGCTAATGGCAAAAGCTTCTTACTCCTTCCATGAAAAGGGAGAGCTGAGAGAGGGAAGGCAGGAACTTACCCTTCACCAGAGAGCCCTTTCTTCACTGGGTTCTTCATTTTTACTCCCTTTCTCTCTGGACTTTTGAATCCTGAATTTCTTCCTCTCTGGGCTGACAGCGGGGAGTGGCGATGGGAAGGCAGATTCCTCCCTCTCCACCCCGCTGCCCTGCCCCTGCCCGCTGACAGCCTATGAGAGAGCCCACAGGACTCGGCTCCTGGGTGAGAAGAGTGTGCCAGAGCTTTTCTGCCTTGTCTTGCCCCCATCGCTGGAGGGCAAGTGTGGCTCCCTCCTGGTCAGAGCAGGATGCCTGTAGGGAAGGCTGGTATCTTGGGTGCTTGCGCTGATGCTCTCACCCCTCTTTGCTCCAGGCAGGACTCACAGACCTCTCTTCTAGCAATACCCAGCACCCTTCAGGGAGCATCCCCTTTCCCTTCTACCTCCACACTGCAAGAAATCCTCTCCCACCCTCTCTCCACCCTTCCCTCCTCTTTGCTCCTGCCCTGGCATGGCAGGAGAGGGAGCAGGGACAAGCCAGAAACCTTACAAGAGCCTAATGAGATGGTTGCTGATCCCTCCAGCACTGACCTATCTGGCCTTGATGCTATCAGCAAGCAGCCCTGCAGCACCCCACCAGCCCCACTTGATTGTGCTGGCAGTGAATCAGCACCTACCACACCAGTGCGTATTACCCGCCATGAGCTGGGGAGAGCAATGGCTGCAGTTGCTATCAACTTCTCTCTTGGGCTACAGGCTGTAATCCCCACAGCTTAGTGAGCATCTTTGTTTTGAAAAAAGCAGACTTAATTTGATGGCAAAGTGTTTGCAAAAACTGAAGGAAAATCATACCACTACTTTTGGAGGCTGGATTATTAAAAATAAATCCTGGTCTAAAATATAGGTGCTGTTGCTCTAGTCTGTAGTGCAAAAATGATTTTTGTTGTGTGGTCAAGATTTCAGATTTCTTAAATCTCCTTGGAAACTTGTGTGCCAGCTGCATGGAGAAAACATCATAATTATGCTGTTACACAGCTCTTGCTGTGGACAGTTTGGGGCCAAGCTTCCCCACTTTGGTCCATGAGTACTTCTCTCCAGGAACCCCACGGGAAGAAACACAGGCATGTATGCCTGCCTCCAAGACAAGCAGCTGCTGGAAGCGCTGACAGAGTGAGCCAGAGCTCTTTATTCTGCTGATTAGTAACTGTGAATAACTGTTTAAAACTTTGATTTCATGAAAGTCTTGCTCCATGATACTGGAATAGACAACACAAACTTTGCTGGTGTCTCACCCTTCCAGATCCCTTAGCAAGAAATCTTATACCCTCTTGGCCCCAGGCTGTGCCCTCTGTCTTGCTGATCTGCAGGATGAGTCAGTTGGGTCCCCCCATCTCAACAGTTACCATGTTTTCTGCATAGCTTGGTGGCTCTGTGCCAGAATAACTCCTACATTTAGCTGTGCCATTGCTGAGGACATGGATGGAAGGAAGCAATACATTGAGAACCACAAACCACCTCCTCCAGCTTTCAGCCGGGGGATCAGGTCTCCTCCATGCTGCTTCTGTGTGCAGCTCACACCTCTACAACTGCTGCCCACTGCCAGGACGGCAGAGGTGGGGCTTCTAGGGAGGTTTCATATCATCAGCTAAACAGGTACATGCGATGGGGAGAAAAACCAGACCAGTTGTTGTAATGAAGCTATCACAAAACTCCCTAGAGTACTGCAAGACACAATGGGCCAGAGGGAAGAGAAGGCTCTCCCCCATCCCCGGTGCGTTCAAGCTCACGTGCTAGCACAGGGTCCATCCCATGTGCCCTCTCCCGTCCGTGCCAGGACCAAGGCTGAGATCCAAGCCTCCCAGCTAACCACCTCTCCATTTCATAAGTCCTGAAACCCCTCCAGGCACAGACTCAGGACTCCAATACTGTTGTTTCAAATCTCATCCACTCACCCATGCTGCTTTTCATCTGGTGATGGTTTGTTTAGCCTGTCCCTAGCAAGTGACCCATAAGGATGCTGGCAGTGTTTATGCTACCGCTGATTAGCAAATAGCCATGTGACCCGCTGGGAAGATCTAAGTCAAGTCCTTGTCTAGCTGCTGACCCATGTAAACACTGAGAATTACTCCTCCGGCTGGAGTGATACAGGTCTGAGTTCAGAGGATTTAGCTACAGGAAGTGAGGGCTGCTTTACTTCTCAGCAACAGCATCTGCACAGAGGTTTGGTGACTTACACTCGCAGGCACTACCTTCCCTGCTCTGCCTAACTCAGCTTTCCCAACCCTCAGGACACAAGCCCAGAGCATCCATCTGTTTGATCTGCTCACCTCATGGGCCTGGGAAATCAGCAAAGGGTGCAAAGAAAACAAAAAGAGTTCAGAGAAGCAGCAGAGTGAGAAAACAAATGCAAAGGAATGAGAGGGTCTCTGTATGCCAGACATGGGACATCACTGATCTGAAACAAGAGGGAAGAGAGGCATCTCCCACCCCCAGCGCTTGTCCTGTAGCAGCTATAGTCACTGGATCAGGAGTGAGGACAGTTGGATCACTGGGGGCAGACAGACAGTGAAAGAGTATCATGAGCCAATATGATGAACTTGGTGTAACAATTCTGCTTTACCCATACAGCCAAGGCCACAAGCGCTAAGTCACTTCGGGTTTCTGCTCATGTCCCTTGAATGCTTTCTTCCACCAAGCTTTCAGCTCTGCCTCTGGCTGTACCTTCCATCTTTTGCATGCATGGAAGCAATTATTCCAGGAAACTGGCATTCGTGGTTACCTGCAGTGCCTAGGCAAATACCAGAGCTGCACATCTGAACTGACATCTCTCAAAGATGATGTCTCTGCTCTTCCTGCTTCTGCTCCAGTTATTCCACTTGAGGCACAGGAGAAAGGAAAGCATCTCCTCTGAAGTTTGCCAGCAAAGGGGTGAGTGGGGCAGGTGAAGGGCTGGGATGAGCCCAACTTCACGGATACAGACCAGGAGGAGAGGAATAGCAGGTGGGCCCCTGGGCCGTGTCTGGACTGATGGGAGAGGTGCACTCTTCAGGATCCATTGGATCTTCATTGGATCGAGTCAGGCTGCGGGGCCCCAGATGGTCGCCATCCCCTTGTCCAGAGAGGGATGGTTTCTGGTGCCTCCTCCCAGAGACAACTTTGGTAACTTTAATGCAGAGTCCCCTGCCCAGGAGAGGTGTCAGCTTGGTTTATACTCATTAGTATCTCTGGGGTTACATGGAATGGGAGGCAAGGATACAAAACAGGGTTTTTAGCTGAAATTAATGTATTCTGAAGAAGTCTCCCCACTTCCCCATGACTGCCTCTGGAATTGCAGGGGAACTGGCTGCTATGGCACAGCTGCTCCTGGCACAGTGCCTCAGATAAAGAGGAGGATGGATTTACTGGGACTTGGGTGACATTAATAATAGATAGTAATCCTGAAATAGCAGTTCCAGGTTCCATAGAGAGAGAGGTCTCATTTCCCAGAGCAGCATGTAACACCGTGTGTCCATAACAGAGCTGGGAATAGCATCCACCATCCTGTGCACCAGCTCTGGGTCCTGTTCATGGTGGCTCTGCCACACACATGTCGTGCTGCTGTGGGTCTCTCGCCTTGTTGCCCGAAGCCCCAACTACTCCCCTTATCCAGGGGATAATTAATATAACATTCTTTCCTTTGTCCCACTCTCATCTGCATTGTAAGTTGATAACCCACAACAGTGTCTCTTACATATTGGAAACCCATTCTTCACCCGCTCCATTGGCCTTATCTGATCCCTGTTGCCTTACTGTGGCTCAGTGGCAGCAGTTAAGAGCGGATCTCTTGAAGGAGATGGTTTCCTAGTTTTTGCTGATCTGGGTCACTCATAAATTTAAACATGAGTTAAAAGCTGTCGGTTGTTTTGCCTGATAATTACACGCACACGGAATTTGTTTCAGTTCAAGAGAAAACAGCAATTTCTTTGACTAAAAGTTGTTTGGAAAAACTGTGGCTTATAGAAATTACTCTTGCAACACTCCCAGCTCTGACTGCTCTGAGACCTGCTTTCTGCCTTACTATCATATCCTTTTGTATTCACCTAAGCACTCCATAGTTAATTGCAGAGCTCACACTTTTTCTTGGCCAGCTAGCTTCCTGCTGTTTCATGATTCATTACTTGTAAATGAGTCTCCCTGCGGTTCCCCGGCAAAGCTGATTCCCAGCTACACAAAAATCCTCAGATCCGTCCTTTGGCTGAGCTTTCGCTGTTAACATGTGCGCCTGCTACTGTGGAAACTGCTGCTGAGTTACAAGTAGTAGCTGTGATTTGAAGAATTGTTTCATCTTCTTGAAAAAGAGACTTTTTTGGAGGTCCAAAGTTTCTGCTGACTCTGGGACTGTGAAGTGAGTTCCCCACTGTGCAACGGCTCCAAGGCAGGGCCACAAGTCATCTCCAGACCAGGACCATGGGAATAAGACCTAGAGACAGACAGTGCAATTGCACTTCACCGTGATCTCCACATCAGTCCACTCATGTCCAGTGTGGATCCTGGCCCAGAACAGTTCCCCTTGACCAAAACACCACCAGTGTCCAGGGACATCCTGACTGTGTCTCTGGGAAGAGTCATTTAAGATTGCTACTTAAGCATCACCTCTGAAATGAAGCAATAATTTGTTATCACCTGAGATGGACAGAAAATAACCATCCCAGACTGGAAAAATGAATTTTGTTGGAGTTTGCAATGAAACCCCCAAATTTCAGAGTGTTTCTCCTGAAACAGATCAAGCACCTTCTCCAGGACTGTGTGTACAGCAAGCTCCTGCCACCCAGGACAGCAGAGCAGGCGGCAATGGGGCAGGTTACCAAGAATTGGCTTCTCCTCATTTACCACATCATCCTCCATCCCCACATTCTGAGTGGGAAAAGCCTCACCAGGATTTGTGTGACTCATCCACAGCAGGACAAGCACAGCCTACACGATGCGTCCCAAACTCCTGTCCTGAGAATCCATGTGGCTGTGGGCAGGTCCCAGACCGTTGCTGCTCCCAGTCTCTAGGGCTCAATCCCAGGACACAGTCCCCCCACCTGACACCCCTTTCCCTGCTCCCTGGGGAGGACATTGCTATGGCAAGAGATGCAATCAGGATGAACCCCTCCAACTGTGACAGTGGCTGGTGTCCTGTTCCCCTCAGAGCACCACAGTTTAAATTTCTGGAGAATGAGGCAGTTAGGGTAAGGAGCACATACTCCTTACAGCAGTTTTTAACATGAGACACAAACCAGCACAAAGCAGGACTCCTTGGATCAGCTTCCCTGGGTTCACATCAGTCTTCACAGAGCTGAAGTTTGAGGCATAAATGCAGAGCTAATCACTTTATGGAAGGTCCTCACAAGCAAATGGACCCTACAGAAAGCGTGAGCGTGGGGCGTGCCAGGACTGGCAGGACACCAGCTGAGCCAGCCAGGCACTGGGTGTGTGAAGACAGGAGAGTACCTGCCCTGGGAGGGTGAGAATTGAGCCGTGCAAGCATTTGGGAAACAGTCGAATCCTTCTGGAAGAGCACGTGCCATTTCAGGGCAGGCGTTTGGCAAGTGTGTTGTGTGTCTACAGCCTTCACAGTCAGGACAATGGTGCTCATGGGGTGTTAGCCCACCCATCAACTCATAGTCATGTGTCACTCAAACTACTGGCTGTACATGTAGGGACTCACATTCTCCCAGGCTTGGTACCTGCATTTTTGCTAAACTTGCCCAAATTGACTGTTTTCTGATTCCAGACAGAGGCTCTCAGCTGCTCCAACACAAAGGCCATAACTGCCAACCTGCAAGGGAGCATCCATCGTGCCAGGATGTCAACAGAGTGCCTCATGTGTGTGCCATCATGGCTGGCTGCAATGGATATGACTGTAGGGACATCAGCTGGGACCACATTCCCCTCTGAGAGCTCCTGGAAAGAAAAGGAGTAGGAACGTGTGTTTTCACTAGACAGCATTGCAAGATAGGAGGGACCTTCTCCCAGCCATTATGTCAGGACTGCTCCTGACTAATTCGCCACCTCCCAGCAACAAGTGAAGATAACAGATCAGTCAGGAGTTTGCAACCCAACTTGGGCAGTCATTTGGGGGATCTTTCCTCCTCTTGGGGGACCATTTTAAAACAAGCTGCCTGACAAATGGGTATGCATAGCTCTGATGGCAAATACCAGGGGAGTGGACCATTTAAGCAATCAGTTCTCCAGGACTGATGATGGGCGACTCAGCCTTCTGCGCTCACAGCCATGCCCCATTCCTAGATGGATGTGGACAAACTGCTTCCCCCACTGGAGCGAGTCCCAGACAGCAGGCTGTCATGGCAGGAGTCTTCGTCTCTGGAACAGCATCCTTCCCCTTTGTAGTCAGATAATGACAATGATTTAATTTTTGTTTCACTTTCTTCCTTGTCACCAACATTTCTTTTGTCCCTTTCTCCCTTTACAAATGTTAATTTCCGTCTTTGTCTCAGCTGTAACTGTTTCAGTGCATTGTCTTTTGCCAACTGAAATGAAATCCTCCACGATAGGCAGATCTTAGAAAATTAACATCAGGCTGCAATTTGGAACAAGCACAGCTGAAGCAGCTGCTTGGCTGAAGAGAAAGAGAGACAAGAACAACAGGATTGTTAGTTTGAAAAGCACCTCTAATCCAAAAGAGCTTTGCAAACCTGGGGCCATACTCTGCCTGTATTCATCAGAATGGTGTTACTTTATCATTGGAAGCCAGAATAAACACGTAGGGACAGAGTATTAGGCAAGGTTTTACATTCCAGTTGAATTTGCATCAGCTGGGGCAAGAAGAGGGACTGGGAACCATGGGCTGGTCAGCCTCACCTCAGTGCCTAGAAAGGTCATGGAGTATGTCTTCTTGGAGTCCTTATCCAAACCTGTGAAGGCTGAGGAAGGAATCCAAAACAGTCAGAATGGGTTTGCCAAGGACAAGTCATGCTCAGGCAACCACATTGCCTTCTACGACGGTACAGGCAGGGCAAAGCTACACTTAAGTGGTTGAAAACTGGCCAGACCACAGGGCTTAACAGTCATCAGCAATGGGCTGATTGCTGGTGGGCAATAACAAGTGATGTCCCCAGGGTGATACTGGGCTTCACATCACCCAACATCCGGACAATGACACAGAGCTCACCCTCAGCAAATGCACATACAAAATTAGCGGGGGGAGGTTGATGTGTCAAATGAGATGACATCAATCCATGGGGACCTTGGAAAACTGGATTCTTGAAGTGAGGCAACAGAAACCTCATGAGTTCACTAAGGAGAGGTGCAAAGTCCTACACATGGGGCAGAATAATCCCATCCAGCAGTCCAGTCTGGGGCCCAACTGGTGGAGCGGCAGCCTGTCTGGGAAGGATCTGGGTGTTAGAGTGGACCCGACGTCCAATGCGACCCCATAGGAGCGCGCTCTCACTGCAGGTAAGGGAACCGCTGTTCTACCCTTGTGGCAACATGGCCAGCAGATCAGATGGAGCTCAGTAACCACCTCCTTTCCTCAGCACTGCTGAGGCCACACCTGAAACGCTGCATCTGGTGTTGCACTCCCGCATAGACAGGGATGTGGGGAAACCAGAGAGGGGCCAGTGAGGGGTGACCAAGATGGTCAGGAACATGGGACACATAACTGACAGGAGAGGCCAAGGAGGCTGGGCAGCATTAGTCCAGCAGAGAGGGTAAGGGGCGACCTGATGGCACTCTGGAGATACTTGAATTGCAGTTACAAAAATAACAGAGCCAAAATCTTTTTTGCTGGTGGCAGATGATATTACAAGGGGCAACAGGAAAAACACCAGGTGCTAAAACTGCTGAGGATCCACAGCTACGTGTCAGAGTATGACCGTCTGACTCACACAGTTGTAGGAGCACCTGGTTTCTGAAATCGTGTGGCTTACTCTTGGATTCTCTGATGTCTTATATAGTAGGATTGTGAAATTTTACCATGGCTGGAGCATTCAGAATATAAGCCTGGATTCTCTGGCATGCCACCACTTGTTTCACTTCCTTTCAGAGGAAATAATCTGCTTAGTTTAACTTTTCAGCTGAAGTGGTGATAAAGTCATAGCTCCCAGAGAAAGCTAATGCTTTATTTAGTCTTAGGACCCTCCTGAACTATGAACTGTGGAAGACTGGAGCATTCTTGGGTTGCCTGTCTTTACACACTTTTCTGGGCATCTTCTGTTCCTTGCTATGGGAGAGAGGATCTTAAGATGAATCTTTGATTAGACCCAGCACAACTCCATGGGTGTAACGAAGCATCCGCTCAGTCAGGGACCATGGGCAGAGAGCTCCTGTGCATCTCAGAGGCACCATAAATCTGGACTTGCTCACTGCTCGTTGGGCCCATGACTGCGATCACTGGACTCTTCCTTGGCTGTCAAGTCTCTGCCACACAGAGGCACCTGTGGATATTTTGTTCATCTGTAGCTGGCCATGCTCTGAGCATGAGGTTGAACTCGAGAACTGATAACATCTCCCAGGGTCATTGTTTCTGCTGACACACTCCCTTGACTTTCCCCTCTGTTCCTCCTGGAGGGGCTGTACCCCTCCCTAGATGACTCAGGTGGGCACCGTGTGTGATAACCCTACCAGGAACAGCCTATGTTATTAGTAATGCACCTGGCACAGCCTCTCATCAATGGATCTCAAGGCCTTTTACAAAGGTGCTGCTTAAAAAAAAAAACCACCTTGCCACTGGGAAAGACAGAGAAGGGAAATGACACAGGGTCATCTATCAAAATGGGACAGATCCAGGTGTTTTGACTTCTGGGCCAGTTGGAGCCTTGTATCCAGATCTGCAATGGTGAACAGCAATCTGGATCCCTGCCTCTGCCTAGAGTTGACCCTCCTGTGGGTGCTTGGTATTTGTTGGAGAGCAGAAGGCACCTTCTGTCAACTGTATGTGGAAAGACGGCTCTGTAGGAGTTCCCTTGCCAGCACCAGTCTTTAATTTAAGAATGCCACGTCAAGACTTGTTATTTATTTTCTAAAGATATAAGAATGGGCAAACCTTGAAAACTCCACAAACATTTTTCTCTTTCTGTCATTAAAACTACTCTCAGAAAACAGTATTTTTCAACCTATCACCCTGTATGTTGTGCACATATTAAATGCTTTATAGATAACAAAACCAGCTCGTTACAGCATGAAATATTGAGGTCCCAGCTTCTCTGTTTCAGTAGGTTCATAGCTGCTCTTGAGCCTTAAAACCTGACTGAGCTGATCTGGTCTGCCTTGTCCCATTTGCCCATGTCTTGGTCTCTCAACACCAAATAACAGAAACATGGAAGAGAACAACAGTCCAGAGGCTGGTGTAGGTTGTTGTGATGGGACATGCCTGATAAGTATAATCTGATTGTTTATTATTTGGCAAGATAAAAGTTATGATGTCCGTAATTGTCATGTTAAGTGACTGGGCTTGTAGACAGTCACATACATTTCTGTTACTTTCGCTCTGCTTCTACAAGACCGTTAGTGTGGTTTTCTTGGGAGATGAGGCTTGTGGAAGAGCTGCAACAGATCAGTCTGAGATGAAGTTTCTTCAGTTTAAGTACAGAATAGTAAGGAAATACCACTTCTGTTGGATCTGATCCTGCCATAATTCAATGGGATCTTCCTCACTTTGTGTACCACAAGGAACAATGGATGGTCATTCACTACTCGTCTTCTCCAGGTGGCTCATGAATTTAGAGGTCTCTCTTATCCTCTTCAATACTTCTTTTCAAGGAGGATGGGTGTCGGGCTGCTCTGGGCTCCTCAGATTGAAGACACTCCAGACCTTTGATCATTTTCATTGCACTTCTCTGCACCTTTCCAGGGAACTGTCACCTAGTTCTAGAGTATTTTTCCTTGTTATTATCTGGCCACCCATGAATGTAGCAAGATACACAAGGACTCGGTTGTGTGCTACAGCTTGAAAGGCTGGTGACATCTGGGCACCCAGGGAGGGAGAGCTGCATCGAGGGGTGAGGTCACAGTGATGTTCATGCACAATCCCATGGGGTGAAGCTGGACAAGGACATAGCAGACATCACTGGCTACCACAGCAGAAATAATGCAGACCTACAGGGAGGGAAGGCAGTAACCAGTGAACATGAAAAAAGAGTTTGTGCCAGCAGTGGCTCCTGCCTCTTTCAGCTCCACGAGCCCAGTCCAACAGCCTATTTTCACCCACTCCATCACTCAATACAAGAAGACACCTCCTGTCTCCCACAGCTCTTGCAGATGTCCCTGTCCTCCAGAGGCAGAGTGCAGGAAGCACTTTACAGCTCAGTGCAGAGCTTCTCTTGAGAACCCATAATCCTGGTTTCAAATCTTCATTTCAAACCTTTGCACTCCTGTAAATACATGTAAAAAGTTGGACATACCCATTCCTTGTAAAGAAATTAACTGAGTGGCCTTGTTTTATGGATTACACTTTTCATAAAGTCTTGTACTTTACTCAGATAGCCAGAAAAGTTTTCATTCATATTGTTGGGGAAAAGCCCAAAATCTGGGTGTCTAAGCAAAGCTCCTATATGGCAAAGCTGGAAAGTACAGAGGATAAAGCCTTGGGAGCAAAGGACCCAGCAGCTCGTGTGTAGGGTCTGCCCTGAAAGTGCTGGAGGTGAGCTATGGAGAGAGCAGAGTCCTGGAGCGGAGGGATGCTAGTGATGCTTTTATGTTTTCAGAGCAACAAGTACATGTTACAACATTGTTACAAATATATTGACGTGAGTTGTAAGTGAAGAAACGAAAGAAAATATTGACAGTGAGAGTCAACTTGAAATGTCTTTCTCTCACGAAATTCAGCCATGTAGAAGGGTTGGGGTACTGTCTTTCTGCAAATCTGTCATCTCACCCTGTTTTGCTGAGGATAACTTTCCTGATGTATGATTCCATGTTGGAGAATTTCCTTTGTGGACTCCCTCAAAGACTCCATTCAGATTCACTGTCCATCCATCAAGGCTCCGTCTCTCATTTATGTAGTTCTGATCATTTTCCACTAAATTATGGAGTCTCTCGCCACACTGGAGATAGACTGCACATCACTTGGGTGATCCACCCTGGTATGCCACAGGCTTACTACCCCTTGAGAAGAGAAACAGCCCATCCAGTGAGTGCCTACATTTCAGGGGGCAAGAGACATCATTCACTACACCTTATATTTAGATTGACTTGTAAATTGGCAAACACATCTGATACAACGAGGTGACTGAGATTGGAAGTGTAGCTCTGTACTGAGATCAGCCACAATGGTACCTCTTTCTGTGATGATGCGTCTGGCATGATGCATGCTTATATTCAGGAGGTAACTACTGCTGGAAGGCTGACACAATGACTCTGTTGATGTTGAAGAGCTTAGTAGCAGGCACATACTTCCCTGGTGTATGGTTTTGCCAGCCAAGAGTTGTAGGAAACTGGGGCACCCTGCCAGTGCAGAGAGAAGTAAAGTACTATGGCAGCCATCAAAGCAGGATGGAGGGATACTCCTTTGTGTTGATGTATGGGAGGTGAAAAGCACAAAGGATGTGGATTTGGTCTAGTCAACAGCACAGAAAGAGCTGGGAGATATCTGGGCTGAGATCCTTCAGAAGCACTTTGTTGGCTGACCATCCAACACAAACAAGCAGTGCTTATATCATGGCTAATCAAGGTCATCTTCATGTCAAGTACAGGTGAGACTGGCACACATCTCTCTAGACATCACCTTTCCCATCCTGAGGTTGCCTTTCTGTTTGTGATTCCCCTCCTCCTGGACCCCCCCATTGCACAGAACATGAGCCAGCACATCCCCTTCCTCACCATCAGGGAGGACCGCTGTGTCTGTGGTACTGAACACTTGGGCAAAGCCTCATGAACCAGACAGGAAAACATGCTCCCTGCTCAGGGAACACAGAGCTGCATTTCCCTTTGTAGACCACCTTTGGAAAGGCAGAAGTAGAGTCAAAACTTTACAGTACCAAGATGTACGTGGAACCATGGGAGCAGGCTATTCAAGGGGTGTCTGTCAGTCCCAGTTGACCTGCTGGGAATTTTCTATCGCTTTTGTCAGAGAGCTAGAGGTGTCAAAGATCCTAACTTCATGTAAATACAAAACCCAACAGCTGGCGAGAACACAAACATCTCACCTTGAAGACTTCGCATGCTGCTGAGCAACAGCCTGCAGGTCAACCAACACACACGTCCTGGCCGGTCCATTATTGCACTTGGGAAGTGGGTGAATTATGGTAGGTGAGGAGTGGTCATAGCCCAGTGAGGGGGCTCAAGGGCCCTGGATGGGATGTGGTGGTACTACTGTGGTACAGGAGACAGGGCAGGGAGCTGAGGGAATTGTGTCTGGGCACCCAGAGGGATGGGGCCCTGTGGCATGGTCTGGCGTCACGGGAAGGGCCTGTTGATACGCAGTGCCAGCACCACACGATCATGGAGGAAAGGGGATGCTATTTCAATGAAATGTAGTCAGGACCATAGTACAGAAACCGGGAAGAATCAGGCTTTTTAGTTCCTATAATCCTTAAAAATCCTGGTTTGTCTTGAGATGGGGAGACAGAAAAAGCAGTATTGCGATTAAGCTCCAGTGATACTTAGGGGTCTCATGCAAACTCAGGTTCCCATCACTCAGGGACTGGGCCAACGTGTACAATAGTGCATTCGTCTCCACAGGAGAAAAAGATGCAGAGCTTCAGCTTTGAGACTTGACGAGAATTTTGGTTTCACTCTCAGTAGCTAAAATCCAAGTCTTATGTCACTCCGTTAGAAATCATCAAGGCCAAAACCTGAGCTGAGGCTTACAGCAAGAGCTCACAAACATTCTTTTGAGGTTTTAGTTTATCACTTTCTGGGAGACATAATGGTTTTGGATCATTCAAATTCATATAGCGGGGGATGGTGTCTGAACCCATGGCAGGAGCAGCAAGACCTTAGTGCTGCTAGAAGGACAACACAGCTTTAGGTATGAAAAGCCTGTTAGCAACTTGAATAATGTACTATCTACAAGGGCATGGGGTTTTTATTAAGGCTAACAAAACACCCATGGTGTCAGCTTGTAGAAATCTTCATCTTAAACAGGCAAGTTACCATGGCAGAGACCTGCTAAGTTCCAAGGGCCTGCTCCTTGTTTCAGGTTCCTTGGAGTACACTATCTATAATTTAGGGAGGATGAAAGAAAAGGAAAACAAAGATTTAAAAATTGCTTTGAACAAAATTCTGCAGTTGGCTACGAAAGTCTAATAAAGCGAAGAAAGTGCAGACCTGCTTCTGGCCCCTTGTCCCATGATTATCCCATTACCTTATTCCCATCCACACCAATTTGAGTAAGACCAGAATGAGTGCCTAAGGTTTAGAGATAATCCCTTCAAGTTTTTGGTTTTACATATTATAGTTCAGGAACTCAAATTGAATCCAAGTGCAGTTATTACCTTGCAGCTGCATTACATATTACAGCTACAATTTGCACAAATGCAATGAATGAAGAGAGAAATCTCTCTGGGTATTGTATCATTTTGAGAACAAAAGCTGAACATCTTCCTGGGATGCTAAGACAAATGCCAGAATCAGATCCAATAAACAGCACAATCAGCTACAGCTGCAGAACTAATACATGAAGGGAAAAAAGACTTTTCAGCAGTTCTGCTTCCTAAGTGAACTTTCTCCCTTGAGCTGCAGGCAACACAACACAGTTAAGCCATTAGGCAAGCACTGCGAGAGTAAAAGAGCACTCAAAGGCTTGCCAAAGGGATATGGATACCGACCTCTGAAGTTTCCAGCACCTACCACTCCGGGGATTTCAGAAGAGGCTGATGGTGTTTAGTTGTTTACAGGACTGAGTCTAAATGGACTGGAAAGCTCTGACTCTGGGAAGCTGACTGATTGTGTTGTGGTAACCAGCAGAATGCCTCAATTAATTCCTCAATTAAATCCTCAATTAACTTATCAGATGTAGGACAGGCTGAGCTGGACAAGGCAGTTGATGCCTCAGCGGAATCCTTTGCCAGGCTGGAAGGAATGTGGAAATCATTCAGGATTAAAATTCCTCTGGCCCATCCAGATTGCCCCTCTGCAGACACAGCAGGACTGCAGCCCTGGGGTGATGGCAGGGACAAAAGCCTGCTTTCTGATCTGCTGTTGTGGCACTTCTCCTTCTCACTACCGGACTCTTAAGACCAATGCTCAGCCTTATGCTACAGAGATCAAGAGGGAGAGATCAAATAAAAATGCCAACTGTTTCAGCGTGGGGTGAATATTGCTAAGTTTACACTCCTGATGCTCCGGCCACCTGGTTGGGCCATTTGCAGGACTGCTTGCTGTTCCCTTTCTCCTAAACCAAAAGCGATGAATGGCACTCATTTATATCTGAAAACAACCCAGATGTGCTTGTGCAGAGCTTTCCTCTGGTCCTGCCCCAGTTTCTTCTACTCCTCCTGACTGAAACAAATAAATCTTGTTACCCCTACATACTCAGCCAGTGTATCACAGGTAGTATAGCTCGCAGCTGTTCTCGCAGCATCCGTGCCAAGGTGTGGATAGCTCAGCATGCAGGTGTTGCCTGTCTTTTCACACCTTCATTCCCTTTGAGCTCTTTATTCTTTCGTGTCTTTCATAATGTTGGTCTCTTCCCAGCGAGGATTCGAGTTTATAAGCTGCTCGTGCTTAACAGCCTGTCTTATCTGCGGGCTTGGAGTGGAGTTTGCAGGAACGCTTAACAAAATGAGCTGGAAGCATTAGCTTGACTGCAGCTCAGCAGGAAAGCACACCAAAATCCTTTGACTGCACTTGAGGGTTTCTTCTATGATGACTCACTTTGTGCAGGGAAATGTTATAAATTTAGGCAGAAATTAGTAGCACAAGTGTGTGAATATTTCCTCATTGACAGTTAAGCAAAAACAGTATAAAAATTAGCTGTGAAGTGGCCTTTAAATGAAAAACGCATTACAGCTACATCAGCCCGGTAGAAATAGAGTGCAAATGGTTTTATTTCAAGAATGCAAATAGTTTTATTTCAGGAGTTTTGACTGAATTAAATAGAAGTTCAAATTATCCTGCAATTGAATTAACTGAAAGTCACTCTATTTCTCACACATTTCATAAAGTTGAATAATCCAATCACATAAGACTTTAAAGAGTACTTACAGCAGGGTTTTGCTGCCTTTAAGACTGTATGAACTATGAGTGGTTTGTCCTTTTCTGTGCAGCCCCTTCTGAGAGATCCCACACTGTTCATGTGATACACACATTACCCACCAACAAAGGTAGCACATGTGCATCCAGAAAGGAATTGAAGTGCCTCAACTTTTTTGCCTCTTCAAAATTAGAAACTAAATGGCAGAGAAGGAGGAAGAGGTCACCTGCAGAGCTCATTTCAAAGTGTAGGAGTCCAAAAAAAATTGGTGGAAGAGAATGAAAGACGTTTCAGTCTGGCGGGTGTCCCTTAAAAAACTTCAGTGTGGGGCTGCTATCAGCCTTCACGGTGGATACAGGGATGTCACTGATGGTGACAAGCTCTTATAGAATAGAATCATAGAATCATTAAGGTTGGAAAAGACCTCTAGGATCATCAAGTCCAACCCCCAACCCAACACCCCCAGGCCTCCTAAACCATGTCCCCAAGTGCCACGTCTATGCGTTTTTTGAACACCCCCAGGGATGGTGACTCCACCACCTCTCTGGGCAGCCTGTTCCAGGGCCTGACCACTCTGTCAGTAAAGACATTTTTCCTAATACCCAATCTAAACCTCCCCTGGTGCAGCTTGAGGCTGTTTCCTCTCATCCTATCACTGGTAACCTGGGAGAAGAGACCAACCCCACCCCCACTACAGCCTCCCTTCAGGGAGCTGCAGAGAGCGATAAGGTCTCCCCTCAGCCTCCGCTTCTCCAGACCAAACCCCCCCAGCTCCCTCAGCCGCTCCCCATCACACTTGTGCTCCAGACCCTTCCCCATCTCCGTTGCCCTTCTCTGGACACGCTCCAGCACCTCCATGTCCTTCTTGTCCCGAGGGGCCCAAAACTGAACACAGCATTCGAGGGGCGGCCTCACCAGTGCCGAGCACAGGGCACCATCCCTGCCCTGCTCCTGCTGGCCACACCATTGCTGACACAAGCCAGGATGCTGTTGGCCTCCTTGGCCACCCAGGCACACTGCTGGCTCGTGTTCAGCCACTGCCAGCCAGCACCCACAGGGCCTTCTCCACTGGGCAGCTCTCCAGCCACTCTTCCCCAAGCCTGTAGTGTTGCTTGGGGTTGTTGTGACCCAGGTGCAGGACCCAGCACTTGGCCTTGTTAAGCTTGATACAATTGACCTCGGCCCATCGATCCAGCCTGCCCAGATCTCCCTCTGCAGAGCCTTCCTACCCTCGAGCAGATCGACACTTCCGCCCAGTTTGGTGTTGTCTGCAAACTTATTGAGGGTGCACTCAGTCCCAGAATTCAGAATTCTACCCAAGTATCCCTCCAGGGCAGTCTTGCCTTCCCAGGGTAGAGTGTGTGTCAACCTGAATTTCCTTCATTCTCTCTCTCGAGCCTTTATGCCTCTCCTCTCCTTGCCTGGCTTGCCTGGAAGAGGCTCACAAAAGTGTCACTGTGTGACCTGGTCTTTCTCAGCTAGCCACGCTGGCCTGAGAACTCTTCTGCCTGTATATTTGCTCATTTGATTTCTCACACCCTCTGCTCATGCTGGTGTCCTCTCACAGTTCCTCTGCTGTGTGCTTCGTCGGCAGAGCTCTTTCTGCATGTGCTGAGCCGTCCTCTAGCCAAGGTCAGGTCCCCACGGCTCATGCACGTTGCTGTGCTAGTAGAATTCTCTCTCCTGCTGATGATCACATATGCTCTGCTCCTAAAATGGAAGGAGCATGCTACCTGTTTTACAGGCAAAAGAACCTGAGGGAAAGTGACACCTGGGTGAGAGTGTGTGTCATCTGTTCTCTGCACAAGAGAGTGATCTTGTCAGATATTTGTTGTGGAGTGAAACATGGAGATCTGATCTCACCCCTTAACTCTGCCAGAAATCTTAGGTGACCTTCAGCAAAACACCGAGTGCCTTCATCCCTAGGTCACCATATTCAAAGAGGCACCTACAAACTTGTGGAATGCAACTTTGTCCCAGAGCTGCCTGGCTGATGCTAGTCCCTAAAAGGTATTTCTTGCACCTTGGCACTCTAAACCTTCCCCTGCACTGTTGGGAAAAAGCAGCTCCCTTATGCCTTGGATAGAGCTGAATTCTGCACTGAGGTGAGACCACTCCCAGAGGAATGGGAAGTCTCAGTGTTCTCCAGTTACCCAGAAATCACCTTTACTACCAGGCAAATGTTGAGGGGAAAGCAGAGAGTTCAATCATTACAATGCAAATATTGTCAGTATAAGTCTAAAGATGGGTACAGAAATAATAAAGTATGTTACCAGAATTCTGAATTAGCTCCAGATGGGTTGTTTTCTGGGGTAAGTGAGCTGTCGGGACACTTACACAGCGATGTAGCAGAGAACCAGTGCTTAAATAAAATTCCAGTCTTTGGCACATCCACAAAAGCATCCTGAATTAGGGAGAAGTGTAACTTCACATCCCCAAACCTCCTCTGGGATTCTGCTCAGAATAATTTCGTCAGAGTGGTTTCCTGTGCCGCACAAGTCTCCTGTGCACCAGTCCCACCTACTTTAATAGCAGTGATGATAAATTAGCAGTGTGTGTGTGTGCGCGCATGTGTGTGTGGCATCCCGGTCCAGACCAGATGGCACACAGACCCAGTGTGAGGACAGGGAAAATCCAGAGAAATCCCCCAGATGGTCAAGCTCACAACATTAAAGAGGCAGATGTAAATGACTGTATGGAAATATGACAGGCTAAAAACATTAAAGGCAGATGATTCAGGGCAAAATCCAACTGGCATGTTGCCTGGGGGTAGCAAGTCTCTTTTTCCTATATCATTCTTTTTCTTGAACAACTCACTACAAAATCCTTGCCCCAGCTTTCCCTGGTCACTACTAGAGGCAACTTACTGGACTAGAGGACTAGCAGACCTGTCACAGCACTGTAGATTGTTAGGAAACCTAAATCGCATGGTTCATGTACAAGGACCAGCCAGGTCTCCTGGGAGCAGACGTAATTAAATTTTGCTCAGTCATGCAGGTAGAGAAGAGGCTCTTGATAAACTTCCCTCTTGTCCTTGCACGCCTCTGCAACAGACTGCATGGCAGCTGGTCTTGCCTCTCTAGAATGCATGAGCTGGAAACCCAGAACGCTGGAGGAGCTGAGTACATCCCTTAGGCTTCAGATGGTCTGTCTGGTTTCTCTCCTCAGAAAGAAGGTGTCCAGCAAAGCTCTCACCAGCACAGCACCCCTCAGAGAAGGAAACTTCATTTTTTCAAAGGAAAATGTCTTATTCTTGGTCTGCAACTTCTCCACGCATGAAATCTGCATGCGTCTTGCTGCAAACGTGAGCCTGCAGACTGCACCCCCACCAGGCTAGCCAACCAGTGACCAGCAGCTCTGTCAGCATCCGTCACCCCTTGAGCAGCAGCTGGCCTTGGCAGATCTCACTTTGCTTTATGTAGGACATGCAACTCTAATTGAAATGAGGGAAACAAGATAGTGTGGGTTCAAGCCCCTGTGCTGGTCAGTCTCACAAGTGGAGCTAAAGCCTCCTCTCTTTGTGAGTCCAGGTAGGGAGGACGCAGGCTCACCAGACACCAGCAGTGTCAGTAATGAAAACACAGAGCTCTAATGCCCTTTTCATTGTAGATATCAAAAGACTGTCCCAAAAGGGTCACACTCCTTAACTCCACCTTACGCAGGAGAAACTGAGATGCAGAACTGTGATGTGACCTCCTAGGAGTGAGGATGGAGAGCTGGTCTCAGTCCAGCACTCTGTCCAAAGGCAGCACAGGCTTCATCATACGGAGCTGAGAGCTTTAATCCCCAGCACATGCTGCCTTCTGATTTGCAAAAATTTTTCTTCCCACCAACACCCCTTTCGGGTGATGAGCTGCCCTGTTCTCAGCCAGCTCTGCTCACTGTTATCTTCTTACCAGCTCACAGTCCCCAGACCAAAGCATTTCCTTCCTAGCACGGCTGAGCACCGCAGGACCTCGGTGGGTTCACTCCTTGCTTCCTAGGAAGAGAGTCGTCTTCTTCATGGAGAAAAAGTAGATAGGAAGAGGCCTGAAAGTGAAGAAAGAATCAAGACCCATTAGGAAGGATCACAATTCCTCAGTCGCAGTGGCACAAACCACAGCGAGTTTGAGACGGCACCGCAGACACTGACCCAGAAGGGCTCTACCAAACGCCATCTAACCCACCAGGCGCATGTGGTGCTCCAGTACTTGGTCCCAGAGCCGCTCTGAGGTCCCCACGCGTCACCCCTGCCTGGCCGCATCCCTTTGTTACTTCAGAAACTCTTCTTTCACTGTTCAATTCCACCATCTAGCGGACATTTCTGCAGAAGACACAGCGCAGCCACCCGCTGGGCAAGACGATAAGACAAGAGCTATGACAGAACTTGCAAGACACTGTGCACCTTCCTCATACAGCTCTTATTCCTACATTAGTTTGCATCTTTTGTGAGATCTGCCCCAACCCCTTTTGTTACTCAGGGTAACAGATATGTTTATTTGGCGTTTTGGTGAAAACCTGATCAAGTTCAGAGCAAACATGTAGACTCAGTAAAGGATTTGAACACTTCACACAAAGCCTGCATTAATCTTGCACATGGAAACCTAAAGGAGCCAAGGGGAACTTCCTGCTATGTGGAAGTGGGCATGGACCCCACTTGTAAAAGGAGATTTTCTCCCCAAATCAAATACTGCATACTCTGCTTGCCACTCGCCAATGACTCCACATCACCCCTGCTGTGTTTATGACAATGAAACATGAGGTGAAATCCAGTGGTCAGCACACAGCAGAAACCAAACATAGAAGAGCTTCTCCAGTGTGTTCGAAGGCCTGGCTGACCATTGCAGCAGCTTTGATCCACGTTATGGGAATTGGTCAGGAGAAACTGAAAAAAATTGCGATTTTTTACAGTCTTCTCTACAGAAGAAAGAGCAGTGTCGTACCTCAGGTAGTACACACCTCCATTACTAAGAGAGAACTGCCACCTCCACCACTGAAGAAGCCTCTTAGTGGACATCTGGATGGCACTAGGAACTATACCATCACCATTTCAGCAGCCAGAGTAAAACTGGGGGTGACTCTGGAGAAGGGCAGATGGCAATCACTCTTGTGTCTTGGTTTTCAGCTGCCTGCTACGTTCTGTATTAAAAAACAGCCAGTGATGGTTTCCAGAGGTACTCAGAGGCAGGGATATACAGGGCACTTCAGCAGCATGTGAGATGCTCCATCTTGTCAACGGGAGGCTTTGTGCACTCCTCCAAGTGAAGGGTAGCATTCAGACACGTTCTCTGCATAGCATTAAAGGTTGCTCCTTGTGGTTTGCAGTACATAGCGGTGTTAGTGCTACACAAACCAGCTGGATCTGCATGAATTACGGCTCTCTGCAGATGTTGCTTTGGTGTGCCCTGCACAGCACAGAGGGGAGCAGATGGGGTGGAGCAGCGGCACCTCCTGCACATCTGCTAGCACTGTGTAAATGATCATTCTGGTGTACAGAATCACAGAATGGTGGGGGTTGGAAGGGACCTCTGGAGATCATCTCCTCCAACCCCCCTGCTTGAGCAGGCACACCCAGAGCAGGGGGCACAGCACCGCGTCCAGGAGGGGTTTGAATGTCTCCAGGGAAGGAGACTCCACAGCCTCTCTGGGCAGCCTGTCCCACTGCTCCGGCACCCTCACAGGAAAGGAGTTTTTCCTCATGTTCAGGTGGAACTTCCCATGTGCCAACTTGTGCCCGTTGCCCCTTGTCCTGTCGTTGGGCACCACTGAAAAGAGTCCGGCCCATCCTCTTGACACCCACCCTTCAGATATTTATAAGCTTTGACAAGATCCCCCCTCAGGCTTCTCTTCTCCAGGCTGAACAGACCCAGGTCTCTCAGCCTTTCCTCATAAGGGAGATGCTCCAGGCCCCTGATCATCTCCGTAGCTCTCCGCTGGACTTGCTCAAGCAGTTCCTTGTCCTCTTGACCTGGGAAGCCCAGAACTGGACGCAGCACTCCAGATGTGGCCTCACCAGGGCGGAGCGGAGGGGGAGGATAACCTCCCTCGACCTGCTGGCCACGCTCCTCTCAATGCACCCCAGGACACCGCTGGCCTTCTTGCCCACACGGGCACGTCGCTGGCTCATGGTCACCCTGCTGCCCACCAGCACTGCCAGGGCCTTCTCAGCAGAGCCCCTTTCCAGCAGGTCAGCCCCAACCTGTACCGGTGCGTGGGGTTGTTCCTCCCCAGGGGCAGGACCCTACACTTGCTCTTGTTGAATGCCATGAGGTTCCCCTCGGCCCAGCTCTCCATCCTGGCCAGGTCTCGCTGAATGGCAGCACAGCCTTCTGGCGTATCAGCCACTCCTCCCAGCTTGGTGTCGTCAGCGAACTTGCTGAGATTATGCCCTATCCCTTCGCCCAGGTCATTGAGGAATATGTTGAACAGGACTGGCCCCAGCACAGACCCCTGGGGAACACCCCTAGTTACAGGCCTCCAACCAGACTCTGCCCCGTTGATCACAGCTCTCTGGGCTCTGCTGTTCAGCCAGCTCTCAATCCACCTCACTGTCCTCTCAACTAACCCGCGCTTCCTGAGCTTGACTGTGAGGATGTGATGGAAGACAGTGTTGAACGCCTTGCTGAAGTCAAGATAAACAACATCCACTGCTCTGCCTTCATTGACCCAGCCAGTCACGCCATCACAGAAGGCTATCAGGTTGGTCAATCCATTGGTGAATCCATGTTGACTACTTCTGACAACCTTCTTTTCCTCTACATGCCTGGAGATGACCTCCAGGATGAACTGCTTCATCATCTTTCCGGGGATGGAGGTGAGGCTGACTGGCCTATAGTGTCCCAGGTCCTCCCTCTTGCCCTTTTTGAAGATTGGAGTGACATTGGCTACCCTGCAGCCCTCAGGCACCTCTCCTGTCCTCCATGACCTTTCAAAGATGATGGAGAGTGGCTTAGTGACAGCATCCGCCAGCTCCCTCAGCACTCGTGGGTGCATCCCATCGGGGCCCATGGATTTGTGAGGATCCAGTTTGCCTAGGTGATCTCTGACCTGATCCTCCTCAACCAAGGGGAAGCCATCCTTTCTCCAGATTTTCTCTCTCTCCTCTGGGAGCTGGGGTGCCTGAGGGCCAGCCTTAGCAGTAAAGACCAAAGCAAAGAAGGCATTCAGTAACTCTGCCTTCTCTGCATCCTGCGTCACCCACCTCGTTCAGCAGCAGGCCCACAGTTTCCCCAGTCTGTCTTTTACTGCTGCGGTATTTGAAGAAGCCCTTCTTGTTACCCTTGACATCCCTTGCCAGATTTAGTTCCACGTGGGCCTTGGCCTTCTTCTTGGCATCTCTGCATACCTTGACAACATTCCTATATTCCACCCAAGTGGCCAGTCCCTTTTTCCACATACTATAAACCTCCTTCTTCCATTTGAGTTTTTCTAGGAGCTCTTTGCTCATCCACGCGGGTCTCCTGGCTCCTTTGCTTGACTTCTCCCTCACAAGGATGCACCGATCTTGAGCTTGGAGAAAATGGTACTTGAATATTGACCAGCACGGCTGGGTGGTGCCAATGCCTTCCTGTCTGGGAGGCTGCATTGGGGTAAATGTTTTGCAGTTTTCTGCAAAGTTCTCAAACTGCACAGCACAGTAAAAGAAAAAAAAAAAAGAAAAAAAAGACTAAAAACTTTTATAAACTTCAATAAGAACAAGCAGTAGGATTTTAAGCAAAAGGGCATTTGATTTTGCAAGATTTCGGAGGGTTTGGCTCACCCTAGATGCTATATCAATCTCGTAGAACAGAGCTAGCTCTGGGCTCAGGCAGGGCAGGTGGCAGAGCACTGGGGTGACAGCCAGCTGATTCACCTTAGGCCAGAAAGGAGAGGGAGCAAGTGTCCAGCCTGTCCCTGCTGATTCCAGCGTTCTCCTGCGAAGCCCTCTGCTGCCACCAAGGGATAGGTCAGGGTGGATGGGGATGGTGTCAGGGATGTCCTCGCCCACACTTGCTATTTGAGGCGTGTGGAGGGCACTGGGAGCAGGTAACAGTCAGAAGAGTATGAGCTCAAACCCACCCAACGCGATACGAGACAGGTGCTAAATACCTGTAAATACCTGTAAATACCAGACGTGTGTGGTGACACACAATACCGATAACAATAAAGACGAAATGTTTTCTCTGAAGTGCTGCCCAGTGGTGGGGCAGCAGTGAGCACACATAGCTGCCAGACTCTTCTCCACAGGTTCTCAGCCAAGCACCTAGATGTTCCACTGCTGCCAGAAACACTCCAGTGCAAGGCCATCTTTAGCTGCTTCTTTCACCAGTCATAGCAAAGAAGAGTTACTGGCCTGAACTGATATCCCATTCTCAAAATCTTGTTGCAATAGGTCACATTTTCATCTTCAGGAGTGACCACACTAAGAGGAGGCTGCAAAAGTCCCAGCTGCGAAAACTTTGTTCATCCTTACTAGAGAAGCAGACGCTTCTTGGATGTCAGCCACCCCTTCTCAGGACAGCGTCTCTGAGAGGTGCACATCTCCACTGCCTGTCAGAGGAGTATAAAAAACTAGCTTAGGGAACACATCTGTGCTGTAGGCACTGAATACAATGTCAGGCACATGTAATTCCATCTGTGCTTGTTCTTTTGAAACACGTTTTTTCTAGTGCTTACAAACACAGCCCTGCTCAGCACACACCACCCAGGAACTGCTGCATGGTACCGCCTAGGCGGAGGGGGCTTCATGCTTCTCAGGTGGAACTAGAGCCAAGAAATCTGGCAAAGCCAGAGTTGGAATGCTTAGTTTTGGCAGCAAGATCTCAGAATACAGAGCAACAGTATGATTCAGATTAGTGGACAACTGGCTCACACCTGAAGCCTTAAGATAATTTGTTCTGTGTGGGCCTTTAGTGGTGATCATTATTAGTGAATGTAGAAATAGAGGCTCTGAAGGCATAACCACAGTGGAAAAGCAGAACAGTCCCATCACCCCCAGCACCGTGGAGACAGCCCTTGGAAATGGCGAGGAGAACACCATGAGGTACACACAAAGTAGTGACCTTGCAGACAGCACCATCTCACATCAATCCCTCCAACATACCTGCCGAGGCGTCTGTTTGTAGGACATCCCCCTCTCAGCACATGAAGCCAACTTCACTGTCCGTGCACCAAAGGAGAGCACACACCACTAATGTGCGACATTTTGCACTAACACGGCAAATAAAACTCTGTCACCTGCCTAAAAATGTACGTGCACGTTTCTCTTCTTCATCTGATAATTCTCCCTTATACTCCTCAGGTGGATTTACGAGGGCCCACAGAAGCAGGTTCAACAGGCCTCCTTTTGCTTGTAGATCAGGGCTTGCATCTTGCAGGTATTATAATTAGGCAAAATCAACTTTTCTGTGGAATTTTACGGCAATCAACGAAAAATATGCAAAACCAACGATGAACAAAGTGAACTTGTTAAGAAAAGCCTTCACTTGAAAAAAAAAAAAGTAAAATGTACCTTTCAGAGAAATAACAAATCCCAATACCTATAATAGCGATTATAATACAATTTATTCATTATCAATATATTAATATTAATATTAACATTATATAATAACTTCTTATTATTCTCATCATCATTAGTATTATATACATATAATATCATAATAAGCATTTCCCTGCATCAATAGGCACCTAAACAACAAGGAAGTTCAAGTGAGTATTTGCAGATTCCAGTATATTCTTACCTCACATAATCCCTGTAACACATTAACATTCACCAGAACTAGGGCAGTCCTCTGAGCAATGCTTTCCAGTTAATTTGTTCTGCTGTGAATCAAATCCTGTTAAATAAACAGAGTAGATCCGTTTCATCTCATTTCACATTTCTGAGAGGAAAATATTCACTTTTACTGAGAGCTGAGAACAAGATACGATAAGGGCATAACTTACTTTTGCCTCACTTCTCCTTTAAAAAGTTGACGTAATTTTGCATAACTTGAGATATTTGTGATTTGACTTTTCTGGGTCACTGTTATTCCACACCATTTAATGTTCACAATAGCTCCCACTGAGTGTAGTTATCTCTTAAGCACCACTGGATATGCAACCCTTGAGGCCTTAATTAGGCACTGAGGAAATTATTTGTGTGTCTAAAAGGAGATGCTCACATTTAGGTTGCATACACCTCTGAAAGTAAGGACTTGCCTTCAGTCACAAAGCAGTCGCCCCAGGCAGATATCTTATGCCCCACTCGTGAAATGGGAAAAGCTGGGACATCTAGACCCAGCCCTGGAACAACTCAACCTCCCTGTGCCTTCCCGGGATGTGCCACCCGACGCTCACAGCCAGCGCACGCAGACGGTGCACATGTACCCCCCCGCCCTTTCCTGCCCTTCTGCACGCTCGCTGCCACCCCTTCACCAGACCCACCACCACTCCTTCCTTAAAAACAGCGTTGGAGACTGATGTTCTTCTCACTTATGAGCCACTTGCATAACAGAAGAAAGCAAGAGGAGCTCTTCATGGAGAAAAAAAACTGCACTGCTAGGCAATTCTGAAAGCAAATGCTTTCTCAGAGAGTCCCTGAGACACTGTGCACCACTCCTGCACATGGCCACTGCACGCCAGCAGCAAGGGGGAACCTCCTGCCTCTGGGGAAGGCAAGAGGCAGCTTTGCCCATAGAGCTGATCAACACACAGGAGAACATGTCCACAGAGAAATATGCTGGCGGGCCAGATGAGCACTGGAAGAGTAGAAGACCGACAATGACAGACTCCACCGACACGTGCATTTCCACAGCATGGACAACAGACACGTAACTGCCAGCAAGAATAACCTGGGACAGCATCCCCCCGACCCCAATTCCTGGCACAGCTGCCTGGGGACGGGGCACTGCGTCGGAACCAACCTCACAGGCTGACAGAGGCTGCTCTGTGCCGGCCACACAAACACCATATGACCTAGGATGGAATCACAGAAACATTTAGATTGGAAAAGACCCTTAAGATCATCAAGTCCAACCTCAGCCTGGGCTCACCTTGGTCCCCAGGCAGGACAATATATGCTTGTGAGATCAGCGCACGCCTCATCCGCACCAAATACTACACCTGCTCCCTCCACAGCAGAGAGGGTGTGCACACCCGCCACGCTGGATGGGAACCCCCGGGGCAAAAACCTCTGGGGAGGGTCTGGGGATCCCACAGCCCCCAGGGTACTCGTGCTGCAACCTCCTCTGGGCCAGGAACGCCTGGAATGCTGGCGAAGGGTCTGGAGCACAAGTGTGATGGGGAGCGGCTGAGGGAGCTGGGGGGGTTTAGCCTGGAGAAGAGGAGTCTGAGGGGAGACCTTATTGCTCTGCAACTACCTGAAAGGAGGTTGTGGTGAGGGGGGGGTTGGTCTCTTCTGCCAAGTAACGAGTGATGGGATGAGAGGAAATGGCCTCAAGCTGCACCAGGGGAGGTTTAGATTGGGTATTAGGAAAAATGTCTTTACTGACAGAGTGGTCAGGCCCTGGAACAGGCTGCCCAGAGAGGTGGTGGAGTCACCATCCCTGGGGGTGTTCAAAAAACGCGTAGATGTGGCACTTGGGGACATGGTTTAGGAGGCCTGGGGGTGTTGGGTTGGACTTGATGATCCTAGAGGTCTTTTCCAACCTTAACAATTCTATGATTAGGCACTGTGATTTGAGGGAGGGGGAAAGTAACTCGGGCACATTAGCTCCAATCAACAGCAATGCATTTTGCCTGTAACCCATTCACTGTGAATACACAGAGGCTGCTTCTCTGATGTGCATGACACCCTCCAAAACATCAATAAGTTCTTCAGAGGCAAACCCCTCCGAGTATTTGGGTCATGGAGCAGTATTCTTAATTTCTTAAATCGTTGGACTATGCCTTTTGTACAGTCAGACAACTCCTCTTGCTGCGAAGGGTGTCACATCACCTGCACAGAAGGGATAATTCATTTAAGATTAAAGAGCACAAATCGTGACAGAACAGCTGGAAAGGCTGCAGTGCTGAGGAAGAGGAGCACAGTGACAGCCACCAGTGTCAAGCGACGCTTTTCAAACCGCAGGGACCTGACTGCAAGGAAGATGCATGACAGAGAAAGGAAAGTAGGAGAAAACAGAAGGAGAAAAACGGCTTGAGGCAGCGTATCACAAAACCAAGAGATCAAGTGATTTATTTCTTAAGACTGTACTTCCATGTACAAATCGCATTTGTCACAGACAAGCGGGGTGATGAAGGCACACAGAGAACAACTTACTACTCCACAGCTTAAAATCTGTGAGAACATTTTGGATAGCTTACAACCGGGTGAAACTGAGCAAGTGGAAAGATGAAAACATGTGTGGAGCATCAGGGGCAGCATCCTGACAGTGAAATGGGTTGGTCTGTCCAACAGTCACGAGAAGTCTGTTCCTATGAGATGCCACCCAGCTGCTGAAGGCAGAATGCTGGTATACGGAAAGTCAGGGCAAAACTTCTGGGCCAAAGAGGGCCAGGGTTCCCCTCCATCCTGCCCTCCGTCTGCTCGGGCGCATTCCTGTTCCTGCATCACCAGCTGGTTGAAAAAATGATTGTGAAGAAATTTTTGATATTTTGAGTTCCTTTTGGTTCTGCTTCCCTGGCATGCAAAGAGCAGCTGTAAGCACTCAGTCTGAAGGGAGGCCGATCCTCCTCCTCCTCCTCCTCCTCCTCCCGGGGCCAAACCTCCCCACGCTCCCTCCTGTTCTTCTTGAGCCGCCCTCGGGAGCTGCCACACCGCCTCCCGGGCCAAGGCCGAGCTTTGCAGGGCTGCCCATCGTCCACGCAGCCTTCCACGGGGCTGCTTTCCCTGAGGGACGGACGGGACCGCAGCCCCCAGCAGCTGGACAGGGACCGGCCAGCCCCGGGACCCGCCGGACGCCCCCCGCCCCCCGCCGCGCTGCGGGGCGCGGAGGGAGGGGGCGTGGCCGGGGGGCGTGGCCACCACAGACCGCGCCCCGCCCCGCCCGCGCTGGAGCGCGGCAGCCTCCCCTCCTCCCCCCACCGCGCAGGCGCCGCGGGAGCACTGCGCCTGCGCCCCGCCGCGCGCCGGCCTCATGCGCTTCCCCGCCGAGCCGGCTGGCAGCCGCGCGGCGCGCGCTCCGTCCCTCAGCCCGCCCGCCGCGCGCCCTCCCTCCGCGCGCCGCCCCGCGGGCACAGGTGAGGGGCGGCGGGCGGGACCACGCGGGTAGGCGCGGGAGGGGGGGCGGCGGGCGGGACCACGCGGACGCCCGCGGGGGGGGGGGGCAGTGATGGCTCGGGGCGGGCCGCGCCTGCGGCGGGAATTTCTGGCGGGGGAAGGGGAGGGGGAGGGGGAGCCCGGCGCTCCCCGGCGGGGGATGGCAGAGGCGGGAATGGCTGACAGGGGTGGCGGGTCCGGGGCTGCCGCGGGCCGGTCCCCGCCCGCCCGGGGCAGAGCGCTCGCTGAGGCGGTGTCGGTGTCAGGCAGCGAGGCAGATGAAGTACATCCTGGTCACGGGCGGGGTGATCTCGGGCATCGGCAAGGGGATCATCGCCAGCAGCATCGGCACCATCCTCAAGTCCTGCGGGCTGCATGCCACCTCCATCAAGATCGACCCCTACATCAACATTGACGCTGGCACCTTCTCCCCGTACGAGCACGGTGAGTGCCACCCCGAGCCGGGCGCCGGGGCCGGCTCTGCCTGGGAGGAGCCGGCTCCTTTGGCTGGCGGAGGGGTTTGGGTCCGGTCCGACGTGTGGCACCGGCGGGCTGAGCCTGGCGGCGGCTCCGGACCCGCCGGCGGGGCCGACGGTGCCGCCCGCAGACGGCGGAGTCGTGCTCCCGGGGCTTTTGTGGTTGCTGCCTGGTCGAGCGATTCGGTCCTCCTTGTGGTAGTCCTTCGTTACAGAAGGCGTTTACTCTTATTAGCTGCTCCTAAGCTTGCTGCGGCAATCCAAGAAGGTGTTTCCTTGCATTGAGTCCTTCTAGCCGTGACAGGCAAAACCAACGCGTCGCTGATGCGGACCGTTTCCCCTGACGTGTGCGCTTGTGCCTTCTGTGTGCCGCAGGGGAGGTGTTTGTGCTGGACGACGGAGGGGAGGTGGACCTGGACCTCGGTAACTACGAGCGCTTCCTCGATATCCGACTCACCAAAGACAACAACCTGACTACTGGGAAGATCTACCAGTATGTCATCAACAAGGAGAGGAAGGGAGACTATCTTGGCAAAACTGTCCAAGGTGATGCGAAGCTTCATTTTTGATGCTTAGAAACATATTCTGTATTTCTGTCGTGGTTGGCGCTTTTGCATTTCATCCTAACTTGAGGACTTTGCTATAAACTGTCCTTGTGATGTTTTTTGTTTGTTTTTTTTAAGAGGGAAAGTAGAAGACGCACCAGTGCAGGTGCAGTGGTGTGCGCTGTGCTGAATCAGGTTACCTGTGAGCCCCTCAAAACATTCCAAGACTCAGCAATACGCTGCCTGTTGCTGGGACTGTACGCTAGACTTGCATCCAGCTGTCTAACGTAGCCAATACTAAATGTGGGCAGACTTCGGACTAACACACCTGCGGATTATTTGTTAGCCGGTTAAAATGGTTATTGCTTTTGGTAACTGCTGTGTCATTAGAAAACCCAAAAGATCTTTGAGGATCAGATCAGTCCCTTCCCTTTTTAAGCATCCTCCACAGCTGATTTGGATAAGGACTTTCACAGACAGTTTAAAACAGAGTAACTCTCTCTGCTTAGAGCAAAGAACTCTTTGTACTTGAATCTTGCAGCTTAAAGGGAATGTTGCTTACATGTGTTTAAATTGAGGCAGGGTTGCATTTCCTGCCAAGGCACTTCTCTTGAAAATCGCAGCCAAGAATAATAACTTCAAAAATGCATACTTCTTTAAAGACACAAATCAGTGCTGAAGTGATATGGGAAGCACTGCCTAGTTAGTGTCAATAATTTGCTCTGTAGTGAGTTAGAGGGGGAAATGTGCGTGGGTTGTGGCTTTAACCCTTGCTTGGGTTTCTTTTTCAGTTGTTCCCCACATCACTGATGCGATACAAGAATGGGTAATGCGGCAGGCACAAATTCCTGTAGATGAAGACGGCATTGAACCCCAAGTTTGTGTCATTGAGGTTTGTAGCTCTTAAAAAAAAAAAAAAAAAAAAAAAAAAAAAATTTGCTTCTTGTATGGAGTAAACTGACCTATATGTGTATTTTGCATAGTAAATTTTTTTTACAGTGATGTTCAGCTTTGCATGTGGTTGAATTAGTTAAAAATCCCCCCTTGCTAGCCTCACTTATTCAGTCTGATCTTTTGAATGGTCCGTGTCTGAATCCACACGTAGAAAGACGTAGGTCTTGGACAGTTATATTTTTGAGATGCTTTGCTCTCTAGTAGAATGCGAATTAGTCTACAGAATGAATTTCAGCCCTTGTAAGTATATACCTAAGTCTGAGTTAATCATGCTGTGCCATCTTCTTCCTTGGTGGAAAGAGGGGAGGGTGGGTAAATCACCCTCTGGAAGCAGTTGTCTTTCCTCCTTAGCAGTAAAGGGAGCCTTGGAGTGAGTAGTTCAAGCATAGACCTAGAAAAGTGAACAGCACAAGTTAGTGGTGACAAACCCCACTCAGTTTCCTGTGCGTTGCGTGGGACGTCCTGCTGCCAGAGGAGACAGAGTAGGATGAAGGCTCTGAGATGGTGCTGCTGAGCTGGTGGGCAGGATATGCTACAGGAGAGAGGGAGCTTGCCAGAGTGCCCGGGTGGTGGTGACTTAGGGCTCTCCCTGCAGCTTGAGTGCCAATTTCTGTTCCAGAGTTCACAGCTCTGGACCCTGAAGTACCTAGGAGGCACTACCTGACAGCGCACCGGAGGCTCTCAGTGCTGCAAAGAATGCCTTGTGTCTCTGTTCCTGCATGTGTCCAAACCCACTCTATATAGTTACTAAAACTTAACGGAAATTTTGCTTCTCAGTGCCACCTAATGTTAATAAACGATCATTTTAACACCTAAATCTTTTCCCTGAAGAGAGAATAGAGGCAAAACTAATGTCCCTGGAGAGGTGCTGTCCATATGAGAAGCTGTTTTTCTTGTGGCTTTCTGATTTTTGGGGAAATCATGAAGGTAAAATAATACTTGGGGTAGTTTGGAAGCTGTGGAAGTAGTACACACAACTGGCAAATCCTGCTTTTCGTATTGGTGTTGGTGTTCCTTTAGGGAATTGGAGGGAGGTGCTGGGGAGATGTTTCAGTGTCCCCTTATGTATGTTTTAGTACACTTTAGTATACAAATTCAGTAGATGATGTTTTGGTACTAACTTCTAATTCTAAATGTCTTTGCCTTCTTTAGCTTGGTGGGACGGTAGGCGATATTGAAAGCATGCCATTCATTGAAGCTTTCCGCCAGTTCCAGTTCAAAGCTAAACGAGAGAATTTTTGTAACATTCATGTCAGTCTAGTTCCCCAGGTAAGGACCCAAAATGTTTTGGTGGTCAGGGGCTTTCCCAGCCCAAAATTTGCTTTCTGAATAGATGTTTCTGAAATGCTGTATCTATAGGTACTTTAATATTAGTATTTCTTCCAGAAGTTTCTATATATAGAAATGCAGGGAATATATGGTTATGTATTCAAAAAGGTTTGCAAGAAGTGAAGAAAAACTTTTCAAAGTGTGTAAATGTGTAATAAATAGTTGGGAGTTGCAGCAAATGCAGTTTTGCATCTTTAACTGCTGCTTTTCTCTATGGAATTGTCTCCTAGCTTTTGCAAGTAAACTTGCTTTCTAGGGCTGAAAACTTTCAGTTTCCCTTTGTTTGCATAGCCTTTCATTTCTGCAGGGCTAATATAAAATTCAGTGATAGAGCCAGACTTCACAGCCATGTGGACTTATTAGTTAGATCATATTCCAAGCTTTTACTGGAGTTCTTTAATAGTTCTGTTGCTGGTTGCCCCCTTTCCTCCCTGCCCCGCCCCAAGATTTACATTAGCTGTAGCTCCTGAAATAGATTGGGTTACTTTTGTAATTTCAAAACATAATACTGTGTTTTGAAACACAGTCTGGTTCCCCCCTCCATAGACAATATTTTTAATGTGTGTTTTGATCTTTAACATTAATTTCATAGACTCTTACATCTGACTGCTGCGTGAGCCGTAACAATCTGAGTGGCAGTTGCCCTTGGTTCAGAGATTCAACTAAGAAGAGGTGTTATGAAACAGTGCTATGATAAGAATCAGTTAATTAAGAACCACAAAGAAAAACAAAATTTCCATATGTGCCAAGTAGATGGTGTGAACTCCAGTTAATAACAAAAGGATGTGAAGGTGTTTTATGCCATATAATGCCTGATAGAACCTCATCTCTGTTATCTGCTCTGGTTTTGGAGACAATTTACAGTCTTAACCAAACAAAAAAATCTCTACTGCAGCAGTCAATGCTGAAAAAATTCTTCCATGGTTATGTTAACAGTACTGGAGCGCAGGAGTATTCCTTGTCTCGGAACTGGATTTGACAGAACAACTTGATAGAGTTACTGGAGTACAGATCAGTCTTCGTTCTTCTCTCTTTCTTTCCCTTTTTGTCCAGGCCAGGTGATTTACAGAGAAAAACTTAGAAATCTAAAATATTAGGTAATTGGAGGGAGACGTGGATAAAACCTTAGGATCTCTGCTCTCCCCTTCCCTCACTATAATGCATACCTACTTACTGTACAGGCTTGAAGTCTGGTTTCTGCTGGCTGCTTTCAGTCTTTGAGATTAAAATGATAGTGTGCAGGGGTATTTAAAGTTCATGTGAATTCTCCAAGAACTGGATCAAAGTTTTTATGAGATGAATGGGGGAGAGAGTCCAGATTAGCCTGATGAATCATTGTCTACATACCATCCTAATTTGATGTACCAACTTCTGCTCTTCTCTGACTAGCCAAGCTCTACAGGAGAGCAGAAGACTAAACCCACCCAAAACAGTGTTCGTGAACTCAGAGGTCTTGGTCTCTCACCAGATCTGGTAAGGTTTGCTGCATGGCTTTGAATTTAAAAATGCAGTACTGGCATGTTGCAACAATATCCTAGACTAAATAATGCTTAGGTTGAGAACTCTTGTATACTGGTAGTAAAGAAGTAAAAGTAACAGGGTTGGGTTTTTTCCCCGAGTCACGGAGGCTGCAGAAAGGCAGCTGTTTTAGAGGTTTGTTATATGAATGTCTATGTACTTCTGTTTTGGTTCACCACATTGATATTGCTGTTCTGTTAGATTGTTTGCAGGTGCTCCACTCCACTGGATACCTCAGTAAAAGAAAAGATTTCCATGTTCTGTCATGTTGAACCAGAACAGGTAAAGATCGCTGTCTGCGCTTCCTTGCAATAAATATTGTAGCTGTTTGTCAAATGCTAAGTGGAGTTCTGTCTGAGCGTTGAGTTTGTGTTCTAGCTGTTTCTTTTGTTAGCTGCATAATTCATTTGCTGCTTTGTCTTGCCTGCATTCCTTACACTTGTAACTGTTGCCAAACCAGTCCTTTTTATGCCAGCATGCAGGTTTTCTCAAAAGGTAGTCAGCGTAGGTTTAGAGAATTCTATGGAATCCAAGGTATTTTCTGAATAGCTGGTTTTGACCTTAGTTATACTCCACATTCCTTCCGTGAATACGGAAGAAGGAGACTTTTCAGTATTTAGAGGCCAAATAAGAGTTGCCCAAAATTAGTTTTAAAGGATACAGGCATGTATTTCTTACGCTGCTCTTTTCACGATGTGCAGTCTTGGGCAGAAGAATAATGAGGAGAGATTGCACAGGAAAGTTGAAATGGTATTTGAGAGAAGCATTGCTTCACTTGAATGTTATGTGATATGCAAAAATTCCATGTTAGCACGATTCTTTTTATACTGAGACTAGTTGGCATAGCACAGGCTGAGGTAGACCTCGGAAAAGAATCAGTCTGTAGGCTAAATATTACCACTTTCCAATCCAGCTTGAAAAATCTTGTCTTTTTGTAAAAGACTATCACTTCACAATTCCAGGCTCTGTCAAGTAATTTTTTTTTAATTTCCTATACGACGAGATCAAACTGAGTCTTGCAGTTTCAAGTATTACATTCAAAATTAGCTGGCAATAATATCGATGTGTCAGCAGTACAATATCTGCGTCTTGTTGGCCAGGAATTGATAGTAAGTTGGCTCTTGTCAGTCACTTTCCGGGAAATTGAACGCAATTTTACATTAAAAACTGACTGCAGTTGCACTTGAATTGAGAAGTAAATGCTATTGACTATACAGGAGGAAAATTTGCAGCCTAGGGGGTTTTACTGGTGCAACGTTGAACTCTGCTTTCATTTGAGTCAGGAGAAATGAGGATTTAAAAATAGTTGTGCTGGTATATTTTTGATCCCTAAAGTACAGTCTCGTTCTTGATGGACAGGTGACAGTTGTCCAGAGCCACCTTTCCTTTTCTGAGGAAGCCCATTTCAGTGAACTAGAACCGTTGGTGCAGATATTCCTCACTGACCTAAGAATTCTTTGCTCGTAGTTGTGTAATCCTAAGTTTGATGAAGGATGCCCTGTAAAATTTATTGCTGTATTGAGATCACAGATTTCCCTGGGCTTTAATCAAACTGGGAGCCCTGGTTAAAAACAACAATGGTGGGAAACGGGGAAGCTGGGCTTGTGGGCAGTTTTAACTGTAGTTTCAGTTAGGATTACCAAGAAGGCTGTATCACAGGAGAAGTCTCTTTGAAGCATTCTTTGAACTTTGCTACATGCTCGCATAACTTGCATAGCGGCTGGCTTTCTTACTGCTAGGTTATCATGTTATAGCCCTTCCCAAGGAGCTCCAGTGAGCACCAGTACCTGGGAAGTGTGGAAGGATGACCTTTTCAAGTATGTGGAAACCAGTAGTAAGCTATTCATGTGGTGTTGTGTTATTTCCTGGAAGTTTAGGTGGTCATATGGTGGTCTGCTAGAGACAGAAGTTCTCAGAAGTGCACAGGCACTTAGATCTGTTTTAATGGCGTTCGTATTTTATGAACAGGTCATCTGTGTTCATGATGTCTCCTCTATCTACCGGGTTCCTCTGTTGTTAGAGGAGCAGGGAGTTGTTGACTACTTCAGACACAGGCTTGACCTTCCCATTGAGCGGCAGCCCAGGAGGATGCTCATGAAGTGGAAGGAAATGGCTGACAGGTGAGCTGCACTGCTGGGCGTAGTTTGAGTTAAGACTCCAGATTAGTTTCTCTTCTTGGTCGTTGGTTATTACGTGACAAGTGTTACTTCATGTTCCTCAAGCGTGCTTTTTTTTTTTTTTTTTTTGCTACAAAAATGTATTTTCTTCCTAGATGTTTAACTGTTTGGAAAAAAAAAAAATACTTCAACATGAGAATCCTGTAAGAGAATGTTACTGAGTTCTGTATCTTGTGTTGGTAGTGTACTGCCTATGTCAAAACCAGTTTGAAGTAATTAAAAGGTGGACAGCTCTGCCCTCCCTTTTTATACAAAAAAACCCCAGTGACATTTCAATGTTGAAATGCTTTTGTAGGCATATGTAGCAGTTATCAGGAGTGTCAGTAAAAATGTACCATTTGAATATGCTTTCAAGTAAGTGAAACAACTGTTTTGTAACTGTTCTGTCTGAGGCTCTTAGGACAGTGGGTTTTTTTCTTGTGGGGAACAGACTCCATGTTTGTGGCGAAATAGTGAATTGAGTCTTTTAGTTGGCATTCAGGCCCTTTCTGAAGCCTCAAGTACTTGTCCTTATAAAAAATTAATTTTCAAGGTCTAGATGTTTCCCTTTACATGCATGACAGAAGTCACCATTGTCAAGAATACTTTCTTTTGACAGGGAAAACCCTTGGTAACCAGCTTGGTTGAAGGTACTTAGCAATTTTGAAATGAACTTTAAACAATCTCTTAGCTGTAGCCAAGAATGCTGTGTAAATCCCCTGCTGCCAGATGCTGGGGACTGAAAGTGTAGGCAGTATGACTTTAGGACTGTAGAAGTCCTTTCTGTATTTCTAGCTGCTGAAGTGAACTCAGTAAGAAGCAGCGTGGGAAGGTACTGTACAGTATGAACATATGCAGAGTTGAGCTTTGATCCTCTCTCCTAATAGTTCACTGCAGTCTTTGAATCTAATACGGCTTCCTGAAAAGGCAGTTTGGATCTACTCAAAATGGCTTTTCAGCATAACGAGGGATGAGTTAATTTATACATGACTTCCTGCAACTCTTTTTCTCTGTCGTGGTGTCTTCCCCCCCCGCCCCCCCCCCCCCCCCCCGCCTTTCTTCTGTTCTTGCATAGATGTTTTTAAGTCGTAATTGTTACAAAAGGTCATCTCTTCCAAAGTCATCATCTCTCTAGTTGGACAGACTTTGAAGAACCCAACTGTTTATATTACTTGAAAAGCTGAATAGAATGTAAGTGATTCTTGCTCCCATTTCCTGTTAGTGATGAAATAACCCTTGGTTTTTGATTTTGTTTAGGTATGACCGTCTCCTTGAAACATGTTCCATTGCACTCGTTGGCAAATACACCAAGTTTTCAGATTCCTACGCATCTGTCATTAAAGCACTGGAGCATTCTGCACTGGCCATCAACCACAAACTTGACATTAAGGTAGGGGTGGGTGCGTGTGTGTAAAAAAAAAAAAAAAAAAAATCCCCCCTGCCCCCGCTTCCACCTACAGTGCTGCCCATCTTAATTAAGTTTTTCCCAAACCCATAGACAGTAAGGGGCAGTCAGTGAACTTTAAATTTGTCCTTGGATAACAGCATCAAAACATCTGTTGTCAGGCATAAACCAGCTTCAAAGCAAACCAGCCTTTCATCCTGTAAGGTATACAGTGTGTCTGTATAACTGATGGGAACTCTTCAGTGCTCAGCGTTGCGTGCTGAATTGTGATAGAGCGGTAGATATATTTGAGGAGGGGACTGATTGCTTTAATTTCTCTGACAGTTGTTGAAAGTGATCCTTTTTTTAGGGTTGTTGCTGTTATCCTTGTGGTACTCACAGGTTTTATGATGCTTCTGCCTCAGACTTTATTAAGGTTTTAATGCTGGTTTGGCTGCACAGGTGCAAAAGGGTCTTGGTTGTAAGATGCTCTGAAGAGATGAAATATGTGTCTGTTAGAAACTTTACTTTCATTTAAATATACTTTTTAAATGTCCAGCAGTTTCATGATGCTGGTGAGTCATGGAAATAGGTGCTTGTTTTATAACAGCACTGTTCTATGTTTGGGTTACCTATCAACTTACCAAATCAGTAGAGGAGAAAAGAAAAAGTAAGACTGGTGAAGGGTAAACCCTGTGCTTGCATCTGTGGGTAGTTCCTGATGCAGCTGGATTTGTGTGGTTCAGAAGGGGAATGGGTTCTGTGAGTCCTGTGCATGGAGATCTCACATTGAGTTAAAAAACTGTTTAGCAGTATTCCAAGCTTAAAAAAAAAAAAAAAAAAAAAAAAAAAAAAAAAGACAAAAATGGTTGTTCAAGAGGGTAAGCAGACTGCCAGAACATTCAGAAGTTCAGATATACTGGAATACTGGAGATGAGAAACTGGAAAATTTGCAGTTTTTCCCATATGTAACATTGGTCATAGCACCCTTTAATTACAAGAGCCTGTGTTTCACCGTATCAGTCAGTCTCTCTTGAAGGTTAAATAATGTGTATTTGAGATGGTGATTCAGTGTTTTTCTTGCTGTGTGGTTGTTCCTGTCTGCACAGCCACGGGTTCCTATCTCGCTGTGCCCCATTAAGACCTCATGTTCAGTGAGTCTGGTCTTATGGACATCAGCTTTGTTTATGTGACAGCAGAGGTGCAGAGAAGGGAAGATACAAAAAACATGGCTTCTGTTTGTGCATCTGTAGTACGATGGTGCTGGAAAGCAGTTTTGGTGACTAGCAGACAGGAAATTAGCCCAGAAAACACATAAGCAAGTATCTAGTAGGAAACAAATCCAGAGCTATCCAGGAGGGATGATGATATCTTAATTTAATGAGAATTAAGGAGACCCTGTATTTACACTCTTGTGGCAGCATCTCATCATCCTTTTTTGGATTTCTTCCCAGTATATTGACTCTGCTGACTTGGAGCCAGATACTCTGCAGGAAGAACCTGTCCGATACCATGAAGCATGGCAGAAGCTGTGTGGTGCTGAGTAAGACTTATACTCTGGTCATTTCTTGGGACCATGTCTGATAAACTTGCTGCTTTTGACAGTTTTGGAATTAAGAGCCTCACTGGAGACTGTTTTCTTAGGCACTGTACCAGCACACTCTGGCATTGCCCCAAATACCTCTCAATGAAATTTGGGATAAGATGTACAATGGAGAATCGTTAAATAAGTGAGGGAGTTAGTGAAAGGCAGCAGTAGGGGAGACGGTCGTGCAGATGAAGATGTGCACAGGCTTAGTGTGGAAACAGGGTGAGAGGAAATAAAGGGAAAGGGTAGGTGCTGGCAAAGCCAAAGAGAGATGATGGAAGGTGTAAGTGTGGTATAAAGTTCTTTAGGAAGAAAGCGTGAGAAGGGAAAAAGTGTTAGGAGGCAGAGGAGTGCCAAGAGTTAGCCCAGAAAACAAGAACAAGTGGGTCTTGTTAGCCCTTGGGGAACCAGGCTTTGGGTGGTACCAGGAGAATGAAGAACCTGCTGCAGACTGTGGTGTCCTTGTGCCTGCGGTTAGGGCAACTTGCCGCTGCAGCCAGTGGCTTCCTCAGCCTGGGCCTGGCTGGGTGACGTGTTTGCAAACAAGATTGGTGCAGAGCACGTGTGTCATGCAACATGAGCTGCACTAGTGTTGTAACCTGCATTGTATTTGGGATTTTTTGGGAAGGTAAAATGTGTGTTTATAAGATGTTTCCCTGAGAACTCTGAGATTTTATGTGACAGCTCATTTGAAGTCATATGGAAACCGCGCTGCAGACAGGCCTTGCCACACAGGGCACTTCTCAGGAGTGAGGTCTTGCAAGCCCAAGATTTTACGGGAGAGAGGTGGTACGTGGTTGGGGGGTACCACGCTGGTGAGCCCTATGTGAATGGAATCTTTTCATCCTCACGCAGTGGAGTTCTGGTTCCTGGTGGATTTGGTGTTCGAGGGACCGAAGGCAAAATTCAAGCTATTTCCTGGGCAAGAAAACAGAAGAAGCCTTTCTTAGGTGAGAAACATGTTTCATCCATAAGAAGAAATAAAGAAAAGGAGGTTGAGTAACAGCCTAACTGGTCTGCAGCAAGAGCTTTACTGATTTTCATTAGTATCTAGATTGTACAATTTTGATGATAATTGGCTGAGGAAGGCAATGATCTATGCTCAGCTTAACTGGGTAATGCAGCTGTCATCTGTAGATAGCTCTGAAGTGGTCAGGGTTGGCTGGGATGTGATGATGTGGAAGCTACAATGAGGGGGTAGGAGTCTCAGAGGAAGTTTCAGAGGAGGCTGTCGTGATCCTGGCACAAAGAGATACGTGACTGCATTTAAACAAAACGGACATAGTGAGAGACTGGAAACATGTGAACAGAGCGGATGGGGAACAGAGGTGTGGAGTAAACCTTGTGAGAACGACTTGGCACAGAGTGAACAGACCCCTAAATCCAAGTCAAACGTCGGTCTCATCCAGGTTGTCCTCTTGACTCAGGACTGCTCTGTGAAGGTGTGCATGCTTTGCAGTATGGGCTCGGTGGTCCTTGTCCTGACTTGATCTGTGTTCTGCCTTGCCTTCTGCAGGAGTTTGTCTGGGAATGCAGTTAGCGGTTGTGGAGTTTGCACGCAGTGTTCTTGGTTGGCAAGGTAATTGCACAAACCCCTTCCTGGGTTTTGGTCATTTCTTTGATTGCTTGAGTAATACCTGTAATTTTTTTAAAGGCCTGTAATTTTTACTTTTTCATTGGTAGGTAGATTTAATTTTTTTCTAGGTCTGTAAAATTCCCCATCTCCTTTACTGATTCAAAGGAAAAAGAAGACTTTCCTTATCCTATTCAAATAAAAATCAATGGAGTAAGGCATGCTTATAATGACAGAAAACTTTCTATTGCTTAGAGTAAGGTTCAGCTCCCGAATAAAACACCTAAGAGGAGTTGTGCCTATGTGTGCTGGACATTCTAAATTCCCATTATAGCCAGTGGGAATTAAGACAAAAAGCAATCCAGCTGGCGAGGCAGTTGCACCTCCGCTGCTTGAATTGACTAGGTCCCAGCAGTCAAAACTCCCTTTGCAAAGTGCTAAACTTAGTTTCTTAGCCCGACTCCGAGTCTCACTGGTAGTGAAGGTAGGTGAAAATGTGTTTCTTGGAGTACTTCTGCTCCCTTCCCGCTCCCTGGCTTTATTTAAAATACTCTAAGCTGTTGAATGTGGGCTTTTCCTGAATGACCCTTGCTTTCATCACCAATTGCACTAGACTGGTTGCCCTAAGATTGCAACCTCGAGGCAGTCTCAGAAATTTGTATCAAACAACGCTGACAGAGTCCTGTTTCTGCTGTCGGGGCTGAGCCGGCGGCTCTGGGCAGGTGGGTGGCTCAGCACAGATAAGGTTGCCGCTTGCCAGAAGCGTGGGGGCGAGACACAGCTGTACCTGGGGGAGGTCCTGTAAATGCATGTCACAGTATGAGGGATTTTGTGTTTCTGATTGATGAACATTCCATTGCAGATGCTAACTCGACAGAATTTGACCCCAAAACTTCTCATCCAGTGGTGAGTTTATGACAGCTTGCTTGTAACATCCATAATGTGCTAGACTTCTCTGCGCATACCTGTTGGTACAGTTAAGAGCTTGGATTATTATGTCTTGTGGCTTTTAAGTCTTCCATCACTTACTAATCTGAAAAGAAAATGTCTTTGCCTAGTTAACTATATGGCAATTGCTGCTTCATAAAAGATTGGAGGGCTTATTATAGGTTGAAACACTAGTATTTTTTTAATTTTTAATTACCCTTTTTCATAAAGCAAGGTGTTTTCTAAGATAAAAGGTTCTTAAAGGGCAGTTTGAAAGCTCACTGGTTTCACAGAGTAAATGTTAAAGATTTGGTGATATCCAGATTCTACTGCTTAACTGCTTAATTATGATCTCAGAAATTAACGTAGACAGACATGATTTCCTTGGGACATTTGTGGACAGATTTCTGAACCTGCCTTTCTTAGACTGCAGGTTCTCTGTGCCTCATCCAGGGCCCACTGTAATGATTGGCTTCTGCTATAATTTAAAATGCTACTCAAAAGGAAAAAGTTCTCAAGAAAACCAGCTCATGAAGTTATTTATCAAAGTATAAGTGATTCTGCTTTGGGGATTTTGTTTCTGTAAATCTGCTTGTTTGTTTGTGTAACATTTAGTTCAGTAAATAGCACAGCATTAGTGCATGGGATCTGTGTAGGCTTTGACTGAGACCATTTCCTATGCTAAAACTTCCTGAATACTTGAAACCTTCCGTATGTTCTGTACAGCCTTTGCTAGAATAACTCAGCCAACAAATCTAGTTCTGTTGGTCTGCCTGGTCAAGACAATATTCCTTGGGGTGGCTTGCCTGTTTTCTGTATGGATGTTGGGTTTTTCCCCCCTTTAATGTTTCAGTCTGGCTGGGACTGGCATGCCTCCCTCATTCTCACCTCCCTCTCTGAATGCTTCTTACAGGTCATAGACATGCCGGAACATAATCCTGGGCAAATGGGTGGGACCATGAGGCTTGGCAAGAGAAGAACACTCTTCCAAACCAAAAACTCAATCATGAGTAAGGCATTTCTTACCTCTTCTGGAAGCATTTCCTGGGAATGCTGTGTGTGTATGGTGGATATGGGGAAGTGAGACCTGGGAATGTTAAAGCATCCTTGAATGGTCGGTGTTTGCAGACTTTGTTTTGGTAGTGAAATGGAGATCGATGACTTTGGTCCTCTCTAGAAGTGGCAGGTTCTGATTGATGCTATTCATATGAACTTGTTCAAACTTCCCAATGTGCTTGCCAATGTGATGCCCCTCTACAAGAAGGGCTGGAAGGAGGCTCTGGGGAACTACAGGCCAGTCAGCCTGACCTCGGTGCTGGGGAAGGTTATGGAGCGGTTCATCTTGAGTGCGCTCACCAGGCAAGTGCAGGACAAGCAGGGGATCAGGCCCAGCCAGCATGGCTTCATGAACGGCAGGTCATGCCTGACCAACCTGATCTCCTTCTATGACCAGGTGACCCCTGGTGGGTGAGGGAAAGGCTGTGGATGTTGTCTAGCTGGACTTTAGTAAAACCTTTGGCTCTGTCTCCCACAGCACCTCCTAGAGAAGCTGGGGGCTCATGGCTTAGACAGGTGGACTCTTCGCTGGGTAAAAATCTCACTGGATGGCCGAGACCAGAGAGTTGTGGTGAACGGAGCTAAATCCAGCTGGCGACCAGTCATGAGCGGTGTTCCCCAGGGCTCAGTGTTGGGGCCAGTCTTCTTTAGTAGCTTTATCAAAGATCTTGACAAGGGGATCGAGTGCTGCTCCCTCAGTCAGTTTGCAGATGACACCAAACTGGGCGGGAGTGTCGATCTGCTCGAGGGTAGGAAGGCTCTGCAGAGGCAGATCTGGGCAGGCTGGATCGATGGGCCGAGGTCAATTGTATCAAGCTTAACAAGGCCAAGTGCTGGGTCCTGCACTTGGGTCACAACAACCCCAGGCAACGCTACAGGCTTGGGGAAGAGTGGCTGGAGAGCTGCCCGGTGGAGAAGGCCCTGTGGGTGCTGGCTGACAGCTGGCTGGACACGAGCCAGCAGCGTGCCCAGGTGGCCAAGGAGGCCAACGGCATCCTGGCTTGTGTCAGCAATGGTGTGGCCAGCAGGAGCAGGGCAGGGATGGTGCCCCTGTGCTCGGCACTGGTGAGGCCGCCCCTCGAATGCTGTGTTCAGTTTTGGGCCCCTCGGGACAAGAAGGACATGGAGGTGCTGGAGCGTGTCCAGAGAAGGGCAACGGAGCTGGGGAAGGGTCTGGGGCACAAGTGTGATGGGGAGCGGCTGAGGGAGCTGGGGGGGTTTAGCCTGGAGAAGCGGAGGCTGAGGGGAGACCTTATCGCTCTCTGCAACTGCCTGAAAGGAGGTTGTGGTGAGGCGGGGGTTGGTCTCTTCTGCCATGTCACTAGTGATAGGATGAGAGGGAATGGCCTCAAGCTGCACCAGGGGAGGTTTAGATTGGGTATTAGGAAAAATGTCTTTACTGACAGAGTGGTCAGGCCCTGGAACAGGCTGCCCAGAGAGGTGGTGGAGTCACCATCCCTGGGGGTGTTCAAAAAACGCGTAGATGTGGCACTTGGGGACATGGTTTAGGAGGCCTGGGGGTGTTGGGTTGGGGGTTGGACTTGATGATCCTAGAGGTCTTTTCCAACCTTAATGATTCTGTGAAACTTGGCATCATGCGAATTGTTTGGCATTTGCTCTGAGAGGTGTCTTCCTTTTGGTGTAGGGAAGCTCTACGGAGATCATGATTTCTTGGAAGAGAGACATAGACACAGATTTGAGGTAAAAACGCTATTGTAGTCATTGAGCTTTTCTGTGTAATCCAGACATAAGAGATCATGGGTTTTCTTGCTTCTGGTCTTCTAGGTCAATCCAGAATTGAAAAAGTGTTTTGAAGAGCAAGGTTTGAAGTTTGTAGGCCAGGATGAGGAGGGAGAGCGAATGGAAGTGATTGAGTTGGAAGGTGAGTACTTAAGCAATTAGTTTGTGGGTGTAAGTATTTACAAGGGGGAGAGTGTTTGGAGGGTAATTGAGGAGGTTGTTGTGTGGGACCAGTCCAGGCTCTCTCAGAATGATTCTGTCCATAAAGTTGTAGTAAAAAAAGAATCACATCTGCCTGTCCCTTTAGGGACAAAAGGCAGGATAGAAATGATGTTTCTTCCCCATCATCAGGGCTTCAATGTGATCAGTGCTTTTGACTGCAGTTCAGCCACATGCTTAAGAGACGTGACATTAATGTTTTCTGTTTCTTTCTCTTAGAGCATCCTTTCTTCGTTGGTGTTCAGTATCACCCTGAATTCCTCTCTAGACCAATTAAGCCATCTCCCCCATACTTTGGCCTCCTCTTGGCGTCTGCAGGAAGACTCACTCATTACCTACAGAAGGGCTGCAGGCTCTCACCCAGGTAGGTTCGAGGAAGACACCAGTCAGACCTTTCACAGGGTGGAGCTTCTTCCTACAGGATAAACCGGAGAATCCTCTTGGCACAAAGTTACTGCAGGGTATTTGCAGCACCTCTTCTTTCCACTCTTTCTTTGAAACCTCTTGCCTTGTATTTTGAGGCTGACTGTGGTGCCATAGAGCTGTCCTGCGGTGAGGTCCCGACTGCGGGGAGATTAACCCTGCGTTCTGGTGTTCTCAGGCAGAGGTGTTCGGGGAAACTGCAGCTGGGCCTGCTCTTTTAGGTGACTGGAGACCTCATGGGGTTTTCCCCACATTCCTTGTACAAGTCCTAGGTACAAGTTGGTCCTTAAACTTGTTCTTGTTGCTGGTTTAAAGAACAGGCCCTGGTGGTTGCAGCTCTGTTTGGTTTTTTGGGTTTTTTTTTGTTGGTCCTGTCCCCTCCCGCCCCCCGTCCCCCCCACCCCCGCTGATTTAAGCTTTCTTTTGTCTCAGTTTGCAAAGCAACTAATGTTTTGGGTAGACTTAATGGTACATTTACTTCCTTCTGCTGCTCCCTAATGCCCTGCAGTTCTGCTCAGCAGATGTGGCGATGTGCAACAAATAAACATCACTATGATAGCGACCTGTTTTCCTCCTTACAGAGGAGAACACAGAGGATTTGCTTGTGTAGCTGGAGTGCTAACATGCACTGAACAAAAAAACCCCCAAACTAGATGCAAAAGAGAAATAGCACTGAATGCATTAAACTAAAGCAGTGCAAAAAGGAAAGTATTGGTCTTTCTGGGTTGAGCTGCAATGCAGCTGCACCACAGGAATTCCTGCGTCAGTGTCTGGAGAATGGCTGTCAGTTGTGCTCTGAAGAGAGTTTCTGTGTGAAGATGCCTCATTTCAGTGCTCCCAGGGTTGAGGGATATTTTAATTTCCTGCTTTTGCACATTTGAGTTTGAAATGGCTTCTCATGGCAGAGGAGCTGAAGTTTCCTCTCTACTGCAGCGTCTTAAGTTAGTATTATCTGCTGTTGGAGTCTTTTGTAATTGTGGTCACGAATTGTTTCATGCTTAGCGTGTAATCTAAAAATATTGGTGGCAGTTTTAGCCCAGCCTGTGCTCCCCTTTATTCCTGTGCCCTTGTAACCCTTCACATTTTCAGGCAAGTCTCATCATTGTGCTCTGATGAGGTTTGCAGGTGACACCAAATTGGGGGGAACAGACTATACGCTTGAGGATGGGACCACTGTTCGGAGGGACGTGGGCTGGAGGAGTGGGCCAGCAGGAACCTGATGAGGATTAACAAGGACAAACGCAGAGTCCTGCATCTAGGAACCCCTTGTGGTAACACAGGCTGGGGACCGAGCGGCTGGGGAGCAGCTCTGCTGATGAGGTCTTGGGGCACAGCAAACTGAACGTGAACCAGCAGCATGCGCTGGCAGCAAAGGCAAGACGAAGAGTGTCCTGGGCTGTCTGAGTAAGGTCACAGCCAATAGATGGAGAGAAGTGATTATGTCTCTTTATGTGACATTTGTTAGACCACATCTAGAATATTCTGTGCCGTTTGGGGTTGCCCAGTACAAGTAAAACCTTGATAAACTGGGGAGAGTTTAGCAGAGGGCCACTAGGAAGGTCAGGAGGTTGGAGTACTTGCCCAGCAAGGAGAGGCTGAAGGAGCTGGGCTTGTCCAGCCTGGAGAAGGGAAGACTTTATGGGGGACCTAAGAGCAGCCTGCCAGCACCTACAAAAACGTTATCAAGAAGATGAAAACAGGATCTCTACAGATGTGCATGGTGGGAGGATAAGACACAGTGGATAAATTTAAATAAGAGAGGATCCAACTGGATATAAGGAAAATCTTGTTCACCATTAGATCAGTCACGCATTAGTGCAAGTTGCCCAGAAAGGCTGCCCAGTCTCCGTCCTTGGAGAATTTCAGCATGTGACTGGGTAAAGCCCCGAGCAGCCGATCTGGTAGCTGTCCCTGTGGTGTAACTGTCCTGAGGTCCCTTCCGATCTGAACTATTTTTTGTGATTCTGAAAAAGCTGTTTAATGGATTAAAGGCAATCAGCTGTTACTGGGAAGCTGAAATAGAATGGCTTACGGGTGGTTAACCAGTCTCCTATTTCGTATTTATTCAATTTCCTTTAGAATAACTTTGCCTTATAAAATGCCTATTATATGTATAATCACTTTAATTCACAAACCTTAAAACTGATGATGACTCAGCCCTATTTCCAAAGGGACAGCTGTACTAGGAATTTTGTGTGCTTTGCTTTTCAACCCCAGCTAGCAGTTCTTACTACCAAGCCCTGCTAATTCCTGATGCAAAACTAGGTCTATAAAGCGCTTGCGCTCTGTAAAACAAAATCTTTCTGAATTCTGCAGGGACACCTACAGCGACAGAAGTGGCAGCAGCTCACCTGACCTGGAGATAACAGAGCTGAAGTTTCCATCAGTAAATCATGACTGATTCCTGGTAACTTTTAATGACCTCAACTTCTTTTCTTATGGAAAAAATTCCTTGCCAGTCTTTCCTTCTGGCATCTGAATGTTTCACATCAGTTGGTAGAAAACTGGCACGCCATGAAAAGTGCTGGTGCTCACACACGTGTTCCAGCTGTGCCAAGGGATGCATAATACCTCATGTCTGTGTAACAGATGTGGGCAGGTGTTTCCTTAGCAAATTGATACATAATAAAGTATGAAAGTACACGTGGGAGTTCGACATTAAATTCAAATAGAGAAACAAAGCACAAATATAGCACATTCCTGAAAATGGAGGCAAAGCTGAGCAAGGGGTTACTGGATTTAGAAAGTTTGGTATTTTGGGAGCAATCTCTTGCTTTGCCGGAGAACATTTTTGAAATAGCCATTCTCCCCCGTCTCTTGAGACAGCAAGTTTCTCTGTCAAACCAGTGGACTTGAGCTCTGAATTGTAGTGGCTGCTGCAGATGTTACCTGGATGTGAAAATTGGATGTATATCATCCAGTCTTGGAGGGGGGGCACTAAAACCTACCCTTCCAACCTCACCAGCAGAAAAGGCAGACGTAACACTGAAATGAGTTCTCCTTTTGCATGGTAGGTGATCGTGGATGTAATGCTTTTTCCCACTGCTCTGGCTGGTTTTGTGTTGTGGTTTTGGAGAAGTTAAGCAGCATTTGTGCACATGCGCATCAAGTGAGAGCAGGGCTTTATTGCTGAATGCCAGGGGACCAAGGATGTCCAGCTCTTCCTTCTTCCCCCTTCATATAACAGATATTTAAAAAATTAACTGCAGAGTGAAAACGAGGGTTAGCCTGAGTCTAGCACAGACGTACTTCCCATCCCTGGTGATGGGACTGGGCCTTTGCGGTGCTGAAGGTAGCTGAGATAGCTAGGTGTTGGGTTGTTCCAGACCTGGGACAGCAGCAATATAAAAGCTGAAGAATCCTCTCTGTAAATTTTTATCCTCCTAAAGATATGCTGAACCTTTGGCTTGCTGGCACTATCCAGCGCGCTCCCTAATGCCACAAGTCTGGGTGCTGCGTTGAGAGCTGAGGGCTTGGAGGCCATCCCCAAATGAATAAATTGTAGGGAAGGTGACACTGGCATGTGTGGTGTGTCCCCTCTCTGGCTGACTGGCCTGCTGGCACACGTCCTAGCTCAACTCTCAATAGCTGCAACATAACGAAGATTTGCCTTTGGTACCGGCTGTGGGCAGCGCTGGGAAGGGCATGAAGTTAATTCTTCGCTTAACAGTGCTCGCTCCCTACATTTTATTTAACCATTGACTTCTCGAATGAGCTTGCTTTCTTAGGGGTGTAATACACTGGTCTCGATGTTGCCGCAGTGCCCCTGTAAAACTAAGGGACGTCTTTTATCCTGGGAAGAGTAGCGTTGTTGGGGCCCGTGCGTTATGTTTGTCTGAGGTGACGTACGTACGACTCAGACCTTGGTGTGCTGTGTGATTCCAGCCTGTTGCTCTTCACTGGCAATAATTCCTGCTCCTTTTCTTTCTCTCTTTCTCCAGATGGGTCTTTGCTGAAGAGAAGAGTCTCCATTAGATTTTCCAGGCATTCTTACAGCAATAGCTTGAACACTGTCAGCTTTGGGCTTTCTTAAGTTATGGTTTTATAATTTTCATTACGAAATCGTGTCCCTTTATTTCCTCAACTCTTCTGTCCTTTGTTTATTTTCTGTGTAGATTCTGCTTATTTCTGGAGGAGAGCTCATCACAGCACCCGCACCCTTAGACTTTCTTCAGTTAGCACCATCTTGGAGACAAAAAAAAAGCAAATTTGGGTATGGGATTTGATGTGTTGGGGAGAATGTAGGTACACACTTCCTTCCTAATGCATGGTGACGCTGGCATCAGTTTGTATCTTGGACACTGACAGTTGAGTTGCTTTCTCTGGCCTTTCTGCTCCCCTCAGCAGTCTTTATTACTTATGGTGAAATTACATGGATGAACTAGATTTTGGGGGCTCGCTCAGTTCTTGAGCTGTGCTGCAGAGGATGGGTCTGTGCAGCTTTATGCAGTCTTTTTTTTTTTTTGGAGGGGGGATGTTTTGTTCTGTTTTGTTTTTTTTCAATAGTATTTAAAAACATTTGGCACTGGTGGTCTTGGTGCATTCATTGCCGGCAATGAACTTTTAACCAGGAAAATCTTCCTGGAATAGAAGAGTTAATTTGGAACACGATCAGCTCTAACTGTGATACACCACCCTGCAGGGATGCAATTAACTTGGATCCTGGTGGGGGAGAGGAAAGAAGCAAAACTGTCAGGAAGGCCCATCGTTGCCTGAAACAAGGCGTAACTGTTAGCCCTTTCTATGCCAGCGTTTGCTGGTGCTGCTTCTTGGGCTGGGAAACTTCAACTCCTTGCATCAAGGGGGAGGTACAGAAAAGAAAGTGAACTACTTTCAGATGCTGCCTTTAAAAGCTCCCATTGTGATTTGCCTTGGACTGAACAGTTCATGGTGCTTTTTTTTTTTTTTTCACTGATGGGAAGTGGAGCCTTCCGTTGCCTTTTTCTATAGCGCGGAGCCACACGTCCCGCAGCCGATGCAATAGAGGAGTGCTGGTTCTGAGGGAGGAGCTTTGCAATTTGCCTGCAGGGTTACTCTTTAGTCCGTAGACGTGTGCCGTCCCAGGGCGAGCTCAGCTTTGCGGTTCTGGGGTGGGAAATGCACTCGCCTTTTTTTTTTTTTTCTCCTGCCTCTTGCTGCAGTGTAAGCCACAGTTTTTGGTCTTTGGTAATTTAGAAATAAGGAAGAAAGTGTCTCAGTTGTCTGAAGTGTTGTATGTTCAGAGCTCTTGTTCATTAATATTTGGAAGAAGCTGTGTGGCTCAAGCCTGGCTGAATACTAACTCCCACGTTGTCTGTTGCCAAACTGGATTAAGCACTGTCCTGTCTCATCTGAAGTGATCATTTCCACAGCCCATCTTGCTTTATTCCTCAATTATTTAAAATATAGCCTGTAAAGCTGCTTTTAGCCAAGAAAGCTTTGAGCATTCTTCATGTGTGCCAATTATAACAAATGCAAAAATGACCAACCGAGTCGAGATGCTCTCTGTGCTGAACACCTGGCCATGAAAGGGCTGGTCCTCTGGCAGTGTGAGCTCATTCCTTACCTGTAGCAAAACTTTGTTTCCTTTCTGCTGGGATGGTTTTGTTTTGGCCAAAACTGTGCAACTGACTTGGTCATGAAATGCTTATTTGTAATAAAATGAATAACTAGCCAGGAGCTGGCTATATTACTTCCACAGCTCAGAGGGAGGAAAAGGACTAAAGTATAATACTGTCTAATTTTAAATTAATTCAGTGTAAGCTAGAAAAAGTTTGTTAGCTGTATTTGCAGTGGTTTTTAGACGTGTTTCCAAAGTCTGGCTGAAATTATGGGGCTTCCCCCCTGGGAAGCAGTGGAGAAACCTGGGGAAGCTGGACTGAGCCTACAGCCTCCGCAGGGCAGAAAAATGACAGTTTTTAATTAAATTATGCTGCAAGCTGCCTGTTGGAGGGAGGAAACCATCCTCTTCCACAGCGGGGAGAGCTGCTTGCGTGGTGCGCTCCGAGGGCTGGCAGGAACACACCTGTGGCCAGAGCCGTGTCTTTGGGCCGCTGGGAGCCATCACGGCCGGCGCTTGCTGCGCTGCCCTCTGGAGCAGCGTCAACCTCGCCTCTGCCGTGGGTTAATAAGCAGCTCCCCCTACCCAAAGCTGCCTGGGGTCGGGGGTTAGAGCCCACGCCCTGGCTTAGCAGCAGCCTCGGCCCGGGTGAGGAGGGGGAAGCACCTTCTCCCTTGATTCCTCATCTTCCTTTGCTGGGGCTGAGCGTGGGGCTGGGCTCTCCCCAGCTCTGTCCTGACTGCAGCCTGCTGGCACCCGGGTACTCCGCTCCTGCCAGGGCCACGGGTTTTCCTTGGTAGCTGTTAATTACATGGTCAGCGAGAGAGAGCTGGGTGCCCTGAGCTGTGCCTGCTCCTGGGGGACTGAGAGCGGGGAGGAGGGCTTGGCTCCCCCCAGGACAAACCCCGCAGCCCTCCCTGGGCACCAGGTGCCAGCTCAGCCCTCTCCTCCTGCCCTGAGTGAGGACTCTGCTGCCTCCACAGCCCGACGCGTGGGCATGTGGCAATACCTCCCCGAAGCCATCTCCCCCTGAGCTGGCTCTGACTGTGGTGGGACAGGGAGGAGGCAGCCCACGGCAGCCCTGTACGCCCTGCCAGAGCTAGGACAGTGCACCCCAGGGCACTTCTGCTTTGATGCCTGTCCTTAGCTGCTGCGTTTTAGCTCCTGAGCTGGGGCTGCAATAGAAATGAGCATTTGAAGTGAAAGAAGTGAGGATGCAGTGAAACTTTACAAATAAAACGGGCTTCTCTGGGGCTTGTCACTGGGGGTTGGGAGTATGGTTGCTACGGGACCTGGCTAAGGCACCGCTGTTCCTCAACAGCTCAGCCCCTTCCAGCCCAAAAGGTGGATGGATCCAGCTGCCCCCACTCAGCTGCTGTGGGCAGGGACATGCTTGCTGTCCTGGGAAGAGACGCTGGCTCTGGGGGGACAGGGCTGGGGGCTGGCGCAGTGGAGCCCCAGGTCCCTATCAGCCAGGGCCAGGAGCACCATGCTACTGCCAAGTGCTCCAAGGGGTGAGTTTGGGCCAGAGGCACCTGAACAGAGGTCCTGGGGCACCCAGCGAGCCCTGAGGCTGCAGCACAGATCTGGGGTGCTTCTCCCACCCCATCTGGTGCTGGACCTCCAGGACCAGGCAGGATCCACCTCGCTGCACTCCCTGGGGCTGCGTGCCTCCTGCTGCCTTCTCCAACCACCAGCATTTTCCCTTCACCACCAGCCCCTGAGGAGATGCCACGAGGCCTCTGGGCGCCTCTCGAGCCAGGACACAAGCCCCAGGCTCACCGCAGGTGAAGGTGAGACCCACCGGGGCTGCCTCACCTTTTCGCGGTGCCACTGGAGGCCTGGCCCTGCTGAGCCCCGGGGCACACACGGAGCACCCCGGCGGGCGCCCCAAGCACGGTGCGGGGCCTGGCTGGACCCCCTCGGTCTCTGGCCCCTCCATGTTACCCAGCCCACGCCCCCAGTTCCGCCCCCCCGGGATGGAGCTGTGCCCGATCACTCACAAGGGCTCCTGGCCAAGCTGCAGCTGCCCGGATGTGGGGCAGCCCAGATGCTCACGGCAATGGTCTGTGCTGGCGAGCAATACGGGGGCTCAGGGCTCAGGGCTCGGCTGATCCCCCCGGCCTTGTGCCCACCGTATGTCTGCGGGTGGCGTTTGCCCGCTCGCCGTTACCTGCCTGAGGGCACTGTCGTGGGGCAGACGTGCAGATTTGAGGTGTGTTTGCACAGTTCAGGGACTCCCGCCGGGGGCCGCTCCCTGCCCCAACACCCCCACAAACTCCAGGCAGGAACAGAGAAGTGTGAGAGCCTCTGCCCGCACCACTGCCCATCCTGCACATCCCCGAGAGCAGCCGCGCGCCTGGACTAGGCACTGGCGACGCCGGAGGGCTCCGTGCCAGCGCCGCGACGGTGGTGGTGATGTTCATGTCGTGACGAAGCCCCTCCACCACGCACATGATGCAGCACAGGGACCTCCAGTGCTTCTCTGACAGGGATCCTCCTGGGGAAAAAAAAGCCCTGGAGAGCAGCGAGCAGCTGCTTTGGACAGGACCAGGTAACACTCAAGGTTTCTGAGAGGCAGAGCTGCAAAGAGCTGGAGCCTGGGGTGGCATCAGAAGGGCTGGGCAGCCGAAGCGCGGCGCTCTCACCACTAACGAGCCCTCAGTCATCGCGTCACCACATCAGTTGCGTCTGTTTTTCCGAGGCCAGGTCTGGCCCAGGTCTCCCACGAACAGCGCGGCAGGAGCAGGGCGGGAGCAGCCAGGGGTTTGCCTGTCCTGAAGCAACACCCCGCTGCCGTCCCTGTGCTCCCCCCGCGGCAGGCGCCCAGCCAAGCGCTCCCATCAGTGCACACACAGCCAGCGGGGAGGAACTTAGTTATCCTTTTATTTATAAACAAATCAACGTAAAATAAGTGCAGAGGAAAGCGCTGGCTGGCCCCGCATGGGGACCTGTCTGCAGCGGGCCAGCGGGATCAGCGTCAGGTAAAAACGAGGGGCGTCCCAGGGCTGGTGCTGTGAGCGACGGGGCTCTGCGAGTGGCCGGAACCCCACCTCCCTCCGACCACACTGGTGCCGCAGCAGGGACTGCAGCGCAGACCTTGTCATACAACACAAAGCCTTTTTATTACTTTGGGGTTTTTTTTTTTGTTTGGTGGTTTTTTGTTTTTTTTTTTTTTTTGCAACTTTTCCCCTTAGGGGTAAACCTGACCCAGTGCAAGAGCCTGGAGGGTTGGTCACTGCGGGGGGCCCGTCCTGCTGCTGGCCAGGGCCCCCCGCGGTTGGCAGGGATGAGGGTGTGAGACGTTGCTCCGGATGCACAGAGGGTGAGATAGAGACAAGTGCTTGCAGTGGAGATCCCCGTCCCAGCCCTTTGGTCACTGCGGACGGGCCACGGTGCAGGCGCGCGCTGTGGACGCCCGCGTGGGCACACGCCTGGGACAGCCCTCGCCGCCTCCGCACCTCTCCCCTCAGCCCTTCCCCAGCTCAGCCCAGGCCAGGGCAGGAGACGCTCCAGGGGACGGGCAGCCCCTGTGCCCACGGGCAGCCCCGACCCTGGCAGCTGCTGCCCCGGGGACGCAGCGGCACGGCTGGGCGGCCGCCACTCCGATGCTCCTCTTGCAGCCGCAGTAACGTGTCTGGGACAGCGGGTTACTGCTCAAGTGCCATCAAAAAATAAATACATTAGACTATCTGAAACAAACAGGTGCCGCCGGGTAGAGCAAAGCCCTCGCAAGAAGAGCAATGCAAGGACAGGTCACCACGCCGGGATCCTCCAACTTGCCAGACCCAAAACCCTCTTGCACACGCTGAGCTGGAACGGACCGAAACACCAGAGGATCGGGAGGGCCCCTGGGAAGATGAACCTTTGCATCTCTGGCTAAAAACCTCCAAGAGTAGCGAGTTCAACAATAGGTAGAAAAATCATTTCATCATTTTAAACAGACAACTCCTTATTAAAAAAAAAAATTAAAAAAACAAAAACCCAAAAAAACTCAAAAAAAACAAAAAGAGAAGGATCAGTTGAGTCCTGCAGCATCCAGCCAGCCTCCGACGCCGACCCAGGCCCGTCCTTGCCACGGGCATGCCAGACCCAGCCACGCTCCTTGGCTCTCCCGCAGCTCGCCCCGTGCTCCCGGGCAGCGCCGTGTGCCACTGCACGGCCTCCCCAGTCAGAAATAAATACGAAGGCCTCCATCCCTGCCCGGCGTCCCCAGCCGGAGGAAGGCCGGGAGCTGAGGGGCAGGCAGAGCTCGCCGCGGTGCTACAGGGGCCAAGCACGGGTCGGGGGTGCTGCCCCCTTGCAGCCGGGCTGCTGGGCGAAGCGCGACGCGTCCAGCCCCCCCAGCCCACCACCCCTCCGAGATGGGAGCCGAGGGCCGGCGAGGCTGGGAGCGCACGAGCCACAGCGAGAGGGAGAGGAGCCGGCGCGAGCGCCCAGTCCCCACGGGCTCTGCCCAGAGCTGCTGCTCCATCCCAGGGAAGCAGGACCAGGAGCCCGTGGAGAAGCGCTGGCTGGGCAGCAGGGAGAGGCCCTCCGCTTCCAACAGGACGCCCATGACTCGAGTCCGGCGCGAGGCCCCGGGGCCGGCTGGGCGCCAGCCTCCTGCCGAGTGCCCGCCGGGGCCTGGCCGCTGGCGCAGGGGCGGGCAGGCGGCTGGACCCCTGCAGCGGGGCCGGGGTGTCGGCGAGGTGTCCGTCTGCGGCGTAAATGGGTGTGTGTGCATGCGTACCTGTCGGCAGGCGAGCGCGGGTATGGATGGCCAGGAGCGGAGCTTCCAGGATCCGTCCTGCCAAGCGTCCTCTCAGAACTTGCCTTGCTTTAGCTTGTCAATGTGGTAAGTGAGCTTCAGGGCTGGCCCTAGCTTCAGCCCCATGTACTTCATCATCATGTCACTCCGCAGCAAGAGCAGGGCTTTCCCGTCGATCTCCTGCAAGGAGGGGAAGCAACAGCACTTGTGACTACACCTGTAAGCCCTAAGCCTGCCCACTGAGCCAGGCCGTGCCCAAAACGACGACGGCTGAAGCAGCACGACCAGGTGTGAGAGCTCTACTCAGCAGCGGAGGTGGGCTGCACGTAACCGCGGCATCCCAGCATGGGCACCCCTGCATCCCACCCTGCCTGCAGCACAGGAGTTCAGCCTCGGACCCCCACGTGGCAGTGGGAAATCTGCTGGGTGATAAAACACCCAGAGGCCACGTCCAGCTGGTCAGCAAATCCTGAAGGGAGGTGGGGAGAAAGGAAAAGAGAGGGGTTTCCCTTACAGGGGAATGATCAAGGCAGCAGCAGTGCAGGGGAGCAGTGTCTCACTCAAGGGCATCGTCATCCCACTGCAGGGGAAACGTCCTGGGAGAGGATGCACTGGCCCCGACAGCAGTCATGCCGCAACACACGCAGCCCTGAAGTCAAGGTTGGCGAAGGAGGCAAGGGACCAAACTCTGTAAACCCCAAGAGACTGCCACTGCGTGCAAAGCAAAGTTCTGGAGTTTCTAAGCAAAGTCCCAGCAGCTGGCAGAGCAACAGTGGGGCATCCCATCTCCAGCAGGGCTGATTTCAACACCACAGCTTTCACAAGTATCTGATGCTTTACAGCAGAGCCAGATGTGTCCCTCGCTGAGGCTCAGGAGGGGAGGGATCACGAAGCTCGAAATAACCAGAGAAGAGCTTTGCACTCAGCATCTGCGAGTGGAAGTTTTCCAGTCCTTTGCAGCACTCCTTTCCTTGACCTGGCCCAGGCTTGGCCCAGAGCTTTGCAGTGGACAGGTTTCCATGAAGAAAATGTTAATGGACTTATAAATGAAAAACAAAAATCACAGCCTCTAACAACAGAAAATCCTGTCCCGTGTTGCACTCAGTGAGGTCACACACTTGGTAAGATCTCCAGGAATCTCCAGTAACAGGTTTGTTGTGCTTTTCCCTTCTTCAAATAGAAGTGAAGTTGTTCCTCAGGATTGCCATTACCGGGGACCTTCATCCCTTTGCAGAGCTGAGCACTCTCTTGCATAATTAAAACAAAACATTTTTCAATTACTGGTCGTTCTAAAATAGAACTAATCAAAAAAAAAAAGAGGAGAGTGTTGTCTCAGCCCAGCACAGAGTGAGAAGCATCCCACCTGCCTCTCCTGCCTGGGAAGACGGGTATTTTCTCCTGCTGCTCTTCTGACTTCATGAGCACCACCAGGTATAACATGGACTGAATCAAAAGGCAGAGGGAAGACAAACTGTCTGGCAGGAATCAGGACGTGGAGCTGCCAAAATTTCTGTAGCTTTCATTGTACAAACTCCATGCTGTATGTCTGCAGCTATTTTGCACTTAAAGACATGCACAAGAACCAGAGCCTGAGGAGACCCGTTTTTATAGGAAACGGGATTTTAGCAGCAAGACACTCAATGAATTCCACTTGGAACATGTTTCTTGCCAGGAGAAATTTGCTATGAGCTGAATATTAAGACTCCAGGATGAACAAGGTTTTGTGTTTTCGGTGCTAGGGTTCAAATCCAGCTAAGAGCCGAGCTCTCCGTACACACAAAGGCAGCGGTGCTCGGAGCTTTAACTGGGCTGCGATGTCTTCCCCTTGATGATTTCTGAGTAAGAGGATCCCAAGCCTGAACACAGTAGGAGCGGGGTTTATAAGGAAGTTTTTCTCAGCACAAAACTCCAGCTGGTACAAAGTGCTGCCGTTCTTCTGACTCTCCTAGATCTTGCTTGTGTGATGATCTGCTCCCTGCCATATATTATATATTCATACACACACATATATACATATACAGACATACTTACATGTTTTCGAAAGAGGTCAGCATGGGGTCCCAGCTGTGGATCCGCTTCTCGTATGAACTGCATCACCTCCTCCACCGTCCAGGATGAGGGGTCACGGCTGCTCAGCCGTGAGACGTCTCGAGATCCAAGGTATCTGTCTGAACCTGGGGGGGGAATTGCGAGACAGCAGCCGTTACTCCAAGTATCCCCACAGCATCGCTCCAGCAGTTCTTCACCCTTAATCTACCGCTCAGTCTCCTCTCTCAAAGCAATAGCAGAGACAATGCGAAGGGCACGCCCCAACTGGGCCCCAGAGATTCCTGCGGCACAGGTCTAGCACCAAAGCCTTAGTCTCTCTCCTTAGGCCTTACCTGGGGCAGCCTTCTATACTGAGCCCTCTTCCTCACTGTAAACCCCGATTTCCGTTTGCCCCCCTTCAGCTGAGTTTGGTCCCCCCATTCCCACTCCTTGCCCATCTCCTGGAGGTTCCCACCTTTGCGGAAAACAATCCTCCATTGCCACTTCTCTCCCCACGCACCGTTTCTCCCCTTGCTCCCCCGCTCCGAACACCACCTTTAGCAATTTTAACACAGCAAAGCTGTTTTATGCTTTCATTGGCTGCATTTTCTGATGCACCGAACCCATATGCGAAATTCTGTTGTCTTGAAGCGGCCCCGAGCTAAGAAAAGTCCTGCTCCCAACGCGCCAGCATCGGCACAGCCCGTTGTTCCAGCTCTCTGCCTGCACGCACAGATGTGGGGGGAGGCAGACAGATCAAGGCATCAGCAGCCTGAGCTTTTTAGAGGCTTTTATTGATGCCTTGCACCTACAATTATAACTTGTTTTTGCAAACACCTGGATTTGTCATGTGCTGATTTACTGCAATGAACAGCTCTCCTGCCCCCGTTCCTCCATACAGACAAGTGCCGCTCGCGCATCCGCCCGTTCTCCTGGCCACCCGCCCCAGCTCCCGGCCTCAGCAGGCAGTTCTCGGCTCCCTGGCCATTCCCGATCCATCCTCAGGGACTCGGACGCCCATTTATCGCTTTGACAGCCCCCTGCCCGTGCTCACAAATTCAGCTCCTGCCTAACCTTCCTATCCACTGACCTCCAGGTCCTGCCTAGTCACCACGCTGAACAAGAGACCCTGCAAGCATCACCTCTGCATATATCCACCCACCCATCTGCCATGTCTCTAGAGCTACCGTTAAACCTAACAGACTACCTGTTTAACAGTGTAGAAGCCAGTCTCTGGTACTTGCTGAAGTTAGAAAGGTGTAACTGGAGTTAGAAAGGCCCTTTATTGCCAAATTTACAATCGGAGGGCTGGCTTCTTAACTCTCTTACCCCCAGAGCTAAGCCTACGCAAGGCAGAGGTACTGCCCTGGGTGAGGCTAGAGGGTTGGTGCAGGTGCCTGTATCCTTGCAGGCGATAGTCTCTGGAGCTCCTGCTGTGGCTGGATGAATTGACAGAGTTCAAGGCAGAGTCCATGGGGTCCAGGCGAGGCTCCAAGGGCCCTGGGAGGCCATCTCCCAGAACAAAGGTTTCACCTGGAACGCACCAAGCTGCAGTCAGTGCACCCGAACGCCAACGCAGCCCGAAGTTACCGCTCGGCGGCAAAAAGCAGAACCGCAGCAAAGGCAGCGCTCGCACGCGGCTGCGGGAGCAGGGTCGAACCGCTGCGGCGGTGGTCTCCTCGAAAGCACAGAAATTAAACCAGGCGCTGCTAAAGCATTGCAGCCTGGTGTTTGCCTGGCAAATGCCAGTCCAACCAGTTAGCAGTGATAATGGTTGGTACCCAGATTGGAGCAACAGCTACTCTGTTAATGCCACCACCAGCTCTGGCTTGCGGTCCCGTGTCCTTACTGCTTCCAGAGGCCCTTCTGTGGCAGCGGGGCACCATGGTGGCAGGCGGCGGAGGGCTGCCCGCTCTGGATGCCAGCGGACACAGGACTCACACAACAGCCCTGAGCGGCGAGAGGAGGCTCCCCGAGATTCAGGGTCAAGCGCTGCACATTACCGGCATTAGTATGCAAGGTAACGGCCCAGGCAACTGGGATTGCGGGGGATATTTAGTACGACTCCTGCTGCAGCCCGGATAGCAGCACACATGTAGAGCAGGCTCCTCTGAGCAGCTCAGCTGCACCGTCATGGCCCAGCAACACTCTCACACCATGCTTATCCTCCAGCCCCGAAAGCTAGGTGCTGACGACGAGCTGCTCGCTCCTCCTGACCTCCTGCTGGGCCCTTTTTCACTGCCTAACCAAGTCAGTGACCAACACCCTTTGCCAGGACATGCGCAGGCGGGACAGGGCAGAGGGCTCTCCCTGGGCAGGGGTCCCAGTGTGAGACTGGCTTCCTCACCTTCTCTTCCAGAAACACATTTAATTTTCAGCTGTCAATGGCAGCATTAGGATGGAAGGGCTGAGGAAACTATCCAGGGTGATATATTGTATTGGCTGAGCCAGCGAGATCTCCCTTTGCTGTTACACTGCGGCAGCTTTAACCCAGGACCACGTCTGTAGATTTTACTACGGCACGCACAACCTAGTCTCAGTCCAGGTGGACCTGATGCCTCCTGAGTCATCCTCAAATACCTGCGTTCTTTATTATGAAATACCTGGCAAGTTCGTACGGCCAAAGAGGAAAGCAGCTCCTACAGCAAGGGGTATTGCCTGTGCGCTCCAGGCTGGGCCACCGCATCTGGCTGGGAGCTGGAGCTCCTCTACCAGCATCCGTGGAGGCCCTGAGGTCAGCTCGCAGTCCTGAGCTGCTGCCGCTCGAACGCCACAGTGGGTGACAAGGATGAAGAAACCTGAGCAACTGCCCCAGCCAGGCCCTGGGCTTCTTCCCTGGGACTTCCCGGACCACAGGAGCAGCAGGTGAGAAGCACAGTGAGGTTGTGCTGAACTGGGATGGTGGTGAGGGTGCAGAGTCGATACTGCAGCCCGTGATACCCAAAAGCCGTTGAGATTTTCCCAAACTTTCCTGCTAAGCTGATGCTGCCGAGCTCCAGCGAAGGGAGGCGCAGCCTGCCAGGGCCTGAAGCAGTACCTGAGTGTCGCAGAGGTTGGGCCCCTCCAAATGCGGTAGCCTCTCTTGGAGGCACGTGGTTTTACCTGGTGTCCATGAACTATAGGACTATTTTGTGAACTGGGATCCTCTGGTTTCGGTGCTTCTGCTGTCTGTGTTTGAGCAGAGATCTCCGCGGTGAGTTCGGCTGGAGGCGGCCAGCCCATACCTTCCCTGGCTTAATCTCATAAGGCTGCAAAATGGAAACATCCCTCTTGCCTAGGTGTTTGGCAATTCAGTGAAGCAGAGGTGAGGTTATCACCTGCAAAACTGCAACCCTCCATCTCGTGGGCTTTGTTACTCTGCACTTGAGGCAATTCTGCCTTTCTCTGCTTTTAGGGTCTCCAGGACATTCTCAGAAACCAGCAACACATCCTTAAAATTTCATGTGGAAACAGTGCTGACGTGAAGACTGTTACTCCCCCGCTGCCCTGTGCTGGGCGCGGGCCCGCATGTCACGAGCTTCCCGCGTGAGTAGATGTGTTTTCACCTGCTCTCTATGCACACAAGGAGGGTTTCTGACTCATGACTATTCCCACGTAACTTTGGACACCTCCTTCACTCCTGCACCACTCTCCCACCGTCCCATTTCAGCACAAGACTGGATGCCAACCCAGCACTGAGCTGGCTGCTCCGGCCCAGGGGTGGATAGAGATTCCCTGGCCCAGGCCCAGACAGACCTACGCGGTGGGTGTGACTTACACCAGTTGCACTTTATAGCAGCTTCTTCATAGCAACTACATTTGGTTTCCTCTCCAGCAGGACAGTTCTGCTTAAAACCCAAACCACTTCCCATTATACACCTGTGCAGTGACTGACGTCTGACTCATGGGAAGGTGCAGAGGCATGAGAGGGGTCAGCGGGCACAGCCCTCGGCACTGGTGTGGATGCTCCGTAACAGGAAAGCAGCTGTGGGCATGGGAATGGGGCTGCTCCGCACATCTCCGTCCTCCAAGGAAAGCCAGCACCCTCGGCGAGCTGACGCACAGCCTCAACTCGCCCCAGATGTGGTGGGTCAGGCAAGCGCGTGTGTCTAACTGCTCGTGAAGACCCCAAAGCTCACACAGAGGGGATTTGTGCCAGCAGAAGGAACTTCTGGGCTCAGCCAGTGAAGAGTACAGCCTGGGAGTTTGGGAAACCACGTGCAAAGGTTCACGTCGGTGCAACGCTAAGGACCCAAAACTCACCCTCAGAAAATATTTAACTCAACAATTAACTCACTGTCGTTATTCTGATGTGAACGCGCTGTGATGCATTCTTCAAATATGTGATCATGTTCTCACACGTGCTTATGATCGTACATCCGAAGAGGAGGAAGAAGCCATGCAACCGGGGAGTTGTGCTTTATTTGCTCAAGAGGTAGAACTGAAGCTGCGTGTTCACCCTCAGGTTACCTGTCTCTGGACTAGCGAGTGCTTGGTTGTGCTACAAATATTGCAGCAGAGCTGAAGGCTTCTTGGTAGGGTCAGTGTAACAGAGATTTAGGATTTTCTTAAAAATACAAACACACAGAGAACCGCTCGGATGAACAACACCTCCAGAAGGCACGGAGGGAAACAAGGCAAGAGGGGAATGATTACTAGCCCTGTGAATCATCTGTAGCAGAAGACAACATGCTTCTGCAAGTGGCAGGGCACAGGCTGCGTTCAGGCGTATGCACTACCCAGAATCCTTTCACCCTTGATAACTGGCTTTGGAGTGAGGAGGTGGTTAATTCTTAGGTAGATTTTCTTATACAAACTGCTAGTTTTAAATAAACGCTTGCATTCGGAGCATTGCAGGAAAACATGCCACGATTAGTGATGGAGAGGCAGGGAGCAGATAATTAAAGTTTAATTAAACAAATAGTGCTCTAGATTCAAGAGTGTCGTTCTATTGCTAAAACATGGAGTTTGGCCACAAGCATAAATCTGATTTTACAACTACTAAACACCCACTGTTTTCCAACAAATGGTAGTCTTTGAAAAGCAGGTCCCCACTGTGCTGGAACTGCAGCTTTTTAGCAAAAGGCTACATAAATGCCACTGGATGCAAGAGGAAAAACAATGTAAGAAGTGAGATCCCCTCCTCGTCTTTCTGACGTCTTGCCAAAGGCATGATGAACGAAGACTTCCCACTGCTACTCACTGCCTCCAATTTGGCAGACTGGAAACTGTTCAGGTACTGCTGAAGCCAGAATACGCTCTGCTGGGGGAGTGAGAAATGGTCCTCCTTGCTCGGGAAATATTCAGTATCTGAGTATTTCAGGGTCATATTCTTAAAATATACCCTCTGAAATGCAAATATCCCTGCTTGCACTTAAATTCCATGGTGGAGGAGGATGAATAGGCTTTTAGCTGCGGGATAAAAATGAATTTCTAGACGGCATTTGGAACTGCACCTCATTTCTCCCTGCCCTGTACACCCCCTGCTCGGACCAAGAACCGACCACCAAGTTGCTGTAGGAAGCTCACACAGCGACAGGATCATCACCTCACGTGCAGGCACATCTTCTGCCCACTTGTCTTTACTTCTACAGAAGGCGCTGGAGTACTCTGGGCATCCAGACGGCATGTCCCATTCAAAGGCCAAGAGATAACTGAATAGACTTGGAAGTAGGCTAAGAATCAGCCTTGTAGGCAACCTAACATAGGTTCCTCCTTGGAATCACCCATTAAGGAAGCCTTCTCTCTCCGCTGACAATACAGATTGTACAGTACTCACCACCTAACCAAGGCACCTTCACCTTCAGAGCACACCGCTACGCTTCAAGAACAGGTGAAACACTGCATGTTCCACCTGGCAGTAGAGGAGGAGCTGACAGGCCTTGCTAATGGTTACCTAAGTGCAGCGGTTGGTGTATTAGAGGAGAATGTCAAGGAGACCGGCAAGGACGAGTGCCCAGAGGTAAGAAACAGACTGGGCCTCAGGGAACAATTTTTGACTTGTCAATATGCTGGAATAGATGAGACAGTCCCACACGTCACCTTGTTCTTCGCTTCAGCTGTGTGACAAACCTACAATTTTAATCAATGTAGATACTAAGGCTATTAGAAACTGTCCGTCATAGGGTGCAAGTTCAGACCAGTTGTGCTTAGATATGGGGTCAGTAATCTTGAAGAGCACAGGGCACGGTGATGGACAGAGACTAAAATTACACACAGCACATGGGAGGCTGTGCACTCTCAAATCTGGGATCAACAACCCAAGCCCAGCAAACTCAGCAAGAACCAGGGAAACGGTGATTCTAAAGGACAACAACAGAGCACAGAGCCACTGAACTATGACCCCAGCCAAGAGTCTCCAGCAATTTTTCAGGGACATATTACAAAGAATTGAGACTAACACCTTGGCAGATTTCACCATCAATTAATTAAAACGCTTCAGTAAGGCTGAATCTCCAGTCTGCATTACAGAGTGTTTGCAGTTCAAAACAGAAGGGAAGGTGGAAGTGTATTTACTGAAGACTCAGGCTCAGTCCTCTGGTTACCTGGACCCCCTGGAGATCTCCCACCTGTGCATGCAAGGGACACCTATGGACCACACACCAAAGAGGACGTTTCTGCAATTGCTTTTGAGAACACGGCACAGCCCATCTGCACCAGTGTTACCCGACGGACACTGCAGGAAGCACCAGTGCTGTAGGATGGGATTTGATCTGGTTTAGCTGGCGGAGCACACGCTAGTGGGACCCTCCCTGCTATTTAGGGAGGATTGTGAGGAACAAGATGGGATCCTGGGAAAGGGCAGCAGGTTCCTGGCTGTGCAGCTGCATGTCAGCATCTGCACAAAACACTGCAGCAAACCATCAAGGAAAAATTCAGGGGAAGATTGACTGAAACAACTGGGCAGTTTTATGACCATTAATACCATGCATAGCAATGGAAGCTAAAATATGGGTAATTAAATCCCAGATTATATGGTATTAGATGATGACTATCAGGATTAGAAGGAATTCTCCCTGCGTTCCACATGCCTTACACAACCACTTGGGGAACCTGCCTTGGCATAGAGTGGTTTCTTCACTTCTCTCTGAAATGCCAAGCACCAACCCATGCCAGAGACAAAGCGAAGCAGACTTCCTAAACCCACGGCTCGATTTGGCATGGCAAATCTAATCCTGCTGTATCCATTACAAGTCGCTATAAACAGCCAGCTTTGGGAAGAGACGCTGTGCTCACCTTCCAAAGGGTGACGGTCATTCTTTGGTAACTTGGGGGAGAGAGGAGCACTGTATGGAGGGGAATCTTGGGAATATCGCTTTGTACCCCGGCCTGGTCCCTGCAGAGTGCCGTCTAACGAACTGCTTCTGTCTAGGAAAAGAGAACAAGCCCTATTTAGGAGTGGAGACTTTCTGGGAAATTCAGTCTTGCCAGAGTCACTTGAGACTCGCATGCATCGCCAGCCTGGTAACAGCCTGTTAAAACTGCAATCCAGCACATCTGTCAGTGCTTAACATTTCATATTTTGCTTTGCAAGTTTTATCAGTGAAAAAGGGTGGCGAGAAACCTAACAAAGAATCTTAGCCACATTTTGCCATATTTCACCCCAAACATCACCTCTGATTGACTTAATTCCATTTCTCCTCGTTCTACCCCTTGGCTCACAATTCCTGCTCCTCCCCACTCTTCAGCTTTCAGACGCACATGACCCTTGGACAATTTGCAAACCCTTGGATGACTTGCAAACGCTCTGAGCCATATACAGTGCTTGATTAAACCGTACTCAAATTTTCAATCTTTCCCCAAATGGATCCCTCAAGCGCCCCAGCTGTCGCTGCCGGTCTTCTCCAAATGCTTCCCAACGATGGGGTTCTCCGTATTGCACGCGGCAGACGAGACGCCAGGCTGGGCTGCGAGATGTCTCTTTGCAGACGGCTAAAGGCTGCACACAAAGTGTCAGTGGGTGGATGAACACAGAGGATGGAAGCGCTAACACAGATGGGAACAGCAGCCAGGCAAACGATACAGGGGGTGTATCGCATCTGGACAAGGCATGGTCAATTGAGAAGCAATGAACCCACCAGCCGCCGCGGGCCACCAGCGCTCCTGGCTGGCCCCTTCCAGCTGCCCCGAGCACGGGCAACATATGTAAGCCTGCAGCATTCAAGGTGTGCGGGGAGAGAGGGGTGAAATGCTCATAGACAAATGCTGGGAGCTGGACAACAGCACGGAGCAGCCCCAACCGCCGGTGCAGGGCAGGAACGGGCGCTAGAGGGGTGACAGAAATGCAGGGGGGAGCGACTGGGACCGGACACCAGGGGAGATGCATCACGCCAAACAAAGAACGAAGGTACAGACGGGTGGGAAGCATCAGACGGTCACAATTTAGTTGACGAAAGAGAAATACAAAGGTAGAGAAATGTATCTGTTTCAAAATCCTTTGGGGAAATGAAAGATAAGCTGCTTTTACCGAGGCCCTGGGACTCCATACGAGTATGATCAAAAGTCACTGTAACGTTATTAGAAAGACAAATACTGTCCTCAGGACAAGTCCCTGAAAGAAACATTCATTGCTTAGACAGAGATGGAAAACAAATGCTCTTAGTAATGTCTCTGGATAACTCTAAATGTAAAACTGCATGACCTTCTTCACCACATAGTCACAGAACCACAACAAAAGGTGATGCTTTTTAAAGGTTTTATCAGGTTTTGGTTTTGGTTCGTTTTTAAATTGGCTGATTTTAAAAGTAATGCAAACACAGGTCAGGTTGGAAAAGATAACCCAGGGAATCAGGCAGTGTAAATTAATGGAAGGATAAACCAAAAGCAGGTCTCTGATTTTGAAGGGTAAATTTTAAGAAAATAAATGGAGTAGTATGTAGAGCTGCACTCAGCAGTCATGATGCAGATCATTGGGAAAAAAAGAAAATAATTTCAGTTCAAAAGATGCCATAAACATCATGAATGTGTATCATCAGTGAGGAAATAACGTGGGAGGAAAGGACCCCAAATCTAAGTGGGTAAATGTTCACTTCGAGAGGCATGCTGAGAACAAGCAGGTCATTTACTGGAGATGAAAAGGACGTGCTCAGCATGGAGTCATATACCTCAGAGGATGGCAAGTACAGGGATGACGTGAACTTTTTAACTCATTCTGTCTTTTGACACAGTGCAAAGGAAAAGACAGGACCACGTTTTCAGCTACAGAAGTAACACGTGCATGGGAACAGAGCGAGGTGCAGAAAGGTAAAGACTGAGAAAAAAAGAAAGAAAGGTTGTCCTTGCCTGCAGATGATGGGACAGCTTTGAGGGATATTTCATCTCACCTGACTTGGGAGGTTGGCGGGGAGGAAGAGAAGCACGTCTGCCCATGCCTGGGTTTGTGCTGTTGGCCATCCCAAGGCAGTCAGGATGGATGCCTTCACAGTCAGTGAGAGTCTGCTCACCTCATCAACTCAAAGTCAAAGTCCTGGCTCCTACCTTAGGATGCTGTAACTTGCACTGACTGCGCTGGTACCTCCTCCCCGACTGCAGAGCGTGCCTACACAACTAGCTCAGGTGTCGATGCCTCTGTGACATCCACCTGCGTTCAGTAAAACCAATCCCACCCTCCACTTCCAGTCGCAGCCACGCTGAATGCTAGGGCAAGGCTCAGAGGATAAAAGAAATGGGACAGGAACGAAAATATACACCACTGACTAAGAAGTGGAAGTCAAGTAAGTGACCATACTCAAACTGGGGATGGGAGGGTGCAGAGGAAGCCAAAACGTAACTTAAGAAAGAAGGCACACAGGAAACCCTGGATCTGCTGCAGCAAATTCTAGGAAAACTCAGCGACGCACTGCTCAGAGTGACCGGAAACATGGTGCTAACATTTAAAAAAGAAGGTGAAAAAATGGTTTTGGCAACAAAATGCTCACGTCTGACCTCAGCAGTACCGCCAGGCTGGTAAGAGCTTCCGAATGAAAGGGTAGGGAAAATACTGCAATTACACATGGCACACACTGTGGTAGGCGTTTATCAGAGGAGACTAACCCAATAGCTTCCTTATCATGGGAAAATAACTGACCTACCACACAAAGGAAGAGTGCTCAGTCTCGTTTACCTGGAATTCAGCAAGGCATTTGATATGGAGAACCACCAGCTGAGACAAAGAACATGGGGATTTCCAGAAGCCTTGTTACATGCACAAACATCTGATTTGAGGGGAAAAGCAGTCGGCAGAGCACTGAGCGAGAACATGACGTTGGAGAGCAATTGCTAACAAATTTTCTTGAGGATCATTGTTGAGCCCAGTGTCATTTAATATTTTTATTAATAACTTTGGCACAAATTTTAGAGATTCACCGATGAAATCTGCTGATGCTTCCCACATCAGGCTAGATGAAGTACCATTTGAAATTATGCAGAAAAAATATATATAGAACCGAGCACCAGAAAGGAGGTAAATCCAGCAGCAAAACACAGACGTGCAATTGAAGAATTGTCCCATGAGCTGGGAATCTGGAGTTGACAATACTGGATGCAAAGAACAGCGTACGCAACCAGGACGGGTTGATCATCACCTGCTACAAGGATACAGCAACAAAAAGCAGCTTCCAGAGATACTTCTTGTGAACATGGTGGTGCCAGTGGTGTGGCACCAGGTCCCCATGGGCTCTTCCCCAGAGTGCTGGGTGCCACTCTGGTCACCTCATGAAGTTTAATTCAAACCAATACCAGATGAGGAGAGCAGAGAGCCTTTCTTACCAGAGCAGCCAAAAGGCGAGCTCCCCTGAAGGATACGACTGCTCTCTAACTACTTCCAGAAGGAGGAGAACTAAGTTAAGCTAAAAGACAATGTTAAGACAAGGAGACACGGATACCAAGTTGCCCAAGAATAAATTTGGGCTAGAAACTACAACATAGTTTCTAAAAATTCAGCAAAAAACCTTGGAGCAGCCTCCAGTGGAAAAGCAAAATCCCCAACTCCAAGCAACACTCTATGCTGTGGTGCCTGTAATAACAGGACACAAGGCTCAATGGTCCGGAAGGTCCCTCCAGTTCTGTTTTCAGATGGCTCCAGATTAGATCTACCCATTCACAACACTTCACAGCCCATCCCTGTTCCTATTAACAGCAATCAGCTTCCCCGTTTTCTTGCAAATCTGTTTCCTGATGTACAACTTTATCTGTTCCCCCTCATTTCCATGATTACCCCTTATTTAGCAAGACAGAATGCCAGGCTGCAGCTGACCTAAGGGCTGCTGCAGACCTTCCTTCTTCCGCCCCAAGCACACACCCAAATTCTCCATGGCATCCACAGTGGTGCTCCTGTAAAGTGAGTTTGTTCTGGGAACTGAGACCAGCTCCCAGTCCTAACCAGTGATCATTTTCTGGAAGAACCAGCCCCATTCAGGCACACAAGCACCTGTACTGTAGAGGAAACAAGGCAGGACACACAGAGCTGAACGTGAGACCACGGCAGCCTTGACACTTGGTGTGATTTAGGCTGATGTACAACTGCATCCTCCTTCTTCCATGACCAGCCCTAACCTCTCAAAATCGCCGGTACTGTTTCTTCGCCCTCACCAGAAGCCACTGTAATGTGTCGGTAGCAAAGTTTATCATCTTCTTCCAGGTGCTTGAGAAAAATGTTAGATGACCAGATGCCCAACAAGCCCCGAGACATCAGTATGAACTACAGGACTCGGTGTTACCACTTCTCTGGACTATGGTTTATCTTCAATCCCTGCAAATGTTCTAATGAAGAGGTCAAGATGGGCAGGCCTCAGTATCGTGTCATATCTGGTGCTCTGCCTGAGTTTCCTTTAATTCTGACTTCGCTCTTTACACTTTTCCACCCTGCCATGCAGCCCAGCTCTTAGCACAGACACCACTGACATCTCACAGCGGCTAGAAACCATGTGTGTGAGCTACAGGACCCTCTCCGTCCAAGCCTGCTACCATGCCCAGACCCTGGGTCCTCTTCTTCCCATTCTGGTTTTGTTCTATCTCATGATGACAGGGTACTTCCACACTGAAACATGGGGATTTCTTTTAATTGGGGGTTCCCTGGAAGGGTAACCTCTAGTCCCAGCAACTAGACATGCTGTTCCTGTACCTGCCACAGCACCCAAACCACTTCCTACAGATCCTCTTCTTACAGCACAGCACAGCTCCCTGCTCCTGGCATTGCTGGCTCCAGCATGGCTCTGCACAGCCTCAGCCTCCAGGCAGCTGATAGCCATGGAGGAAGCAGAGGACAGTCACTCTGAGATCCTCATGCTCTTTACACTGTTGCTAATCCCTTCCCCTGAGCACGGGTGCTTTGCGAGATGCAGTGAAGCACTGCGGCATTAGGCTGTTGCCCCTAAGCTTCATGCTCAGCAACTTTTCCTTAAACAGTTCTTCCTAAGTGCTTATCCTTTTGCATTAGAAATTCTTGCTTTTCTTGTCAGAGCCATAATTATCCAAAGGATTAACTTTGGAAAGACCTCAAACAGCTACTTGCTGACTCGGGGGGCAGAAAGGTAATGGAGGAAGCAAGACAGGAGAGCAGATCAGCACAAGACACTTGTCAAGTACCTAAAGAGGGTGCAGATAGCTTTCATCCCCTCCATGACTGCAGTAACTCCCCCAGAGCCCCACAGCCAGCCCAGAGCGGCAGCTATCACCCCAGGGGTCGTTGCCACTACACAACACTGCAGGGAAAACTATCGGTTGTCTCATTTCCCACTGCTTTCACTTAAGAGCAATTTTGCAGCCTGACGATTTACATCCTGGCATGAACTATCTTGCCAGGGGTGTTGCTTCGACACAGTGGAACGTCAGCCATGCCAAGAAAAACAAAGCCACCTATGCCTCAGATCGCTGCAGCTAAGCTGCACTGGGGCCTGGATGTGCTGGCTGCTGGCAGCAGATTCACAGCCACTGTGGAAGCCGCTCTGCTAGGTTTTAATTCCTTTTCTAATTACAGTTTACCTGCTACACGTTATCACTCTTCTATTCCTCATGTGGAGTCTTTCACCTTACTTCCTAACTGGATGAAGTCACTACAATCAGATTACAGGAAGCAGGAAGGACTGGGGGACAAGGAGAGGTGAGAAGACAAGGAGACAGCACGGATGAGCGGATGAGCGAAAACCTACAGGCAGAGATGGAGATCAGACCCACAGGCAGAAAATACAACAACTTGAATCCTGTGCAAAGAGAGCCCTGCGGGCATGTGCATGACACTAGGTGTGATGCAATGAACCCTGCGGAGAGGGCTCTGAAACGCACACCTGCCTCCTGAGATAAAGATAAAATCTGGGTTAAGGCACGGAGCACCTGGGGTCCCTACAATGCCGCCCCCGCCCCAGCTCCTACCTGGTAGATACCTGTCGTGGTCGTACTCGTGTGAGCGCTGCATGTGGCTGTTCTGAGTGAAAGGCTGGTTCCCAAAGAGGTTGTCACTGCGAAGATTGTGGCAGAGCTTCTCCAGGAAGCGGAGGACGTAGGTGATACTGTTTACTGCTGGCAGGTTCAGAGTGTGCTGTTCCCGATCAAACACAGCTGGAGACAGAAACAAACAGAGCCCAACACGTAAACCCCCAGCAAAGGCAGGAGACTACGCCCAGGGCTGCACAGCCAGCTTCTGTATCTCAGCATCGCTGGTCTAGACTAGAGCAAACAAAAGCCACTGCCTTCCGCTGGCTGAGCGCTGGCGAGCTCGCTTCCCTGGGACAGGCTAAAACCAGTCTGCTGCACCCAGCATCAGGTACGGGGCTGCAGCGCCCGAGAAGCTGCGTTCGAGGGAATGGAAAGGCATTCAAGGAGGGGCCTGCACTCCCAGCATCCGGGTAAACACGGGCTTAAAAGCAAAATTAAAAACCGGGGTGTTTCTTGTCTTTCCATCAGGAGTTCTGAAATTCCCACCCGTTTCGCCTCCTCCTGGGGGCTCAGGCAGTGCTGGGGGATGATAGGTGAAGCATAACGCTGCCAAGGCTGATACCAGGGCTGCATGCTGCCTTCTGCAGCAGCTGTGCCTGGAGGCCACGATAACTGCTCTGCTCTGAGTCAGCCGCTAGCTGTTGCTTCACTGACACAGATGTTTGGCAAGAAAGAGAAGACAGAAATCTTCTGTCTGCCCCTGGCCCATGACTGCACCAAGCTTCAGGAGAGACATCTTCCAACGAGCGAATTCTTGCAATGACATCTCTGAAGGCAAAGTGCTGCAGGCCAGTTCTCACCTGAGATGACCTCTCCCCCGTGGCCTTGTTTTAAGAAGGAGAAGACTGTTTTCTGATGATAAGCGCAATCAATGCAGGCCTGTACTGCTTGCTGCAGGACAACAGAAGCTCGAGCTGGTCCAAAATGGTCCGGCAGCTGCTGAACTTTCTTCTTGTCTAGGTGGGGCCCAGTGCTGCCATTCTTGTTCAAGTAAATGCAAACTGCCAAGATGAGAAACGTGTTTGCCATTAACCCACTCAAGAAAGCAAGAAACAGATGCCTAAAATCCAACCTGAGAGATGCTGAGATTTTAAGACTCTCAAATCACTCACAAAGGGGAATCCACCACGACTGTCTGTCTGCAGCCTAACAGCGGAGCCACTTATAGAGGGGAATCACCTCCAAATTCTTCCTGCCTCACACTCACCTTCCAAGCTGCTGCTGTTTCTCCTACACTTTCCCCAGCACTCAGGCTCCCAAAGGCAGGCTGCAAAGTTGTTCCCATGCCAGCCAGGTAAGGTGCCTGTGATGTTCAAAGGAGATGAAGGAACGGAGCCCCTACTTTTCAGGGAAACTGGGTTCTTTAGGTTGCTCTGAAAATTGGCCAGTTATGTTCTGGGGAAAGAGGGCTCAGCCCATATTCAGTGCTTGACCGAACACATAAAAAGCAGCTTTGCATTAGACTTTCCTGCCCAGATTCATCTTCAGCTACATCTCACAGCTGTAGCAGAACATATACTCTGCACTGCTGCTCCTACTCCTCCCCTGCTCCCTCTTGTCCCTGTTTGCCTCAATATCCCGGCTGAAGCTGAACAGATCATGGCCACTGTCGTTCAGCAGTTGTTCTGCGTCTTGCTGTAACCTCTGCAGCTGTGCCTGGCACGGTTTGGGAGAGCTCGCGCTCTGGACTCACAAGAGCTGCTGCACACTGTACTGCCTCTGGGCACGACGGGCCACGAGAAGTGCCCTTCGAGAGCTGTGGAGTCACTAGCATGCATGTGGTAACTCAGGGAAAGGGGTCCCTGCACTGACCAGATGGACTTGCAATTTTCCTACGACTTAATTATTTCCGAAGTGGACAGAGAGATAAACGAACGGCTGATCTGAACTCCTGTGCCTCTCTTTTCCTCCTGACACACTCTCTATTAGGCCAGCCTTTCTGGAATTTTACGTTTGCTGGTGTACGGGTTTAGGAAGAAATGGGAGTATCTCGGTGTCGCTTTCTGACTGATGCGGCTCCTAACTGTGCAATCTTGTCAAGAATGCGGTTTGAGACCCTTACCTGTGGGAGCCTGCATGGCAGAGCTGGGGATTGTAGCAGCGTCCTGAGGCACAGTGCTTGTGTCTGGTTCTGGGGTACTGGTTGTTGGAGAGGTGGGTGCTGGGTTCAGCAATGTCCTAGGTTTCCTCTGCAGAAAAAGAGGAGATATTTCTCCTTTTATCCCTGCTCTCCTTTACCACCCATGATCACTACACTCTCTCCTTTGCATCCAACAGACAAGGCACTGTGGAACATGACACACTTCTGATGGTGATGACGGGGAGTCTCAAGAACCTAGTAATCAATACGTGTGTATTTTATAAACCACAATCCTGCAAAAATAACAAGCCTGAGATCTGCCACCTCTGCTTGACTTAGACTAGCTACACATGATGGATGGAAGAGCTTATTCCACCATTTGGCCATCCTGTCATGATCATAGCATCTGCCATGCTACTTCACAGCTAATGCCGCTCCAAAGACACAGTTTCTTGATGGAAATGATCTTTAGGACACAGACATTCTCTACAGCTCAGGGGCTGGACTCTGAGGGATATTCCCAGCCCACACACCCCTTTGGTCTCCTACTTGCTGCAGTCACACAGCCAGAGGCTGAGACAAACGTGCACAAACACACGCATGCACCATCCCATGGCAGAACTTGCAGCACCTGCTTTTCACCCGCCTGCATCAGCATCAGCTTTTACCTTACTGCCAGGCTTGGGGCCTCTCTTTCTGGGGAATTTCAAAGGCTCCACTGACTTGGAGGGTGTAGGCATGGGGTGATGGATTAGCGCTTTGGTCGTTCGACCACGCTTCTTCCCTGTTTTGCGACGCCTTTGCCCTTGTTGATGCCCCAAAACAGTCTTTGTGCTACTGTGCATGCTAGGTTTCTCCGAGTTTACTTCGGAGGCAGGTAAAGGGCTCTTTGGAATCACAACTGAAATAAAAAGAGAAAAAGCAAATATAATTAAATCAGGCGAGAATCAAAACAAGAGCAGCCTCCATCTTTAAACAGTGTCACATGGGAAAACCTGGAGTATTCACAGCCCCCTGAATGGAGGCTACTGCTCTCCATGCCAGAATAAAAACCAAATGCACTGATCCTTGGTTCAGCACTTGAGCTGTGGGACACTGTGGCTTAGGCTGGATGGACTGAACTCCAGAAGGATCACGCTTTTAGCCGTACCTTCCTTCCTGAAAATAACTGGCACCTACACCTCTTCCTTCTGCGAGTGGTGACCTGCCAGCGATCATGTAAAATGCACTGAAAGCATTCCTAGGGGAAGGATCAGTCAAGACCTGCCTGACAGTCACAGAGCCAGTGCTGTGCTGGAAATCCCCTCTCTCAAGGCAAAGGTCAAATTTGCTTTGTCCCTAAATTAACAGCGAACTGCAGTGGAAGGGACCAGCTGCATCCTCAATGCCTGCAAGGACTATTGCTCCTGGCCCTGAGTCATCACTCGTCTCAGTTGGATCAGCCGACCTGCTCCCCTCACGTACTGCCAGAGGTAAGCGAAGTGCCAGCACACGGTCAGTTCCTTCTCGTCTTCTCACACTTTCCATGACAAAACCAGGTTTCTGGTGTGTTTGCCCACAAATCCCCTGAATTTGGTCATTCATCTTTCCCAAGTCCCGCCGAAGGCTAGAGATGAACTGGCCCAGCTCAGCAGACTGATGTTTCCTTTAGACATAAATTTCTGCTAAAAAGAAACAAACCAAAACCCTCCTAGGCTTTGAAAAATGCACGGTGACCTTTAGGATGTCTTGTTTCTCAGATCTGGAAACCTTGCTTTGTATTCAACGTGAAGGCTCTGAATTAGAAAAAGACCAACCACTCTTGAAGTGAGGAGCTTTACAGTTAAGAAGAAAATCTTGGCAAAGGAAACAGAGTGCACTAAAACACTGATACCAGGACGGCATGCAGCCCTAACAGTGGCACAACTGTGCGTATATAAAGAGATTTTTAAGGTTTTTCTAAGGAGGGTTTTATGAGAAGTTACTGTGAGCAAGGACTCATTCCCTTGGCACAAAGACACTCTTTCCTGCCGACAGCTCAGAAGCAGCAAATCAAGACGGGTCCAACTTTCTAAAGGTCTGGAGAAGATCAGTGGGCTGCGAGGTGATGGCAGCAAGCCCCTAATCAGGAGATACTCCAGGCATAGAGAGTGAGCTGACAGCCCTGCTAACTACTTCACTGCTAACCAAAGCACAGACCGAGCAAAAGGCATGGCTGGTATGGGGAGATCTGTATAAGGTCCCATCAGTGGCAGCTTATTTTGGCCTTACGTGAATGAGCCACTGGAGGTGGAGGATCCTGCTTTGCTCTTCTGCTCTGACTCCATTCACCAGCTTCGACTCTGGGGTACCCTGTCCTCTCCACGGGGAGACTGGGCCTAAAGCTGGCTGCCAGGTCCAAGAAAACTTGAGTGGGTCCTTCAGGCAGCTCAAAACCAGGACTGCTGTTATTTCACGGCAGGACTAGACAGCTTCACGTGGGTGGACGTGCTGCCCAGGTACTCCTCCAGGTCCAAGCTGCTGTCGGGACTCCCAGCCTCCAGCCACACGGGCATTTCTGTCCCATTGGCAGTGCCAAAGGTGGCTGTGCAGGGGGCAGGAGGGCAGACGGAGCCGTCCCCAAGCTGCCAGCTCAGCGTCACAGCGAGGCCGCCGAGCCAGGGCACGTTTAGGACGCAGAGAAGGGCCAGGAACACTGGGTGCCACTCCTCCCGCTGCCCGCAATGACTGCTGCCGCTGGCAAATCTTGCGTACGCTTCCGCTCACTGCTGCGAGGTGATGAACTCTGCTGTCCCTGCCCTACCGCACCAAGCTCCTGGGTGTTTCTGTGAGTAACCTGCACAAAAAGGGAAGTGCAGAATGTCCTGCAGTTGTCTTCGGGTGGCTTACACCCACCCAAACCTCACTTTGCACCACTGCAAGTAACATACGCATGGTGCATCCAGGAACCGGCCCCATTCTGCTTGCCACGTGGGCAGGGCAAGATTTCTGGTGCCCTCAATTATTTTTTTAGTTTTTATTTTATTTCCTTGCTTTTGTGCATTAGCATTCTGTATCAGATGCCAGAGAGAATCAGGGATCTGTCTAACTTCCCAAGTAATGTCTTTTTTGTGTCAGGCGGATATAGAGAATCGCGGTAGAAATAGGGTTTTACTACTCCTTGTTTGAGATGTTAATATTAAAAGCAAGACTACTTTGCTGGCAAGAAAAGGAATACGATAGCTCAAGTGCTTCTCACAGTTGATGGTCTTCCAGGACAGTGAGTATTACCTGTTACAGGTGACATGTGGCACCGAGCTGTGCTAGGAGAGAGGAATGGCACAGACAGGACAGGCACTGATCACTGAACCGCTGTGCCTCCAGCCTTACACGTGCATGGCTGATCTCAGCAGAGACATTTTTGTATTAAAGGATTTCCTAGAATCCCACAGTTGATAGAACAAGGATAAACACAGGTGAAACGCTCCATACTTCAAAGAAACTCCTAAACATCAAACGGATGTGTAAAACAATGCGAGGGCATTTTGTTTGCAATCTGCACCAATGTTAAGTGTCTAAACCGAGCTGCGCCGCAACGAGGTAACCTGGAAGAGAAATTGAGGATTCTACAGACAAGCGGTGAATCAAACACACGATCTCAGTTTTACGAGTGAAAACCCCACAGAAATGGTGCATTTGGGAAGTTGGGGTGCCGTAGGCAGAGCAGCTGAACTGCACCCTTGGCTCCCAGGCTGGAACCACGTCGCAGAGAAATCCCAGTGCCAGGGAAAAGGCAACCGATGTCAGGTGAACTCCTGGTGTGCAAGCTTTCACTGTAAAGTCTTATAATAAAAAATGATTTCATCTTTTGGTACAATGAATGCTAGAAAGATCTAGTGTCCACTTTCAGCCATAAAGATATTACAGGTAACGTTAATTTGCCAGGCTTAAAGAGTGACTGCCTTGTTTTCAGGGCAATAGAAGCACATAACTAGGCGTGGGCAGACCGCACGATAGGAAACCTCATTTCATTCAGCCACACCAGAGGAGTTTCCACTGCGCCGGCCGGCCCTGGCAGCACGTCCCTGCCGCAGCCACAGCACCCGCAGGGATGGAGAAGCTGCTACAGCTCAGAAGGCTGTTCAACGAAACAGGCTAAATTACATCTAAATGTGCAGCCAGCTCAGGGCATAAGTATACAGAAAATGACCTAGATTGTTGCTTTGTGCCTAACAGTACTGCTGAATACAATGCTGAATACATTGCTGAATATGCACCAATATTTTTTCCTGTGGCTGCTTCAATGCGACTGATACAACGCGCAGCCATTCTTCTGACCTGGAGCAATTTAATGAAACAAAGTCTTACCAGCCCACGATCCAACGCCATTCACCAGACTTGCCTGGCTTATTTGTTTTTAACCAAAATCTGAGAAAACACCTCCCATGCTAATTCGGTTCTCTTGCCCCTTCCAGACGTGTTGAGCTGCTCGCAATCTGTGTCACGAGGAGACACCAACCGCTTCGGAGTGGAGCCATCCCGCCAGCTGCACCCGTGCAGCCACGGCGCAGCCACAAAAACACAGTTACGGCTGGCCACGCTGCTGTCTCATCCCCGAGGCATTTATAACCACTTCCAGTGACTGGATGCTTCCTAAAGGAGCCTAAAGTTTTTGCCAGGTGCCTGTTACTTTCCTTCAGGATTTCAGCCCCTGAGGTTACAAGGACGTGGTCAAGCAGCACAGGATTGCTGCAGGAAGGCTCAGCCCTGCTCGCACCCACCCAACACCCACTGAGCTCTGCAAGTGGTAACGGCTGTGCCCACCAAGCAGGCTTATCTCACAGCTGCAAACCATTGCCCACATACTCTTTAACTGCCAAAAGCTTCAATTTACTGCATCTTATTCAGCTGGTGAAGGTGCCAGCCCAACAGTGAGCATCTGCCAGGGTCATTCCCACCTTCTTCTTCCTTGTACCACTGCCTTCACCCCACGGTGAGCCACCCAGAGGAACCAAATTTTCAGAAAATCATGTGGGGCCCTCTTACTTAAAAAATCAACAGTTTGCTGTTGCTGAGAAAAGCAGCGCCTCTCTGCCCCACAGCTTTGGTGCTCACATGAGCTCTGAGCAACCTAACACAACGCCAAAGCTGGCCTTGCTTTAAGCAAGGAGTTGGGCCATGCAACCTCTGGAGATCCCTTCTGACCTGAATTATTCTGTGATCTGAACTCGTGGTTAATCATTCAAGCTCATTAATGGAACAGAAGTTTTACTGCTGGCTGAACTGTCTTGTTTTGGGTCATACAGGCATCCAGCTCAGCACAAGCTCATCACCCTAAAGATGCAGGATCAAACATTGCTGAACTCAGAGCCAAAGAAAACACAGGCACCACTGACTGAGCTATTAATCACTGAAGGATTAGTTTAAACAAGAGTCCAGAGCTTCCTGCAGAAACAAAGAGACTTGACAGAGAATTCAAAACTTTAGGCTCTATTTCCTAATGCCAAATTATCCCTTGCCAGTTGATGCACGGCACCAGCAGCACCTGCAGCTGCCCACCACACTGTGACTCAAACTATTATTTACAGAAGACTCTAAAGCTGCTGTCCACACTTTGAGGGTTAGCCAACACTAGAAAGCAGCATTTGTCGCTCATCAGCTTATCTCAGGCTTGTCACAGCTTGAAGAAGACAAAATTATGTCCTTGGGATAAGAATAATAAAGCCAAAACTTGTAGGAAAATATGGAACAGAAGAGTTGAAGATGGAGAATGGCTGCTGGACCACAAAACATGAAATCTCCATTTTACATGCTAAGAGCTACTGTACTCTCAGATGCAGCCATAGCTCACACCCCTTCTCTCTAGAGATATCAGTAACGACCATTACAGTGTCCCGAAACACAGGGGGTGGTTTCTGAGAAGACTGAACATGCCATTCATATCAATTTTAAAGCACCTGTGAAGAATGCCTTGTAGGCCACCCATCCAGTGGTTCTTTGGTGCTCCAGCTGCCCCTTGTCCCATCTACAGCACTGCACGGTCAGAAGCATGACTCAAAGAGGTGAGTTAGACAGACACATTTAAGATAAGCAAATTTGCTAGAGAACAGAAATCTTGTTGCGATCTGGCTGAATCCTTCCTTGGATGCAGCAGTTCAAACCTAGACACCCTGAAGGCTGGAGCTGGACAGGAACCAGAGCTCAGTGCCAGTCCGACAGTAAGATGTGAAAGCTTCAAACCTCTGTGATTCTTCCCAAAGCAGAGACCGTCATCCCTGGCCACCACGAGCATGACTGGGACATAAATACAGGCTCCTGGAAGGCTCAAGACTTGGTATGTCCTGAGCTCGCAGCAGGCTAGGCAGACACAACACAGGAGAAAAGGTCAGAGCATGGGTGGAAGACATGAGCTCCTTGCAACGACAGGGACTAAAAACAATCCTTCAAATGCTGGAATTTAAAAGTCAGAATGCAATTATTCTGATAATTCAGTATTTCCTGCAGGGAATCCTGCTCTCCAGCCTAAAACATCTCCGTGAGCTAAGGCTGAGAGATCAGAGGATATATCTAATACAATAATACAGCGAGAGGATCCAACCGCTGCATGATTCAGCATGTTCTATATGTTCTCATGATCAGTTATCTTAACTCCCAAAGACGCATTTTCATTTTACACAAGATTTGTCTAGTTTCAGCTTTTGACCACTGAAACTTGTTGTTGCCTTTACCAGAAGCCATGAGGTGCTTTATTCACCGATCTCCTCCCAGACCTCACTGGCCAGTGGTTACACAGCAGCACACAGAAAAATGCAAAACCAGAGTCCCTAAAAGCGTCTCCGTCCTGCTCATTCTAACGATCAGGCTGCATTTTAATGTCTGGTTTTGGGCAGGACATCCACAGGCACATGAAGAAGATCTTAAAGCTAAAGCAATGTCTTATGCATTTGTTGAATATGAGAAAGGTTCTGAACAATCATCATGAGTGTCCCATTTCTTAAAGGCTTAGAAATCTGCACAGTCTGGAGCAGCAATTTTCTTATTTTAATTGTCTGCATGCGCTTGGATGAGCTCTGTGCACTGCAGATGCTACTGTACATCCCACTGGCACAAGCTGTGTCATTTTTATCGTTGTTTTATTTACAAAAATAAAACAACTAAAAAAAAAAGAGTCTCAAGAGTTACAGAGATACCAGCAACTGCTATTTGCTTTTTGCACAAGTCTTACAGTTACAGCTCTCAAGGCAGCATTCTTGTGTGCCCTAAACCATATTGGTAATTACACTCGGCACGTTCCTGAAGGCAGCGCAGCCAGGGATCTTAGAAACCTTCCCAGGTGTTCACTACACCTTGCAACACATCTCTGAGATGCTGGGCAACACACTGACAGCCAGAGGTTTAGCGACTTGCCTGAAGTGCCAGACCAATAACAGTATTGCAAAACATCCCAAGTGTCCCTCCTCTAATTATAACCACACATGGATATGTGAAAAAGAACAACTGAAGATTGCAGTCAGCGCTGCTGAAGCTGAAGACCAGAAAAAACGTATTCTGGACCTGCAGGGTCTGCTTATACGAATCAAAACCCAGAACTCAAAACTCAAAGAGTTCTCTCCATCACCAAGGCTGCCCTTCTGTGCATCGCTGTCCGACCCATTCACCTAGTTATTTGCTCAACCCAAGCGGCTAATTTTACCGAAGCACAAAGTGCATCTGGCTAAAATGTAAAACATTTTCTGAAGCAAAACCGAGGCTATATCCAATAACACGGCCTCCAAGAGGAATCTGACCTACTTGGGCAGTGTCAATACACCTTCTAAAACAGAAACCCGGCCTTGCGAAGCTGGAAGGGTCTGGACTGCTCAGCGACCACGTGGACGGATGTGACACAGCCTACCCCGCCTTTCCACAAAGTCTCTGAGATCCTCACTAACGGCTTTTATAAAAACTAAAGAGCCATGGGATAAGAGGAAAGGTTTCTACAGGGATAAATCAAGGGTTAGAAGAGGTAGGGGCGAACAGTCATTCTTGCAGAGGAAAGAGGTCCACATGGAGTGCACAGGGACCCGCAGTGGGATCTGTACTGCTCAACGTATTCGTGAGTGACCTGGTGAGGTGATAAATGAGGTGAGAAAGTTTTCTAATGATTCACACTTCCCAGGGCGGACAGGACAGTGGCAGCCTGTGAGCAGCTCCAGAGAGAAGACTGAGTTTCAGGGCAAGAAAACAGCAGGTGACAGTCACACCAATAAATATAAAGTAATAAGTGTGGAGAAAACCACTCCTACCTTCAGATGCAAAATGATGGGCTCTGAGCTGCCTGGTGCTCCTTCAGGAGGGAGAACTTGGGCTGTAACGTTCACTGCACAAGAACATTAGCTCAAAGCACAGCGGTGGCCAGAGAGAGACAGGGAAAAGATTCCACTTTGGAAAAATGAGAGATCGGGACGTTGGACGTCACGGTAGAAACCAACTGAAGAGAAATCCTCATGACACTGCTTAAAAATCAAGCAAAAAGCCCCCACACCTGCAGCTGATCCCTGGATTCTCATTTCCACAGAGTTCCAGCCTTTCCAGGGATATCTTCAGCCAGGGCTAAGCTCTGCCTTCCCCTGCTGCACGCCAAGAGCCACCCTGAATCTGCCCTTCACTGATCCTATTAAAAAAACTCTTTGCTCATATTGAGCATTTCTAAGAGTTCCTTCACATTGCTTTGGCTCTTCTGCTTAGCATACAACGTAAAATATATTTTAATGTTTTTAACTAGTTTCCAGCATCATTTCAGAGGCAGTAACTCTTATTATTACTTAGCGGTTATTGACGCTTTTTAGAGTATAAACATACGTGTGCAGATATTCCTCTATGCAGGGGGAAAGTGCTTTGAGACTCAGCACAACAAGTGTTACGGATGTACAACACAATAGACTTATTCACCAAAATGCCCTGGGGGTCAGCACAGTCCCCATTCTGCTGATGGCAAAATAAACACAGATAAGTGACTGGCTCATGATCAGAGACAAAGACACTGACAGTGCTGTGAAGAGCAAGGATGCCTAAATCATTGTCCTCAGCAAAAATAATTTTCACTTTAGTGCTGAGCACACAGATTTACTTAGTCCCAAAACCCAGGTCTTAATTTCTCCCCCATACAGGAAAGAAATTAACTGCTTTGTATCCACTGGGTAGCATTATAAAATGAATGGGTAAATTGAGTTATGCATCTTTTTTTTATGAAATACTGCAAAGGCTAGCATTTGGATAAGGGAAAACGGCATCATGCCTGCCACCACTGGAGTGGCCAAGCAAGCTTAAACCCGCATAGCAGCTCATAAGCCCCTCATCTCTCAGCACGTTTGCTGTGGAACATCTGCACAACCAGCCGTAAATGTCTCACCCTGCCAATTATATGGCTGGAGCTTGGAGGAGCAGCACATTCCTGCTTCTTCAGCCCCTTTTCCCTGCCATCCCCTCTTCCAGCTCCCAGAAGGCAAAGCAAAGGAGCAGAAAGACCATGCTGGGAACAGACCTGGCACAGACATTGACACCGCAGAGAAAAATGGCAGTTTTGGACAGTGGGGCTGGTTCGAGGGATTTAGTGTGCAGATCTGGATTGCACAGGAAGCCCTCAACAGAATTACAGCCCGTACTGCAACAGTGCTGTTATTTATTCTATGCAGAGTATCCTCATCACCCTTACAGAAATACTCGCTTGTATGAGCCAGTGTCCAGCAATCTTTGCAGCCTGTTTTTACAAAGCTGGTGGCCTTGGCTTGCACTCTTTGTGCCAGCATCGTTTCTTATTTCTCCAGCGCTCAGACAACTTAACTCTGGGTCCAGTTCTGCAAGGCCAGTTAGATGCTCCTTTGCAGGTGCAGCCAAGAGCATAGGGGCTACCAGCTCCCCCAGCCTGTCTGGAGCACAGTTCCTCCTCCTAGCCCAGCTACCAGGTCAGACAAGGAGCTGCAATGAGCCTACCGGGGCACCTGGTTCAAATGCAGAGAACAGGCAAATACCAAGTTTGTCTATAATCACCCTCTTCACATCCCACATCAGCAGCCTTCCTCCTGTCCCCATCCCACTACCTCTTATTCCAAATAAACTGGCTGCAACACAACCCAGGTTCTTGCTCGCTGTGATCCCGCTATTAGTTTCATCTTCTCCAGTTCACTGCAAAAATAAAGCTGTTGTAACGGTGTGCTGTTTTAATTAGCCGTGAAGCAGCTATGAAATTAAAACAGAGAAACTGTGAACTACAAAAAGGAGACGAGAACTGAGCTGGGCAGCTCCAGCGTGAAGCGTGAGAAACGCATCAGCAGAGTTGAAAGCCAAGCTCCTGAGTGAGGGGATGCACTACTGGGAGAAAGAAGACATATGGGGGCGACCAGGGAACTCCAAGAGAAATGGCAATGCCAATATTTATTGGCAAAGTCAGAACAAAATTAAGTAAAAATCTGACTTCAATACTCAAGCTTAATTTGATTACTCCAAAGCTAGGCTGAGATCATCTCCTGCACGAAAGTGCCCATGGACACACGGTGAGTACTCCAGGAGCAACTGCAAGATCCAACCTGTGACCCCCTGGAGCTGTTCAGTAGATGGTACATGAGCAGAACTGGCACCTTTGGTCCTGACACAGACACCCACAGCATAAATAAACTCATTTCCACACCTCAGGAAAACCATCATACTACAGCTCTTCCAGGCTTAGTGCTTCAGGAGAGGCCACCAGCAGAGCACGTACCCGTAGAGGGCTGCCAAAACCACTAGGGATGACTGACACATGTCTGGTTCACGTAGCAGTCCTCAAGAAAATCCCAGAGCCATGGTCTTAGGAAGCAACCAACCTGCAGACTGGATAAGACTTCAGCTTGCGCAAGCACGTCCAAGCCAACCTGAACTACACCTGCAGCAGGACAGAGGTCACTAGTTCCTTCACAGATTTACAGCCCGCAGGGAGTTTGCAATGGCATGGCTATGCTGCTATTTATATCCAGCTAGCTCAAGGACACGTTCACATTCAGTGAAAACATGTGGCGTGAGAGGCCACCACAATCAATCTACTGACTGATCACGTCTTCTGCCCCTGGGAGTTAATTATCAGTAGGTTTCCAAAGCCCCATGTTGAGAATCAAAATGTTTCTGTACTCTTGCCGCATGCAGGCTATTCAGGACTGTTCCTGGGGTTTCTGCTTGTTCTGATCTTCTCTGAAGCTTTGGCTTCCTGGTTAAATATTAGCAGAACCCCTTCAACATATCAGTGCACAAAGAACAAGGAGACTGCCAGGTGGGTATGGTTGATTCCACCTTTTGTTCTTTTTTAAAGCTGTTCAGAAGTTATAAAAATACTGAAGATCAAGAGGAGAACTGTGACAAGCTGCAAAAGGTCCGATCTTTATAACAAGGGGGGCTGTATATTCAGAACGAAGTTCGTAGATTCAGTAAAAATACATGCCACAGCAACATATACCTGTTCATCAAAGCGAGGGTCAGAGCTGGGCCTAACAGCATTTGCTTCCAAAAAATGGGGAGGAAACAAAAAAACGAAGAAACTACCCAGTAGGTCATGAAAAGATAATGTCATGTTCTTGTTCCCATGACATCATTGCGAAAAATCCCACCAAAATGGGCCCATTTCTCCCACATGCGCATAAGCTGCTCTGATCACAACCATCCCATTAACCGTGTGCAGCCTCTACAGACCTTTGTGAGAAAAGTCTGGTTGATCATTCTGGTTCTTCTGGCACTTGCCCCCATCAGAAGCAGCATCCCCACAAGGGACCAAGCTCCTGTCACCAACAGCTAGCATATGTGTGCTGGTGACAGGCAGAAACTAGGTGTGGAGCCCTAAATCCTCAACGCAAAGCTTCTTAATACTAAGCGTTTAAAACACTTCCTCTAGATGGGAAGCTGTGCTCTCCCTGTGGCTCTCCTAAAGATATACGAACTGTTACACTGGGCATACTTTAAGCTTCTTTAACTCTGCTTCCAAACCTGGCAGCAGAGGATGGTTAGGCAGAGACACCAGCCCTTCTTGTAACCAGCAGCTCAGGACATCCTGAGCCAGATGCTTGTAGACCCACAGAAATAAAAGCCCTGGACCGCTGCTCTTCCTTGAGTTTGTCCAATTCCATCCTGAAACCTTCAGCCTACATAAGCTTCATGCACAGCTTTGCACCACGTCCCATCAGCAGAAGCATTGTTACTGGTCATAGTTCTTGCAGAAATGGAGCGGTGACCCCAGCGTTATTCACCCAAAGAGAGGAAGGTTTCAACAGTGATGGTCCTGTAGGAATGTCCTGCAAAGACTCAGTAACGCCCTGAGATTTTGCAACCCTGTTGTGGGCCAGGAAGCAGGATGGAAAAGGGAAGGAAACATCCTCAGTACAATCCAGGCTCTCTGCGTTATGAAATATTTCAGAATAAAACACATGAGGAAAAGTCACGTGGGAGGAAGGCCGAGACACTGGTATTAAGGACAGGCTGGGGGACGGTGGGAACTTTGCCTTTCCCAGGTCAGCTCCTCTTCTCAGAGGCTCTTGCCAGCCCCAAGACATCACAGAGTAACATCAGGTCTCTGACACACCAGATTCACTGTTCCCGCTGAGCCACAGATTTGCCATTTGCTGAACCATGTGCCCGTGAGCATCCAAAGAGGGTGGGGGGAGCAGCACACCCTCCTGCAGTGCTGCTCTTGTCCAAGCCCCCAGACCTCCAAAGCCAACATGTATTCCAGGACACACATCTGAGCCAAGCCAGGATTACTGCTAAGTGCCTTGGCTCTGTGCTCCAAACAGCTCACGAGTTTTCCTTGGGATCCTCCGATAGCGGTCTCAAAGGCAGCGACACCACGGTACCACGGCTGCATGTGCATTACACTTGCAGATAGAAGAGAAAACGACGAACTTCTTTGCGTAACGTTCTCCTGCTGTCAATACATAAGCTCTACCTGCGCAGTCCCAAATGCAGCCACCCCGGTACAAACAAACATCACCCAGCTCAATGTACGAGCTCCAAATCCCAGCTCAGGCCTGAAGTGACAGTAATTAATATTCTTCCATCTCCTCCAAGCAGTAAAGCAGAGGAGCTCACCCGAGTGTTAACCTGCCAGCTACTCCTGATGAAGCACCTCCACCCACCACTGTGTTCTTGCTCCGTAGGAGGAAGAGAAACCAAGCAACATCAAAAATAAAGTCATAAAATACACATTACCTTTGCCCATAGGGGCAGAAAATCTAGCATCTGATCATCATCTTCATTTGAAGACACCAAGCAGTTAACCAATAAATCACATGGCAGCAACAGTGGCGAGAGATGAAGAATTTCATGAACTTTCTATCCAGGGTCAGCATTTTGTGCCTCCATTACCTCCTGGAGTTACCGCTCCCGGCACAGCACCCACGCAAGGGCAGGCCAGGCCCTGCCGGCACGCTCCGCTCTCTTCGGCAATACAGGCGGGCTGTGTAATGCATGCAACAGATGTCGAGTCCAGGAGTGGATGTGAGCTCCACTTCAACATATCCCCATGGTAACTATCTAAAACTATTAACTTTTGCTTGCTTTGCAAGCAGAGGGAAATGCTCTCAAGGCAGCCAAGCCCAGGGAGAGGGAGCAGCGTGCTGACAGCTCGCAGCAGACCCAGGCAAAGGCAGTCAAGGCAAGCGCGTGCTGTTTAACCGCGCTGAGCACCAGGGTCTCCAGTGCCCTCGCTGCAGCTCCCCATCGGCCTCGGCACGGCAGCCGGATGGACGTGCTCCGCATTAGCTCTCCCGACCTGGCTGGGCGCGGGGCCTCTCCGCCAGCTGGGCTGGTGCCAAGGCAGCAACTCCACTCCTCCAAATTCCAGCGCTGGAGCTGCTTCCAGCTCTGCCCGCCCAGCCTTAACGCTTTCACTGCTGCCCCTCTCCCACACCCAGAACGGCGTCACCCCTCTCTCTGTTACGGAGCAGCCAGAAGGGTGGAAAAGGGTGTAATGAACCCACCAGGGAACTCCAGAGGAACCCGGCATCAGCGGGAAGCATAGCACAAGTGGAGGAATGGCACAAGGACCTTCTGAGTTACAGACTTCGACGGCGATACTTGTGACTGTGGGCAGGTTGCTGCAGGCTTCGTGTGTCCCTGCATCCTTGTTTTTAAGGTTAGAGTATTTCCCTGCCCTCCAGCAGTGATGTACTAAACATGGGCGAGCAGATTTAAGGGACACTATTACAGCGGAGGAAGTGCGTGCGTGCATGTGTGTGCGGGGAAGGTCCTAGTGCAGGCATGGATTAAATCTGGATTTCTCAGGACCTGGAAAATGAGTTGCAGGGAAGACTGCCCCTGCCACAGCATCTTCCAGCACAGTACTGTTGGGATCATGCACAGAGCCACTGGTGCTCAGCTGTAAGCAGGGCTCCTGGGAGGTCCTGTAAATGTATCACACTTTTTGAGGCAAATCACAGCTAAAGTTCCTGATACTGTAGCATAAACCCCAGAAAAAATGCATGCATTTCTTTGAAATTTAAAGCTAGTGTGTAAATAAAAGAGTTCTGCATGCTTTCTTGTGTAAAGACCCAGACCTTGCAGAAAATGTCAGATTCCTGCGCCCATAATCAGCATGTATAGGCAGAAAGCCCTGATCGTGGCCGCTCAGTCCCTTTTTCCCCAGCCTGTGTCCCTTTACCTGGCACAGACAGACTCCTTGGCGCATCACCTCCTTGGGTGAAGAGCTCAGAGCTGTAAGCCACCTCGCAAAGGTACCTGACAAGACCCCGGTTTGGTTTCTCTACCCCCAGGGGCTCACAGCTCTCCATCCCACAAACCACTTCAGAAAGGAAAATACCTTCTCATGGATCCTCTTCCAACATGTGTTTCCCTGACTACAAAGGACTGAACTTCCCTCTAGTCTGTGATCGGTTGTGAAAACCCAGTTTTCCCATGGATAAAAGAAGCAGACACATCTCCTCTCTGCAAGGCCTCTGTTGATGGGGGATTTCCCTCATCCCACCTCCCCGCCGAGGGCAGGCGGCCCCGGAAACTAGAATCATTAACCAGGCTCTTACCTCTTTCTTCTCAGTGATTTTTATCACAGCTTTGTATTTCCCTCTTCAATCCGTTTTGCCCTGAACCTTAGCAGCAGCACCTTCATTTATGTGTGCGTCTCTCTTGCTCTCTTTGTCCCCAGACACAATTTAAAGTAACTAAGCAGCAATCCTCATTCTTTAGGTCGATCTTAAGTATTGACTTTCCGTACTGCTTATAATGGAGAGGGACTCTCCGAAGCAGCTTTCCAAATCCAAGCTCCACTTATGTCAGTGACCTGAGAACAGGATTGTTTCTGTCCTGTTTAAGAGCCACAAAAGCTTGAGTTGCCCACAGACTCCCCAAGGAGTAGTTAGTTTAGAAGAAGTACAATGCCTGCAAAAAGTTTTTCAAAACTACTGTACTGGTTTTGGCTGGGCTTGAGTTAATTTTCTTTAATAATAGCTCATATCGTGCTGTGTTTTGGATTTGTGACCACAGCAGTGTTGATAACACACCCATGTTTTAGCTATTGCTGAGCCAGGCTTGCACAGTGTCAAGGTCTTCTCTGATTCTCATGGTGCCTGGCCAGCGAGCAGGCTGGGAGTGCACAAGGAGCTGTGAGGGGACACGGCCAGGACAGCTGACCCCAACTGACCCCAGGGATGTCCCACACCATATGGCATCATGCTCAGCACACAGAGCTGGGGAATAAGGAGGAAGGGGGGACGTTTGGAGTGATGGTGTTTGTCTTCCCAAGTTAGGCATGATGCAGCCCTGCTTTCCTGGAGATGGCTGAGCACCTGCCTGCCCATGGGAAGGAGTGAACGTATGCCTGGCTTTGCCTTGCGCTCACAGCTTTTGCTTTACCTGTTAAACTGTCTGTATCTCAACCCACCAGTGTTTGCACTTTTACCCTTCTGATTCTCTGTCCCATCCTGGTAGGACGGTGAACGAGCAGCTGGGGAGGGCTCAGCTGCCCACCAGAGCCCACCCACAACAGCTGACCTATGTATTTTACTCCTTCAATCTTTGCTTTCCTCCCAATTTACATTTCTACCTAACATTGCTGCAGTGCACAGACTCATACACTGCTTATGTGCATCACATTCTAAACCTTGAAGCTCTGAGCTTGAGAAATATCAGCTACCTCCTGCACTGTATCTGCTACAATGTCAGCTGAGTCACTACATGACTCAAACGGAAAAGCACGCAGGCCTGGCAGATGTGGATAATTCCTTCCCTACCCAACACACCTTCAGGGTCTTCTGCTGAAGAAAATCCATGTCGTTAGTAATGTGCATGCAGTGTATTTTGGCCTTGCTTTTGTGTGCTGCAGTATCTAAAGACCGGGAAACACCATCCTCCTCTGTTTTGCCCTAATTCTGAATCTCTGACCCCACCATGCAACAGGAAAGTCCAAAACCTTTGCAGTAACTTTGGGTTCGATGCCTCACACCACCTTAATTCAGCTCTTTTTTGTATATGCACTGTGACAGATAAATACGTCTCAATCAATATTTCTTCAGGATGACTGCTTGACTCAGTAAGAACGGACATGCAAACAGCTCTTTTGGAAACAGTCAAAAAAAGCTAATTTCTAAAACTCTGAAGTGAACCCACAAGTCATGAGCATCTCCTGTGCAAGGTAACTGCAGAAACTACCATTAACACAGTCTGCCCTTCGAGCAGAGCTCAAAGCTGCCATCCAGCACTTAGTTGAATAGGAAGTCCACCTCACCTTATATTCCTAAAAGCCCAGGATATGTGTTTAAGGGTAAAAGAGTACATGTGTAAGAGGCATGAAAAGACATATAAAATGCTGTACACTACATGTGAGGAGTGGAGCAGACATTCCTGCCCAAGAGACAACCCTGGGAGTGCCCCGCTGGCACGGGTGTGCAGCCAGAGGAAGCTTGCTGCACCCCCACGGAAACTCCCCTCCCTTTGGGACAGTCACAGGGGCCTGCCTTCCCCAGCTGCTGCCAAACTGGCGTGGAGAAGCTGAGGATGCACGGGATGAGCTCTGCCGCATTTCACCTTGCTCTGTAAGCCCAGCAGAGCCGACCTCCAACCCCAGCCCGCAGGACTGGCTGTGTGCGTAGGCACCCCCGGAGCTACGATTCCCCTGTGGCGCGTGTTTATTTGAACCCCCCAGCTCCAAGCTGTGCTGCACTGAGAGAGGAGCTCCGGGAGACGCCCGGCAGCCCGCAGCCATCTGGCCGCCGGCTGTGGCGGAGCTCTCCCAGCAGGCCACCGCACAGACAGCGCATCCTGACAGCGATGTAATTACCAACCTGGTGCGCAGAGAGCTGTTCCTCCTCGCTGTTTGACCTCCCTTTCCTCCCTCCACACACACACATGTGCCCTCCTGAAAGCTCCCCTTGGCATGGCTGGCCGGGCCTCAGCTCCACCAGCACCCTACCCAGCCGCCCCAGCTAAGCAAACACTGATGGCAGTGGGAGGCCCTGGAGGTGGAGAGGGGATGTGCCTGGGAGAAGCCCTGCACTCCTCCACCTCTGCTGGCAACCAGCAGAAGGGACAGATTAGAGCTGAATTAAGTTACCAGCATTAAACAAACATGCCTGGCCTCTTTGAACTTCTGCTTCCCTTGAACATGAGCTCATTTCAGGAGGCCTCTTTTCACTCAGCCCCAGGAAGCCATCAGTCTCGATGGAGTTAACTCTTCGCAGGACTTCTCAGCTCCCCCAAGCATCTTACCCTGCTGGTACCCATCGGCTCAGGGCAAGACCGTCAGTCCAGTATGTGAGCAGAGTCTGGGGTAACCAAGGTTAGCACCAACCTCCTGCACGTCTCCCCGGGTCTCCCTGATTTAAAGGGAATTCCCACCAGGAAAGGGGACCTCCCCAACTCCACTGTGTGGTCCTGCAGGCTCCAGGCTGGCACACAGGGAAGCTTTATTGGAGCTGAAGGAAAGGGGAATCCCTTCGCAGTGAAGCATCCTCCAACCCTGCCAACAGCAGCACTCTCAGGTCCTGGGAGGACTGTGCTCAACCCTCCTCCAAAGCAGGGCTGAGGAGTAAAGGAACAAGGGAGGAATTTAATTACGGAGGAGGAAAGTTCCCAGTGCTCCCTTCTTTTGGTTTAATCCCACAAAATGGAAATTGGAAAGTCTGGGACAGGAAAGGGAGGGGGTAACCACAGAGAGGAAAGTAAAATACCACAAAGACAAGGCTGATCCCTACTCCATGGCATTTTTGCATGGCTCGTGCAACCTCTGCCAACCCCTGCTCTTGCTCCAGTATTTCAAAAACACAGCAGAGAGAGCAGAAATCTGCCTGAGAGCAAGGGCTGCCTCTGCCTGGGCGTGGGGAGATGTGACTTTCAGGGTTCACTATTTTTGTACATGAGCGGGAACTGCAGAGTTGCTGCCGAGAGGGAGAGCCTGTCACTGCTGCCTGCCGAGGGGGGAAGAAAATGCTTCTCAAGGTGGCTCCAAATTACCACGGTGTCAACCCCATGATGGGGAGTTGTTTCTGGATGCTCTGCTCGCCGACAGCTTCAGCTCCTAGCACAGGGAGGCTGGAGAGGAACAGAGCCATTTGCACCAGGCGCCATGGGTCAGATGGAGGTTCCCACTTCTCCTGGGAAGGCGGCTTCCGCCTTGCTCCTGAAACCTTCCACCCCCAGTTTTCTAACAAGAAAGCTCCCACCCAACACAAATACGTCTTTAGCCACTCGTGCAGTACCTGAGAAGCACCTCGGAGATGCTGGGCAAGAGCCCCTGACTCCAGGGCACTGCTGGAGAGGTCAGCCACCAGCCAGGAGGTCCCCAGCAGCTCTGCGGAGCCTGCAGGGCGGCAGCAGGTGGGACACAAACAAACAGCGGGAAGTGAGGGAGAGGCTGGGAACTTCAAGGCCGAATGCACAAATCCAAGATAAACAGTGAGAGTGCCTTTCAGTTCCCAACCATAACAGAAATCATCTCCTCCTGAGGGGAGCCCAGGGCTTGGTTTGCACACAGGCCATGTGAGACAACCTCAGGCAATCCATCCCGACACCAACCTCGCAGCACAGGGGACAGAAATGGCCCACATCAAAGGACAGCAGGAGAGCACCAGCCTGATGGGTTAGCACAAGCTCACCCTGGATTTTCAAGAGGAACAGTCTCATCAGAGAAATGCCTCTCCTAAGTAATCCTTCAGCTCCAGTAGAGAGGTTGCTCTCCTGCTTCTCATTTCATTGACAGGCGTGTGCTGGACTTGCCAGCCCACAAATGCCAGAGGGACGTGCATGAGGACAATGACAGCTCCCCTGGTCCTAAACACAAATGCAATGCTACCAAGCTAGAGACACATCTGAAAATCTCAAGAGCCAACGCTCGAACCTTCGCAAGGCAGCAAGTTCCCCAATACCATTCCTAACCAACAATCACGGCTCAAGGAACAAGGCAGGTACGACCTGATTCAGACCTGCTTTTTCCATGTTCACAGCAGAGATCACAGCGTAAGGCAGAGCAAGATAACTGTCAGAAGTACAAACAGGCGCAGTCCTGCAACTTAATGGTTCTTATTATTCCCTTATTATATCCACAAACAGCCCAGTCCCCCTGTGAAAAAGTCCCTAGGAATGAGTGTTCCAGAGACGCAGGAAAGACTCCAAGGAAATTCGTGAAGAGCAGACCTCAGCAATGTTGTACAGCACCACGATTCCTCCAGAGAGCCATCGTCCTGCCCGTCTTTACAGATGGCTGTTCCTTAGCACCTTGACACCAGGCTGTTACACTGCTAATAGGTATGATCATCTGTACCTTTACCACACATGAAGCAGCAGTAAGAAAGACAGACAGGGCACCCAGATGTCCTTGCTGCTAGACTCTGCCTGTTTTGCTGCTCTTTGAGAGCTGAGTGGAGGAGGAAGACAGCTAAGCAACAATGTGGGCCTTACCTTTTGTTCCAGGGGGCTGCAGATTATCTCCAGTCAGCGAGCACCAGCCTACGGGAAAGATGTCCCGGGAATCATATCGGCACCAGTAATCGAAGGCACCTCTCCAGCCATCAAATGTTATGAGGACCTCAGAACCTCTCACCTCCCCAATGGTGGCCGGGCAGATGAAGTGAGGGTTCTTCCTGTCCACTGCCTCCAGCTTCATACCTGTCTTGAAGAAGTTTTGGGATGGAGATGGTGGTTCCTACAAGGAGAAGTTAAAAATGTGCTCAAAGAGGATATGCCAGTGCCTCCCCAGACTAGGGCTGTCCTCTCCATCAGCAAACTCACCTCCGCAAGCAGATGGAGAAGAGAGCTAGTGGGCTGGATGTGAACCCCAATTAGGTGTGCACACGCTGGCCTAGCTACGCAACCGCATGCCCTTTAAGTCAAGAGGCAACGAAACCCACTACTGACTGCTCTGCCATCACCTGGCTGCCGGACCAAATCCAGACAGTGCTATGTTAACACTGCACCCTGTGACAAGTCTGTCATGCAACACAGGCAGTAAATAAAGCTCCAGAGAAAAGAGCCTCTGTAGGATACTCTCACCTTGTTATCTCAGAGCAAGAAAACCTGAGATATGACAGTCTCTCTCCATCATTCTTACTCCACCTTCAGCTTTGCTAGACATGTAAGAGATCCGCCATCCATCCTTATCTGAGGCTTGCTCTTCCTAGTCTTTTGCACTTGAGATACACTAAAGCCACACCAACCATCCCATACCACAGCACACGCCTCTAGACTGGCTTCTGTCTCTCTCTGACTTCACTAACGGTGTGAGAATAAAAACTACGAAATCATACTTGCAAGTGTTGCCTCACAGCAGTATTTGCACTCCTTGCAAGCTCTGGTACATTAAGAAGTTTCAGAGAGGTGCTGACTTTCATATATTGCGTTCCTGACTTTGAGAAGCACCTGCAGTCCAAGTAAAAAACAAGCACATCTCTCAATCCCAAGCCACTTCCTTAGTAGACCTCTGTCTGCATCTCGACACTGCTACAACAGAGCAGCAGAGGATATGGATCTGTCCTAGAGAAGCAGCACCATGGCAAAGCTGGGCAATGTTCATCTCCTCTGGGATCAGCAGAGCTCACACAAGATGCCAGCTGTGATTTTAGTGCTCTGCAGTAAAGGGGACATGCCAGAAGGATGTCTTCACAAACAGTACATTAAAATACCTTGTGAAAAATCCGGACAGGAGCCATCTCTGCTCCATTCAGAGTCTTCAGAAGGAACATGGGCCAAGAGGAGGCATTCAGCCGAAAGCCTGCAGGGAAGGAAGCAGAGATGGAGACTTTAAGGCTGTGGGGGCCACTGGACCCGGCAGCACATGCCTACTCTGATGGTAACTTTGCAGTGGGCACAGATTGTGATCCCACACCACCCTCCTCCTCACGTTGGAGTCAGGTTTGACCTTTTCCAGATACTCTGAATGCAAAAAGTTATGTTGTTGAAAAGAAACATCTGGAAACAGATGTCTGACTGCAATATTCGCTTATCATAACAAAAGTCTGTACATTGACCATACAGGCAGAATACTTTGTGCAGAGCTAGTGCTGGCAGCTTCAGTGATCCTACTACAGGGGAGACATGAATCAGCAAGTGCACACTCAGGTTATGAAATTTCTTCCTCAATAGGGAATCTCAGCTTCTGGGTGGCCTCCTCCACCTTTCAGAGTGAGCTGCAGGCAAGCTAACCTGAAGAAATAAAGAGGCTGTGACTTGGCTGGCAAACAGATTTAACCTTTACAGGAAAGGATGGCAGTTCTTGGCTCGACATGTTCTGTGAAAAAAAGTAAAGAGATAACAGGAAGGGGCTTATGGGAAGAAAAAAAGCAAATTCACGTGCTCTGAGTCTATGGCACTGTGTACGACTGCACAGCTGACAAAAATCTCCAAATATCACAAAACACCATCTTTGCTAAATGTGCATCTTCCTGTACAGGCAATTTCTGCCGCTCAGCTGAACACGGCATTGCACTTTCTGTATTTGTGGTATTTTGAAGGTAACCCTGGGCCTGGACCTAGACAGAGAGCATCCCATGATGACTAACATGGCAAAGTTTTGCCAGGGCTGAAATGCCAGAACTCAACCAGCTCAGGACAGGCCACACTGCCAGTCCTGCAACTTTGTCAAAGCAGCCTGGAGACTGAACAAGCTAGCCACAAACCTCAGGGGATGGGAGAGCTAAGCTCCCAGAAGATAACCTTTTATGTGAATTATCTATGTAAAGAAGGGGAGCAGCAGCAGATGTGTACAAACAGAAAATGCTACAAGGAGCACAGAAAATCCTTCCCGTGTCTTCTGGGCCCCTGCACCCTGCAGGCAGAAAGGACAACTGCAGAACTAGCTTTTTGTTACCTGTCTTTATGCTGGGCGCAAGAGAACCACTCTTGTCTGGCCCAAGGTTAAGCAGGCGATACAGATCAGAGCCGAGCACACAGATTTCTTCTGGACTACGAACCCTCTCCTCTGGCACTGTCAGAAATGAGTTTTGCTCTGCAACTCGATTACACCTATTGCCATCTGCTGGCAAAACCCAGACAGGGCACAGGAGGAACCCGTGCCCCCTCTGCCAGCGAGGACAGGTACTCGCGCCTCCTGGGCGGGCTGCACCAGAGCTGTGACCTGCACCCTGGGACCAGGGTTTCAGAGAGATCTCTGCAAATGGACAGCAGCATGCCTGAAAGTAACATAAAAAATGGCAGCTTTAATGTTTATAGCTGCAGCAGGTTTTGTCTGTAGCCATTATGAAGGGACAGGGTATAATTAGACTTGCATACACACAGCTTCTGGTGGTGCGATATGCCAAAACATGCACCTGCTGATGTTTCTTCCTTCTTCAGAAAGGTTAGTCCCAAGTGTCCCACTGCAATTTAGACTGTACTTCCACCAAAGTTCACAAATGGTGCTCCAGGAAAAAACATGAATAAAAATACTCCTAACTCAAGGTGTCCTATTGAAGGTTTCTTGCATCACTATAGATCAGCTTGATATGATTTGGGGATGTGCTAATTGAGAGATTTATGAAAACACTTCAAAAATAATGGGCAGCAGAACGCAAAAGCAGGTTAATCTTGCTGCTTAATCAGGAAAGAACCAGCAAATCAGCTCATCATTTGGCCAGTGTCAAAAAAAAAAAAAAAAAGATGTATGTTTAACTGAAGATAAGACTGGAAGTGGAAGAAGTATTCGACTGCCCGGGTTATTTATAAAGCTGTAGCAAGCAAAATTAAATAAACAAACAGATGAAATATCGCAAGCGTCCCTTCACGTGAGACAGGACTTAAATCCCTGGGAACCTTTTCAGTCATTATGTTTCCCCATCAGACGGTCTCCAGCTAACCTGCTATTGCCCCAAAGACACTTGGGCACAAATACATTTAGACAGCATGAATGAAAATTTAAATGCTTTTGAAATCACAGTGTCAGGATTAGCAGTGATACAGCAGATGCCTCAGCCCTAATTGCTCTCTTGGTTATTCTCTACATCAAGATTTACAGATCCCCAGCAAAGCAGCTCCACCCAGATACCAGTACTGTGCTCAGCTCGACGGGGGAGCGCAGGGGAAAGCACTGATGGATGGCAGCCGTTTCATGTCAAGCACACCTTTGAGATGACCGAGCTTGCAAGCAGGATCAGAAACCTGAAGCAATGGGCAACGGCCAGAAATCAAGCCATTGCTGGAGCTATGCGCCAGCCCTACCTCTGTGACTGTGTGGTGTCTCCCAGAAAAAAAGAACTTGGATTCGTTCTGTCCTTGTACAGGCAATCACCCAGGAAAGGCCATCACAGTTGCTCTGCCTTCAATGCTACCGCCCACGCTCCTGGGTCACCAGAACTTCGGGGTGCCCCTTGTTTGCTTGTGTGTCCTCTGGGAAACGGAGCGGCTCTGGCATTCTTTCACACAAATGGGTGGAAAATGTATTTTTCCTCTGAGGTACACAGGCAGAATTTCAGAAGGCATGAGAGCATGGTCAGCATGTGCTGATCCTGAACTTGAGCTGCAAAAAGTGCAAGCAGCTCACCTAGGTGCAAAAAGCTCTTTCATCTACACTCTAAAGCATCTCCCTATCCATGCCACGATGTCCACGTGGGAACACAGATCTGGTATGGGACACATCTGTTTAACAGCCCAAGCTAACAGGGCTGGTCTACATCACAGTGGTAGGCAGGGGCACTCCATGGGTCTCTGTCCCAAGCACAGAAATATAAAAAAATAGTCTTCCCCACAGATAATATAGGTGCCTTCTGGACAGTTGAACTTCAGCTCACCCAGTGGAGGCTGCAGCATCCCTCCATTCTTCTCACAGTTTCCTATGGGCTGGATTTCAGCAGAGTCCACCAGCCGCCAGAAGTCATTCTTGTTATCGCTGCCATCGAGGCGCAGGCGGAGGCGTGCGCCTGTCAGACCCACCACCGTGGCAATGCAAGTGGAGGTGGTGTTCCTGGGGTCCTGGGCTTCTAGTTTCATACTGATCTTGAATTCATTTGCAGGTGGAGTGTATGACTGCAAAGAAAAGAACAGGGACCCAGTTAGAGACAGCATTTCCAATATATGCACCACCTCAGTCATAAAGCTTAAGCCCTAACAGCATCAAAACTGATTCCACCAAAGACTAACAGCATCCTCCAAGCACAGCACGGGAGCAGATACCACAGAACAGCCAAGAAAATTCAGCGAGCCCTGGCAGATCTGTGACCCAGACCACCGTCTTTCAGTTCTGCATCATCTAGCCAACTAGACCTACCCTTTTCTCTCAGCCCCGTTCCCAGAAGAATCACCCACCTGACCTAAGACTCAAAGAGATACTCCTGTGTGCTGCTGCCCCTCTGTCCAGACCCAGGAGTGCTGCCAATTCACTCCTGTATCCCCTTACTCAACATTATCACCTCTGTACTCAAGTACCCAATGCCCCGGGGGGAGTGGGGGTGCTCTTCAATTCACAAAGACCTGGTGAATTCTGAAGAATTCCTCCTTGCTGCACAGGATCCACCAAAACCTGGACCACAGCCTACTCTGAACATTTTCTTCAAGACCCTGTGCTCAGCAGAGAGAAAAAACATTCTCGTGTTCCCATTCATGCACATCTGAGAGTGAAGTCTTCTGAAGTACTCTTAACATTTGCAGTGCCTGAATGTATCTTTTTTATCTTTGCTTCAGTAAACTTAGATTTCTACGAAGTCTCCAATATCCTTAAGCATCTTCCTTGCCAGAAAAGGAGACTATTCCAGGCACAGAACTCCCGGGTCACCAACAGATCGTTGTCCTTGGCCTTTCTTGTTTTCATTCACCCTCTTACCTGCTTGAAGCAATGGGCAGGAGCTGGGATGGCACATGTCTCTTTCAGGTATTTCTCCCAGGTGAAGTGACCTGAGAAGAGAAGAGAAAAGGATTCAAGTAGGAACTGATGAGCAAAAATCTCAGGAGAAGAGATGGCTGGACTCCTAATGCCAGCAGTTCTCCACTTCTCACAGAGGAGGTGCTCACGGGCAACATGTTTTCATCAAGATCCTCTGATGCTTGTGACCACAGAAGATTTATAACTGCAGCTGACAGGCAGAACAAAGCATGGTGCTGCCTACGGCATCTTACTGCCTCCACGCTGCTGAGGAGGGTCTGCAAAAAGTGAGGATAACAACCTACAACTTAATATAAAATACCCAGCACAGATGGGAATCCGTGGAGTCTTCCAGACAACTGCCCCTTAAAAATCAGTCGTTAAACACATTGCTCAGCCTGGGGATTAGGAACAGTCACTGCAGGCTAAAAGCAGCCCAAATCAACAAGAAACTTTGCACTGTGCTGACTTCACAGCTCCCCAGGTCCAGCATGCACACAGCCGGCCCCACGAGCCAGGCGCTCGGAGCAGGTATCAGCCTGTCCCCAGCACTTAGTGGACAGGTCAGCAATTAATTTTCTGAAGCAGACATGGAGTCCATAGCTTGGGCAGGATGGAAGCAGGGATCCCCCAGATGGGGATTTACTGAACAGACCGGCTCACAACCAACACCAAAGCCCCTTCCACTGAGTGCTGCGGCTGGGGGAAGCGCATTTTAAGCTTGCCTGCACCCTTCCCATGTACAGCAGGAAGGGTAAAAGCAATATGCCATCCAGGGAAACCTGTTATTAAATGAGGAATTAAAAGCTCTTTTGATCCGAGCAAATCATGACTTCTGCCATTTACACTGAGCAGCTGGGAAAGGATCCTTCCAGCATGACATTAGCTTGTATTCATCTGAACGGCTCCCGGGAGACCGCTGTTTTCAAGTCATTTCAAGAGCATTGGTGGCAGCATAATTAAAGAGTCAGCTACCGCTTCCCCTATTCACGTCAAGTTTTTAATCAGTCTATTTTCAAAACAAAAGCTACATTAAGAGCCATTTTAGCTACTGCAGTGCACACCACACCTCTAAAAATTCAGCCATTAAGGTCAGCACACACTACTTTAGTTCTGCCTCACGTGCACAGAGAAGCCTTAAGGGCTCAATAATCTACTAGCTTCCAATAAATAAAAGAAATGCTGCTTTCTTGCTACCTCCCATGCAGATGACTAGCGCACTGTTAAATACAGTGGAAATGAACAGAAAAAAAAATACAGTTTTGCTGCCATACTGGCTGAATAGATTTCTGTTTACAGACTCTGACAGCAGCTCTCCATTCCTCAGAGTACACGTTTCCATCCATTGGCACGTATTTTCTTTTCAGCCAACGGTCTCACACCGAGGTGATTGAAGAAACTCAGTGATTGACTGCAACGATGCTCTCACAAAAACAAAATTCTTTTGCTTTAATTGAAGGTATGATTTTACACTCAGTTACATCAATGAAACTCTTTATATGAATAATGTGTAATAAATATCCAGCCAAAGCAAACCCAGGCATGGAGATGCCTTGCTGCATCCCACCCCCTAACTCTGATTGCTGATCTGGGCTCAGCTTGGACGGGGGTGGCCCTTCAGAGACCCTTGCCCACAGAGCAGAGGATGCCCGCAGTGACAGCACCGGGGCGAGGAGTGCGAGCCTCAGCCCCAGGGCCTGAGCAAGCATCTTGAAAAGGATCAGCTGCGCTTGACAATTTTATTTTAAAAAATAAACCTACCCTCCCCTCAGCTGGTTTCAATCCCTCGCTATTAAAAGTAGTCATGGTTTTAATCTTTCCACTTTTCACTCACGCCGAACCAAGTGAGGCGGCTGTTCTGCTCCCTGCAGCAGCTCACACTGCAGTCGAGATCGATGCTGCACAATCCCAGCAGGAGCAGTAAATTTCTGAGACAGCTGCATGCCTCTAAAAATAGGGTTTGGACATGGAACTTATTTGAGATTGAGATTAGAGCCTGTTGGGACCCAACCACTATATGAAGACACACACACAACACTAGAACTGCAGCTACTTACGACTCTTGGTTCTGGTGACTTATTTTGCAAAGAAAAGCAGGAGCAGCAGAAAGACTTCTCTAAACTCTAAGAAAAGACAGAGCCGATACAGCAGAGTTAAGCCTTCCTTCCTTCTCTGTTCACTATCAGCCATTTCTTTACATAAAGTTGGCACAACAAGCATAATTAAGGACTGCATTTCTTTTTCAGGATTACTCTCAAACCAGGATGGAAACTGCATACTGGAATTAGAGGCTGCCACCACTGCCCTAGTGCGAGAGGAAGCCCTGTACAGAATGTAGGGAATGGTTTTAAATTAATTCAGCAACAGTATTTAGCTCAGGATACAATGTTTTTCAAGCAGGAATTTCAAAGTACACTTAAGCAAATACGATCTGCTTCAACTTAAAAACTGCAGGAAGAATCAGAAGAAAATGGCATTAACACAAAAGACAGGGTTTTTTTTACAACAAAGGGAGAGCTGCCAATGAAAGAGAAAAAAGCAGGAGGCACTTAAGGCTTTTTTAATCAGGGGGCAGGGAACAAGACCTAAGCTCTGTACTTGAGAAAGAGCGTGTACGGTTGAGGATGGATACATCACACTTGGCCCTCTCAACCTTAGCTCCTCTGGACCGTACCCAAATCCTGCTCGCCGTACTGATCCCCGCTCACTTCCAACGCTCAGCTCCAAACAGATCTGCTCTGGAGCCTCCGCGCCAGGCACACTGTCGGCCAGGACGCCAAAGCTGCCGGGTGCCAGCTGATGCCGTTTTACAGGCTCGCTGTGTACAGAGGTTGGAAGGCCAGAGAGAAGCATTGATAATAGCTTGCTTGGCTTTCTCGTTAGCATGGAACCAACTATCTTGTATTTTACACTCTCTCAATATTCATATTAATAAACCGGACGCCTTACTGTAGAAGGACAGGCCATTTTAGTCTGCAAGATGCTCGTTTCTTATTTAGTCTGGGCAGGTAACACTGGAGAATGTTTGCTGAGTGTTGGCCAAAAAACCCTGGTGGCTTTTCTCTAACTCCCAGTGAATCACTTTGCTTCATGAAAAACCAGCACTTCAGCCGGTCCTAAAGTGTCTCTCTTACTGGTGATGGAGCAGGAGCATCCAAGGACAGAGCTGACTTCAGGGACTGAAATCCTCTCTCACTCCAAAAAGCAAAGGGGAACACTCACTCCGCTGCTGCCCCCAGCTCCCAGTACAATATGCAAAATATCCTACCAGCGCTAAAATCACCCTCTATTTTGCCTGGTCTCTGCCTTCTCTTTCACCCCCAACCCCCCCCCCCCCCGCCCTTGCAGAGCACACCATACTCCCACAGACTGGAGGGATCATCGTTTGAACAGACCGTGTTCCTCCATATTACATACTTCAGATCTTTACAGGAAGAAATGAGAGGAGGAACTTAATAAGAAACACCACGTTTTTGTAATTACATCTGTGAGCTAAACAAAAGCCAAGGATTGTAAACCTATATGACACCCTGTTACTCGGCTGTGAAAATGCCTACTGAGGGTGACTGTCTATCACTTTTGCTTGCCTTTGGAAAGCTCCTTACTGTGCGCTTCTGCCAAGGGGAGATATTACTTGCAGGCAGAGTGTCAGATTTGGGCTCTGATGTCTTAACCTTCAAAAATATTTACTACAAACAAAACACTCCACACACCCAAGGGGTCAAACTACAGTAGTTGTGAACAATGCAGCTCTGCACCCTTGTGTTTCAGTTCTCATCGTGTTGCATTTAATGTTGATCTTTTGCCCAGAATTTAAACGAAGATGGAGTTTCTGTTTATATGTTTAACCGAAGTCTGGTTTGGGCCTCATTAGCATTTCAGCTCCCAAGGGGTCATCAATCCAACTGAAACGATACATGTGCGTTTCAGGTCACATCTGTGAAGGAGAACGTGCCCTGTCCAGATCAAGGCATCCCATTAAAGTCTGCAGCCCATATGTGTGTCTGCTAACAAGCATCAAGGCAGCACATGAAAGCAGCACAGTTTGAGCCAACTCGGTATGAAAATTAGCAGAATATCATCTCTGCTCGCAGATCCAAAGGCAACAGTGGCCTTCCCCAATGTCTGGGCGCAGCCTCCCGAGGGGTCAGCTCTCCCACTGTGATGGCAGAGCTCCTGCATGTCCTACCCGTTATAATTTCCAGGCACTTCGCTCAGCCGTCAGTCTGGCTGCACATTCTCCATTGGTAACAGCTACGACCGATAACATGATCTCGCTTACTCACCGTCTTGCTCAGAAGAAACACGAGAATGTGCGAGCCAAAACTAATAGGTTTCAAACACCACAACGCTGTCTGCTTTGCTTCTTCTCCGAGGAGTCCAATTCAGTATTAGCTTTGAGCAGAAATCCTTTCAGCCTGCACTATGGGGTGCTCTGGGCCAGAATGCTGCCGCAGTTTCACCCCCCTTGCTGCGTACCTGAGCTTTGGGCAGCGATGAGCTGCTCGGAGTTTCTTGCAGGGAGACAATCCCCGATCCCGCTGCTACACCGCGCGCTTGCCGAGCGGACCTGTGCACATCAGCGTATCTGCAGCATTTCCTCCTTAGGCCAGCAAGCCCTGGGATGCGGTAAGGTGTGGAGGTTGGTGTACTGGGTTACCATGAGCACCGATTGCAAAGCACACCTCTGAATTTCACAAAGCTTCATTTCAGGTCACCGTTGCCACTGAACAGCAGCCAATCCTCTGACATCTGCAAACGGTGCAGCAAGTGGAGCAGGGGGAAAGCTGCAGTGCAGCCCCCAACACCCCAAAGGCAAACTGCACACAGGCCATCTGAGCTGTGACGGTGCCCCATCATGTCACGTGGAGCTCAGCACAGGGTGACAGAGGACCCAGGACTTCATCGGAGTTGCTAATAAACTTTCTCCCCTTGGAGAAGGTCCTTCCCAAACTGTGATCTGCAGTACTTCAGTGTAAGAGAAGACAAGGACAGACAAGATGCTCCAAGAGAGAACGGCAATCGCTGATGGTGGCCCACAGTCCAACATGCCTGAGAACCACCACCCCGAGTCTCACCTCGGGGCCCAGGACAACCAAGCCCCTGAAGCACAGCAGCCACTTCAGCTCTCCGAGGGGCTCTAAGAAACACAGGTGAGCCTTTCACAAAGGCAAATATGTGCTTCCTGTTGGAAATGCCTTAACTCAGGCAACTGTTTAGTTTCTTGTCACTCTGTACTTGGTGGGAACTATGGACATCACCTTAATACAGGGACACGGGAAATATAAGGACATAAGGACATCATTATACTCGGTAAGTAAAATATGGGCCCTAAAATCTTTTACTGAATTATACAAGCCTTACATAAACTTCCTGACGTTGGAAGTTGCCTGCATATCCCCGCTAAGAGATAGCAGGAGCTGCCAGTTTTATGAACTCAACCTGCAGGCACTGTGCACAGGGCCACAGCCTGCCCTGCCCGAACACAGGACACCTCATATCCAAAGAGACCGAGAAGCAATTGACTCCCATGCTGCCACTGCCAGCCCTTGCCCTGCGCTCCGCCGAGCCCGCCGGCATCGCCTCTGCTGGGACAAGGGCCAAATTCCTGCCGCTGGGGAACAGGGAGCGCAGGTCACACCATGTCTCTCCTACAGCAATGAGGACTGGGCTGGCCGCTGCTGTGAATGTGGAAGAGGAGCTCGTGGAGGAGTAAGAGGCTTCTTATGCCCAGGACACATGTGAAAACGTGGGCACAGTCACCCCACGGCACGCACAGCTGGGCAGTAGGAAACAGATCTGCTCAATTCTGCCTGATTTAAGAATGAGCTGGCTCAGCTGCACGCTTACCCTGGTGTCTTCTCAGCCATTTTTGACTGTGCTCAGAATTAAACACACAAGGACTGTCCAAAAGTAGTTTTTATCTGTAAACTAATTTGGCATGCTGCAGTTTCCCACATCCAAGCAACTCAAAAAGCTTTTAGAGAAAAGAAAAAACAACAAAACAACAAATGGGAGAAGGGACCTCTCTTACCTTGGTACTGGGAGGGAGACTCTGACGGGCGGCCGTACTTGTGCTTTTTACCATCTTTCCAGTCTATGGCTAAGACAAGAAATAAAGCATTCGTGTCAGTGAAGGAAGCCAGCTAATGCACTCTTCAACATTATCTGCTCACGTCACCTGCCCTACAGGCACCTCAGAGGAGAGGAGTGACGTCCCTGTCATGACCCCAGGTAACATGGACAGTTTGTCTATATCTATGGGGTATGCTCCCTTCTTCCACGCAGGTCAAGAGAAAACCTGACATGAGGTATCTGCATTTGCATCTTAGTCTCTGCCTAGTCCTCACCAACTCGTGTTCTCCCATGACAGCAAGCAATAACGTAAAAAGCAGCGAACTGCTACAGCTTCATCATTTTAACTCTGTGAAGAGGTGGCAAGGCTTGAGAGGAACAAATGCAAAAGCCACTAAAAACAGCTCATGCGGATCCTGTACGCCAAGAAGTGGAGCCTGAATCACTCCTTGTTTATCAACCCCAGGTTATTGTAGCCAGCCCTACTCACACAAACAGCCTCGACCCTCTCTGGTGACGGGGAGAGGACTTCTCCCAAAGTCTGCACAACTGCCCTTTCCATGCACAACACCAGGTTACCACCGCGTGTCCTACGAGCTCGTAGGAGAGCACAGCAAAGTAGCACCAGCTCTGAAGAACATCTCATCTGAGTTGTCTTTGCTCACGACAGCTTTGGGCCTCAGAGTTGCAAAAAAATTACGTTCCCAAGACAGCTCTGGAAAGTGACAGAGCAAGAAGTGGGGGATGCCCATCCCTGCCCCTAGCAGCCTCCAGGCCAACAGAGGGATGCCAGGTCAGCATGCCACTGCAGAGCCTGCCCTGAGCGAGCTCCTCCACCCGCTGCTGCCTGACCGACGCACCCTGGGAGCACTGCTGCAGTCCAGCTCATTTATTTTACAAAGCATTTTTAGGGCTATTATAAACAACAGTTGGGTAGTGCTCTACGAAACATACCTTACCCCCAGGAAAAGCAGTTCCTTGTGAAAGGAACAAAAGAGAAAACAGGAAAAGTTTTGAAATCTGACAAGTAGCTGAAAAAGGCAGGCCATGGGCTGCTGCTAGAGCAGCCTGGTGGGTCCTAAGATGTCTGAAATTGGTTTTGGACCATTATTTTTCCAATCTTCTCTTCCTGACATGTTCTCTTCAATACCATGGACAGGAGGACTGCATGTAGGTTTTATCCCTTAAATGAGCATAAGGGACATATGGAGAGTGGCCGTAGCAACAATAGACATGGACCAGATAAAGAGCATCCTTGGAGAGACACGAACGAAAAAAGCCGGAAGGGCACCCTTCCTATAGATGTATTTCCATGAAGGACAGTATTCTGCCATCTCCTTAAGAAAGCAAAAATAAAGGACACAAAGTATTTAAGTCAGAAGCAAAAAAGCACCCCAGGACAGGTAACGCTCCTCTCCGTGTTGCAGGATAGCTCTCTAATGGCATCTGTACATTCAAAGTAGCCTCTCGCAGGTGAAGTGACATTTTATTCTTAACCTTTAACATGCAAAAATCCTCATTAAGCAAGCTGCAAAAGCAGCAGAGAGGGAAAGAAACGCAAGAATTTCTGCAGGCAAATAAAGAAAACGGAAAAGTTCAATGCATTATTAAAAAAGCAGGTAAGTAGGACAGAAACCCACACGTGCACGATGCAGGTGTTGCTTCAGCAACCTATGGCATGGCATTCGCAGCACAGGTCACACAGCCACGCTGGCTGGAGGCGCCCCGCTCCACGAGGCAGAGAGGACAAGCTGTGTGCGAGGCTAAATTCAGCCAGCCCGGTCCGCGGCCACACTGCTGACTAATCAACCTGCCTCTTTTATTACCAAGCCCTCCAGCTGCCTCACAGCAGGCTCTCCCCATTCCCTGCTTTCCTTCATTTATTTTCACTTCATTAAAGGACAAGCAGTGTTAGGAAGAGGATAATGCTTCTGTAAGATGAACCACCAGAGAAGCAAAGGAGATGTTTAAAAAAAATAAAGGGAGGAGAGAAATCAAGCATAGAAATCTCCTGCAATAAACCTTGTGAGCATGTAGCAGATGTGAACAAAGAACTGCGGAGGATGCTCCATCCTCTACGCTTCTCCCTTCCCCCATCCTCCGAAGTGCATGTGATGAGATCACTCCAGTTGAACGCACGTGCATGGCACAACGCTAAAGGAAATCAATATTTTTGTTAAGCACAAGAAGTCCGAGCAGCTTAGCTGCAGGCAGCCTGCTTGACTTCACCCTTTTTGTTGGGGCAGGCAGGACACAGGTAGCACGCATGCAGTCGCCCTGAGCACCACGGCTGCCGCTGCGTGTAACGGGACGAGAGACTCAAGCGGCAAGAGGTAAGTGTCCGTAACAGATTTCATCTTCACAAGGTAGGCTGGTCCTTGGTTTCATGCCTCATTAGAAGGGGGAGGCTTGTGCCAGTTTGCCTCACGCTGGGAGCACTAGCAGATGGTGCATGCCGCAGGCTCCGCAGAGCACCCTCGCCGCCTGACACTGTGCCCCACAAGCTGCAGGGGTGCACCTGGTGAGGGGCTCTTCCTCTGCCCGTCTCGGGGGTGGACTGATGAAGCCTTCTCTGCACGCTGCCAGAGAAACGAACGACTCCGTTTTGAGCGTGCAACCAGCGCGTCCCCCATGCTCCCGCCCCATCACCAGCTTCCCAACGCGCTGTGCTTGGTCTTTTGGTCCACACCAGCTCGCTACCAGGCCTTTGGCTGTGCCAAGCATCACCGCTCACCTTTTTGAGGGCCTGGTTTCCGCATTATATCACCCGCTGCTGTCCTTATCCTGGGACTGGCTTGCTTTTAGATAACCGAAGATGTCTAGGACAAAAGAAATAAACATGAGAAAATTCCCCCGTTCTGGAGCACACAGTCATCTGCAACATTAACTAATCACACAGTGGGGAGAAAATAGATGCTCTTTCACTCTGGGTTGCACAGAACATCTCCTGCTGAACACAGACAATTCATTTCAACCCCCCTGAAACTACATGTCTTTCTCCAATATGTGGACAACTTCAAATTTATGGCAGCGGGAGCGGCGTAAATAAGCGAGGGGAGCATATGCCAGTCTCCGTGTTAACTCTACAGCAGGTCCCGAGTGTGCGCGTGGAAGGAGGGGCTGCTCCTGCTCACTAACAAAGGAAGGTAGAGCTGAAATTTATGAAAGAAAACACATGGAAACGTAGCATTAACTCTGGTAAAGCAGCACCGCAATCCCCAGCTCGCCACTTGCAATTCAAATTGCTCACAGCAGTTCTGGGTAATAAGGATGAGAAATTGGACAATGACCCAGGAAATATTTTTGCTATTAGTACTGCAACGAATGTCCAAGTTGCGCTGCATTTTTTTTCCCTGATTGGAGGAAAACTGGCTGGACTGTCCCCAGAAAGAAAAAGCATTTGCATTCTTGTTATAAGCAAACGTTACTGAAAATCAGAGCTCTTGGGCGATGCGTGCCGGACACGTATGTGGAGACCAGTGCTCCCGCACAGCCGGTCTCGCAGGGCCATGCCTCCTGTATGCACCGAGTCTTGCCAAGCCCCAACAGAAAATATCTAATGAATGGCTGAGCCGCAAACAAGCCCTTAGGAAAGCTAGTAAAAGCATGTTTTGACACTACAGTAACTAATGAAAGATTAATTGTGTCAATATAACTCCATTTTGTTCACAGTGGGGCAGTCAGGCTGAAGGACGTAAGAGGAAGCCGTCCCAGGACGCAACGCTGAGTTTCTGCTTAAAGGGTTATTTACAGATCCAACTTGGTGAGAAGTTTTGATTTTGAAAACCAGGCTTTTTCCAAACCTAAGAGAAACAAAGAATTTAATTTTCTATAAAAGCACTACATACGACAGCCTTTATGTGCAGCGCTTGCAACATTGAGCAATACTCTGAGAAGGAAAATACTAAAGGAATATTAAATACTAAAGGAAAAAAAACCCTAGTTGTTTTTTAATCCAAATCAAAAGGTACACAGTAGTCTCTTATTGCCTCTCTCATAAATAGTGTGTGTGTTTGTGCATACTTGTGAAAGGAGTAAAGTCTCTTTTCCTTTCAATAGCGGAAGGTAATCTACATGTGAAAGCTTATTTACAACTTTTAATGCTTCTTTTCATAATTTTCTTCAGTCATTTTTACTAAAAGCTAGCAGTCATGGTAGGAAAAGTCTCCCAGCCATAAAACCCAGGGTGAAAGGTGTTATATAAAGGCACCAGACAAGCATTCACCATCTCTGGCTCTGCACCTCTGCTGTCTGCTTGGCTCCCCCAGACACAGGGACTTTCTGAAGCACCAAAACACTAATCATAAATCTCCTGTGCCACTCAGACAGCTTTTGAAAAGCTGCTTCAGCCTGAGCACTTCAGAGCCCTACCTGGCAGGGATGCGTAACCCTTCCCTGCAGAAGTATTTGGAGGAAAAATTTGTGACCACGTATGAGATGCTCAGATACGATTTGTGGAAGGCAGCGGCTCAGGAGGAGAGGCGAAACTACTGCACCGTCCGTCCCCGTGCAGATGGCAATGGGAGTAACCCTAACTACTTGTAAAGCACACAGATGACTGCTGGTGTCCCTCAGCCAACGCTGTAGTGGGCTCCCAGCAAAATCTCATGTCGTGCAAGAGAAAGAGACATTGTAAATGTTGCTCAAGGGACTCTTCCCCAAAGGAGAAGACTTAGGCTGCCTGTGGACTCCCACTCTGCTGAGAGCCACGTGGGTGCCAGCCTGGGGACAGCACGCTCCAAAATACACTTCCAAGAAACTGCCCAAACGAGATGGCCCCAGCCTGACTCTTGCCACCCTTCGCGGTCCCTTCACCGTGGCTTTGCACCGTCCAGCCCCCCCGTGCGTTCTCACACCACAGGACAGCAATATGTGGTTTCATCCTGCAAAATCATAACTCAAAAATGAAAAAAAAAAAAAAAAAAAAAAGAGGCAAAATAATTAGTGTGCTTCAGGGTCACGTAACGCCCAGAGAAGAGCCAGAGCCAAACTCCACAACACGCGGCTTCAGCCTGCCTGCCCTGACAGCAGCTAGCCCTGCGCAGTGCCACCAGCCTCATGACATCCCACGGACAGGGACCAGTCCCTGCCTGCTCTTCTTTAGCCATGGAGACATAGCCCATGTACACCAGGCCTCCTGAAACTGGTATAGCGTGGGCTTTACTAATATAGGGCTTGGGAATTGGTAATTCCCACTGGCTGTAATTTCATTCCATAGTTGCCCAGAGAAGCTGTAAAATCTCCATCCTTGGAGATGCTCCAAGCGTCACCACCTACCACCCTGAGCAGCCTGATCTAACCTTGAAGTTGAGTCTGCCTTCAAGGCCAGCCCAGCTCTGCATTTGGGGCTGGACCAGACAACCTCCGGAAGTACCTTCCAACCTGAAATACGCTATGATTTTATTTCACTGACAACTGATTGGAAGGCAAGCGGAATCGCCCTATAGGCTTTAGCAAGCCTGAAACTCCCCAGCGAAGACTTCAGTCTAGAGAGAAGAAAGTGAACGGCAGAACAGGCAAGCTAACAGGCACTGCAGGACAGGAGAAAGGCAGTACGGATGTACGTGGTCTTTACACTGTTGAGGGACTGAAGACTTAAAAAAAAATCTTAAGTTATAAATAGCAGAAGCTACAGTTTGGTATCCAAGGGGGAAAAATGGGCTCTCCACACAGACAGATCTTCCTGAGTGACCTTAGACACAAACATGGCCCTGATGAGAACTTGTCGGCTGGGTCAATGACATGAAGGAGGCAATCTTACTTTTGCTTCAAACAAAGCATTTGAGATTTATATAGCCCAGCACATGCTGCAATACTCTTATCTCCAGAACCTGACACTTGCACAAAGCTGCATACCAGAGTTAAAACTCTCCTCTTTTTCAAAAGCTGTATTTCTCATGCTTGTGGATGTCCAGATAATCTTGCAAGCACGGACCACAGTTTTACGTGGTGTTGGTTTCCAGAATTTACACCCTGAAAGGACAGATCAATGTGCAAATTCATTTCAGCAGGATGCTACCTTAAAATCTAAAAAGGCCAACCGATTTGCTGCCTTTTGTAGCAGGCAAAGTGCCTTTCCCACAGTTTCAAACAACTTCCACTCACCGAGATATCAAAACTGCCAACGGCTCCACTGAACTGTCATGGGCTCTAGTTCCCCATCACTCCTACAAGACAGCAAAGTCAGTACAAATACTGCAGCATATCAAAACCTGAAAGCACAGAGACAAAATGAAAAAGTTTGCATTTAATTGCAGAAAGGCTAGGTTACCAGTTGCATTATTCATGTTCATATTTAATTCATTTAAAACATCCAAATTTAAATTTGAAGACAGCTGCAACAAACATTCCCACTTGCCATAGCAAAGCAGCGCAGAACTTGACACAATTTAAGTTCAGCTTGCAATGAGTACACGGGACGGCAGCTGTTAAACACCTTTGATATGAGTAAGATCACATCAACGGAGTTGATATAAACTAGTTCAGCTTTTGTAAAATGAAAACTATCACAGAAAGAAGGATTTAAAAGACTAGACCTCATTAGTAATAAAAAGGAGAGAGACCACAGGAGAGGCATATAAAATAATGAGTAGCATGAAGAGAGCGAGCTGGGGACTCCAAATTATCCCTTCCACAATGCAGCGAGGCAAACCTACTAAAAAACCCCAAGTATAGATCAGGGAGAAGGAAATTTTGTTTACTGGAAACTAACAGACATGCAACTTCCTCACAGAGGCTGTTATCAAGACAAGTAAACAAGTGACACTAAAAAAGGGCAAAGACATTCCAAAGCAAAACAGCTTTTATAACTGTATCAAAGAATGAAACGCACAGGCCATTGGTACTCACGCCTCACACAAAAGCTGACTGAAAGGTGGGGTGTCCAGCCGCATCCTGCCCACCACGTTACCGCGTTAGCTGCTGCGTTTTGGCAAGGGAAAGCTGAGCGTTCGCCTTCCTGCCAGGCTGCCGGCACCGGGTCACGGCCAGAGGCAGGACACCAGCTTGAGATGCGGATTTGTCAGCACCTCAGTAACCCCCCGCATTGGTTTACACCAAGATTTACACCTTGGACGTATTTTCCTTTTTCTTGTTCAAAAAGTAAAGGCAGCACAGAGACAGCCAGGGCTGTGAAGAGCATCCCAGGGCATCCCCAGCTCCGACTGCCGCTCTCTCTGGCAGCCACACCGCACAACCCTCAGCACAAACGTCGCCAAAACGCATCTTAATCTAATTAAGTTCCTCCCCACCCCCGCTGCTCTTACCAACAGGCTCTTCCAAAAGCTCATCCTTATCATCCCTAAGGGGAGAATGATTCAATTTACCTGTGCCAGATTGGAAGGGACCTTCAGGGTTATAGGGTAGCCTGGCTCTGCAATATTCTTCCACTAAATGTTGCAACTGCAATGTCAGTAAAACAAAAAGTGAGAAAATGTGGGTGGAAGGTACTGTCACAGCTATACAGAGCTCATAAGATGCATGTAATCTCTTTATCTACAAAGCCTCTGCTCCTTCGGAGTGCATAATTATGAAAAGAGATAAAGTTGAGGTTCTTAATGTCTCTTCTAGGCACTTCTTTATTTCACTAAAGGCACCACTCGCATCTGAATTATTTCCCGGAGTTGTTCGGACTTCCTATTATACGAGGAAGATTATGGTGAACTTTGGGATGGAGGCCAAGTCAGTTCACAGCGCTACCAGGTTTGATTGAAAGGGTAACTGAAGTTTTGTTGACAGCGTGCCAAGCTTCAAACCTCTTTGGACAATGCAGTTGCCAGCAGGCAAGATGTTTTCAGAAAGAAGAGGAAGAAAACTACCAACAACAAAGCTGAAAAATGGTTTTATTAGGTCAGATACATAACCCACAGATTAGGATCGTGAAGAAAAAAGAAAACTCTGCATTTGCCAGAGGACTGTGAGAATGATGCTTCTTGGAAATCCCATGGGACAGTGGCAAGAGAATCCTGATGGCTTCTTATAATGCAAAATGCCTGCAGTCATTGATTTTTTTTTCCCCCACAAAAGGACGAGTCTCGAGCACCACGACCAGTCCAGCTAGCAAAAAATCCCTTCCACATAACCTCTGCTTCAACTGATTTTTTCTTCACAGGTATCTTTCCATCAAACACTATCAATGTTTCCAATAACAAAGAGTTATCCCTTACAAATTCCCTTGGGAAACGTGAGGGCAGCATTATCTGTTCCTGCCTGTCAAGGGAGACGGCAGTGCTGCCATTCCAGCTTCCCAGCTGGAGGCCCAGCCCGTGCCGGGTCCTGTTTCGGTACCATGCTGGAAGCCCGTACGCGCACCACGGGTTACACAGGAGCATTCAGTTGCATCCCGACCCGATCAGAAAACCAGGCACTGAGACATGATGAGCAGATGCCTATAACCACCTCAGTCTGCTCATTTAACATCTTTTTTTTTTTGCCATTTTTAATTTCTACAGTGGAGAAAGAATGGCACTTTCAGCCTACTCGAGAAATTAGAGGACTGCCAGCATGTGATTTGAAACACTTCTTACCTCTTTTGGTTTTCACACTGGACTTAGCTCCTCAGATTTCTGCCCGACCTGTGGACACCATAAGCTTTGCTGGTCTAAAATCATGGTTTTTCCCCTCAAAGCGTGCTCTGGTGAGCCAGCTGACCGACCACTCTTCTGGGTAGAAGGCAATGACCAGCAGACAGCTCCCAGCACCACCCTGCACGCCAACCTCCTCGGAGCCAGCCACCACCAAGGAGAACTAAATCAAAATGACAAACAAATGCTTACGTGGGACCGGAAGGAAACTCTCAAGAGTAAGTAGCTGCAAAGTTTGAAGAGGTGAGTCAGAATTTATCTTGACCAACAGGTTTATTTCCTTCTGCCTCCCTGTTATCGTCCTCCCGGACAAGACTGGAATTTTATTTCTCCTTGTCTGTGCAAAGCCACATTTTGGCAGCTCCGAACAAAGGCTGATGAAGCTGCAGCACCTCTGAACGCATCTCTCCTCATTAGGTCTCAAGGGTCCTTATGTTCATACCAGGAAATTTTTCAAAGAAACGCTGTAACAATGAATGCTGGTATTTCCATCTGGAGTACTGATCCCCTTGTGTGATCTGAAATATCTGATGGCTGCAAACCATTACTCCTCTTTCTACCAGAAGGATTTTGTGTCATTTCCAACATCGCTCTTTCTCTGGAACTAATTTTATCTTTCTACCATGTAAGAAGTAGATTGATAAACTCCAGACTTCACGACTGGCTCCTCAGAAACACATTCTTGTGAAAGATGTTAAGACACTGAGGTGTCTCAAAGATGTGATCATGAGCAACACACTTCCTTAGCTCCTGAGCCAAGTTTCAGGGGAGAACATATTTTAAGAGAAAAAAAACATATAAAAAGCTTGGATAGACCATGTCTCTACAACGAAAATATCAACTTTATGACTTCCTTTTGAACACCTTCAGGTTGGAGGGGAGAGGAGATGGGTCAACCTCCTAGCAAATGACAGCTGGATCATCAGACACTGCTGTGTTGAGCTCAAGGGAAAGCCAGCGGCTCAGGATGAGGGTGAAAACCAGGGACCACTGGAAGGAATCACTCATCACCGCGAGGGAGGCTGCAGCAGTTACCACCTCTCGTGACTGCGAAGGAAATGAAATAAAACCTTGCAGGATTGCAATAAAGGTTTCCTTCTCTCACAAAAAAAAACCAGCATGGGCCTTGGCTCAAAATACAAACATGTTGCCGTGTATCACTGCAAGCGGACCTTGTTCTCCAAGAAGATTCAAGAGGTTGCAATAAAAACTACGTCTGGCACTCTCCAGGAACAGGATACCCAGGCCGAGAGAAACGGAGAGAGGAAAGGGCTTAAAAAAATAGCCAGGTGAGATAGTCTGGCTTGAATCTGCTAAAAGGAAGCCCCTTAACATGCTGAATCATCTCAGTACAGACTTTTCTACTGATGAGCTGGGAGTTAAAGCCGGCCTGCTCCACATCTGCAGCGATGGGAGCGAGCACTCTGGCCCTTCAAATCCTCTTTAGAAAGATGGAGGTTGACTGCTGTAAGAAATTCACACATTGTTGAAAAATCAGAGCTGCTTTTTTTTTTTTAAGACTGGTGTTGCTTTGCTTCTTAAAAAAAAACCCACACAAACAGAAAGAAAACAGCGCAAAACCTAAAGCCTCCCCATGCGGGGCAACACAGAATCGTAGAATGGCTTGGGTTGGAAGGGTCCTTAAAGATCATCTAGTTCCAACCCCCCTACCGTGGGCAGGGATAAATGTCAGGCAGAGGATCCTGTGCTGCTCCTCCCCGAGGCAGTACTGTGGTCAAGGCTTGGAGCGAAGACCTGGGCTGCCTTCCATTGCCAGGGAGACAGGGAATGGCTCACCACAAAGACTGGCTAATGTGGCATAGACTTAAGCTAATCATACAAAACCAATCTCCTGTCATTATAGTTGGGATTAAGGAAGCTTCATTATGCTCTGGAATTATTTCAGCAGATCCTTTCATCACTGCTCCTGCTGCTGAACTGACTTGCAGGCTTTGATTCGCCATTATTTCCCCTTGGGTGAGCAATGCCCATGTACCACATCCCAATGTGAATGAGGCCATCAAGACCATGGCTCACCATAAATGTTCTGAAAGGGCTTTGGGAAAAGCAGCAGGTGTCTGTTTCTGGGTGTTAAGCAGAGATATTTCTGACCCATATCACCACTGTCCCTCCAGCAGAGCTCTCCCAAATGCACTGTAACAGAAACCAACACAGAGGACTGACTTTTTGGGCAGGTGAGGCACATTTTACATGCAGAAAACCGAGGGACTGATGGACCTCCCAAGTCCTGTATAGGAAGAACATGCCAAAACAAGGAATTGAATGTGTGCCCTAGGCTGATGTTTCTGCCGCTGAACCATCTGCATTATAACTATTCTGTGTCAGCAGGACTCACACGGTCAAAAGTTAAAGTTCTCTACCTTTAGAAAAGGAATGGCTTGTGCTACAGCAGTGGAAGCGATCTAGAGTGGCATGCCACTGCATCCAACAACCAGCCCACAGAGGTCCCCTTGATGTAGAGGAAAAAATTTATCACACATGCAGCATTCTGTAGTCCTGACCCCAGCGTATTCTGGCCGTACCCTGACACCCGGATGGCAGGGAGGCAGGCCACGTGCCAGTTTTGCACATACCTGGGTTTCCTTTCAAAGCAATGCCAGGAGCACGGAGAGGTGCAGAGATAGGGTGCACCCCAACACGCCTCTGCACTGGGTCACGCATCCCCCATCACCCGGGGACAAGCTGGAGGGCACACGCTGTGAGCAGGGTGCAACGCAGAGCACCCTCTCCCGTGAGGGTGCACCCAGCCTGCGGAGGCTCAATGGGAAGGCCTGACCAATGCAGGCAGTAAAGAAAGTTTTGCAGCAATGTGGCTATTTTAATCTGCACTGAGCCACATGCCAAATCCAAAAGCTATTAATGAAAGCAGATGGCTTACAGAAGACCTTGAAATGGGATTCTGCCCATGATGGTTACAAAGTCACCCCATACAAAAGCACACAATAGGATGCTTCAAAGTCTTTAAATAAGAATTTAAACAGGACTATGTAAAAAAAAAAAAGTGTGCATGGTTTCCATATCATCACCAGGCTGTAACAGAGGCATAACCTTCTCTTGCAGCTATGTGACAGGCTAATACAGCACCCCTCCCACAATAAATCATGACTCCTTTTCCAGACAGCAGTTACACACATGATGTATGTGGCCCTAGAAATGTGCCCCAATGTGTAAACTCTTCATAGGACTCTGCTCAACACCCAGTACATATATTCTACAGAAACCAGTTTAATCTACCTTGTATCTATTCTCTGCTGGACTCTATCTTATTAAAAACTAAGCTCTTCATGGGATGGGAGATATGGGAAGGAAGTATCAGGTGGATAAATATAAACATGATTTGTAATACTAATTGATGAAATGAATGTACCTTAATTCCAGGAAGACAACATATACCCATGTCCCTAGCAAGGGGAAACAGGAGGTAATCCAGAAAGAAAGGCCTGACTTCCAGTTCTGTCTCTATTGCAAATGTCACGACAGACTGTGCATCAATGCTGTAAGCTGGATGTGAGAATTCCTGCAAGGAGATTTTGCATTAACTATTTCTAGTAGCGTAAGTTTGATAAAGTTTCAACCTAACATCCTCAGGAGACCATAAGCAAGAAAAGATAGCTTGAGGGGGAATAAAAAACCCAAAGGGATGGTAATTAGGGGACACAACAGAAATGTGAATGAGGAAAGCCTTGGAAAGAGAGGGGAAGGGGATGACCCGATCCCTTACATTACCCTGTACCTTGCAAGCGCTCCAGCACAAGGGAGGAGGATGCTCCCCAGGGACAGACATGCAGGGCAAAGTGTTTCCACTGAAACAGCAGAAAGGGAGATGAGAGCTCAGGGAGCAGACAAGAGCAAACCAGCCCTGAAGAAAAGTTAGAGGGGCAAAGACCACTCTCTAATGAGCTAAAAACCTAGAGACATGGGGGACAATGATGGTTCCATACACCTAGAATTGTATTTTCCTGTCTTCTGTTTTCCTTCTATAACCAATCCTAACAGTTAAATTGAATGCTTAGCAATAACCCTTGAGAAAATACACAGGAGGAAAACTTTCATCCTTAAGCCTCACATGGTATCAAAGCAATCTCCAAGCATGTCACTCAGAGTGCTCTCTTCCCTCATCCAACAAAAAGTAATGACCTTCTCTGGAGTTAAGTATTTCTTAACTTCCTGGGGTCCAGCACCAACAGAGGCACCTCCCTACTGGCGAGCAGCACTGGGGGGGCCCGTGACTCAAGTCACACTCAAGGGTGAATTCTTCCTAGATCCGTATACAAAAACCTGTCCCTGACTCAACATCCATACGCCCAACCTTCCCAGACCTGTCAAATACAACTCTCTCTGCCCTCCTAAACCTGTTTTCTCAGAGAAGACAAGGTAACACGATCCCTTTAGTGTGTGTATCTCTCTCTCTCTCTATGTATATATGTCTCCTTAGAGTGACACAGCTCAGGGTCTCCCCTGCCAAGCAGTACAGCCAGACTCAGAGTCAAGCTCTTTCCTCCAACACTCCCAGAAGCTGATTCTTCTTGTGCAAACGGGGAACAGAAGAGAAAAAGATCCTACTTATCTGCAGAAGAAATGAAAAAAAATATCCGAACCCTCATGGTATGGAGCAGGGCCACACAACCCGGATTTATAAAGCTGAAGAGGAGTCAGTCTCTGCTGCTTGGAGGAGATGAAATAAAACCTTGCAGGAGGGAAGGAGTGATGTCCAGGAGGGTGAAGGGAGAGGCTGTGCCATTAGTTCTGCTGCCTGGTCTCCTCCAGCCCAGCAGCAGCCTGCCAAAGCAACAGGGCTGCATGGGAGAAGAGAGCTCACAGAAACCCACTGCACCCCAAGGGGAACGGCGTGCCAGGGCAGGAAGCAAGCATCTTCATTTTATTTTCTTGCTCATGTAGAGAGATATTAATTCATCTGTTTCTTAGGAAAAGGAAATTGCACCAGTGCAACACATCAAGAGAGACTAGAAGAGCCAGGCTCACCGAGGATGGGTATTAATTACTGCTTTCTATTTTTATCCTGTGTATAACTCTGGTCTCATCTGTGACTTAAGGAGCTAAAATCCCAGGAGTCAAAACTGTAAATCTACTGAAATAGGTAAAATATCCTCTATAGGCCGCAAAGTCTGGATACAAAGAAATTCTAACAAGTGCCCATCAAAACTTCTGTAAATTTTAATAAGAAAAGAAAGAGCAATCCAGCAGAACACAGAAATGTTATCTCAAGAGAGTAAGAGAGGAAAAATCACTAGCCAGTTCCTGCAAGAAACCCTGAACAGATTGCTTGTAATTATGTAAAGAAAACGTTGTTAGGCTGCTTTACATTCCTGAAGGGCCAAGAGTTTGGGAAACTAAAATATATATTGTGAGGCCCTCCACTGTTGTCTGTACAAGACACTATGAAATCTCTTATTTTGGCAACAACATGTACCTATGGTAGATGCCAATATTAAAAAAAAAAACATGACCACAAGCAACCAAAAGTCCATCCTGCAGCCATGAAAGTATGTTCCACGTCTGCCAAAGAGCTAATGAAAAAAATGCACTCTTATAGACTGTATCTGCTAGACATTAAACTACCTGCTGGACATTTTGTACAGCTTATAAAGCCATAAAATATCACAGGGCATTTACAGATTTTCCAGCTGACAATGATATGAAATAACTGAACAGACCCAGAACAGACTGAGTCCGCTGGTCAGGCACAGCGGATAACGCTGAATATATACTGCCACATACACAACTAGAAATTGTGCCAGCAACACACAAGACGAGAGCAAAGCTCACAGTGATGGAAGATGAGCCAAGGTAACAAAGCCATCCCTCAGCCTCACTGTAATGCTGGAACAACAGCAGGACTGCCCAGATGTACAGTGCAGGGACTTGCATAACGCCCAAGTGGAATCAGTTCCTCCTGCTGTGTCTGGGGCACAGGCAATTCACCGCCATGCGAGTCGCTACCTCCTGCCATGCTGGGAGATGTGTGGCACTGCATGGCCACCCAAAAACCTCCATTTTGGGACGGTGGAAATGACAACATGGACTTCACCTCCGAGACATGTGACAAGCCAGGAGAATCAGCCCTCTGCCACGGTTTATTTCCCTTGTGGTAAGGGTCAAGGGCTCCCAGCAAGCAGCGAGGTGGTGGCCTCGCTGGTTAGAGCTGATACCTGTTGCCAACCAGTCACCAATATCTTCTGGCTGATGTCATGTCAACTGTACATAACATGAGGTACAGCAGATATTCTGCTACAGAAAAAAAAAAAGGCATTTTACTAAGTTATCTGCACACAAGGACAGAAATACTAATAGCACCAAAACCTGAAAGATGTAAACTTCCACCCCCTAGGGAACAACGTGGGAACCATGCATTACACCCTTACTGAACTAATAAGAACTACTAACACAGATGTAAATTAACAGCAGTCCTAACATTTGGTGGCTGATAGCACTCACTACATTAGCAGTTTTCAATATTCCATCCGCAGCTGATAGTCTAGAGGAGACCCCCACCTGAAAACATTTTTTAATGATTCTGCACTACCTCAAGGGTTATTTTCTTTAAGAGTCCGACTAACAACTCAGGACGCAAGCTGATGACAAGGGTGTCTCCAGGGTCTTTCTGCAGGCAGGCGCAAGCTCACCATACACCAGAAACTCTGAGCTGAAACTGCAATTGCAATCAGTACACCGCTGCCCAGCCTGAACGCAGCATCAGGCAGCTACAAGGCTCCCGGTTCAGGGCTGCCTCGAACTGGGTTTGCTACCAGCAAAAAGCAGGGAGTACCGCTTTCTACCTGCCAGGTACCTTTCACCAGTCTCGCAGGTCTGGAGAGCTAGTGTATGCACACACGGAAGGGCATTTCTTAGCAGGCTGCAGAGACATCCATCCACCAGAAGCGTTCAGACAACTGCCTGACAACACGAACGTGCCCTAGGTATGCACGCTAGTGAAAAGTTTCACCAAGGACTACTGCAGAAGCAAAATGGAAATTAAATTGTGAGGTTTAATACCTAATGAGACTAAGAACTACATGGCAATGATTTCCAGGAGCTGGGCAGACAGGAGGACAGGGGCACTGTAAAGGCATCTTGCACATTTGTTGCTGCAGTCTCTCCTTGCGGGGCTGCAGGAACAGTCACACACTGCCAGTACAAAAACGCAATCCAGGAAAACATATGAGCCCCAGAGATAACACTTAGCAGCTACCAGTGGCTAGAAAATACAGTAAGGAAGCAGAATGACTGTTATTACAGGATTACAGAAATCTTCATGCAATGCAGAGAGCTTCAGTATCGTTACTGTTTTACAGCTAGGAGGGTACCCCAGCCCACCTGGGCTTTGCGAGGCAGTAACTCTCATCCCAGGAAAGAATTTGAGAGTGCCTCATCCCTTTTCTTCCCCTTTCTGGGGAAAAAAAAAAAAAAAAACAAACCAAAACCAAACCCCACCAAACCCCACAGCCTATTTCAGCTGTAGGTCTCTCCCTGAAATGCATCGTAACAATTTTATCAACAACTGAAATGAAAAAATGTTATGATAACGCCTTGAAGTTATTAGGAAGACCCATCGTAGCACGGAAAGGGATGGGAAATTAGCTGCAGATCGTGAAGTTCCACAGCAAATGCACATTTCATAAAATGTTCAACCACAGGCAAAGGAGACAAAACCCCACGCTGTGACAGAGAACAATATTCTCCTCCTTCCTACTCAGCAACAGTTTTATCAGCAGCATCTCTATATCATGTTTTGAAGTGATGTAACTTTTAATGTCATCTTGCTGATTTTTATAGAATGTATTACTGACCAAAAACTCTGTAAGATGTTTGAGACGTGCATTTTGCTGTAGAAGTATGAGACAACTGGGGAATTCATGATATACAATTTTAATAAAACACACGTCACCTCAAGCACCACATTTTCACTGACATCAAAGGCTGTTAGTTATGGCCGATACAGCACGAGGAGTCAGGACTAGGGCTTCCCGGCTGCCACACGCCTGTAATTAAATACACAGCAGTGCACAAGAGCCAGCAGACGCTCTCTGAACACACAGGGAAAGGTAGAAAGGAAGATCAAACTCTACACAAATGATTGGTTTTACATTTACAGAATTTTTCTTCCCTTTGGTAACCTGCCAGAGAGAAGGTGAAGTGTCAGAATGACGGGGTTGAAGTACAGCAATACCAGCCTGAAATTGAGCAAAGCTCCTTAATCATCCGAATAGTCAGGCACTGGAGTAGATTGCGGAGGAAAGTCTGAATCACCATCATTGGAAATCTTTAAGAACAGCTGAGACAAACCTCTAGGAAACACTACGTGTAGGTAATCCTTCAAGGTCACTTCTAGAAACACTGAAACAACCAAGGCTTTCTTCATAAACATATATCTGATCACACAACCACTGCAGTATTTTGATGGGCTGTAGCATCTTTTTTTTTTAAATTTGCTGGAACAAGACAAAAAATAAAAGCAAACAAACTCAGCATATAGAGAGTGGCAGCCTCCGGGCTGCGGGAACATTTGCTCAACTTATTTTTAGAAAGTGGAATTGGTGCAACTTCCTCCTCGGTCCACATCAGACTTCATCAGCAGTTCTGCCTGCTCACTGCGCCTTCACTTAAATAACGGTCCGTTTGTGTACAGCAGAAATTTCTCCTACCTTACGCATGCCACGGGGGCAGAAAAGGCCACGCTCCGGCAAAGGAGGGAAGCGGGGTGGAGAGGGCTTCTTTGCAGCAGCAACAGCAGGGAGGGGAGCGCCTGCTCGGAGATGCTCGAACACGCTGCAGAGCCTACCCAGCGCATTCAACCCGAGCCTGGGGAGCCAACCTCACCCTAACGCGGTCACCCCTGCAGACCGGCTGGATTCAGGGACACAAAGCAGCACGGTGTAGACGGCGTTTCATGTTGCCGGGAGCCAGAGCCAAGCCCAGGTTCTTGCCTCAGAGAAGTGCTGCTCGTCCCTGTCCCCCCACGACGTGTGTGCAGCCCAGCCCGGCTTCCTAAGGGCTCTGCTCGCTGGCTGCCGGCCTCCCCTGCGGGCTGCAGCGGACACGGGGAGGGCAGGCAGCCTCTGGCAGGCGGCCCAGGGAGGCTCTCCGACCGCCAACAGCCAGGAGGTAGCGGAGAGGGAACACAAGCCACCCCCCCCGCTTGGTGGAGACGCAGCTGGATGCGCGTCCCACCGCTTCAAACGCGGGCGGAGAGGGCTTAGCATGGTGGGAGGAGGCAGGGGCTTACTCGAATCAGGGAAGGGAAAGAGAGGCCCAGGAGCAGGGGATAAGGTGTGGCCATCGCAGAAGGGGAGGCCAGGGCGGACAAAAGCGGGCAAGGCGATCGCAAACGGCATCCAAAGAGACCGCGGCTCACTCGGTGCAAATCGGCTGCGGGCTGAAGGAACGCTGGGCTTTTCATGCTGCCACAGCGCTCTGCAATGCTAAACTGAAAGAAACAGCACAAGCGTCCTCCAGCTCCCCCCCAGACACAAATTCCTTGCTGGAAAGTAACCGCTTTTCCCAGCGGGACCTTCCCCTGGAGCCAAACATCAGCAGTACCCTGGGGGAGCTCAGAGGGTGCGCCTAGCCCCCGCACACCCCAGCAAACCGCAGCAGCTGTAGCTCCAGCAATGTGTGAACCAAACCCGTTCCCTCGCCACAGCATCCAGGAGAAAGGACCCGACGCAGTGTCCAGTACAATGCTGGAAGGGCCAGGAGAGGGGAGGAATCGTGTTTCTCAATGGGTAAAGACGGAGCTTCACAAATTTCCACTGGCATCTACTTCTATGGTTTCCGTTGTTAAAAACAAAACCAAGCCACAGGGAGGTTTCTGGACGTTCACACTGTGTCAGTCTGGAAAACATAAGAGCTAATTGAAGTTGGGTAACTTGGAGCGCATCGGCTGGGAGGAGGTATCTCCAAAAGGAGGTAGGCTTCCAACTGGTGCTAATACCATTCAATTTACAACACAAACAAAAAGACTTCTGAGCAAGAAATGGAGAGGGGTGTACATATTTCAGAGGCACAAGCTTGTCCCAGGGTAAAAACCAGCCCTGCACCGAACCCTCACATCAGCTCCCTTGTGGTGGTGATGGCCGTATCGATTCATCTCTGCTCTCGCTTCCTTATCTCCAATGACCAGTTACCAAGGGTGACTTACGGCTCCTGATAAAGTCAGATCTCAGGAAGACAAGTGCTGGTGGACTCCTCTACAGCAGCTTAAGACATCATCCCATCCATCTGGCCTGTTGGACAAGGCTGCCATGCAAACAGCGGAGGCAGCAGAACCAACGTTCATCTTTTCCTTCAGTTCACAGCCAAATTCTTGAACTTTTGCTCAGGATGAGTCTGCATAAAACCGCGAGGCTACGCGCAGCGAGAGCGGAGGCACAGACACAAACTCTGCTTAAATCCCTGCTATAGTTCCAGGAAGATTTGGTAGGTGTCTGAGCGAACCCTGCAGATTTCAGTACCATCTATCACAGCGTCTAAATCTGCTAGAGGTTGTCTGTCAGAAACCTTTGTAAGAGAGCTAAGTATTATTCTGTTTTGTTCAGGAAATTTAGTGCAGATGGAGATCTCTTGGAATTAAAGTTTTCAGCACCAGCCAGGCTGCAGCGATGCCCCTGTGTCGAACTCTCCTTCTGCTTGGCGAGCGCTCACGAGTGAAGCTACCTCTGAAATTTCCTATTAAGGCAGACTGCCGCGCAGGACAATCAGCAAAGAGCACAGCTTCGCAAACAGGAGGTGGTGGTGATCTCCAGAGCTCAGGTGCCTCCACCAAGTACTGGCTTGACATCACCAGCTCAGGCCACTAGACGTGGACGAGTCCTGCTTGCTCCAAGCCCAAGCCCAGTGAGACCTGGTGATACAGATGGAGGCTTTCATGGGCTTCCTGCTACTTTCAGACCTGCATTATCACTTTAAACATTGAGCAAGCATTTTATAAAAGTCACCCCTGTTAGATATTTAAGCTTGGTAATAAAGGAGTTCTTTACAAATGTATTTAAAAAAAAAAAAAAAACAAAAACAAAAACCAAAAAAAAGGCATTTTCCTTTAGGACTAGACACTGTCATCCTGCAAATAAAGCGGGATGAAACATTGTTCAAGTCACGCGGCTTGGAGTGCACGTGCTATGCCAGGGCGTACCGCCGGGGCGAAGGAGGGGGTCAGAGTTATAGTTTCGTGTTTTACCTCGGCATGTTTCTGAATTATATAAAATACACATAAATGCAGGACATTAACCACCTTGCAAAAGAAGCTGGCAGCCAGAGCTGCTGCTCTGTGCTCAATGCATCTTCATTTCTCATGGAGCCCTCCTGGCCATCTTGTCTGGAAACTTTTCAAACATAAATGGACGAGTAAAGGACTCTAAATCTGCTTGTCTCATCACAAACTGAGCATCAGTTGCAGCCAAGAAAAGGAAAAAAGACAGGGGGCTAGATGCAAACATTACAGATTTAAGAGACCCAAACATGCCAAGATTTAACTTACACCAGCTCTGAGCCCACGCCGCTAGCACACTACTCCAGGTTTTGCAAACAGGAGTTCACCGAGCACGCCAAGTCCTTTGCCACAAATGCACAGTTCAACATGCAAATATGCAAACAAAGATCTGCATTCTTCTTCACATAATAGCACTCAGATATACCCCAAACGGGGTCATTTGGGCCCACTTATTACAACCACTCCACAGAAGCTCAGCTAACACAGTCCTACGAAGCCCAGCCTGACCACAGCGCTTTAAGAAAAGTGTGGATCGACAGCAGGGTCCAGAGAGGGGCAGAGATCAGCTGTGCGCACAAGCCCATGCAAAAAGAGCAGAGAAACAGAGCTAGTTCAGCTTAGGAAGAGAAAACAAAGTCTCCAAATACTTCAAATTTAGCTGCAGAGATGTAGGAGTAGCGTGTTCTCCACGTGCCCTGGAGATCAGAGAACACGGAATGGGCTTAAAGTGCGAGATGAAGGTGTACATTGAACACCATGAAAACCTCTCGGATGTTGAGGGGGCCCGAGTGCTGGTGTTCATCATCTGTACAGATGTGAAACTGCCAGCAGGAAGAGCCTTAAAAGAAGAAACATTACTCAGGAAAGGTTTAGATGTGTACCTGATCTTACCCTGGGGTTGGGAAAGAAGGACAACATCTCTGGAGGTCCTCTCTGGACACACTGTGTCTGAGGCTATGAAACAAAGTTTCAGAGATTCCTTTAAATTACATATACAGCAAGGACACAACCCGCAGACCGCTCCCCTCCTAGTCTGAAACACAGCTACTGCATGAGTAACACCATCATTTTACACCCTAACAGCATCTTTCATTGAAAGACAGCAAACGGTGCTGCAAAATTCGCCAAGTTTCCAGAGAAGTGACTCAAGAGTTAAACATTATTAAAATTTTAGACACTGGAAAACAAGGGGGCACAGGCTTACAACTCGCTGGGAATGCCACTCGCTCTCCTGTTCTAAACTCTGCATTTGCTTTCTTTTAATTAGCTAATCACTTGATTTATTTAATACCAAATGTTTGACTAAAAAGCAGATTATCAAGATGTCGATTTATCACTTCCTAATATGTAAATACTGAAAAAGGAGGACCGAGGGTCAGTGTATCTCTCTCAAATAAAACGCACTTTAACTTTTAATAAAATAAATACTTTAAATAGCACAGAAATACCTGTATTTCCTTCTTGCCCATTGTAAAGGGCTCCCCTATTTCTGTCTGCATTTTCATACCATCTACTGGGCAGATCCTGAACTACCTGAGCGCACAGCACAGGCCCTGCAAGGCTGCAGCCCGCAGCGGTTTGTCCCAAGCCGAGTTTTATTCCCCATGTTAGTGCCAAGCCACAAGCCAGTGCTTGCTACAAAGGGCAAGGGAGGTATGAAACCACCATCCCACACTCCAATATTTCCAGCAAGAGCATGGGGACCCCACAGCCCGGCCAGCAGAAGCCTGAGGGTAAGAGAAGAGGAAGGCGGGGAGGAGGAGGAGAAGCGGCCGTGCCTCCGCCAGCATCCTCGGTACCACCCGCCGCACGCCATTGCTCAGGCAGTTGAACCGAGGTGGGAGAGTATTTTTCCCCAATATTACTGGCTGCCGAAGAGCAGCCACCACATGGCTGTTCTCAGCCACTCACTGCACAGTGTTTACTATAAACAACAACAGTAAACAGAAACACAGCCAAAAATCAAAGCTGGAGCTGGGTCTCCACATCCTGACTTTACCCGTGGAAATAATTAGTTTAGTATTCCGCTGCTGAACCTAAAACCTCTGAGGCCGAAGGGAGCCGAGCCGCTCAGTGCATCCGAGACTTAGGCCGCCTGTTTAGATTTGCGATCTCTTCCTTTAGTCATCAAACTGCTCCTACACCGGAGCTTCAAAGAGCCTGCGGATTAAACCTGAACGACGTACGGCAAGAGCCAGCCCGACACTGTATTTATTTTTAATCACCTCACTGTGCGCGAAAAGCTCAAATCTTGTCTTAGTCCCTGCTCTATTCAAGTGCTGAGCTCCGGGGGGCTGCGAAGGAGGCGCAGACGTTTCCCCGGGGTCGGCGGTTACGGGATTTCTCCGTCCGGTCCCCGGGATCACCCTCGGCACCTCCGGCGGCACCGACCCGGTGGCGGGTCCTGCTCAGAGCATCGTTGTCCATCTCCGCAACGCAGCCTGGTTACGGGAGGGTTCCAGGGACGCCCTACAGGGCCGCGGGGAGGGAAGGGCACAAGCCCTCCCCGGGCACAACCTGCAGGCAGGGCCCGCCTCCTGCGAATCCTCCAGCAGCTCGGTCACGCTTCCCTTTTCACGCAAGGAGTGTCCGGGTGACCAGACACAGCGCCGAGGAGGAGGGCAGCTCCGCACAAACCGCCCTGCGGCCTTTGCTCAACACCCTCGCCGCGGCCCGGCACCGCCGGCAGAGCCGCTGCGCCCCGTCCCCCCGCGCCGGCAGGGCCGTCCCGGCCGAGCCCAGCCCGGGGACACCTGGAAGAACAACAAAGCGCCTCGGGGGTGCTTCCCCGGCGGCGACAGCCCGCCCGGGAGGCGGCAGGGGCCCGCGGGAGGCCGGCGCGGCCCCCGCCCCCCCCCCGCCCCGGGCCTCTGCCCCGCCGCCGGCGAGGCCCCGGCGGGCGCCAACAGGTGTCGGCGGTGACAGGCGGGCCCCGGGCCGCGGCCCCCGCGCCGGGCCCCGCGGGGGAGGCGGCGGCCGGGCCGCGCTGACAGGCGGGACCGCGCCGGGCCGGGCCGGGCCGGGCCGGGCCTGCCGCGCCGCCGCCGCCGGGCCTGCGCTCCCGGCGCCCGCCGGCCTCCGGCGGCGCCTCGCCGTGCCGTGCCGCGCCGCGCCGGGGCTGCCCCGCGCCGCCCCCGCCGCCCCGCTCACCTGCGCGGCCGCCGAGCGCTGGGGCTGCTCAGTCCCTCGCCGCCGCCATGTTTCCGATGCGCAGGGAAGGCGGGGAGCGGGGGAGGGAGCGCGGACAGACCCGGCCCGGCCCGGCCCGGCCCCGCGCCGCCCCCTGCCGCCCGGGACGGCGCCGCCACGGCTAGGCCCGGCTCGGCTCGGCTCGGCTCGGCCCGGCCCGGCCCGGCCCGACCCGCCTCGGCCCGCCTCGGCCCTCACGCCCTTCCCCCGGGCGTCGCTGAGCACCGCGGGCGGCCCCACGCCGTGTCCACTTGGGACCGGTCCTCAAGCAGGGATGGACCCCTGTCCTCACCCCACACTCTGGGCACGGGTCAGACACCCACCGTGAGCCCCAGCCTGGGGATGGACTCCCCCTGTGCCCACCCGGGACACACTGGGGACAGGGCAGACCCCACTGTGAGCCCCAGCCTGGGGATGGACCCCCCCTGTGCCCACCCGGGACCCTCTGGGGGCAGGGCAGACCCCACCGTGAGCCCCAGCCTGGGGATGGACCCCCCTTGTGCCCACCCGGGACCCTCTGGGGACAGGGCAGACCCCACCGTGAGCCACAGCCTGGGGATGGACCCCCCCTGTGCCCACCCGGGACCCTCTGGGGACAGGGCAGACCCCACCGTGAGCCCCAGCCTGGGGATGGACCCCCCCTGTGCCCACCCGGGACACACTGGGGACAGGGCAGACCCCACTGTGAGCCCCAGCCTGGGGATGGACCCCTCCTGTGCCCACCCGGGACCCTCTGGGGGCAGGGCAGACCCCACCGTGAGCCCCAGCCTGGGGATGGACCCCCCCTGTGCCCACCCGGGACCCTCTGGGGGCAGGGCAGACCCCACTGTGAGCCACAGCCTGGGGATGGACCCCCCCTGTGCCCACCCGGGACCCTCTGGGGGCAGGGCAGACCCCACCGTGAGCCCCAGCCTGGGGATGGACCCCCCTGTGCCCACCCGGGACCCTCTGGGGACAGGGCAGACCCCACTGTGAGCCCCAGCCTGGGGATGGACCCCCCTGTGCCCACCCAGGACCCTCTGGGGGCAGGGCAGACCCCACCTTGAGCCCCAGCCTGGGGATGGACCCCCCTGTGCCCACCCGGGACCCTCTGGGGACAGGGCAGACCCCCACCGTGAGCCCCAGCCTGGGGATGGACCCCCCTGTGCCCACCCGGGACCCTCTGGGGACAGTGCAGACCCCCACCGTGAGCCCCAGCCTGGGGATGGACCCCCCTGTGCCCACCCGGGACCCTCTGGGGACAGGGCAGACCCCCACCGTGAGCCCCAGCCTGGGGATGGACCCCCCTGTGCCCACCCGGGACACACTGGGTATGGGCAGACTCACAGCATGATCCACAGCCTGGGGACAGATGCCTGAGTGCCCACTCAGGAGACACTGGGCACGAGGCAGACGCCCACTGTGATCCCCACGCCCGAGGATGGATCCCTCGGTGCCCACTAGGGACCCTCTGGGTACTGGAGAATGATTGCCATCCGTGTCAGGGTCCCCACTGGGGACAGCCTCATGCCTGCCCCAGACCCCACCAGAGATGGCCAGGACCGGGGTGGACCCCATGCAGCACAGCCAGGCCCTGGGGACAGGCAAGCCCCAGATATTCCCTTTCCTCCCACCCCGAGCAGGACCTTGCCCTGCATGCAGCCCTGCAGCACCCTTCCAGCTAGAGATACCGCACAGGTACCCCAGTGCCCCCAGATCCTCCCCAGCTAAAAGGATACCCAGTGCCACTGTTGTATCTCATTACCTTCACAGCAGCATCCCCAGCTTGCATCCAGAGAGACCCTGGTGCAAGCCAACCCCACAGAGCACCCATGAACTTTGGTGACCTCTTCTGACCAGAGATGGACCTCCCTGTGCACCTCCTCTGTCCTGTAGAGCCACCAGAGCCTACACACAGTACCCCCAAAACATCCCCTGGCATCTCTGAGCTAGGGAACCCCCTATGTGACACATGGCTATTGCAAGGGCCACCTTTGCACCCATGACCCCCACCAGTGTTGGCCTCCCCCGCATCCCTTTGAGCCCTTTGTCCCCAGACACCCGCAGCCACCTCCACCAGCACATAGCAGAGCTCACCATGGGTTCAGCCCAAGCTCTCCACCCTCCGTCCAGTGTAGCCACCTCCCATCCTTGCCCGGAGGCACCACCCCAGCCCCTCTCTGGTGCAGTGAGAAGCCAGCAGGACACAGCGTTCCCGGAGCGAGGTTCCCAGCTGAGGATGCCATTTCCCATTTGCTCTGCTCAAATATTTTGTCTGCTGGGTTTGCTGTGCTGAAGACCCTACTTCTACTGCAAGGTATTGCAACAAAAGAAGAAAGCCATTCATCTTAAATAGCAACCAAGTCATGCTGTAGCTGGATATGGTCACATCCTCTCTCTGCTTGCTGGATTGCCTGGAAAAAAGACAAAAGACCATGTATTGGGTTCTGAGGATCCAGTTGTCATCTTCAAAGCTGCTCATGTGAATGGTCAGTGGATCTAAAGGACCGCTGCTGGGTAACAGTGACTTCTCATGATCCAAATGTTTCACCAAGACAATGGAGACATCACTTTGGGGTGACTCACAGACAGATGTGACAAGACTTCTCAGGGAGAAAGCACCTGAACACTTCCCAAAGTGCATGTAGTGTGACATGGCCAACATCTGAGTCTCTCCCTGAATGCTTTCTTGTTCTGGGGGATTGCATGGAAACTTGTGCTTTTAGGTCAAAACTGAAGCAAAAGATCAGAAGGAAACATCCCTGGTGCAGGCAGGACTTGGTTGAGTTTGGAGAGGTTGTGCCTGAGAAAGCTCCGCCAAATGCAGGACTTCCTACTCGTAGCTTTGTTATATGCAATGGAGGGAAGGCAAAGCCATGATTCATCCATTTGCTCCCCGCTGCCAAGTCTGCAGTACCCCCCGGTCCTGGCCAGGAACCCACGCCGATGCTGAGCAGAGGCACACAGTGAGCAAGGCCTCTGGTGGTGCAATGAGACGGGGGACCTTCCCACCACTGCCCACGGGTCAACCTTGCAGGGATGTCTGAAACCACCCCAGCCCATTCCTCTGCTCTCCCCTTTTCCTTCGGGGAAGTTAATGCCATCTCTGGTGTTGGGCTGAAGGCTGCAGGAGGATTCGCAAGGAACAGAAATGGATGTCTGGCCTCTGTCTACCAAAGGCAAGAGACAACACAACGTAGATGTTAACGCTGCCCTGGTTCAGATGCTGGACTCAGTCCAGCCTACGCAAGGCTTAAGGTCCTGCCCAAGGCCAAAAGCTTGGCCAGTAGCTAACTTCTGGGGTCCAGCAACGAGTCCACAGCTTTTTGACTCCCTTCTTAGGGAAAAGAGGGGATCAGTACTCTCAGAGCAAAATACGGGCTGTATTTGCCTGTCTCTCCCCACAAAATAGAGACATATACTTCATCAAATGAGGTGGGATTTCTGAGGTCTGGGGAGAAAACTCTTTGAGAGGGACCTGTTCCAGAACTGCTGTTTGGAGGTTTCTCATGTCCTAACCACTGCTGAAGATGAACACTGGCCTGGAAAACCTCTTGTTCCTAAAATATTCGCATTGAGGGGATGGGCAGCTGTACATGCTTTTGTTTTAATTAATATGTGGAGTACTCGGTTACTATGGTAGGATACAGAGGTGTGTTCACTGCCACACCGGGGCTTTTTGGTGCTGCCTATCAACACAGCATCCGAGCACCTTCCCTGTAAAATCAGAAATATTATCAATGTTCCTCATGGGTTTCATCAACTCTGGTATTTCCTCATTTCCACAATAATCAGGATTTCATGAATGGAATAAATGTGCAAGAGCTAAGAGCTGCAAGATGGAGAGAGGAGAGAAATTTCCCCATTGACTTTAATTTAGAGTTAGCAGCAGCCGAGTTCAGAAGGATTTACATATGACATCCATATGAGCACCACAGGAATTCAGTTTGATTAATATTACAATGGAAACGAGCCGCAGAAATGGTTCGCCATTTATTATGAAGTGTTGCCAAAAGAGCTCAAGCACATTTGCAGTCTGGTTTGGGCCAGCTCTTGGAGAGTGCCAGCACGATAAACGACTGGGAGCTAACGACTACTAAAGGGCACTGATACCCTGATGCATGTGGTGTCAGACACACCAGAGCAGGACCTTCAGAAGGAGAGGAGGTAGGTGAATATAAGGCAACGTGGCTGGGGAGAAAACCTCCTGCTGTCTGTACTTCTCCCCTCCCTCTTCCTCCCTGGTCAGTGCCTCTCAGCAATCCAGAACCAAATTTCCTTTTAGGCTGGTTTCCACTATTTGCAATGTTCTCATTATATCATCAACTTTGTTTTCTGCCAGAAATTGATCCTGAATCTGGCATGGATGATATAAATATGGACCATATTCTGCTAGAAGAAAAGCCTAATGTCCCATGGTCCATGACCTTCTTATCCTGAATCTGATATTTAATAAAAAGGTGAATAATAGGGCATAGAGATGGATGCAGAGGAGTATGATCTAAAGGAATATGTGTGCACAGTAACCTTGGCTCTCTCATTGATATTTCTTTGACCTGACATCTCCCTTGGAGAGTGGAGGTGGGAATCTCCTCCCCATGTCTTGAAAAGGCAGGAAGAAAGGTTATTTACAGAGTTTAAAGCCCTGATGAGCAGCAGATCACCTTGCAGGACCTCCTCTATGTTCCCTCTCCCAAAGCAGTCTCATATTGAGAGCAGCTGTTGAATTTACCTGGGGTATGTCTTCCCATTTTTGTTCATTTTTGTTCTGAAGACTTCATGGGCTGGAAAATCACCTTTGTGAATACAAGTAAGCTCTTCTGGTGGCGGGAAATTGTCTGGCTTCATGTCCCAAATGTTTGTAGGCAGCTCTGCTTTCCCTGTCAGATTGCAGAGTGATCCTCTGCAAGAAGGCTGCGACGCTGCAAACCCATGCGACCCCCCTCCTTTTTAATCTCCTTGTGAGGCAAAAGAACAAATTTTCTCATTAGAAGACATTTCTCTTTCTCCCATTTTTGATTGCTCTTTTCCTTAGTACTTCTATTTTTTTCCACATCCTTCAAAAACTGCAGACACCAAGCCTAGGTGCAAAGTGCCAAGGTCTGTGTCTACGTGCCATGTTCAGGGCTCACCCCCCACCCTGTTCATCATACCCACTCCTCTTCAGTATATGCACCCAAATTTAAGCAGAAAAACTCTGTTAAAGAGTCACTTCTGTGGTTCAGGTCTGCTTTGCTCACCCCTAACTTCTCAGAGTTGCTGCTTTCTTGAGCACAATTGCCCATCCCATCCACCCCGATTTTGCTGCTTTGCACCCCACCAAGCTTGGGTACATATATATCATCTTTCTGTTATTCTGATATCAAACTAGCCAGCCCATAATTACCTGATTTCATGCTCTCACGGTAGCTCAATACCAGCACCCTTCCTGCCTCAGCAGTTGTCTGGTATTACAAAAGCCTGCTATAAACCTCTGTCAACTCTTTACAGATGCTTCTGTTTGGGTTATCCAGGCCTTGGTGTAAAAAACAAGTTTATTTTGAGTGTATGTTGTTTAAATTGCTTGTCTTGCAAATGCCTCCTCAGCCTTATAAATTACAAGAAAAATGATCCAGTTTCTCTGCAAAAGCAGAACTTAGAAAGTTATTGAACACCTGAATTGTTACGGCTGTTAATAAATTCCCTATGTCTGTTAATGGACTCATATGGGTTTGAATGTCCTTTGTTTCTAGCTTATTCTAAACATTTCCTACTGTTGCTCTTTAATGCCACCGGCCACAAATACTTTCCCCTAATAGCTTGTTTCTTCTATTCATACCCTTCACAAATTACTGCATGTCTTAATCCAAGCCGACCTCTCATCCTCCCATAGGGATTCACGACTCAAAAGTCCTCTTTGATCCACCTATCGGAAAGAAACGCTGTTCCCCAGGACGTAACAAGCCGTTGCGGATGGGTCATTAGTGCTGCCACCGGCTCGCAGGCTCCCAGCCAGGCAGCCTGGGGTGAGTCAATCATTCGGTCTGCAGGGAAGGGGCAGGGGGTGAGCTGCCTTGTGCCGCGTGGGAGTGAGCAGCAGGGACATGAAAGAGCCGGGGCATGGTCGCTTGCTGCTCAGTGGCCTGTGTCCGTGCTTTCGCTCGTGCCAAGAGAGCGGAGGGATCCTTCCCAATGCTCGCAGATGCAGCTGGTTGTGGGAGAATATAAATCACGCCTGTAGGTCCTGTTCTCCTGCCTGGCATGCAGGGGTAAGTCTAAGTGGGTCGGAGCTGGATGAAAATTTTCATCAGTTTTCTCTTGCATAAAAAACAAACAAACAAAAAAGACCTTTTTCCCCCCATTTGAACTTTGAAACCGACTGTTTGAGGTATTTAATTTAGTAGGGAAAGTTCTCATGTTCAATCCTCCTGTTTCCTTTTTGCCATTTTTCCCAACATGACACTTGCTTTCTTTTCAAATTATCATAGAAAATTTCAAGCAAAAGATTTTTCTTTTTGGAATCATAATAAACTACTGGAATGAGGAAACGGGTTATTGATTTAATTTGGTCCATCTTTTCTTAAACCGCCTGCTGCATTTCTGGGATGACTTAAATTCAGGGTCATCTTGGACTCATTGGACTTGGATCGATATAAAATGTTATTCTTTATATGTCTCGCTGATTGTTTGCCCTTACTGCTCTTTGAAACATATATATCAATTTGAGATCATAGATGTATTATTTTTTCCCCTGCTTTTCCACAGAACAGGATGGGATCCCAGCTGTTACTCTCCTCCCAATGTTGTGACCATTCTGAATACCTGAAAAAAGGTTTCTCCAGGAAGTCCCTATCTCCGTTCAATTTTTCTGACCAAATTTTTCCTCCCCAAAAATCTGGCCAGTAGCTTGCAGCTCCTTCAAAGCAGCAGACTCACAAACTGCTGGCTGGGATCACCTTCCCAGGGAGCATGGCACCCTTCTAGTCCCTTCAGAATAGAATGTCCTTTTAGAATACAAAAAATTATTAATTATTTCATGCTTATTTAAAGAATGCATAATCAACAAACCAGAATGCAGAGTCCACAATGACTGAAGGTTGTATGCATCTTTTGGGGGAGATTTCTTTGTGAATCTGCTGTGAGTTCATCTAAGCGCTGCTCCAGCTTGGCTGGTTGTCCTTGGAAAATCTGTCATTTTGCACCGAGGAGGGTGCAAGCTCAATGACATTGAATGTCTTCAAGTTGACACTCTGGAAAGCCTAAACCTGGGACTCACAGGGGAATTAGCTGGGAAGCTGTCTGAGTCATCAATGGTGAGATTTAGCAAGTCTTGAAAACTTGGAAAATCCCAGGGGACTGGGGGATTACAAAATTGTCATGATGGTTTGAAAAAGGAACACACGAAGCCAGATCAAATGGTGGGAAGGATAATTTTCTACAGCTAAGTGTTGGCTAAACAATGTAATTAATAATAATTAATTAATGAATTAATTTGGCATAGAAAGTCAGTTTTGCTGCACAAACTCATGGTCTTTGCTGTGAGAGATTGGGGCTGGTGAAAACATCCATGCTGGACCGGGCCATGTCTGAGCAGTTTTAAGCAGGCACCTTGGCAGCACCACGTTACTGGCAGACTGAATACAAGTCAGCATGGAAACAGTACGACCAAGGAAATCATTAAATGCTCTGAACTAGCAATGTAAATGAGGGTTAACCGGCCGCATCAGCTGTCTCTGGCTTCATGACAGAACTCCCTACCAACACCAGCACCTCGAGATGAAGGAGGGATGCTGTTCCTACTGGGACTAGAAATTAGAAACATGGAGCTGTGGGGGCATTTTATTAAAGATGTAGATGACAATCATAAAATCTGCAGTGATGTGTGCAGATGACAAAAGGACTGAGCAGGACAGGCTACTGCTGCAAAACCATCAGGATCGTTAAATAGTCCCAGTCCAGCCACTGTGTTTGACAAGCCATCCACAAAACCGCACCTGAGAGCCAGGAAAACACGTTCCCCAGGATGAGAGACTCTGTCTCACAAAGCATCATTCAGGGTAGCTTCAGAGTAATTCTGTGCATCCGCCTGACATCAGGTATAAAAGGGGAATAGCAAGAAGTCAGGAGTGACCTAGATCCTTCACATGGCATTGGAAAAGCTATTACAGGAACACTGCGGCAGCTCTGCTGTCAGCCTCTGACGAAGCCTGTAGGAGCACAAAAGAGGGTTGGAAGAAAAGCTACAAAAGTCTTTTGAGGGCTGGAAAACATCCTTCTGGCTTGAGGTCAAGGAGGTCTTCATGCCCGGCACAGAAAGGTGAAAGACCTTCACCATGGTGTGCCCCTCTCGCAGGGCAGCAGCTGGATGGTGCAATAAGATGGAGGGACTGGGAATGGAAATGGGGGCGATGCAGAGCGGGAAGAGCTGCCAGTGCCTGGGGTGGCCTGACCAGGGCCAGGGAAAGCAGGCGTCTCCCTATGGGCAGAGTTGAGTCTGCTTTGAGTCACATTTTTGATTATAGTTCAATATCACACTCTGAGCTTCTCTTTTTATCTGCAGAAAGACTTGTGCCTTCCTGGGTTTTCCTTTCTCCAAGTGATTGCAGGCCTGTCCCACCTGGAGGTGGAGCATGGTGGACCCTGCTTTCACCTACAATGGATAGTCTCCGCTGTCCCTGACCGATGTCTTTTAACTAAGCACGAACCCCAGGAGGAATGTGCTCCTCAGGCTGGAGGAGCAGCCTTTCCATCCCACTTAAAGCACATGGCTTGCCATGTTGACTTGGGGAGGACCATCATGGCAGATCTTGATGGTCATCTTGAAGATGATCCCTTTCTGCTGGCAGCTGGGTCTTACAGGATTGAAATATTTAGCCTCACTACAGTCTTTGGGCTCAGTAGAGAGTCTTCGAGTGAGACTATGACCTATGACAGATAAAAATTGCAATAAGTGGTCTCTAATGGTTACTTTTGGCTTTATTTTTTGCAGCCCCTCTGTGGGTAGAAATAGCTGCTCAGCCCATTCATCTCCTCCAAATTAAAATTATTTGCTGTTTGCATGTGAAGAGCCACTCCCAGGCCAACAGATCTCAGCTGCTTTTGCTCGCCCTGTGGCCAGCTGCTGCAGTGCCATGGCCCGGTGGGGGTAAATCCTGTAATTAGTGATGGTGGGAAAGCAGGTGCCAGCCCTCGGTCCTTCCTGCGGGGCTGGCAGCACTCTAAATTCCCCTGCTTTGGGGAAGCCCTTGCTGCAAGCTCTTTGCTCCAGCAGCATCCACCACAGTGCCTCACAGCTGCCCACCGTGCTGCCGTGGGCAATGCTCCCTGCCGTGCTTGTCCTCGCGCTGGATCAGTAATTGGCAACCATTTCTAGCCTGCATTTGTCTTTTTCTCATCACCACTTGCAGCAGATACTTGAATGCGTGCTCTGCTTAAAGCTGCTTGGAAAAATCATTTTGGTGAATTAATTTGTGTGAGTTGTTCATTCTGATTATTGACGGGTGGCTGGGCTCTGCAGGGACGCAGCTCCCAGCGCCAGTGGGCACCGGGGCCCACGGGGAGCTCCTGGGGTTGGGCTTGTAAGAGCATTTTCCGGGGCATCACTTTGTTTTCCTACAGATATGTCGCTTGATTATTTATTGCTCATCTATACATACAAGAATACAGAGACTGTGTTAAAAGAAAGGGGGAGGTGTGCCTGGGCAATCCTGCCGGTAAATGGCTTACAGGGATATTTTAGGACATGAAATTGGAAATCAGGTTGTTCAATATGGAAAAGGAGCTGTCTTTGCTTTCAAAAGTACTTTTGCTATGTAATCTCTTAGCTCTCCTCGGGATGTTGCTTTCAACCCCTGCCAGCATGCTTAGGAGACGCGCATTTTTTTTTTTTTTTTGTTTTCCAGGGTTTATGCAAGATTTGCATTTGCTCAAACTACGCACCAGATGACCGCAGCTCGCCCGCGAAGGGCCGCGCTGTGCGTCGATGTCATGCAGGTAGTTGTTTCCTACTGCCTACGCTCTGGCTTCAGGTTTTTAGTCCCCTGTGCTTATCCCCAGCTGGAGGATCGTCGGGGTTGCGCCGGGGTCTTGGGGCAAAACGCTGCCATTGCAACGACTCAAAATGGGGTGAAACCCCATGGGCCGGGGAGCTGAGGGCAGCGGAAGGGCCGGCGTGAGGCCCAGCGGGTTCCATGCACGGGAAGGGAGCGGCGAGGCCGCCATCTGCACCGCCGGCCTTGGACGGCCGGGGGGTCCCTGCCCGCCACCCCACGCAGCCCCCTGCATCCCCCAGCTGCAGCACTGGGCAGGGATGGCATGGGGTGCCGCTGCGCCGGGTCCTGCCTGCACCTCCTGGCACTGCCTGCACCTCCTGCCACTGCCTGCACCAGCCCTGCCTGCACCTCCTGCCACTGCCTGCACCTCCTGCCACTGCCTGCACCAGCCCTGCCTGCACCTCCTGCCACTGCCTGCACCTCCTGCCACTGCCTGCACCAGCCCTGCCTGCACCAGCCCTGCCCGCACCTCCTGCCACTGCCTGCACCAGCCCTGCCTGCACCTGCCCTGCCTGCACCTCCTGCCACTGCCTGCACCTCCTGCCACTGCCTGCACCTCCTGCCACTGCCTGCACCAGCCCTGCCTGCACCTCCTGCCACTGCCTGCACCTCCTGTCACTGCCTGCACCAGCCCTGCCTGCACCTGCCCTGCCCGCACCTCCTGCCACTGCCTGCACCTGCCCTGCCTGCACCAGCCCTGCCTGCACCTCCTGCCACTGCCTGCACCTGCCCTGCCTGCAGCACCGGGCACTGCCCACAGTCCTGGGCACTGCCTGCTGCTGCTTCCTGCAGCACCAGCACTGCCTGCATCTGCAGCACCCTGTGCCACCCCCACCACGCACTGCCTGCAACACTGTGCAACGCCTGCATTGTACACTGCCGGCAGCACCCCTTGCACTGCTCTGCACCCGCACTGCCTGCTGTCTGCACCTCCTGTGCCCCGTGCTGCCCGGAGCGCCCTGCACCGCCTGTGCTGTGTGCTGCCTGTAGCGCTGTGCTCTGTCTGTAACGCTATTCACTGCCTGCAGCGCCACGCGCTGCCAGCCCTCCGCACTGCCTGCAGTGCGGTGCTGCCCTCTGCACCCTGCACCATCTGCAGCACCCCACGCTGCCTGCTGCTCCGCGCAGTGCCTGCACCCTGCGCTGCCTGTGCTGTCTACCACCTGCAGCATGATGCAGTGCCTGCAGTGCTGTGCATCGACTAGTGCACCGTGCACTGCCTACAGCACCGTGCACCACCTGCCCTGTGCACCACCCTTTGTGTCCTGCACCACCTGTAGCACCATGGACCCTGCGGCACTGTGCAGTGCCTGTGCTCTGCCCTGCCTGTACTGCGCCCTGTCTGCATCACCGTGCACCGCCTCTGCCATGCACTGCCTGCAGTCTCGTGCACTGCCTGCACCCCACGCTGCCTGCGGCCCCTTGCGCACTGCCTGTGGCAGTATGTACCACCTACAGTGCCATGCAACCCCTGCACTGTGTGCTGCCTGCAGCACCATGCACCACCTGCAGCATCCTGCACTGCCTCCTTTGCATACCGCTGACAACACCATGTGCTACCTGCACTGTGCACTGCAGGTAGTGCCAGGGCTGCCTGTGTTCTGCACTGCCTGCACTGTGCGCTACATGCAGCCCAGAGCCCCACTCATGCTGTGCAACACTTGCATCACCAGGTATCACAGTGCTGTGCCACGCTGCACTTTGTGCCACCCTCACCATGCATCGCCCTGCAGTGCCATGCACTGGTCACATTATGCACTGCCCTGCAGCACCGTGCACTGCCTGCACCCTGCACCACTGTGTGCTGGACGCCCTCTGCACCATGTACTGCCCTGTATCAGGCACTGCTTGCATCATGCACTGGCTGCTACACTGTGCAGTACTTTGCATTGCACACTGCCTGCAGCATCCATTGCCTGCAGCGATGGCCTCTGCTCTGCAGCACGCAGCGCCGCAAACTGCCCTGCGCCACAGTGCAGCACCTGCAGCATCCAAAGCCTGGGCCATGCTCTCTCACTGCAGGGGAGCTGCAGACTGCAGTGGGGCTGGTAGCATTGCTCAGCTAGCCCAAGGGATGCTGCATAGCTGAACACAGGGAGGAGCAGCAGTGTAGGAGGAAGGCATGAGCAGTGCACTGCAGCATGCAGGAGTCTGGGAGCTGTATGCAAGTTTGGAGGAAGGGGCGCAGGGGGTTTGGCGATGGGATCACTTGGAGTGCTCAGTGTATTAAGGCGTTTGGCCATGCACATGCACCCAAAACATGGGCAGGCTGTCATGGTGCTGTGACAGCTGCCCTGAGCTGCTGCGTGCATCAGACCCTGCAGCACTGCATGGGGCAGTGGCTTTCACCTGCAACTGCATTTGGGTGCTCTGGCCTCCCTGCACTGTTGTTGACTTTCCATGGGGAGTCAGGATCTCTTTGTCACCTGAGTCTGTGACCATGTTTGGAAATGCTGCTGGAGAGCACAAGAAAGCCTACAGGCAGTATCACAGCTCAGCAACTCTGTAGGACTAAAATGACTTTGCCAAATGCCATGTCAGATTGACCATTGTGTTTTCTGACGACTGGTCAGGAGCCTGTCATGTTGCTGGTGTGGGGAGGCAGCAACGAGGAGCTCCAGCCCTGCTTTTCCTCCATGGTTGTAGCCAATGCAGGGGGTCCACTTGATCACAGCCAGCTTGAGTGTCACCAAGTAATCACCCAGACCCTTTGGGGAAACAAATGCTGGATGCATCAAAACGGGGAGCTGCTGCTGCAGTATGCCTGGTCCTGCTCTCTTTCCACCTAAGTGTGTCAGTGCCCAGGAAAACAATACAGCTTTCCTTAGCATCTGGTGTCTCAGACCTTCCACAAAGTTGCATATCCTGAAGATTATGAATAAGTTGCCTTGCAGGAGGGAAAACCTTCAGCAGCGCCAGCCTGGCCGGCAGGAGAGCCATGAGTCCTAGGAGAGCTGGGCAAAGTCCCATGCACCTGGAAGCACCCGCTGCATCGGGTGTGCATGCCAATGCCAGCCCCAACACCAGGGGAAGGGGCTGCAAAACAAACCCCCAGTGGAAGAGCAAGGCCTGGAAGATCCCTGGGTCAACGGCATGGTGCTGTGAGCAGCCGGTGCTTGCACAGGCTTGGGAGGGAGACACGCGCAAGTGCAGACCCACTGACATCGCAGTGCTGTTGGGACCTGATGGTACATTTGCAGAGCCAATTTTTTGCTTAAAAATGGCTGAAACGGAAGCAGGATTTCCTCTAATGCACATTATCTCCATTGTGGTGTGCTGTACTTCACAAAAAAGGACCTCCAGAGAAGATCTTGGCTGTGCACTGAGGGAGACCCCAGCCCATGCCCCGCAGGGACATTTTGGCAAGAGCATAGGCTAAAAAGAAAAAACTTTCTCTGCATCTTGATTTGCAAGTGGTTGTTTCTCACATTAGAAGTGAAGGACTTTGCCTTTCTCCTGGAATACTGGCATCTGTAAGAAAACATTTGATAGCAGTCTTCCCCTGTTATACTCCACGATGGAATAAGTGTTGCAAAGTGCCTGGGCTCAGCTCAGAGCCATCATGGTAATTAAGCAGCTTGTTTTAATGCTGGTACCTAAAATGATCTGTGCAGTTGCTGGGAGAGGCCTCCCGGCGGGCTACAGGGAGCCAGCCTGGCTTTGCTGGGGGAGCAGAGAAGGATGCCCTGGCAGCACAGTTAATTTTCTGGTCCTTCTCTGTGTGGCTGGGTTGGCGAGGGCAGCATGGGCGGCGCAGGCAGCATGGGCAGTGCGCTGGCAAGGCTGCACTGGGTGACCTGCCAGGCTCAGATGGCCTCAAACCTGAGCTGGCCTGGGCTGCTCGGAGTGGAAGAAAATGCTGTTCCCCCCCCACCTTCCCATGTCCTCTAAGCATGACCCTATGGAGCACCAAATCAGGCTTGTTTTGGGCACTTCTGGGCTTTTGTGGACAGATTTGGGGGTTTATTGCCTCATCTTGGCTTGCAGCGGGATGCTCCAGCACCACGTGCCTGAGCGATGACAAACAGGCACTTCAGCTCCGGCCAGCCCGTCTCGCCCCGGGCTGGCCGACAATGTTGGATGCGGCTGTACCTGGGAATCCTGCCGGCAGCTGGGAAATGTGATGTGGAGATGAGCTGCTTTGTCCTCGCCAGCCAGTGGTCACGCATGAGTTGTGATGCTTCTCCAGCAGGTCGATGCATTGCTTGCACTGCCCGGGGGCTGTAACGCTGCAGCCCACAGGCCTCGCGTGGGCTGTTCCCAGCATGTCCTTGGCTGTGGCCATGCTGGAGGAGCTGGGTCCTGCACCCATGGAGCTCTGCAGGGTCCCGGAGCAGACATGTCCCCGCTCCAAGGCAACGCAGCATCCTGCAGTGGTGGCTTTTGGTTGTTCTCCCAGCTCCGGTTATGCTGCTTTGGCTGCGGACTGGGGGAAACAGGGATGCCAGTGGGGGAAATGGTCCATAAGATTGGCATTAGGCTCCTTCCTTTCTCCTGGCGCTCATTACCAGGCTGGTTGTTTCCAAAACACTGAGGGACAGGAGTGCCCTGGTGCTGGAAAGTGTCAGCTGATATGGGAGTGGAAGGCTCCTCTTTGCCACGGGGCCCTGGTTGCCTTTTAAGACCAGCTGCCTTGTTACACTCTTTAATTGCAGCATCCTACTGCTTCTGTGAGCATAAAATCCGACGGCCACATGCGCAACTGAGTAACATCGTCTGATTTGATTCATATTTTAAAACCTACAGAGCCCAAGCACCATGCACTTAATAGCAGGCAGATTTACAGATGAAGTGTCCTGCTGCACCCCACTACCAGTTTCAGGAGGAGTTAAGTGCTGTTATATGATACAAAGACTGTTTCAAGGCACATCTGAAGTCTCCCCCTGGTTATTTAGGGGATCTCTGTGTGTTTGGGGTCTTGCCTTGATCCACTCTGAGCCACTGAGAAAGGCAGTGCAAGACTTTCTGCCTTCATGAGAACTTGCTTTGCTGAGAACGGAGGGACCTGGGGATGATAATTTGCCTCTCCCAGAACATTAATTGAATTGCAGATATAAACATATTAGAGTATTCTGAAAATAAGATATAAAAAGATTTCCTGGCATGGTGCTGCAGATTTTTCTTATTAACATTTTGCAGGGAACACAATATGGCTCACAAATACCTGCTATTAGTTTCACTGTTTATTACAGTGTCACCAACCATGCAGCAGGCATGAGATCTGCAGGAAGCTAAACGCGGAGCCTCAGAGCCTGTGGTGGCCTACAGGAGACAAGAGGATGGGCAGTGCCAGTGCGCTGAGTTCCTGATCCTGCTTTCCAATAATTAGGCAAAATAAGCCAGATGAGTAGGAGGTGAGGAGTGCTCCTGCTGTGAAAGAAGCAAAAACCCTGCTGGTCCTTGGCGGATCAGGGAAGGATAGGTCCCTTCTTGACCCAAATCTTGTGATGGCGAAGACATTGTAGTAGTGGTCACGCAACGGTTGAAAATGATGAAATTGCTCTTTTTTAAGAGCTCTCCCTCCCCCTTAGGGAGCATCTCTTATTTTAGGGACAAAATAGTGCTGAGCTCAGCTTGTGGCTGCCCGTGGCATCGTCAAGCATGGCTGGCGGTGGTTTCCCGCTGATGATCCTGAAGAGTGTGACGTGTCTGCGCGGAAAGGGCAGTGCAAGGCAGGCGGCAGGGCAGGCTCGGAGGAGATCAAACGTCTTCCGAGACACTATGTCTGTAAGCAGCCGCAGCAATTTAAGTGTGGGAAGAGATACAAGAGTGAGCCTGAGCACTGAAGAGGAAAAAACCTGGGGTAATTTTAGCAAGGGAGAAGCAACAAGCCTGTAAAGAAATCCCAGAAAAGGTGATCTGCAGATGTGTAAGTTCATACCAGGATACTGATGGTGTACGGGAAAAATGTCTAAAGGGGAAGAACCAAAATATAGCAATGCATGGGACAACTCCAGTGGGACTTATGAGTCTGAAAGAGAAAAGAAACACACAACACTCATGAGAAAGAGAGAGAAAAACAGATAGGAGTCAAAAGCCTCACAGGCACCATGGTTCTCCATCTGCTTTCGTAGGTAGGAGACACGCTGGTGGTGCCGAGCAGCCTGGAAGCACAGCTGCTCAGAGTTATGTTTCCCTTGCAACAGTGCCTTTTGTTAAATAAGAAAAAAAAAAAAGCCTGGAAAAGCTTATTTTTTTACATTTCCATTTTGACAAAATTGGAAATGAAGAAAAGGCAGTTTTGGGGTCTTGCTTTCATCCTTTCCACTGTACAGTGTTTCAATGGCAAGGCACAGGATGGAGAAAAGCGGGGAGAAAAGGCTTGGAAGAGAAAAGCAAAACAACATATGAAACATAGGGTAAGAAAAAACTTATTTTTTGAGATCAGTGGAATTAGTGATATCAAGGTTTTAAAAAGAATTGCTGTTTTTCTCTCCAGCTAAAGCAATCTTCAAAGGCCTGGACTTGACTCTCCTCTTAGTCCTGGAGAAGGAAATAAGTAGGTGAAGCTGTGAAAAAGAGACTGTAAATATCAAATGGGATGTTAGAGAGATGGGGGTACAGCAGGAAAGCAAGCGCTGCTCCTGCATGCTCTTATGCTTGGCCAAGACCCAGCTTGTGCCCAGCTCTCGGGAACCTATGAGATGGTCCAAGGCAGCACTTGGTGCTCAAAGGCGTTGCAGCCCCACTGGGACCCAATGCAGTGGTGCTGTGCAGCGCTGGTGTCAGAGCTGTGTTGTCTTCTGTGACATGAAATGAGGCAGGTCAGGAAAGGAGAGGGTCCTGCAGGAGACTGGCTTTGATCTGAGGATGGTAAAATCTTGGTAAACCTGCCCTGAAGCCTGGCAGTTTGAACACCTTTTAGCAAGTCCAGGTCTAGCAAGCATGGAGTGAAAGCTGCAGGAGGAGCGGGGTCTTGCTTTCTGCCTTGCCCCCACTGCCCATTGTCACGGGCCATTGCTGCCCATCTGAGTCCCCTTGAGATGCCTGGGGAAGCCATCCTCGGAGGAAAAGGAGTTAAACCAAATCCACTTCCAGCATTAATTCATCCCCAACCCTGATCTCTCCTGTGTTTGAGACAGCAGAGCCCTTGCACACAGATCTCTCTGCATGCTCTGTCCCAGTGCAAGGGTGACCCATGCTGGGCTGCGTGGTGGGGAGAGCACCAGCTCAGGGTCTCCTGGTGGGTCTCCTCATGGTGGCACCCAGGGATGTGGCCCTGCGATGGGTGATGCTGCTCAGCTGAGCCCTGTGCGGACGGGATCCTGCGGGACTGGCTGGAGAGGTCTTTGCTTCTTGGAGCTGGACTGAGATGAAGCATTGTTGGAGTCGAGGGCATTTTTCGGGCCAAGCAGAGAGAACAACAATTCTGAAGCTCTGGTAAAAGCATCAAAACTCTTGTGACCATCACTGCCATCCCCACCTCCAGCTCCTGCATCCGAGAGGATGCTCTAACACACCCAGGTGGGACTAAGCCTGGCCAACATGCTAAAACCCAGGCCAGTACCGACTCAGCATGCTAGGAGCTTTAAAACTTAACCACAGCTGATTAATTTCTTTCCTGCCTTTAAAAGTTTCACTGCCCAAGTTCCCACCGTGCTGCAGAGCTGGTGGCATGGAGGGAGCAGGACAGAGGTGTGGGTGCTGCTGTGGGGGACCCCGGCCACTGCGTTTCTTGGTGGTTCGCCTGGGCTCAGGCTGTTCCTTTGCTTTCGGGTCCAGCCATGTTCGTTAGGTAATGGAAAGGCTCTCTCACCGCTCTGAATCACTGCTGGAGTGCGTTAGTGTGAGGCTCCGGCTCCCTGGCGTTAATTAGAGCCAGCCGGGTTTGCAGTGAGCTCATGACAGTAGTGACGTCAGCCACAGATTTCTCAAGTTCATCCGAAACTGGGGCTGCTTTCGCATCACGTGTGCCTGGGCAGAGCCCTGTGTCATGTCACCTGCCCTACGCGTGGTTGAATCTCCCCTGGGCTCAGGATGGCGTGATGAGGTGCGCAGGGTCCTTCACTTGAAGGGGAGGCTGCCGCTTATGGCAGCATTTCAGAAGACAATTTCTCTCAGTCTTGGGGGAAAAAAAAAGAAAACTACTGCTTGCATGTATTTTTCAAGGTGCACTCCAGCCTTCATGTGCTAGTTGCGTTTTCTTGCATTTAGTCGCTGCAGCTCCTTGTTACCTGCGCTCCTTCCATGCTAGACATACCGACCTGTGCAGTGATAACGTCTTGTGCCATCGCAGCTGCCAGCAAGGGAAGGGCTCTCCGTGGGCCCAGGGAGCCCGATGCTGTGGAGGTGGGAAGGTGCAGTGCTGCCTTCAGCAAATTTCATATCCTGAGGACCTGGTTCCCAACCCGAACGGCTCCCAGCTACCTTCTTTCCTTTCTTCCAAAGACCCTTGATTGCACCCATCAACAGGTGCATCAGCCTGGAAAAAGATCTGGGCTGGCCACATGAGGTGGGCTAAGTTGACGCTGATTTTTGAAGAGCCTAGGACCTGGCCTTATTAAAAGCCTACTGGGGGGAAAAGAAAAGGAGATGGTTTGGAAAACTTGTTCTGAGATGGCGATAGAGATGCTTTCTAGGAAATAAAGTAGTTTGTTTGAGTCTTTGGTGCTGGACTATTTTCATTGCCCAAGAGGGGGAAACTGAGGCAGCATGAGGATTTGGGGAGCTCCCTGCTACGCTTCTCATCAGTCACACAATGTGACCAGACTCTCTGGATCCACTCCAGGCTCTACACAGTTCTGTTGTTTTCTTCTTACACATTTCATTGCACAAAAGCCAGTTGAGAACATCCAGAACGGACACCCCTGACGCTCCTGTGTGTAAAATCCAATTGCAAAGCCTTCAGCTGCTACTCTTTGACTCAAGAAAGGCTGAGAGTTGACTGGTTTAGCCCTATAATAGCCAAAGATGTGTCATGGATGGTGTCAATTTTAATATGGATGGTTCATTTATTGTAATCTCCCAGCAGGAAGACAGAGAAGAGGCCCAGGACTGGGCTGTGCTACCGCAGCTCACCCCATGCCTGAGTGTCTGGACTGCAGCATGGTCCTGTTTGCTGTGCTTCTGCCCTCCAAGGGGACGGGCAGGCTGGCAGCAGGAGGAGGAGGAGGACACTGATGCCCTGGGGAGGATTCACTGGTCCCCTAGCACACACCAAGCTGCAGGTCTGCAGTGCAGGTTCCTGGGCCTGAGCAGAGGGGCTGAGGATGAAGCTGTGTGAGCCCCAGCTGAGCTCTTTCTGCCCCGTTAGGCTCTAGCAAGGGATGGCAGCAGGAGCGGGTAAAAGCTGTAGGATGCTGCAGGAGAGAAATACAGCCTGTAAAATAGTGAGCATCCACCTACTGCCCCTTTATAGGAGGCAATAAATCCTGCCAGACCCTTTCCAGGCGGCTCCTGCTCGCAGTAAGGGCAGCGGTGAGCTCCTGCCATCCGGCCGGCCGTGGGAGCCCCCGCTCCCTGTGGCAGTGCACTCACAAGGTGAAATATCTCCAAATCCCACACACTTGATCATGGCATGAATTATTAGCAACTGTTGTTGGAAAGTGTGGTTCATGCAAGAGGAGTGAACGGTCTTTCTTCTCCCCAGTGCAGGCATTTTTACAGCCAGCTGAAACCACAAGAAACGCGGGCAGGAATTCAGGCTGTTGGAGGTAGAAACAGACACAGTTTCCAAGAGCTGATTAAAAAAATAGCTTGCAATGTGTGCTCTTTCAAAACCAAGCAAAGGAAGGACTAGCCCCCATGCCGGCTTTGTCCTTTATTGTGCACTGCACAGTGTAGCCTCTTCCATGCCTCTGCAGCAGGTTATATTTGGTCACCTGGCCCCAAGGTCTAAGGAGGCTTCACCTCCTGGTCCTGCTGCAGTGCCCAGACTGAGCAGCATCGTCTCTCGAGCGGAGGAGACAGGCCTGGAGAGAGGCTGGCATCCCTGACAGATGTTGTAGGAGAATTCAGATGAGAGGGGCCCAACTCTCCCCAGTGCACACAGGCCTCCTGCCTCGTGCCCTGGGATGCTCTGCTCCCAGGATGGAGGTTTTGTGACTAGGCTGGGGGCAGGAACTGTCCAGGACAGCCGGGTCTTATGGTATGGGGAGGGCTCATGCCAGAAGTTAGCAGCTCCGGTTCTGCAAACCTCCTTTGAAGTCACTGAAAACCTCCTCTGAACAAAAGCAGCAGAACCGGAGCTGGTTTGAACCCAGGGAAGGAAGGAACCTGCTGCTTTGGGTGTCTGTGAAAGCCTTGTGCTGGGGAGACGTTTGCAAGGTCAGCAATGACACCAGCAGCTCAGACCTGCTGGCTCGGGCCTTCTGTCCTCATCTGCAAGGATTGCTCAGGGGTAGCACCGCACCCTGCTAGCCCCAAACCAGCCAGCACCTCCAATCCCAAAGGAGTACTCCCCAACTTCAGGTTATTTGTGTGTGGAAAGTTTGCAGGATCTGGGCTATAACTGTTACCACCCTGACGCTTATTAGTAAACCATCAGTAGTTTAAGAAACTGCTGCAGCTAACGCCAGAGACCACTTACATCCATTTTTTCAGATGTTCGTAATTGTCTGAAACATCCAGCTGAGATTTCCACATGCTGTCTGTGCCAGAGGATGAGCTGTTTTGGAAAAACTAAAGGAAAATTACCATGATACTTCTGAGGATATGAGGAGACAGATATTATTTCCCCATTGTTTATAAACAACTTCTTGTGCCTTGAAAAAGTTCAGCTCTACAGCTGGAAGAGCCCACAGGGAGATGCTGGAGTTCAGCAGCGACACGGTCCCCACTGAGGCCGCACTGATGGGGAGTTTGGTGCACCCAGCGGCTCCAGCACTGAGCCCCGATACTTGATCTCACAGTTTGGATGGGTCACCAAGCTTTGAAATGGGAAATTGTGGGGAGCAGTAGTCTTGAGCACCAGGGCCAGGCAGGTGGCAAGGGCAACCTGGGCAGGGAGGGTGTGGGAAGGTGCAGGCGGTGCTGCTGGTGCAGCAGCTCTCCAGAGATGCTGCTGGAAAGCTGGGTGCTTGGGGATACAAGCCTTGGGAGGTGGTGTATGGCCATGAGCCTGCAAGATGCACCAGCTGGTATGGTGCAGAGCTGCAATTGCCTTGCTGGAGGTGTGGTTCAAGGATAACTTTGCAGTCGCAGCCTGGAGAATTGTGATTTCCTGATGGGCAGGGCGCTTCCTCCCTCGGTTGATTTCCTGAAATATGAGAGTGGCTCAGACAGTGTTTGGGGCTCTTCAGCCCTTGCCAAGCTTGCTGAAACTCCTGGCAGTGACCTGTGGGATGCTCTGCCTGCCTCCCAGCTCCACCCCGATGGCGCTGGGAGCCAGGGCTCCTCCGCTGCCCAGAGCTTGCCAGGTGGGCAGATGGGCACCCATGGCTTCCAGACTTGCTGAGTCCTCAGCAGCTTGCCACACGGGTTGCTGCAGAGCGGGGGTTGCCAAACGGCTCTGCAGCTTGCCAGATGGACCAACAGGCTGGCAGGAATCATCTGCTCCTTGCTGCCCGCTTGGCAGGCTGTCGGCATCCCCGGGCTGGCCTGCTCCCTGGGGCACCCCGGCCCAATGCTGCGGCAACCTGAAAGGATGCTCAGCAGCTGGGACCATCAGGATTCCCAGGGGCCGGCGTGGCCTGCTGCTGTGGAGCAGGAAAGCTGTGAGTCTGGGGAGCTCCAGAATCTAAATCCCATCTCTGGTACTGCAGCACTTCGGGGATCTTCCTCTGCTGCTGCATCTAGCAGGGTGCCACCAAGGCAGGGTCGCTGTTGTCCCCACTCGCTGGCACCCCTTGTCCACTGCCAGAGCCCTCCAGGCAGGGATGCAGCTCAGGTGCCCTGCGAACTGCTGGGGAGGGCTCTGGGCTCTGCACTGACCTGCTGATGTGCATCAGGGAGCTGCATGCTGCTAAGCCTGGGGATCCCGGCTCCTCCAGAGCTCACCCATCATCGTGGTGCTGGACTGGGGGCAAGTCCTGTCTCCATGCTCGCCCTCTGATCTCCTCTGCCCTTCATTCAGCTGGGCTCTGACAATGCAGCCAAAATGGGCTTGGGTCTGCTGCAGGAGATTAATGGGTCTCTTTTCACACACACCCTCGCCCCCGAATGCACAGGGGCCGAAAGTCTGCCAGGCAATTACATCCAGGAACATAAGCAAGTTATTGAAAAGCTTTGCTGGCAGAAACATCAGGATCTAATTTCAGCGTGTGAGTGAAAATATTATTCTCCAGTGTGAGGGGAGAAGTGGTGAAAGAACAAGAGGCTTTTTGAGACGAGTCAGGAACACCAAGTTACACCAGGACAAAAGTTGAGCAGCGATTTCCCAAACCCCAGACATCCTGCAGAAAGGTTTTGATGGTGGTTAAACCATTGTCAGGAGCTTCCCTCTGGTCCAGGATGTGATTTCTGGTCCTGGGAGACTGCAGAGGAGGTTATCCAAGGTTGGAGCAGGAGCCAGTGGATGGTTGGGAGTTTGCAGGGGTTGGGGGATGCCACGGGTGCGAAAGGCTGGGTCTGTGCATGGTCTCATGCAGTCACTGTGAGTATGGCCTCATCTGCTGTAGGTTCAGGAAGGAGAACTGTGCTCAGGCACTGTGCTGGGGAGCAGAAGAAGGTGGTTCACCAAGCCACAGGTCTCCAGGAGTGTGGTCAGGGCAGCAAAAGCAGGTTTGCAAAGCAGAGAGGTAGGGTCTAGTGGGTGCATCAGACCCACAGAGACGAGACTTGGCACAGCCTGCCATACGCCTCAGGGCTCAATTGCCCTGCCAGGGGCAGGTCTATGTCTGGTTCGGTGCCAGTCTGGCGTGGCAGAGGGATGGGGCAAGCCATCCTGCCCCAGGCAGGGTGCACAGCCCTGCCCTCACCTGCCGCAGGGCGAACTGGGGCTGCAACTGCTGGTCCCTGCAAAAGGCCAGGACAGGGGGTGGAGGTATCGGGGCAGTGCTGGGGACCAAAAACCTGCTGCTCTTCCTCCCCACGTCCTCACACACGAGGCCTTCAGGGCCGGCGCTGGTGCATGGCTGCTCTCTCCGCAGCACAGGGTGTGCGGCACGTGTCTCCAGCAGCTCCCTGACACAAGCCAGGCCCCTTCCCAGGCGCGCTAATCCTCTCAAATGCTCACAGCCCCCAGTACAATAGCAGCCTTTCAAACCCCAGTGCCCAGGAGAGCGGGGAAGATCACACGCATTGCAGGAAAAGGCTGGGGGTGTGTAGAAGGACGTTTGTCTCCCTGAGCTAGGCTTTGGTTGCTCACGAGCTGCCTGCCTTTCATGTGCTTTCAAAGGCAGCACTGATGTCTGGAGTAGCAGCTCTTTCAAATTACAGAACTTCTCTGCCTGCCTGTGTTGTGCTGAGAGCTGTAATCCCAGGCAGAGAGCTGCAGGGGGAGAGATGCTCACATGGACACACACACACACCATGGCTAGACACGCGTGCACAGGCGTGCATTGGTGACACACACACATGTACAGATGTTCTGAGCAGGGCTTGGAGCAGACCATCTCCAGCCTCGGCTGTTCTGTCACTCTGTGAATGGTTTTATCCTTTGCAGGAAACGGATGGAGATACAGCAAAATTGGCAACCCCACACACACAGCCCGGCTTGGGCTCTCATTGCAGCATCAGGCTGCAGGAGGATACGGTAGGATGAGCTGAGCCTCTGCACAGGTCACATCTCCGTGGCTGTCCTGGGCAGGACCTGTGGTCCTGGCATGGAGCTGCACCGGCAGGACCAATCCAGCCATCCCACCCCACTGGCTGTGTGGAGTGGGGCTACAAGCCTGGGGTGAGATGGAAGAGAAGGTGGCTGGTGGACTGCAATGCTTCGCCTTCCTGCCCGGCATGTGGGACATCCACACTGAGACCTCCCGGCACTGTGTATGCGCTGTGCTCAGTGCTGCTGGCATGCAGAGGTGGTGATGGGTTCTCCTGGCCTGGCTGCTGTGGCGGAGCCATGGTCCTCACTCCCATGCAAAGTACAGAGGAGGTGAATGCCCTGGGGGTGCTCTGGGGCAGCTCCAAGCCCTGGCTGGTGTCCCCTTCTCTGCCCACGGGCTGCTCCCCACCAGCGACCCTGTGGCATCAGCAAGACCCAGAAGGACCCTGGGGGCTGTGCTTGGCTCTTGCTTGGCATTGCCTGCCCTGACCTGATGCCTGTGCCGATGGAGCTGCAGTGCTGGCAGGAGGCAGCTGGTGCCAAAGGGCTCGGCTGCACTCTTCGTGTCCCAGAACAGTAGACGCTGGGAGGGCTGGATTCTCCACCCCATTGCTCCAGGTCCATTTTTGGCCCACAGGTCAGTAGCTGAGGGCTGCCAGATCTGGGTGCAGGATGTACCCGAATGGAGACAGCGCAGGGTAAAAGAGATGCAGGTGGGCGAAGCATTCGCGGGCTGGAGTGGAGTCAAAGCTGAAGGGATGAAGTCCTGCATCCCAGGGGCCAGGCCAGGTCTGTGTGACATGCAACATGCCAGTCTCTGCCTGAGCACCAGGCAGGGGCAGCAGGCAGCTTCCTGGGACTGCATGGAGGGCAGGACCTGCTTGCTTTTAGTGCTGGGCAGAGGAGGGGTCCCTGCACAGAGCCCTGCCCTGGGTCTGCCAATAAAACATGTGGAAAGCAGGGAGGTGACAGGCAAGTGCATGAGCACATGTGCCCCTTCCCTGGGCTGTCACATGGCAAAAATTTTGGGGCTCAGTTCCTCCACTTTGGGTGCACTTCTCATGGTATTTTATTTGGAAGAAAGCAAGAAGACTGGAGCCAGCAGTGGACGCACTGTTATCCCTCCTGCCAGCTCGAATTGGGGCCGTCCCGGCAAGGAGGGTGGTGGGATTCCCCCCACTCCAGGCTCGTGGCTGTCGGCACCCATGAGAGGTTTGGGGATGGGAGGTGTTGGTGGTGCACGTCAGCCTCCGGTGTGCCCAGACCCTGCTGACAATGGCTGTGCCCTGCTCCCTGCTCCTGCCAGTCCCAGCCCAAGCACATGGACTGGTGGGCACTGGGAGGGGCAGGTGGAGGAGAAAGGCTCTGTGGGATTAATAAATCATCCCTTTCCCCTTCTATGCCCATTCTCCCTGCCTTTTGCACCCCTCCTGTGTGGCCGTGCTCATCCATTCTCTGTTTGCCTCTGATGCAGGCGTTATGCCGGGCATGGCAGAAATAGGGGTGCTGCGGCTGTGCCGGGCTGTCTCACCTGGACCCTGCAGCTGCCACTGCTGGGAAGGTGGGATGGGATCGTTTCCTCCTGTACCTGCCATGAGCTGGTACTGCCCTGGTGCTGTCTCAGGTCCCACCTGAGTGCTGGGCTGTGTCCGCATGGGTAAATGAAAGACCTGCCCAAGTGAACACCTAAACCATGAAACCAGCTCCCTTGGATGGGCAGATTTTCACAAAACGGTGTGGGGAAGGTCATGGAAACAGGATTCCTCCTTCTCCAGGGCCCCAGCATGAGTCCAGGGCCTTCCCAGGAGCATGTCTAAGAATCAGGAGAGCTCAACCGCCCAGAGCAGCCCCGGGCTGCTGCAGTCTCCCCCGACCCCCAAGCCCCTGGCTGCTCCCAGGGGATGGAGAGGAGAGCTGGGCAGGCTGTCTGCAGGGTTGGGGCGGGCTGCTCTGGGGGCAGGGGAGAGCTGTGCACGGGCATGGAGACCTCGCTGGCTCGCACCTTGGTGCACGGAGCCACCAGCCCAGCCTGCGAGTGTGACATGGGATATCCAGGGGATGTCTGCAGTGTAGGGGGAACAAGGCTTTCCTTGGTGCCCTTTCTTGCTGGAAGAAGGTGATTTTTGGCGGCAGGAGGGCCACGGCACTGCCTGGGCATTGCAATGCAGGGCAGACTGCAGCTGGTCTCTGGCTGCCACCAGGCCACTGCAGACCCAACCAAAGGCCATACGTTGCATGGGTGTTCCCGAAATGAGCAGGAATGACATAGACAGACTGAAGTCTTGAAGATCAGGGCATTTCCCCCACACTGAAGAGGCGGGTGTTTGACCTCCCTCTGCTCAGTGCCAGACCAGGGGACCACTGGAGAGGAACTGGGACACCCAGGACCAGGGGGTTTGTGTGGGAAAAGGCCCACACTGTGCTGTTGGAGGGTTAAGACGGAGGGGTTCATGGTGGGATAGGTGACAGGTAACCGAGCCCTCAGCCAGCTGCGTGCCTTCCCTGCACATCTGGCATCGGCACCTGCCCGTTTGCCCGAGACACGAAGGCCCGAGTGGGAGCTGGATCAGTTCAGCTGGATCAGTGGGAGCTGATCCCCCCGCGGGCTCGGGGAGCCGAAGGCATCGCTGGAACCGCGCCGAGGAGCGGAACATCCCGTTTCCGTGGCAACCGAGTGTCTCCTGGCAGAGGGAGCATCCCCACCAGAGGGCAGTGGGCACTCGTGGATGCGCCGCTGCCCCGGGGAGGGGCCGGGCTGGGGGCGCAGCTGGCCCTGCTGCCCCGGGGAGGGGGCCCAGGATAGGGTCCCAGCCCTCACCCCCCCGTCCCGGGGGCCTTTGCAGCCCGTGGTAGGGAAGGAGCTCCAGGGATCGGATGCCAGCACCCCACAGGTGATGGGGTGCCCACCCTGCTCGTCCTTGGGGCACCCAGTGCTGTTCTCTGCTGTGGCCTGGGGGAGCCCTGGGGTCAGCCCGGGGACAGGGACCTGCTGGGGTGGTGACCATCCTCCCCTCCTTGCAGGTCCTCTCATTCAGCCGATGGCAGGCGCTGATGCTGGCACTCCCAGGGCTGAGCCATCACCTTCTCCCAGCCCACTGCACTGTTTGCTCATTTAACCTCCCATTTATTCCTTCTGAAATGAGTCCCACAGCCTCCCACAGACCTTCCCTAAAGCCTCCCTTTAAACTAAGGTACTCAAACAGTTATTTCAAGTGAAACCAATGGAGAGCCAAGTCTGGATGGTCCCTCCAACAGCTCCCAAGGGAGGGGCTCAGGCTGTCCCCAGGGAGCCGTGCCATGCTGGAGGGGGCTGATTCCTCTCATGGTGGGGCAAGACCCCTTCTCAGCTCCCTTAGCGTATCTGCAGCTCCATCTTGCCTTGGCACTGAAGCCATCTGAACTGGTGCCAAAAGCACATCACCACCATCAGTAACATTGCTAAGACAAGCCCTCTATTTACATATTTTATAGCATTAAACATGCACTGCAGCCCACACACCACACCACAGGGGCTTTGTGTTCCCTCGACAGCAACTCCTCTGCTTGGTGAGTCTCTCTCCTCTGGGTGACCCATCCTTTCTGAGGGAAAACTCCAGCAGGATCCCCCATCCTGGGTGCTACAAGGGAGGGTGATGACTAGTAAATCCTCCTGCTCACATAGAAAGGCCTGTTTTGTTCTAGCTGCAGGATGGCCAGGAGCTCTCCCTGCCTTGAGTCCTCCGCCTTTATGCAATGCTGTGCTCGAAATTTCTACCCTTTGCCCGCTTTGCCAGACCTGGCTGTACTGTCTCCAGTCCCATCATCTCCAGTTCCTCGGCCCTACTGGGATGGTTGCATATCTGGGGATGTAGAGGGAAGCTGGGGGATCTCTGCAGCACCTTGTCGCCCATGGTCAGAGGGTGCCTATATGCATATCACCTACCTGCATGGGGGAAATGAGATCTGCGGTCTAGCCAGATCCTGTGCAAATTTGCAAGAGTCAGAGGGAAAGTGTGTGTGGATTTCAGAACCTTGTTTGAATGCAGCTCAGTGCCACAGCATTCCCAGGCTGAGAAGGAGTTTTCCCCGGTCCCTTGCATGGCTCTGTAGCCTCAGGCACACAAGCACAACAAGAAACATCTGTCCTTCTTTCATGCAATCAGTTTCAATCACTAATAATTATCTCTCCTCTTCCTTTTTCCTCCTCTGCTGGCTGCTGTCCTAATGCAGTGTGGCACTACTGGAGACCAGGTATCCACTTGCTCGGTGCCAGGGCTCACGCAGCTTGGGGAGACTGAGCCCTGCTCCTTTTTTCTGGCCAGGCTTGGCCAGGGCTTAGCCTTGCTTGCCAGACTTTGCAGTCCTGGGGATTTTGTTGAAAACCCCAGCTCTTAGAAGCAGGTGATGGAAGGATCTCAGCTCTCCTTGTTGGATAAAGGCCATTTCCTTCTTGATGGGGAAGAAAGCTGTGAGTACAGACTGACAAAGCGAAGGCACTGATGCCTCTTGTCCTTTTACAAGATTTCCAGACAGTCGTTTGTTTTTTTGGGGCCTGACCATGGTAATGCATCCCTTGGAGCCATCATTCATCTTCTCCCTCTGGAACAGGCAGGAAAATGAGGGTGGTTTCTTAGCACTGCAAGAAAACACAACCCCCAAACCACATCATTCTTGTGGCAGGAGGGTTTGGGGTGAGTGCTCAGCTGGAGGGGTCACCCTCCTGCTTGTGGGCAGATTTCGGTGTCAACTGTTGGGGGAAGCTCTGCAACCTCAGCCTGGGCAGCAGAGCAAGAGCAGGCTGTGGGGAGCTAGCACGGCTGGGTCTGGGCTTGGCTCCCGCGGAGCAGCAGGCTCCCAAGTCTCGCTGCTGGGCTCCAGCCATGTGGGGCTGCGTTGTGCAAATGGCAGCCCAACAGGGTGATGTTTGTGTGGCTGGCAAGACAAGGTGTCAGGTTAGATCTGGGTTTACACTCAGCTTATCGGGTTAGATCTGGGCTTGTTTTAAACACTGGCAAGTGGTGAGCTCCTGGCTCCGAATGCCTGTGAAGATGAGACATATATATTTACACATCTGTTATTAACTTAAAAATATAACCAAGTGGCAGATTACCTGTCTTGGTTTTTCATGGAAATTCAGGGCTCTGAATCCTTGCAGAGAATAGAAAAGGACTGAACAGCCCTGCAGGTCTCCAGAGCCGGTCTATGCCCGACCTGCCTGTGCCAATGCAGCACAGGATGACCCTGCGAAATGGGCACGGTGGGAAGAAACCCTGAGAATGCCCAGTCCGAGTCTGGACACACAGCACTTATCACAGCTCAGCTCTTCCCCCAGAGCAGGACTGTGGGTATCACACAGGTCTCCCATACCAGCTGCCAGAGGAGGTTCCCCTGCTGCAGACAGAAGGAGCCCTGGGGAGCCCAAGTCCTCAGCACCTCCTCTTCTCTTGCAAACCCATCTGTTTCCAGCTTCCCACAAAAGAGGGGAGGGCCACTGATTTCCAGGGCTGGTGGACCATGTAGTTTGACCTCCCACCACCTAAGTGGCCCCAAGATGTCCTGACAGCACAGCTCCCCAAGAGCTTCTCATGGTGGCAGGTGTGAGTATTCACCTCTTCTTTTCAATCTTCTGGGAGACAGGAATGGCTTCACCCCCGGCTCCCTTCCAGAGCTGGTCTCTGCTGTAGCACTCTTCAATGGTGTGTGGTCTTCCCTGAGCAGGTGAATCAGTGGCCACCTCTGAAATCATTGCACTTGGTCATCAGATCAGCACATCTTGTCCCCTACAGCCTTGGCCTGGCAGGGAGATGCTCCCTCTGTGCTGTAAGCTCCGTGGGGGCAGCGGGAACCAGAGCACTGAGCTCTGGGAGCATTGCTTTTCCAGCACTGTGGCTGCCTGTATGGTGCCTGGGCATCCCTCTGCTTCCATCAGCTGGAGCAGATCACCAGGATTGCGGCAGTTATGGCACCTACCTAACTGGGGAGTTTTCTCTGTCAGCTGGAAATTGTAAGCAGATGATGAACTACAGTGGTGGCTGAAAGTGGAAGCTGTGCAAAGATGTGGGGACCTCTGGGTTGTTTGGTTACTGTAGGCTTTTATATTTGGGATTTTGCACTCATGCCCTGAGGGAAGGCCCCTGGCTTACACGGCATCCCTGCCCACCCCACCGGGATGACCCACTGGCCCTGCTGCTGGTGTGGTGGCCAGTAAGCCTTGCTGCAGTGCCTCCGGGTACGTCCCTCACCCGGGCTACTGTGGTAATGTTCAGGGCATAGCAGTCTTCAGGAGAAGAACATACAGGAAATATTTAACCCACCAGACCAAGACCCCCTCCCAAACCTACCCATCCACACCCCTGCTGGTGATCCTCATGAAATGCAGCCTTACCCACTTGGGGCCCAGGCGTGCAGAGCTGGGACTCATCCCTGCCATCGGCAACCCAAAGTGGTGCGTGCAGGCGAAGCCAACCGTGCAGGCTGCCTTGTGGGCAGGTAGCAAAGGACCATCCCTGAAGGTGGTGGCTTGTTTTACCTTAGACACTGTCCTGGCCCTCTCAGAAAGCCTGCCTTGCCTTGGAGATGATGGTTTCCCTTTACTGGGCTGAAATATCTCTCACTGCAGGCGTGACTCTAGACGACCATGAGAGGTGAGATGAATCCTGTCCCAACGTACATGCCGAGAGCGTCCAGATGGAGAATTAGCGTAGAATATCAGATGCTCCTCACGTCTTCCCAGAGAAACCTTTGAGTCATTTGCTCCAAGGCTGTGTGGGTGTGTGGGTATTTGTGCTCATGCACATGGGCTGGCACCTGGCTACTTGTGCAGACAAATTCATGCCGTGCCCATACGTACACCCTGTGGGCACACTCAGGCCCTATGTTGTGCTCCTGCACGCTTGGGCACCTGGTGCCTGTCTACAGGGAGGGGGCTGCTGAAGAACAGGGGCAGACCCCCGTGTAGTGGCTGGATTTCCTCGCAGGCAGCAGCAGAGGAGGTGAGGCTCCCAGCGTGGCCACCACGGCTCTGCACACTGATGCTCTCAGAGCAGCGCGCTGCCTGAGCAGAGCAAGCTGGCAGAGACAAGATAACATGCCATGGGGAGCAAAGCCTCTTGGATCACCTCTAAAATGCCTTATGCGATCCGACACTTATCACCTTAAATCCCCAGCTTGTCCTAGGTCACGTACCACAACCGGTCTATTACTAATATCATTAAGATCCCTTTGCTGGCTTCTAAATAATAAGCATAGGCGGGGACGCTGTGATTAATGGAGGGCTGATGGATGAAACCCCCTGTCACCATTTAATACCTGTAACAATAGATTCATTAACTAGGATTAGTTTCAGACATAAGCTTTCTATACCCATGGCTATTACTCACTCAGTTCATTAACAGGACAGCATTAGTTCTGGTACCTTTGAGCTAGAATACATCCTGCATACAAATGACGCCCGGCACTGTAACTTTCAGGAAATCCAAAGACTGTTTATAAAAAGCTGGAATCTCTTAATTCAAACCTGTCAGCAAAGGCATTTCTGCTCTCATTTTCTGCACACTTCATTTCTGAAGGTGAAAGATGGAGGTGATGTGCCAAAACACAGCTTCCCGCTGCCCCAGCTCTTGCCCTCGGTGGAAGCTATGGGCTGGGGTGGCTGCCCGGGGCGAGCCGTGGGGTGAGCTCTGTGCTTGCCGGGCGCTCACCACGGCGTGGCACTCTCGTTTCCCAGGAATTAACTCCAGAGAGTTTTACACCGTGGTTGCTTCCCCATGCCACCAAATGTGCTTAAAGAGACTGTCTGACAAGCTGTCTGTGGGTTGCTGCACACTGAGAGGTGCCACGTCCTGGGGATTTACGCCCCCCACAGCATCCTCCCAGCTTTGGCCAGTCTGTGGGAAAAAGGAAAACAGTTTTTTAACATATCTGGTCTGTCTTTATGCATATTTCTGCTCATGGTCCCTGGAGACAGATGGTTGGACACTGCTTGGTGGGGATGTGATGGATGCAGGTGATGGAGGATCTCTGGTGTCTGGAGAAATGTGCAGCCAAGTGTCTGTGAAAGGTGACTGGGGGAGGTCCAGGTGGCACTGGGCAAACGTGTTCAAGGAGATGCAGAGACTTTGGGATGTAGCTGGCCAGTGTAGGATACAAGGGGATGTGTTTGCTGTCCTCATTGATTGTCACACAGGGAAATGTTCCAGCTGTAATTTCCAGATGTTTGCTTAGCTTGGGATTTTGCAGTGGTGGCTTATTCTGGTGGGGCATTAGGTGAATGAGACTCCTTGTCTCATCCTGCTTAGCAAGAGAGCAAAGCTACAGGGATATCTGCCTGGCTTAGTTTTCCAGAGGCTCTCCCATGCCCCCAGCTAATGGGAAACTGAGGGATGGTGTCCAAGAGGGGGATGATTTCTGCAGTGCGGTTCAGTGGGTGGTTGCACAGGCTGGGTGGGATGTCCTGGCAGGCGGGGGGCTGAAAAGCCCCTGTGCCTTGGGTGGTCATAGGGTTGGGTCTGGACTTATCCTAGAGTGGCAAAATAGGCATTTTCCAGTACTTCTAGATGAGTCCTGTACAGGGTCACTAATGCCCTGGCACTGCCTGGGGAGCAAGGACACGGCATCAGCTGCCCACTCCCAGCTGAGGAGCGGCAAGAGGTCCCACCATTTGGGGCTTAGCTATTGCGCTCACACAAAGCCTAGCTGCAGACAGGATACTCCCCTTGTCAGAAAAGCCATGGAAAAATGTATGTGTATCCAAAAATATTTGAGAGTTGAAGTCAATCTGCAGATTTTAGTCTACTGTGGAAAGTGCCTTCTCAGTTTATCATAATAAGTGTGATAAGTTCATTGTTACAGAAAATGCACAATATGTTTGGCCCAAAAAGCAAAATAAGGCTTCTAAGGATGCAAAAGCAAAGCTGAATTCTTGCATTTTGCTACACTTCAATCTCAGCCTCCTCCCTATTAGTATGCAGTGCTGAGCCAGGGGGGTAGGAGCTGCGATTTTGCACATATGGAAAGATAGGAAAGATAACCCATTTCCTCCAAGAACATTAACATGGGCTGGAAGAAATCACTTTGGGATTGAGAGAGAGGAACCAGGGCGGGAGGGGGAAGGAGAAGAGGTAATTACATTTCATAGATAATGATTTAGACGGCATGGAATGAGATCATGAGCCCTGGCCCTGTGGTCAGGAGGCAGGAGGGGTGCATGGACAGCGGCGGGGCTGCAGGGTGTCCCTCAGAGCAGCGCACTGTGGCACATGCTCCCGGTCCACCCGTGGCTGACGGGGATGATGAAGGTCTTTGAAGATGCCATGCTTATAGTGCCATGTGTTTGTTTGCAACACAAGGTAGGAACGGTGCGTTAGACTAGAGGTTAATTTGAGGGGCAGCTTCAGGTCAAGTATGGAAAGAAATTAGGAGCTGTGAGCTCCGGTGCACACCAGCTGGCTGGTCCAGCTGCTGGTGAAAAGTGGTTCAACCAGAGTTGCTTGATTTCTCTAGAGGGCAATGAGGAGTACAGAGTAGCGCACCTGGGGCAGATTAGCCCCATGCACTGGTCCAGACTGGGACACGACTGGCTGAGCAGCAGGTTATGGAGGACCTGGAGGTTACGGTGGAGTCTGGACTGAGTGCCAGCCAACAGCGCACGCTCACTGCACGTAAGGCGAATGTACTGTGCTACGCTGGGACAACGTCAGCCGGCAGATCGAGGGCAGTTATTCCCTCCATGCAGCATGGGTGAGGCTGCATCTGGAGTACTGTGTCCTGTGCCGGGCCCCCAGTTCAAAAGGGAAGTGGGGAAACTGGAGTGAAGGGACGGTGAGTGGCCTGGGGCACACGACCTGCAAGGAGAGCGGGAGAGAGCTGGGCTGGGTTAGTCTGGGGAAATGTGAGCTGGTAACAGCCTGCAGCCACCTGAAGGGTAGATACAAAGATGATGGAGTCAAACTCTTCTCGGCTGTGGCAGACACAATAAGGGGCAGCATCCACAGATTTCAGCTTGGGAGGTTCACGCTGGATACGAAGGAAACCTCTTTCCACAGGAGGGTGGTGCAGCCCTGGGGGGCATCACAGAGACACAGGCATCTCCATCCTTGGTGAGACTTGGCTGGGCAAAGCCACAGCTAGCCCAATCTAGTGCTGACAACAGTCCTGCTCTGAGTGGGAGGAGAGACTGGGACCTCCAGTGCAGTGCCTTTGTGAAGACTGGGAGCAGTTGGACAGATGGAGCAGATGACCCATGCAGCCAGAGACAGCCCTGGGGAGAGCCCACCGCACGGGTACCTGACGCTGCCAGAACGCCTGCTCACACCGTCCTGCTCCTGCCAATGTCCCAACTTGGTCACTACAGCCACGGGTGGCAGCAAGCACCATGTCGCTGGTCTGAACTCGCTGTTAGCCTTCAGCAGCGCTCGTGGGGAAGACTAGCAGCATGACTAGACAAGGGTCCTGGTCTCTGTGCCTGGGGGAAACAAGCCCCTGCTCAATCCCACACAGCAGGCAATCTTGCAGATCGGCAGTGGGAATTTTCTGCAGGGTGGATTTCAATAAAAATGGAGAGGAGGGGTGGGAAGGGATGGAGGGAAATATTTATTTAATTATTTATTTACCACCACAGGTTTCAGTTTTTAATCAAAAACTAAAACCAGACTTTGACAATTTTGGCTCATTCTGATGAAAGATTTTAAATGAAAATGAAAATGGAATAGAAGCTTTAAAAAAAAAAAAAAAAAGCAAATAACAAAGTCAATCAACTGTCCAACCAAATTTGAGCCACAAACAAGTTTAACAAGAAAGTGGGAAGAAGTGGTGCGACAACGATGGGAAGGGTGTTGGGACGTGTGGCCATGATGGAGGAAGGGGTGGACAAGCAGCGGTCAGGAAGATCTGGGACACGTGGAATTGTACTGTGCAATGTGGGATGCTCCCCTGAGGACGACGGGTTTGCTCACATCCCATCGCTAGCTGCTGTCCCATCTGAATGGTCACGGCTCCAGGAACGGTGGCTCTGGCGGGTCACAGCCGCTTCAGCGTGCGGCAGGTCAGCGGCACGGGTTGCCTGCACATCTGCTGGATGCCGCCTGCCGCGTCCCTGCCAGAAATGCACAAGGCAGGAGGCATTTTCTAGTGCACACACATTCTCACTGCACACACATGCATGCACATACACTAAGTACTAAAGAAAGGGGCAGCCCAGCTGGTTTTGCTGCTAAAGGGGCAGATACCAAAACCAGTGAGAGGAAGGTGACCATCCCCTTGGAGAACGGGCATGGAGGTGGTGGGGGAAGCTCTCGCATCCTACTTCAGCGGTGCTTCCAGGAAATGAGCTCAATTCTTTGAGCCTTTGCATGAAAAAGTATCAGACCCCAGCCGTGCCTGTCTCAAATGCAAGTTCCCTTGGAAATGGCGATGAAGGAAGTGAAGCTCACACCTGACCCTGGTCCTAATCCAAGAAGAGCTGAGGCAAGTCAGAAAGCAGGTCTTGCCCACAGTAAGGGGTAGGTACCCTGTGTTTATGGTAATAACAGTAATTTACCCTTCACTATCACCTTCCAGCTGAAGAGCATAAAGCCCTTTGCAGGCATTAATTATCATTAGCCTAATGACACGGTTGATGAAACGGAGGCTGTGAAAGCTGGAGTGATTCACCCAAGGTCCCAAGGCCCCTGCGGTGGCAGAGGCAGGAGCAACAGGCGGGTCCCCTCGGTGCAGGCAGGGGGTGCAGGGCAAGCTCTGGGCTCAGGGAGGGGCACCAAGAGCTTCACCTTCATCCTCGGGAAGCTGGAGGTTTGCTGGTCAGTTGTGGGTTGGAGGTGTGCCGCGTTCCTACCTCCTCCCTGGGACATCCCTGCTGGCTAGGGATTGCTCCATGCAGGTGGAGTGGGTGGCAGGCAAGCCGGCAGGCAGCGTGGGCTGCTGCAGGAGGCTGGCAGTGGCTGGAGGAGCCTTAGATATTGGGGAGCCCAGTGCTGGGACCCTGCTGGGTATGCCCAGGGCTGGAGGCAACGGCAGCACAGACAGCCGCAGAGCCGGGGAGCTTTGCCCGGGCACTGCAGGGGAGGTGTGGGCAGAGCTGCCGGAGCCCCCCCAGCTGCAGGGGTTGGAGCAGAGCATCTGCCATGGGGTGCAGCGCCCAGCTCGGCAGGTGGCTGGCAGCAAGGGCTGGGGCACAGAGCCTGTTAACACCGCACGGAAATTTTCTTTTAAGGTGTGGAATGATTTATGGATTATTACTGGCTGTGTCAGGGTCAGCTGCCAGGCCTGGGTGATCTGGGGTTGGGGGGCGCAGGAGGATAACAGGGACAAATTGGGGCCCGAAGGAATGTGCACTGTTCGGAGCAGGGGGAGGCGGGGGGCAGAGGAAGTGCCGCCTTCTCCTCTGTTCCCAGACACAACCTGCTCTCATTATCCTGAGCCACCACAGGCGCTAACGCACACAAATATATTCTAATTTATTAGAGCTGGCAAAGATCTCTTTGCAGAGAGTGAACGTTTTATTTTTGAGGCTCAGTGGTTCAAGTGTTTGAAAGGGCAGCATTCTCTGTGCCTCCAATGTGGGGCTAATGATAATCTAAATTAGTTATTGGAAATAATTACCAAGGCTTTATTGTGCCAAGCATAGCAGAGCCCTGGAGAGCAGTCGCGCTCAGACACGGCCATGCAGCTAAAAGCTTTGATGCTTCATTAATATTCAAGGGGAGTCTTTGGCTGTTTTCCCTCCTCCCCTTGCGAGCTGCCGCAGCTCTCTGAATGAACCCGAGGCCTCCGGTGACACCGGCGAGGGGCCTGCCGATTGAAATTAGCAGTGGTACAATATCAAAGTTCATTGCACTCCTAATCTCAAATGGAAAAGGTGGGTTTTGGAAGATGCTATCGCTCCGCGTGGCGGTGAGAATTCAGTGCCGAGACGGCTTCTTCTGGCTCCAGGCGCCTGGTTCCGGGCTGAGATAATGCTGGAGAGGTAGCATCTCCAAGGTTGTCCTACACAGCTGGGTTTTATGATATAATGGACCAAACCAGCTGCATAATTAATCAGCCTATATTTTTCCCCTAGTAAATCTTCCTGTGATGGGCAAACAGAAGCCCTGGAGCTGTGTTTGCCTGCCAGATCCATGGTGGTGCATGTGTGTCTTTTTCTTTTTCTTCTCCCCATCTCTCTTTTGGAATAAATGCTGTGATTTGAAAGTGACTCCAGCGCTGTTCGTGAGGATGCAGGGATCTCAGGGCTGCTATTATTTTTTGCATGCGAAGCAGCTGCAGCCTCCCTTCCAAAAACCTTTGGGCTCCGAGCAGGACGGCAGGATGTGTTTCTGGATGCGGACTTGGCCTGGCAGGGCTCCAGGGAGAATTTCCTCTCCTTGCTCAGGATTCTGCACTAATCAACAATTCAGTCCCGGTGCCTGTGGGCAGGGCTCAGAGCAGAGGTACCGTCCATCTCAGAGATGATAACCATGCTCAGCACATCTCTGCAGAGCCCTGTGGGCTAAACCCGCCACTGGCAGAAGCAATGGCAGGATTCCTCTGGTTCAGCGAGGGCTGGGTGTAAAGAGCAAATCCTTCTAGCATGCAAGATTGGGGACAGCCACTGTGCCTGTTTTCTAGGCAAGCAGCATCGAGATGCACATTAAGTCAGGACAACGCAGGAATTTCAGCCCCCCCTGCCCTTATAACCCAGACCATACAATGGCTAAAAACATTGTAAGCTCCATAAATCTTTGAGGAACTCCTGCCATGCTCTGCAAGGCTTTTGTGCCGCCCTGGAGGTGCGAGATGGGGACAGACCCCATTCCTGTCCCAGGAGCTCGTGGGCTGGCGGGGGCGGATGGCGCGCAGGGAGCCCTGGTGCCGCGGCAGGATGCAGCGTGCGATGAGTCATTCCCCGCTCGCCGGGTCGTGCTTCCATCCCACGCCGTCTCGGCGGGTGAGTTATGGGACTTCTCCTCTGCTGAGCAGGCACAAATCATCGGGGCCTGTCAGGAGTCAGGATGAAGTGGGCTGGCTGGAGAGTCCACACTAGTCCTTTAACAAGATTGATGCTTTGCTGCTTCCCAGGTCTGAGTTCAGGAATCTATATTTTATTCCTTCCCTTCTCTCCCTTCTCCCTGCCCTGTTTGCTGCTGCAGAAACCCGCTCTTATAATTCCTGGTCAGGTTTGCGTGTGCGAGGTGGTAATGTGTCTCCCTGGGAAGAAAAAAATTGTTTCTAGGAAAGATTTATGAGGAATGAATTATTTAACCTCACACTCCTGGCTACCCCCGTGCCTGCCTGCCAGGACAGACTCCAGGACCAGAGAACTTCATCTAAGGAAGCCCAGGTCTGGATGGGCCAATATGTGACTGATGCTGCTTGGCACGTGGTGTGGGCCTCACTGGGGACCCCGGTGGGGAGAGGGCAAAGGTGATGCTGGATCTGCAAGCAGCAGATGCCCCTGCTCCTCCCAGATGCCCCTGCCTGGCTGCAGCTATTGCTGCCTGCCTGTCCTCGAGAGCGCGGTAGAGGCAGGCGGTGCCACTGCGAGCAGGGAGAAGAACAGAGGTGAACAGCTGGTAAAACATCTGGAGTGGCCTTCTGCCATGGCAGGGCATCTCTGCCCCACCGGGACAGGATGCCGTGGTGGAGATTTACTGGCATGACCCCCCTCTTGGCCAAACCCAGAAGTCACATCCATCACCCAGGCTTGGAGGTTCCCTCCATATCTTTGACTTCATGGGAGCCAGACAAAACCAGCCTGAGCCCCACGGGAGCAATGGGACAGCAAGGGGAGGCAGTGTGCAGGCAGCAAAGGGGGCAGGCAGCAGGGATGGTACAGGCAGGGCTGGTGTGGGAGCGCGGTGCTGGTCGTTGCTGGTGCATGGCAGGGCCAGGAACACGAAGGAGCCCAGCCCTGGGTTTTGCAGACCTGGGGCAAACTGAAAGGGACAAAACGTGATATTTGTCCCTTGAAAATGACAATTTCTGCAGGAAGTGCCTGTCTGCAGCAAATATCCAGAAAGAGAAAAAACACGCACAAAAAATCGGTTTGTGCGAATTGAAAACAAAAACCTGCCAGACGTTCCCTGCTCCTCGCTCGCCCGCCCCCTCGAAGCAATATTGGCAGAAGACGGGGAAGGGAAGGGAAGCCAGAAAACTTTTGAAGAAAAATATTAATGAAAACCAAACACTTTCTGCTTCTTTTTTTAATTTCCAAAGGGGAGATAAAGGGCTCCCTGCCCTGCCCTCCGGACTCATTGCTGACCCTGGAGTGAGGATGGGAGTGATGCTGGTCCAGCCCTGCTGCTGTTTGTCGAAGAGCCAGCCCAGAGCCTCTGGACCTGGGCATGTCTTGCTCTGCTCACCCGTCTCCCGTGGGCCTGGGGTCCTGGAGCAGCTTCTGATCCCTGGGAAGCATTTGGGAATGGGTCCTGTCTGGGGAGCTGAGTGGTGTCCCAGGCAGGAGAGGAACCCCAGCATGATGGGGAGGTGGGCAGAGATGCTGTGTTTGGACAGGAGTGGATGGAGACTGGGTATCCATGCTGGAGGTGTAGAGCAAAGGAGAGCATGGGTTGCTCAGGGGTCTGGAGAGCCTTAGCCAGCATGAGAGCAGCCTGCCTGAGCAAAAGACCCTGGAAACCCCCAAAAGGCATCCCGAGTGCCAGCCTACCTGGGGACATGGTGCCTAGCCTAGAGACAGAGCCACCATCAGGGTGTCCCATGGCTCCAGCCCCACTGCACAGCAGCAGCAGGAGAGGTGGGAAGGGTTTTCTTTCCAGCCATAAGATGAGAGGGCAGGGAGGAGGTCAGACATGAACATGACAGGAAGATTTGACAGGGGCAATGGAGTTCACAACTTTTCCCCTACAAAACATGCTGAAGGACTCAACATCTGCTTTCTGAAGGCTGCTCCTCTTCAGCCATAATGCAGCACCGTGATGGAGGGGACCAGGGCTGCTGGCGTCCTTAGCACCAGCTCCCAAAATACCTGGCTTTGCTGCTGCAGCAACCAGCCACGAGCAGCGTCAGGCAGATGCCAGATGAGCTGCTGGTGGGAAGAAGTCACCTCCAGGACAGCCAGCTGGGTGCGAGGAATGGGGAGAGGGAATTGCAGAGGGAAAGAGTCTGCTGGCACTGCTGCATACAGTGGTATAGTGGGATTCTGCGCAGGGGAGCACTAGAGTCCCAGAGTGCAGTGGGGTCCAGCAGGGTCCTGCAGTGCAGCAGCATGCTTTGGGTGTCCTGGGATCCCACCATGTCACCAGTGGGGCAGACTGGGATGCTGGAGTGCATAGGGGGTTGTATACTGGATTCCGCTAGATTTCACTGGAGTGTCCTGGGAGGATGAGACGCAGTGCAGGAGTCCCTCCTTGGGGTGGTGAGCACCAGGCAGTGGCACAGTAGGACTGTGCAGGTAGGTGGGATATACTGGGGTCACTGGGATGCGGCAGTTTTCCAAAAGACAGCAGGATGAGCAGGCAGCACTGTGCAGTAGCTCTTTGGTGAAAGGCTGAGAGACCTGGGTCTGTTCAGCCCGGAGAAGAGAAGCCTGAGGGGGGATCTTGTCAATGCTTAAAATATCTGAAGGGTGGGTGTCAAGAGGATGGACCGGACTATTTTCAGTGGTGCCCAACGACAGGACAAGGGGCAATGAGCACAAGTTGGCACACGGGAAGTTCCACCTGAACATGAGGAAAAACTCCTTTCCTGTGAGGTGCCGGAGCAGTGGGACAGGCTGCCCAGAGAGGCTGTGGAGTCTCCTTCCCTGGAGACATTCGAACCCCTCCTGGATGCGGTGCTGTGCCCCCTGCTCTGGGTGTGCCTGCTCAAGGACGGGGGTTGGACAGGACGATCTCCAGAGGTCCCTTCCAGCCCTGCCATTCCATGATTCTGGGATTCTGTGACAGCAGGACTGTCACAAAATGGCATCTCCTCTTGAGGAAAGGGCAAGGCAGGCAGCTGGAGCCTTACCCTTCTCAGTTCATGATGATCAGGGAGATGGTGCCCTCCTGGCTTCCTGTGCAAGGGCAGATTCAGGCCTTCTTGCCTGATTTTTTGCAGGGTGCTTGTTCCTCCAGCCAAGTCCTGCCAGCACTGGCTCTACGCTTCCCAGCCAAGTGTCACGGCAATACAGAAGCAGGTCCTGTGAGGGCATTCCAGGGTCAAGGGGGTCTAAGAGGTGGCTGTGGAGTACCAATGGGGGCGAACTGCAGTGGGAGCCGTTAGTGGTGAGGCTTGAACAGTCGGGATGAAGGAGGAGGTCTCCCTAGTCCTCTCTTTCATACGTGGGGTGTTGGATGTGCACTCCAGGTCTGCACTCACCTCCACTCAGGACTCACTGGTCCCCTTCTCTGTGCAGCCACCTACTTCTACCACTGCAAAACACAACCACCTTCCTCCTGCAGCTGCCCCTAATCCCTCTCCCGCATCTCTCAGGCTCCTTGGGAAAAGAATAAGGAGTCAGGAGAAGACATGGCCCTACTCCTATGTGGGCAGGGGAGAAGAAGCTGGAAGAACTGGTCAGGATGAGCTCTGCTCCCATTGCTGCTGGAGCCAAGGTGGGCACAGGTATGCACAGCAGGTGCTGATGCAGGCAGGATGCCATGCTGGTCCCTGCAGGCAGCTGCCTAGTGCCTCTCTGAAGAGCTGGGGTTGCATCACGCAGCTCTACCTGGAGAGTAACTCCACCCTTTCACAGAAATCTTCCACCCCTCCAGAGAAGCCCAAATGCTCAAAGGAGACTTAACCTAGCAAGCAAAGTGCCTGGGAAAGCCAGGAGCAGGAGGGACGGCTGACAGTGTCTGGGGCAGGAGGAACACAGAGTAATTCCATGCTGCACCCCACAGTGGGCGAGGTCTGCTGGAAGGGCAGCTCCACCACGGGGAAGCAGCAGAGACCGGTGCTGTCTTGGCCAGGGTGAGCAGAACCCATTTGCCTCTATATGCCATGAGTTCATCAGGTCTCTCTCACCCTTGCTGCCCCTCGACCCCAGCTGTCCTGGCTGGGCTTGTCCTGGGAGCAAACCTGCAGGCACTAATGCTGCACCAGGGCATGGACCTGCCTCTGTCACCCTGCTGACCGCACACCCACCACCCCGGGACTGTGGCAAAGCAGGGATCTTTAAATGCCAGAAAACCTCTGCAAATACCATTTTGCGGTAACCAGCCACACGGCTTCAGTCCGCAGAGATCTCCGAGCATGCACAAAAAGCCTTACAAGGCACACAAGAAGGATTACACTTTACAACGTGCGTACATGCGCTGTATGCACACAGTCGTGCTTACGCCCTGTGCATCCAAAACAATGCTCAAAGACACCCACAATAATGCCTCCAGCTTTCAGTTAAAACTAATTTTAACCAGCGAACACCTGCCAAATTGATTTTACGGGTTTGACACCGGTAAATCACTTGAAATTTCAAGCCTCCACAAAATTTGCATTCTGCTATTTTCATGTCTCTTGGAAATTCTTGACTTTGGCTGGTTTCACCGTGGAACTTTTTTTATGAAGCAGCCCTGGGGCCAGTAGGCAAGGAGCAGAAAAACAGCAACACAAAAGGCTGCTGGGAAACACTGAATGGTTTGTGCTGTATTTTTGGGTCTGACGTTTGGGTCTGGCTTATCCTGAGTTTGATGGACTTGTCTATAGGTGAACAAATCCTTCGTCTGATGGAATCTGGCTTGTAGTTGGGGTTCCTTGTGCTTAGCTCCCAAAATAGAGAGCAAATTACGCTGTTGTATGTCTGGGTGGCTCAGGAGGGCAGCTTTGCTGAACCCTGTCTGTAAAGAGCTTGGAGCCTGCACTTCACGTATTCTGTTTTGCTCAGGAGAAGGATGAAATCAGATGAAAACCACAAATGATCATGATGGTCCTGACTGATAAAATCATCTCACAACGGTCCCTTCCGTGGAAATGGTAACAGGGGTGGTATATCACTTGGATTTCCGTGTATCTCTGCATAGCTGGATGAGTTGGGCCCAAGGAATAGCCATAAAACCAGGCTTTATTCCTTCTGACCCTGATGTGTTAAGTAGCTAATGGTGCTTGTGTGGAGAGATGTTCTGTTACTTTTGTATAATAAGGACATAAGAAATGAAAAGTCAAAGCATCTTTAAGGTGTACCTGCAAACAACAATGCTGCTAGAGGAGAATTTTTATCTTTGAGCTTTTTAATGGGACGGATATCTTATACTTCAGTATCCCAGCTGTTGTGTGGCTGAATGTGTCCTGCAGTTTCTTTCTTTTCTAAGTGGGCTGCTTGCGGCGAAGGGTCAGAGTGATATAGCCTTTGCTGTATGTATTACATGGCTTGATTCTCCTCTCATTTGCAGCCACGCAGAAAGGGATGAACAGAGGCGAGGTATATGGGATGAGGCTGACATAAGCTAGAAGAGAATGCCCTTATTCTAATCCCAGTGCTTCCCACCACCTCGTCCTCCCAGTGCTTGCAAGTGAAGTGGGGCTGTGGCCAGAAAGCATCGTGGAAGAGAGACCCAAAAGTACAGAAACAGCTGGATGCTGTGGTGGCATGAGATGGGATATTTAAAACAATATAGAAAGAGAGAAAGGAGGAACTATAAGAAAACCAAAGAACTGCAGATACCTGCTGTGTGAAGAGACCTGAAGGGCAGTCTGAACAAGGATTGACACCTTCAGAAACAGGGTTAGAATCCCAAGGCAAAAGGAGGCAGGTAATAGAACAGAAGATGGAGCGGAGACCTAGGTTGGGTGCACCAGAGGTCAAGGAGGAGAAACAGAAGGTAAGCCATAAAAGATGAAATAGCAGCTAGTCCTAAAAGAAGAAAGGTGGAGATAATAGTGTTAACCAAGAAACAGAGGTTGAGGTGAAAGGGGGCATGCAGGGAAGACTGAGAGAGGACAGAGCAGATGAAGGTGTGTGGACTCTCCCAGCAGGGACAAGTGGTGGCCAGGTTTCTGCTTTCACACATCAAGGGTGTCTAGGCCAAGGTGGGGAAGATGAGCAAAGAGAAAAAAGACTTCAGAGGAATTCTGTGGTTGCCTTTTGGAGAAGGGCAAGGAGTGAACACAGTGGAGGCAGGTAGGTGATCTGAGTTTGTGAAGAAGGCTTTGTTACTGGAAAGCGTTAGTGGAAAGAGGGTTGTTCTTAAATGTGGGATTTTCCATGGGGACTTTGGGAACTGGTCTTCTGGGCTGAAGCTGGCACAACCAGTAAGTGGGCTTTATGACAAGAGAAGTTTGGAATGAGTATGGGAGGAGCAGGGCGAAGATGCTGCCATGCCTTCACATTACCTGAGCACTCTGCACTGCCACTGGTGAGTATGCCCTTTGTGAACACAGGAATGGCAGTATGAAAATGGAAGTGACCCCTGCCTTGGTGGGAAGAAAGCTCCAACAGTTTAATGCACTGAAATTATGGGGAACCAGCTCTTCTCTGCCTCAGAGTTCTGTAAGAAATGGTTCATGAAGGAGCAGAACTGGTAGCAAGAACTCAGTCCAAGACCATAAACCATGTATCTTAACCTGTAAATGCGGGGTAGATAATCTGGCCTCTGTCATATATAAGGTTTTTGAGTTTATGTTAAATGGGACAACAGTTAAAGTCGCTGAGATGTATGGAAGAATGGAATAAAATGCACCATGGGTTCTCCAAAGGTAGCTTGTCAGATACTAAACAAGCCATGGCTTTTCTGCACAAAGGCAACGCATTGCATTGCGTCTGTCTAGATTTAAACAACTATTGGATAAAGCACCTGCTGTGGTTTAACCTGGCAGGCAGCTAAACACCACACAGCTGTTCGCTTGCTCCCCCCGCAGTGGGATGGGGGAGAGAATTGGGAAAAAAAAGTAAGATTTGTGGGTTGAGATAAAGACAGTTTAATAGGACAGAAAAGGAAGGGAATAATAATAATAATAATAATAATAATAATAATAATAATAATAATATACAAAACAAGTGATGCACAATGCAATTGCTCACCGCCCGCCGACTGATGCCCAGCCAGTCCCCGAGCAGCCGTCCCCCGGCCAGCTTTCCCCTAGTTTATATACTGAGCATGACATCATATGGTATGTAATATCCCTCTGGCCGGTTGGGGTCAGCTGTCCTGGCTGTGCCCCCTCCCAGCTTCTTGTGCACCCCCAGCCTTCTCAGTCGGCAGAGCATGAGAGGCTGAAAAGTCCTTGCTTTAGTGTAAGCACTACTTAGCAACAACTAAAACACCAGTCAGTGTGTTATCAACGTTATTCTCACACTAAATCCAAACCACAGCACTGTACCAGCCACTAGGAGGAAAATTAACTCTATCCCAGCTGAAACCAGGGCAGCACCCATGGGAAATTATTAGCTAACCTAGAGAAGATGGGATCACAGAATTAAAGTGGATAAAGAACTTGCAAAGGGTGAACCTGCAGTGGATAATATTAAAAGGAGGTTATCAGGAGGAAGAAAGATGAGTAGTGACGTTCCCTGTGGACGGGTCCTGGGACTGTGTCAGTGAGTGTTTCCTTTCTTGGCCTTGGTCGCACCCTGCCTGGAATACACATACAGCTGGAGGATGACCATGTCAGTGGGAGCAAGGCAACCAAGAAAGGAAGAGCAGAGAGCAGCAAGGAATGGGAGAACATTTACCTTGCCAAAACCCGATGTCAGGCAGGCCTTCCAGCCAGCAAACAGACGGCACCTCCTCGGCTGAGAGCTCAGATAAGACCAGGCAGAAACAGTTCAAGTATTTCTGTAGTGATGCCAGGAACATGAGCAATAAAATGGAAGAATTAGAAGGCCTCATCCAGGAGGAATGAGTAATCCTGGGAACTGTGAATATGGGAGAACTTATCTTCCAGGGCATAGATGGGAGAACAAGTGCTACAGCTACCCTTGATCACAGTCAGATTGCTCTACCAGCCAGAAACAGGGGAGATGAGTTTAGGGTTTGTTTTGCTAATGAGCGAAAAAAAGAGAATTTGGTCCTGACGATATCCTCAGATTGAACTGCCATGATTTGGTTTGGTGTCTCTTAAATGGGCTGGGGTGGACACAAATTTGTCTCTATTCAAGGCTTGGATGTTGGCATGCAGACCTTGAGAAAGGAAGCAAATCAGATAATGAGGCTGCCTGGCCAGGGGAGCTCAGAGGGCGAGTGTGGACAAAGGGTCAGTTCTGCCGGGAGCCCACATCCCTGTGGGAGGAAAGGGCTGGAGGGGAGGGCTCCAGGTCCCCACCACGGATGTGCCTAAGCCAGGCACAGCCAGAGAGCTGGCAGGAAACAGCGAGACTGGGAGGGGAGGGAGGCCGAGGCCAGGAAAGGTGGGACACAAGTAGGAAGGGTTGATGTAAGGCCTTTGTAAGGAAAACCTAGAGGCAGATCTGTGGTTTCTGTGGGCAAGAGAGAAACTCAGGCAGGAGGCTGCCTGCGTGGCACCAGGAATATTTTATCCTGCTGCATAATGAGGTTGCCAAGACTGGAGGTGACTACTGGCCTGCTTGATGCTGAGGCGCTGATAGCACTTGGCCAGTAAGAATTATTTGCAGGTTCAAGGATAAGGTGGGACAGTCACCCGGGCTTTGCTTTCCTCTTGACTGTGAGATTTTCACCCATGCTGATGCTTGGGTGCCTCTGCTCTGGGGCATGCTGTAGCCTCCAGCCTTTCTGTAGGTGAGCTCGAAATATCGGAAGGGAGGAAAGGAGTATCCTGGCCCTAATCTCTATTCTCCAGTTGCTTGCCAAGACTGTGAACTGGACTCAGTGGCCTGTCCCTGTTCCTTTGGGCAGTGTAACGAGGCCAGTCCCCTGCACCATGGGGACCGCACTGCTCTGTCAAGTCAATGGTTGCAGAAGCCCTTGCTTGCTGGCGTGTTTCCTGGCAGCAGTGCCCCAGTCCCTCTGCCCTGAGCCGGGCCAGCTCGGCAGCACCTGCGGCAGCCCCCAGAAGGGCTGGAGAGCAAAGCATTGCACAGGCTGCTTGTCCAAAGCCATTAGTGCTTGGCACCCTACTTCTAGGCAAATGAGCCAGTTAACCTGATCAACTGAACATGTGGGCACAAACATGGGCAGCCAGCAGAGCATTACCTTCCTTGTCCTACACATGAATCTCCTGCTAATACAGCCCTTGTGTGACAGCGTTGCAGGGCTGACTCAGATGGAGTGTGTCACCGCGCCAGCCCCCAGCTCCCCATCTGTGCAGAGATGCTCTTGCCCGGCTCTGTGCCTTGCTCCAGGACCTCTTCTGCCTTCCCCTTCCAGCATGATTCGGGGATACTTCAGTCGCCTCTCTGGAGTGCCTGGGGGAAGGCTGGGTTGATGCTGTGCCCGCAGAAGCGTTTCATCATTGCTTCCTTCTCTCCACCTCCACATCCCACTGCTGGTGGGCAGTACCTCTGCATCTAGGTCAGGAGGAAGATTTTGCTTCACCTCCTGACTTCCACCACACCTTAGGTGTGTGGGCAATTACCCAGTAACTCTGCACACACCCTGTCGGCTCTAATTAACTGGCAGAGGGCAGCGCAAGAACAGAGCTGCAAACTGTGTCATCTTCCAGCTGCCCTTTGCTAAGGGAGACTGGTGTGGGTAATGCAGTGGGCATTGCTGACTCAGCCTCATTCACCCGGCTTGCATCTGTGGCTGCGGACCGTAGCACCATCCCTCAGTCCTGCAGGGTCACCACACAGGCAATGGGAGATTTGATGGACCCAACATGGAGGAGTTACAAAAGGTCCACAGCACCAAGTGTTTCCTTTAGCAATGGCAGAGCAGCTCCAGGGCCACTGTGTCTGTCTCTTCTTCCATATGGTAAATGTGGACGCTCTGTAGGTCACTGGCTCCCTGTCCAGAGCTGGGCCAGTCCTGCCTGAGCTGCACCCCTCCCTGCTTTCCCCAGAGAAGAGCATCTCCAGGGTTGAGGCCAGCAGTCTGACAACATTCTACATGTCCCTGCATAAGGCAAAGCTGCACCACAAACAACTATGCCCCCCCCCAAAAAAAATGCACAAATCTTCTTTTCAAACCAATCTCCTCTGCAGTCATTCCCAGAACATCATGAACCTTGAGGTTTGCTCAGCTTGCCGAACCCCAGCAACTCCATAGGCTTTCCGGGGGCTGGGATGGAGCTGGCTCACCCACCAGCTCGGGTCTTGTCTTAATGTCAGACCCTCATGTCACTGCTCAGTGCCTGGACTCTTGTGGATATGGGGAAAGGTTTGGAGTGAAGATTACAGTCTGAGAGAGTTCTAGCCAAAACAGTTCAGGATTTTGTTGCTGATGGCTGGTAAATGAGCCCCAAATGCCATTTTGATCGGACTAAAGCTAGGTGTGAGGGCTGCATTCAGTGTACAACTGCAGGAAAAAAGGACAACTAGAACATTTTCTTTGTACATTTTCTAAATGTAATTTTTTATTATAAAAGCCCCCCAAGAGAAAGAATAAAAGGAAAAAGAAAGGGAGAAAAGGAAAGGCTTGTAAAACATTTCATTTCCTGTAGAACGAATGCTTTGGCATGACCCAAATTCACTCTTCTGATTTCCATTTCTTGCAAGTTAAAACACTTCTCTTTCAATTTGCCTCAGCCCGTATCTCCCCCCTTCAGGTTCTCTGCTGGCAACTGGACCGAGAAATTCCCCCATATCCCTGCCCCAGTAACGTCCCTGTTGCTTCACCCTGACAGCTCGTGGTGCCTGATTCCCGCCGCAGCCGCCCAGGGCTGGGTGCAGGCAGGGTCTGCCCCACTGCGAGCCCAGAAAACCCTTCCCTGGGGAGGTACCAGGAAAGCTGATGAAAAATCCCCTGGCCCGTGGATGGGAAATGAAGGAAAATAGATTCCAGCATTGCATACGCTGAGCCCCATCAGAGAGGGGCAGCTTTCCTTTGTGGGAGGGCAGTAAGCTGGCGGTGGGTGGTGGGTGATGGGGCAAGGGCCCAGCGGGCTCTGTTTCTTGCGATTTGAGTGTGACTGAGCCCAGATCCCTGGGTAGGAGCATTTCTATAAATGTGAATAAATAAAGGAAGTAAATGACAGTCATTTTGGACGTTTTCCTGTATGTAAATGCGTTTCCTTGGTAATCACACCTCTAGTATTTCTGTTTATTTTTATACATCTGTTTTCGGTTAGCCCACAGAGCTCTGTGCTGAAGCACAGCAATATCCTTAGAAGTCCCTCACCTTGGCAGGGGAGAGGGGCCTCTCAGTCTCACACATGCAAGTGTGCTCGGACACGGATCCCCCCATGCGTGTCCACTGGCTCACACACGTGTATGCACACCGTGGCGGGGGGTCCCTGCCACCACCGGTGATCCCACGCGCACTTGGCAGGGAGATGCGATGCCTCAGGCGGCGAGGTCGCTGGAACTGGGTTTTTGTGTCCCTGCCCTGTAGTTTGTTTGTGGCATGCTGCTGCTCTCAATGACACATTTTTAATCGTGCCTGTTAAGTTGCCCGGAGGCTTTTTAAACCCTGGGATTTGAAACAGTACATCAGTATCTGAAGACAATTGCTGTTCCATGAGTGCCGGACCAGGACACTGGTGAGGGTGTCCCCTGCTGCTCCCCTGGTCTGCTTTGGGCTGAGCAGGGTGAGGGCAGGACACGATGCCCTGGCTTTGAGCCCAGCTGTGTCAGGCTTTCTAAACACCCAGCCCATAGCTCCGTGCTGGGATCTCCCTGCCCCACAGCCCTCCTTCTGATGCTCCACTTGTCTTGGCCCCTCGGTGCCGCCCCGATGAGCTGCAAAGAGAGGGTGAGAAGTGGTATGGAGCAGGACGGAGGGCTGATGGCCCCTCTCCTCTTTCCCAGCATGCCTGTGTGAATGGCCCTCCGTTGATGGAGCCTGGAAGCTGCTTTGCCTGGACCACCTTGCGGGGACCAACATGTGGTTTTGTGGAGAAAACAGCGGGTTGGCTGTTTAGAGCTGCTTCCCACAGCCCTGGGCTGGTCCCGGAGCACAGAGACCAGCATGTCCCTTCTAAGACACCATCTGTGAGACCTGGGACAGCCAGTGGGACCAACATGTCCATGCACTGCGACTGTCACAGAAGGGCCCAAAGAGCGGTCGTGTCCTTCCTGTGACAGCACCCCTCACCGCAAGCCCCAAACCATCCAGATACTGGCCATCTCAGGTCCCCACCAAACTGCAACACACCAGCTGACCATGAACTTCCCATGGTCCCCGTGATCTCCTCTCAGTGTCATCTCTGTGTCACTGCTGGGAGCCCTGGATGGACTGAGCTTTGCCTTGTGGTCTCACTTTGTGACTGTGTTTGTAGGTGCTTGGCTCTCAGCCCATGGAGGAAGGCTGAGAGTGAGCATGGGAGACACAACCTGGGCTCCCTAACCTGATCCTCACCACGCAAGGGATGAACCTCTCTCTAGGAAGACATCAATATCCAGGATTATCAGTGTGAAGCATCATTAAACCATAGTACAGACTCTGCAAGACCACGTGCATAGGAAAAGCCATGCCCTGTTGTCTATTGGGCTCTTTATCCACTGCCTGACTCTTGGAGGAAGGTTGTTCCACTATTAATGGTGCTGTTTGTTCACGCCACCTGTTCTTACAGGCCTCCTGACTCCAGGAGCTGAGGTTTCTTATCCCCTTCCCTCCCAAGCATAACACAAAATTAGCTGTGCCTCTGGGGAGAGCCCTCAGGGGTGGGAAACCTGTGTCTCGCCACCCTGATGCTCTTCTACCATCCAGCTTGGCAGGCTGTGACCTCCCTGGGACAGTCTGTGCTTGTGCTGGGACACGGTGATGGCCATAAAGCACTACAAAGACAGAGTCTCAGGGGATAAGGGCTCAGCTGGCCGCCCTGCCCTGCAAAGGGCCCAGCAGCACTGGGCGTGCAGGGCGGCAGCTGCCTTCAGCACAGCACGTACAGCAAAGCGGGTGCTGGCTGGCACCCCCCCAGTCAGTGCTGGGGGAAGGATCCCTGTGGCAGGGCAGCTCCTTGCTGATGCCCTGAGCAATGAATATGGTCCCGACTCATCCGTCTTCCCAGGCCACTCACCCTCTTCTCGGGGCTGCCCGTTTGGTGAGGCCAGGGGGGATGAAGAAAAGTCTGTGAGGTGGGCAGGGACCATGGTAGGTCACCAGAGCCCAAGTGCATCTCTCTTTGACAGCCCTCTGGGGACACCCCAGTTGTTGCTCAGACATTTGCGATGCCTCAAGATAAATTCAGAGCTGAAATGCAGCTTAGATGCTGGCTGGCATCTCACAGAAGGGCTGGGGAATAAACCTTTCTGGTTTTGTTAAGGATTTTGTTAAGGATTTTCTCCTAATTCAAGCTAAAAAAGAACATCCTTAATATCAGCAGTAGCTCACGTGCATCTCGTCACTCCACGCACTCTGTCTCCTGACAGTCACAGCATTGCAGGAAGAAAGTCGACATTTGCTTTGCGCCATACACATCCCCCTACCGCATCGTAACCTCGCACAAGATCCATATCCAGCCAAATAAGGTACCACCTCTGAGTGATAAATAAACCAGGGAGAACTCGCCAAGTTAAGCGGCTGTCTTCCTACCACGCAGCACCTGATAAAAGTTACTGCTGTGAGCATAATCTCAACCAGCACCTGGCATTAACCCAAAGAAAAGCAGAATTTTCTCATTCACCTAAAATTATCCACCCACTGAAATAGGTACTATATTCTAGTGATAAACAGGAGCCGGCTGCTAGTTTAAGCACATGTTCTCCTACAATGCAGCACAAAAAAAGCTTGCTGCTCAGTATCATCTGCATGGCTGTAATGTCTTCTGCATCTCCATGTAGCTAGTCAGCTGGAAATAGCTGGTGTTCAGTGTTCATTTTGGATGCAAGCTCTTTGATAATGCCTGTACACACGCCGATACACATATTCACACCGTTTCCAGGCGCTGTTTTGCTTTTTCATTACCCCTCAAGCCCAGTGTTTATTATTTGTGCATTTAACTCTATTTCGGTTAGAGACCCCAACCCTGTTGTGTCAGGCGCTGTACAATCCCTTGAACTGAAAAGCAATTCTTGCCTCTCAGAGCTGGCAGTCTCATAACCATTTTTGGATAGAAAAATATAACACTGCGAGAAAAAAAATAAAACCTTGGATTGCATGTAAAGAAATAAAGCAAAATGCTATTCCCCCACTCCTGCTGTCTGTGCTCGAGCCTTCCAAGAAGTTCCTGTCCTCATCTGTTAGGGTATCATTTTACAGCTCGATGACAAACACAGAACTTGCCAGTTTAAACATATAGGTCTCGTTTTGCTCTCTGGTACACACACGCACTTACCTTTCCGTTGCAGAGGTGGGTGGGAGAGCAGCTTTAGTCCCTGTCCCCTCGCAGGCTGTGGACAGAGGTGCAGCAGCACGTTGGGGTGCTGAGAGTGCTGCCCCCAAGTCCTTTCCCGCAGGCTCCCCACCGGCCCCGTGGTGCTCTCCTCTCACCTGCACCAGCACCGGGTGCACCACACGTGTTCACACTCGACTCCTGCTCATGTCCATCCTGCTCATGTCCACCCTGCTCATATTCACGGGACTCCTGATCTCCTGCTCCCTGTCTGCCAGGGGTGTATTTACCGGAGCCCGAAGGGGGTGCTGCTCTTCACTCCCACTGCTCAGGGAGGCAGGGAACCCAGCAACATCCTATTCCCCTTACAGCCTTACACGCAGAGAAAACAAACCAAACAATTACAGTAAATAAATCATATTAAATGACGCATTACCTATGAAATGGCATTGAATGAACACCACAGCCAGCTGGGCTGATGCTAATCGCACCTTTTTGCAGCACCCAGGGCTCCCCCCGGCCCCGGGGATGCTCTGGCTGGTGGATGAGGGGCTGCAGCGCACCCACATTGCTCTGCTCAGCCTCTCCCTACAGCAGCTTTCTGCTGCTCCGCGGCATGACTTTGCCTCACAAGTCAGCGACTCAGCGTCTGCTCACACATGGGAGGAAGGAGCACACAGGCCCCTGCATCCTGAGACAGCTAGCGAAAAACGCAGCGCTCCCTGGACCCCCCCCCACGGCACCCTGGGGGGGTGAGCACAGCTCCACGGCAGGGGCGCCTGGCTGCGGCGGTGGGGTTGGCGTACAGAGAGCAGCAGGAGTGCAGTCAGCACGCAGCAAAGCACATCTAATTGCAGCGATCCCTGCAGCATGATATATACGTGCCCGTGGATGTATTAGCCATTACGGACTGCAAGGCGTCGTTCTGAGATAAGGGGCCTTACGCTAGCAACTGATTTATGCCTCCCTCACTTTCTTGCCTTTTTTTCCAGGAGCTTTAAAAGGATGGAGCGGCCAAGCCTGAGTGTCGAACTATCTAAACTCTCCTCCAGTGTGTCAGATGGGACTTGCAGGGAGAGCTGACCAGGGTATGGGCCAAACAGCATTTTCTGCAAAATAACTCCATGTCCAGCAATGCTGGCCTCAGGAGGTGCAGAGCCACGCTCTGGTCCTGACGTCCCTGTGCGACCCAACATGGCCTTGGGGCAAGACAAGGTGGGAGGTCTCTGCTGGAGGATCCCCTGACCCCAAGGACCTCCAGGGCTGGGTGACATGAACGGTCCAAATGTTCTGCTGAAACCCCAGCAAACTCATTTTTCCACATTAATTTTAATTTCAGGTGCCCAGTATAAACACACTGTCTCACATTCATGTAGCAACAGTCACAGTGCTGAAAAATTGATTGTTTCAGTGCAGTTGTGCTTAAAAAAGAAAAAAAATAATCATCCCATCTCAATGACAAGCCAGGGTAAGCTGTGGTGGTGGCAGTGGGATTAAGTCCTGCTTGTTTTAGAGCAGACATGGGGTTGTGCCTGTTTCTCTGCTGTGACTGTAAAATCAGTGTAGCTGTGCTGGCAGGATCCATGCTGTCTGTGTGTCCCGGGCGATGGATCCCAGCCCCTTGTCCTCACCCTGGCACGAGCCCCACAGGCTGCAGCAAGGGTGCTCCCGGACAGCAAGGAAAGCAGTGGTTACAGAAGGGTGCTTGTCCCTGTTTTCATCCATCTCACTGCTCAGTGCCAGAAGAAAGTCATACTTTCTCTGATCTTCTCGTGAATCACTTCATAGCGAAGGACTGAGCCAGCTCCCACAGGTCTCAGTGTGAGGATTTTGCTGAGAACTGGGTGCTCAGAGAGCCAGTTGGTGGCTGGGGGTTGTTTTTGGGAGGCATTTCGTTGGGATGTTTAAAGTGGAGCAACACAAAGGCACTCCTATCCCCCCCCCCCCCCCCCCCGGCTGGACAAAAGCCGTCTGGATATTCTGCATATTCCTGGCTTTATGCAGAAGGAAAAGGCAGGGGTTATGGAGAGATCACAAGCACTGACTTCTTGCAGCACAACCTCTCCAAGTATGCAATCACCGCTCCACGCCACGAAGCACACGTCAGCGCGACGGCTCTCCTTGGGGCAGCGAAGGCAGGATGCAGGCAGCTGCCATGCCGCTGTGCATACCTGCCACCCAGGCCAACCTCTCCGGCACGGGCCAGGGGAGCCGATCACGGCACCATGCTCCATGTGATGCCCACTGCATCTTCAGCAGGGCCAGCACTGCCGGCAGCTTGTGGGAAGCCGCTAGCACCGTCCCAGCAGGTTTTGCTGGAGAGCTGGAGGAATCCAGCCCTGCGACAGGCAGTACTCCAGGTTCCCAGCCTGCTACAGCAGCCAAGCACTTGGATAGCTGGCACTAGACTCTCTCCTTGAATTACTCATCTTTTCCATTACGAGGCCTCCCATACTCCAGCAATCCATCTGTTTGGTGGTGCAATTTCAGGATCATGCCTTTTGTCAGTGATGTTAATTTTGGCAGTCAGCAGCAGACGCGGTGCTGAAGCTCCCCGCTGAGGTCTCGCTGCCTTTTCCTGGGCATCTGGCAATGTGCTCAGAGGTGCCAGTGGAGATGGCAGCCTCCTCCCCTGCTTGTCTGGGGTTTTGTGCCGGGTGGTGACTTCTGAGACTGCCGAAGGGCTTGGCAGTGTGAGTGCTTGTTGCTGGTAGCGCACACATGAGAAAGGCGAACACGGGGAGGTTTGATGCCGGGCATCCAGTGTCAAACACTCTACTCACATTTTGTTCTCTAGCTGCAGCCCTCTGATGACCCACCAGATCTTTGCCCATCTCCCCAGGATTTACCTGCCTGGTGTCCGCCTTGCTCGTGGCCGATGCTGGGACACACATGGAGCAGGCTGCAGACACTGGGCTACCAAGTGACTGGAGATGCACAGCCACTTCAGCTGCTCAGCACCTCAGGGGGACCTTACATGACCAGATCCCATAGATATGTGGTTGCACCTGAACCATCTTCAGGAGATGGATGAACATATCGGTTAATTCCTCCACCTGGTTCTCCTCAGTGATCTGCCTGATCCTCTCTGGGGTCCTCCCTTCTTTTGGTCCCCTCTGCTCTTGGATAGCTACAGACTATGTTTCCCCCTAATGCAGCCTGTCCCAGGGACCAACAGGCAGGCCATGTCCAGGATGATGGGACTCCATCTGGGTACCCATCTGGGGTACCCAGAGCTGATGTGCAGGATTTATCAGGACATTCTTACTGCAGTGAGGTCTGGGGGAACAGGATGGAAGAGGATGAGAAGCTGAACTCCTGAGCAGGGCTCACTGGAGAACATGGCACACCCCTGCCACCTTGCCTCAAGGATGGCCCAGCAGGGACCATGGGGACAACCTGTCTGTGCAAAAGGATGCACAGCATGCTCAGCTTTGGGGTAGGGGTTAGTACCTGGAATTGGGCATGTGAGCAGGGACGTCTGCTCCATTCCCATCACCCCGGTGTCCCTCACTGCACTTTCTCCCTGGCAAGGCTCTCAGCTTTAAAGCTGAACTCTTGGTAAAGAGCTTTGGTATAAGCTTGTGCCCAAAACTGTGCTCCCATGAGGCTGGTCCAACTCCCAAAACAGAACTCAGCAGGGAACACGGTCCTGGAGCATCTTCCTCCAGAGCTGAGCCACAGGCCTCAGGGATGTCCCCAAGATGCTGCTCTGTAGCCACCAGTGTTAGTGATGCACAAGGTCTGAGGGAGTCTGTTTTGCATGGGGCATGCACCCACCATCTTCCTGCCCAGGTGACTCCCCAGGGAGGATCTTTGTGTGCTTTTGTGCAGCCACACAGCAAACACTCAGCCTGGGCACTGCAAAAGCTGACAAGTGGGGAAAATCCTTTTCCATGCCACTTGAAACTCCCCTGGCAGAACAAGAAGCAGAACCCAGCTGTCCCGCCCCAGTGGTGCCCCACAGAGGGGTCAGCTTGAGCCCCTTCCAATTCCCTCCCTCCCTGCCAGCCCCATGCCGCGAGCTGCCCGACTGTGCTCCCGCATGCGGTGCCTCCCACGGCAGGGCGCTCCCATGCTGCCTTCACGGGCTGACTGCCAGCCAGATAACCGGGCTCCTGGCAGCCTGCCTTCCCCTCCGGCCCAAACAAGCACTGAGCAGGCGGGAAGAGCTGGTGTGGAAATGTGACGGTGCCATGCAGATCCCGGGCTGCACACTGTGCTTGTCCCGGTTGCAGGACTCATGCCCTCTGTCTCGGCTCAGAGACGATGCTACCACCGTGTGACTCGCCCGGATCTTGCTTGCTCTGTGCCTAATGCACTAGTTGTGTTGCTTTTATTTCTCACCTGGTTACGGCATTCCTCTGGGGCTTGTCATCAGGGCAGCTCTTCTTGGTTGCTTCCTCTCTCCTGCTCGTTGTACAAGTCTTGAACAATCCCAGCAGCAGCAGCAGACTGGGCATCAGGGGGCAGCAGGGGAAACGGTGGGTGCAGGACCTCCACACAGCTCTGCTCTCACCATTTCTGCCAGTCCTTTGCTGCCCCCTGCAAAGCCCTCTCCTCCTTGCCAGGGTGCTTGTGACTCGCCAGAACTATTCCCTGCTGCAGCCAGGGGCACTTTCGTCACCACCAGCGCCCGTCTGCTCCTCCTGGCTGCTGCTTCCTAAACCTGAGGAAGAAATACCCCTGAGCAGGGGGGAGGGAGAGGGCCAGCAGAGCTCAGGCCAGCAATACATCCCAGTGCATGGCACAACACAAGGGCTGGGGAATTATTGGGACAGACCAGGCTTCGATCCACAGCTCTTGCAACACCACCCCTTTCCAGGTGCCAGTGGGGAAGGAGTAAGAAGCCCACAGTGGACAGGGGGGAATGATTTACCCTCATGTGTGTTTTTGGTAAATAGAAATGAGCCTAAGATGATCACAGGCATAATATCCCAACTGTTTATGGCTGTTAGCTACTATCAGGCTGCGTATTCCTGCTATTTGTCTCAATCTCCTGCTCTTGCTACAGCCTTGCCCAGGGTCTAAGCCAGGGATTTGCTGTAGTTAATAATGTGCATCTCAGGATGCTCATCTGTGTTGTGCTGTGCCCTGGGGGAGCAGTGAGATGGGGGGCAGGTCTCATGAGTGTAGGATACCCCAGGAAGACCCTCAACATCACTAGCTTACAGTCTCCCAGCTTATATACCATGGAGGTGGAGAATCACACAGCTCATCTGGGCCCCAGCAGGGTTTGCCCGCAGACCTGCAGCATGGCCAGAGCCTTGGCTGGCGGCAGCAGGGAGCCAACAGCAAGAGACAGACCTGTGGCTCAGACCTCTGGTCCTGCCTTTTCATGCTCCTGCTGTGAAGCCTGTGGTACTCATGGCAAAGGCTGGGCTGGCACTGCCACGGTGGCTGTAAACAACCAGCCCCTCATTGTCCCCATGGCACGGGTTTGTCCACTTCCCACTGGTGCTCCTAGAGCAGAGCCTGGCACTTGGCTGTGTGTCTTGGAGTGACTCTCCCAGATGGTGTCTCAAGCTTCAGCAATGGCATCAAACACTTGCTGGTGGATGCTAAAGCCATGGGTCCAGTCCAGGACACTGGAGAGCCCTTGCAGGCATTGCAGCAGGGCATTTCCCTCCTCTGTGCATTCAGTACCTGATATCTCCAGCATGGTCCCACCGTGGGTCTGCTCATCCCCCCCTGTGGCTGCCAACACCTCCGTTCATTGCTGGTGTCTTATCTCCCAGCAAGGTTCTTCTGCATTCCAGAAGCTCAAACCTTATCTCCTGCAGTCCCCAGCCTGTCCGGCTTCTCCTGCTCGCTGCACATGAGGACCTGAGTGCATGGCTGTGACCGGGTTGGGGGAGAGGCTCTGTGGAGCCCAGAACCCCATGGTAGCTCTGTGCAATCCAAGAGGGGCTGGGGTGGGAGTACAGGACCCATGGTGGGGATGAGAGAGCCAGACAACTGGGCATGCAGGGATGTGTGTGTGTCTGCGTGTGCGTACAGCGTGGGACATGCGTCGAAGGTCTATTTGTGGTGGGGTGTATCCATGTACAGCAGAAAGTCTGAAGGTGCCTGTTTGTGTCTGGGAGCTGCATGTATATGAGAAGATGTAGTTCCCATATGTCTGTGTCAGTGTGTGTGTGTAAGAATATGCCTATGTGGCTCATGTCCTTGCATGCGGTGTGCGTGTGTCCTACCCTCTACGTGTCCAGGGTGTATCTGTCGGCACGGCGTGCTGGCTCTGCTGTGTGTACATCTTGGGTACGAGTCTGTGTGTGTGCTTGTGTGTAAGGTACTGGATAAAAGGGGAAATGGCTGGAAAAACTATCCCCACTCCCATTTTAATCAGAGAAATGAAGCAGCTGTTGGAGTGAATAGACCCTGCACTAAAGCAGACGTCTTAATATCTTTTGCAGAGGAGGTGCATTGTGATTCATTCTGTGCATCTCTATTACTCAGCTTTTGATAGGGGCTTACTTGTCTCAAGTGCTTTTCATTATTGCCCTAATGCTATCTATTAACATACTGGATGGAGGCTCTTTTCTCATCTGGAGCATGCATCACTGTGCTTTTAAAGATTATGGGGCTTGCAAATACATAACACTTTACTGCCTCCCTGACATAATTCACTGGGAAAAGAAATACATGTAAATAGATAGGTAAATAGATAACCTAGTTGGAGGGCTATGGGAGACAGAGAGGCAGACAGACCGACCAACCCCAGCACAGAGCTCAGCACACAGTTCATTTGTAATAAATGAGAAAACGGCTGCTCTAAGTGTTTATTTAAAAATTCTTGGCCACTGTTTGGTCTCACTTGGAAAATCCTTGTTTCCTAGTTCCCAGCCTCTGACCTTCAGGCTGCGGGGTGGGTCACCCACCAGAGATGGGGGGCTGCCAACAGGGAAAGGTTTCTGCACCCAGGAATGGGGGCATTATGGGGAGATGGGGAAGGGGAGAGGACTGTGAAGGAGAGATGGGTAACAGCACATTGTGGAACCGTAACCTGCGGGTGGAGACCCCAGCAAAGCCCACGGATGTGCAAGTGGCCAGCAACTGCAGCACGGACCAGAGCCACGGCCGCGCTCTGCTCCGGTGGAGACCTCAGCAACCTCAGGAACACCATTTCATCTTAGCCAGGTCAATTAACTACTTTAAAGACTGGTGAGGCATTTAAACACTCTGATGTGACTTATGTAGGCAGTCTTCAACAGGGGAAGATTACAGGTGTGGTTTTCTGGGTCAGTGTTATTACACAGTTATCAATCATTGCTCTATTGCATGGTAGACGATGGCTGGATTTCCTGACGAGCACAATACCGAGACAGGACCGGGAGAGACCCAGAGCTGAGATCAGGGAGTGGGATTTTTCCATCCTCTTTTTTTCTTCAGCAAATGACTCTGCCTCAAAACTAAAACTTTTTGCAAGAAAGGAATAAACTGGAATTATAATTTCACAACAGCATAAGTGCTTCTTTCCTCAGCTTAGGATCGCTTTTTGTTTCAAATTTTGTCGAACGGTGGTAAGAAATGCAATGGCACGAAAGCAAAATTAAACAAACTGAGATTGGCAGAACTGAATGGTTCAGCTGAGAGCGTGCATTTTCCTTCTTTCTTAATTTCTAATATTTTGGAAACCCATTTCCCTGCCTTGTGCCCGTATTACAGACACCTCTATCCTGCAGAGACCATGGACCCCGTACCCTCCGGACAGTTCCCCAAAACCTGGGAGGATTGGCTGGCAGGTGATGGCCACATTGACCCTCCCCAGCAAAGCAACCAGGGCAGGGTACATCCCCCTGACACCAGCACAGCTATGTTGACACATTTAGGGCAGGATACTCTGGGGCACAGTTTTCACATCATATGGACATGGCAGCCCTGGAGACAGCCCAGCACTCGCCAGCATCAGGGCTACTGGTTTAAACGTGAGCTTAGCTGCTGAGCAGCAAGAGACTAAATGCAGGTCTTCAGCTGGCCAGGAGGAGCCACAGCCCCAGGAGGCTCCAGCTCAGGGTCTGTGGTGGTCCTACAGAGCCAGGGGGATGAGCAGCAGCCTGCTATGGTGCTGCTAGGAGATGCTAGGAGGACATCCTACACTGTGCCCCTCCAGAGCAGGGCTGCACACGTGCTTTGCAAATGCTTATCCCTTCTCAGCGTTGGGGCTTGGGCTGTCTCCTGCCACCACACCAAACTAAGGGGAGCTTTCATGGAGAGGAGGCATCCAGTACCCCAGGTTTATCATCCTCTGGTCTAAACAAAATGGGGGAAACCTCAGCCTCTCCTGCTGGGCAGGAGCCCCTGTTGGTAGGGTGCACAGATGGCTGGGGTTATTCCTGGCACCAAGGCATGAGATGGGAGGAAGGCAAGTATCCTGAGCTGACATAGGTCCCACTTTTGGGGGGCAGGGTCCCATTCCCCATGCTGGTTCAGGCAGGGGTTTAGAGAGAGCCATCCTGTGCTGCCACCACCCCTGCTCTGAAGCATCGGGACTTCTCCCTCCTCCAGCCTCACGCAACACCTGGCCTCGGGGCTGCCAGCATCCTCTTGGGAGCGCTTGACAGCAGCACCCAAAGGTGTGTCTCCCTGGGTACTCCCAACCTGTGAATGCAGCTTTACTCTATTCAATAAATAACCTACAGGATATATTACAACCTTTTATAAACTGAGACTGATGCTGGCTCCTAGCTATGGTTAATCATATAAACTTACCTAATTTTATTCTATCAGCCATCTTTTTGCTACATGCCAGATGCTTGCCTTAAATGAATAGTGTTGGAACAGCCAAGCATCAAGTTAACAGAATACCAGCAAACATTCCCGACAGCATGAGCAGTCTATAAAACCTGGCACTAAACTGTATTAGAGGGAGAGATAAGCTCTCAGAGAGGAGCTGGGAAGACGGTAGGTTTGTTTTTTTTCCAAATGGCTTCATGTAGCATGCAGTGCAGGTGTCATAGGAGAAATCCATCCAGCTATGGAAGTATCTCTCTATCTAAGGCTGGCTATGCTATGAATCTTCTAATGGGATTAAGGCTTAATGTCCTAAATAGAATATGAAATAGTGCTTCCTCTCACAGATCTGCCAGCTGTCTTGCAAACAGGGCAGAGAAACTTCCACTTTTTGCAGATCGAATCAGTCACTCTCTGAATTGATGGCAAGAGCCTCATCAACAAGATATAATGTTTTAATGATGTTGTGACATGACCTGACACGCAGTGTCATTTGATGGATTCGTTCATATCACGGCATATTTCTGACACAGAAAAATATAACCTCTCTCCCCACTTCCAGAAAAAAGAAAGAGGAGGAAAAAAAAGTTCATTTCTCCAGTGCCTAAATTGGTTGGATCTCTTGCAGCTCGCGGTGCTCAGTGGTGCCCTGCTTCAGCTCTGCAATTGCCTTGTGCTGGAGAAGATGAATTTCCATCGTGCTTTTCTGTATCTGCTTTTCACCTCTGCATGGCACATTATGACTTGCTAATAACATGGAACAAATAGCATGGCATTAATAACTGGCAGAAATCATTTCACCCCTATTTTCAGCTGTGAATCCTCTTCAAGTCACTTCGGACATTTTGAACTGTTTTTTCTCTGCTGCGATTTCCAGTCAGGCTCCTTGAATGCTCCCGGTTCTGTAGCTGCTTATCCCCTAGCTGAGTGCAAGGGCTCAGCACTGGGAGCTCGGACGGGGTGTGCTGGGCTGGTTGCAGATACCTGTGGCACAGGGAGTGTTTGCCTGGAAGATGCAGCTCTCCTTATCCCAGCAGCACAACACCAACCATGGTCTTCCAGGGTAGCTGTTTCTGTGTGTCCCAAAAGGGAGTGGAAAACCCACCCAGCACCCAGAGTGGGGATCTTGTCTCTGAAAGGGTGCTCAGAGTTGACAGAGATTCATGCACACCCTTGGTGTTAGGGCTGGATGCACTGAAGCTGCTCCCTGGCAGAAGGTAGAGATGCTGATGTTTCCTGTGGGTGAGGGACACCAGGGGATGCCAAAGTCTGTGCTGGGAGGACCTCCGTGTACCCGTCAGCACTGAGGAGCTGTGCAGGCAGCAGAGAAAAGGCTCAATGCACAGAAAGAAGGGACCCTTGGCTCCTTTTTGGCGACCCCAGCCTTGCAGCAGTTTTCCACGGGCTGCTTGGTGTCTGGGTGCCTCTGAGGTTGGGGAGAATTGGGCCCTGGCATCTTGGGCACCTCATGCCTCCCTTGCCTGGAGGAGAGGCGCGCTCCTGCTCCTACTTACACCCAGACCTGTTCATTCCCAAGCGTTGGTGGGGACCCAGCACTGGTCATCCCTCAGCAGCACGGCCAGCCCTGCACTGTCCCAGCAACCGATCCCAGTGACCCTCAGAGAAGCTTGCAATAAACCCGTTAGCTTGTGAACCCTCTGTGTGTGGGTGTGTGTGTGGTGGCAGGGTGTTTGGGGGTGCCCTGACCTGTCAGCCCAAGACTCTGCTGCATATTTGGGAAGCCCTGACACCCCAGAGGTGCTGTGGGACCCCACCCTCCCCAGTGTTGTGTGACAGTGGAGACACAGGGGGCTGTACAGATGCTGCTGTCACAGTCAGGGGGGAATTTGGGGGGATGGGAGCTGCCTAGTCCTGTACATCCCAGCCCACCTCATCCCAGGGCTCAGCCAGACCCCATGGCTCTCCAGTGCAGGGAGCCAGCCCCAGCTGCATCCCCAGGACATGGAGGAGGGATTTGAGCACCTGCACCCAGCCCCTGATGCCTGGGGCAGCAGCACGGATGTGCAAGGGACACAAGGTGGTGGTGGGGCATCTTTCCCCCAGGGACAAGTGGGCGGGTGTCCTCCACCCATCCCTGCTCTTGCAGCACCCGCCGGGATGCCCTCTGCTCTCTCCTCCCTGTTCCCCAGAGCTGGCAATTGCAGTTTGGGCAGTAAATCTGAACCATCCAATCCTGTTAAATTATTTTCCAAATGACATGATTTCCCTGGTGCACATAAATGATCAATTTCATGTTTTATTCCTAGTGCTATTTTAGAAAAAAAAAAAAAATCTCATTAAACTATCTTGATTAGAGAAAAGGGGCTGTCATCACTGGGTGGACAAATGGTGTGAGGGCACTCAGCTATTTCCCTGGACGCACAGACACCTGCAGAAGAGGCCTTCAAAGACCTGAAGGTTATTCACCCATATTACAAATGAGGTGAAGGTTAAAAAAGGTGATTAAAAGCATCTGGAAACCAAAATGTGACAGCGTCTTGCAGTAACCTCCAAGCAGCTTGATTTATGACAGGCCGGTCCCACCCGTAACAAGATTATAGCTTCTCCACATCAGCCATTGTGATAAATACCAATTACCTACTTGAGTATTGCCATTCAAATTTGCCTAAGTAAGGAGCAGAATCATACATCTATGTTGATTACATATCAATGATGCGGTGGAAGCCTTTGCAACTTTTAGATCTGCTTAAGATATGCCGCCCTGATTTAGACAGCGATTTGCATACAATTTACCCATAAAGCTTTACTTTGAAAAGTATAATTACTTTTTTAATATTCTTCCTTCTGATTTGAATGTTAGAGAGGCCATATAATGAATTACTGCACTAATGAAGACAAACATGCGCTCGGGGTGTACAATGGGAGCATTGTTAAATAAACTTCCTGCATGCAACACATTTGTTGTGGTTAATCTTTAAATGGAGGCTCCAATTAATACCAGCACTTTTCTTCCCATAATTATTTTCAGAGGGATGTAAATCCCTGCCAGTGCTGCTCCAACGGTTTCACCTGCAGTAGCAGGCGCTGGAAGGAGGCAGGAGGGCTCCGGTCCCGCTGGATTGACCACGTCAGGGATCTGGGCACACCTTGACCTGGCAGCCAGGCTCCAGCAGGTTCAGATCGAAGCAGCCCTCCTGTGCCCTGCACCGGGTCCTGGCCAGGAGCAATCACTGCCAAGAGCCTGCTAGGCTTTCTCTAGGAGGCAGGGATGGCTTCCATCACATGAAACGGGACAGCACGAGTGGCATCTGCACAGGATGTAAGCATCAGCAGAGCTGGCCTCTGCTGCCCTGCCATATTTAATGTACAGTAGCAGATCCTTGGAGCTCTTCTTTCTTTGCTTTTCTTGTTGTTCCCCCTAATCTGAGGAACTCTCCCGAAATCAGTGTTTGTATCCAACATCCCCAAGATTTCAGATGGCTAAAACCCTCTGGGATGCAGATATGGGCCGAGGGAGTCTTGGTAGGCAAAATAGTCACATTTGGACAGGAGGCCAACCGTCTCCTGGGCTGCATCCCCAGCAGCGTGGGCAGCAGGTCGAGGGAGGGGATTCTGCCCCTCGGCTCCACTCTGGTGAGACCCCCCTGCAGTGCTGCGTCCAGCTCTGGGGTCCTCAGCACAAGAAGGACACGGACCTGTTGGAGCGGGGCCAGAGGGGGGCACAGAAATGACCCGAGGGCTGGAGCACCTCTGCTACGAGGAGAGGGTGAGAGAGTTGGGGTTGTTCACCCTGGAGAAGAGAAGGCTGCGGGGAGACCTTATTGTGGGCAGTACTTAGAGGGGGCTTATAAGAAAGATGGAGACAGATTCTTTAATAGGGCCTGTAGCAATAGGACAAGAGGTGATGGTCTTAAACTAAAACAGGGTAGATTCAGACTAGATATAAGGAAGAAATTTTTTACTTTGAGGGTGGTGAAACACTGGCCCAGGTTGCCCAGCGAGGTGGTCAATGCCCCATCCCTGGAAACACTCAAGGTCAGGTTGGACGGGGCTCTGAGCAACCTGATCTAGTTGAAGATCTCCCTGCTCATGGCAGGGGTTTGAACTAGATGACCTTTAAAGGTCATAGACTGAAAATCTTGGAGATTTCTGTTGCTCTCGGGAAACAGCAACCAGTGAGCTCTGGGAAAAAGGCTTGCTGGGAGCAGCGGGGGGATCTGGTGATGGGAAGGGAGGTCCACCAGGCCCAAGGAGGGATTCCCTGGCACTGGGACCAGTACCATGGTCCAGGGGCATGCTCTGGGCATTCTTTTCTAAAAGAAATTCCACATTTCCTTCACTGTTTGCAGGCATGCATGTGGTGATGCTGAGCAAACCGACAGGGCTGGCCCCAGGTTGCGGGGTGGGGGACATGGGGGATCCTGGGGACAGCGGGGGTAGAGGTGGGTCTTGATGCTGGGACCTTTGACATCCCAGTCCTGGGCCTAAGCCCAGCAACCTCTGTGACCTTGGGCTGGTTGTTTAACCCCTTTGCATTAGTGCTCCCATTGCCGACCTCGCCAAAAGGGCTGAGCATCAGGGGCTTCATGTAGAGGGCTTCTCATATAGAAAAGGGTTGTTTCTCCCTATGGCATAGGAAGGAAGAAGGATTTGGAGTTCAGGTTAGTGGGTCTTGGTAGCCCAGTTTCCACATGCCTTGCCATAGATGTGACTTATCCTGTGGCCACACACTCAAGCACACCCAGTGCACCCGTGCACAGAGTTGGGTGCTGCCTCCATCACCCAGCGTGGATGGGGCTACTGACCTTGTGTCTGCAAAATGCTGCTGGCATGGCTACTCCACCTGCAAGAATGAGGAAGCTCCAAGGGAGGAGCAGATCCTGAGAATAGGGGCTCTGTCTGGCAGGAGAGCAAGCAGAGATTATCTGTGCTGCCCTGCGAGGTCATGGAGGCATGCTCCCCCTTCCCCGCCTGACAGGCACAGGGCACGGCTGCCAGCCAACCCTGCTAATACCCTCTCCTTGTCTTGCCAAATGTTAATGCTGATGCTTGACAGGCTTACTTAAAGAGCCTTAGCCAGTGCCTGGGAGATATTTCAAATCAAAAGGCTCTTTCCCAGATGAGTGATTTCCCAGCCGGCTGCCAGCAGCTCCCTGCTTTTGGCTGGGGAGGACCTCCTGGTCCTCCCATGGAAATGCACCTTCCCTGAAGGGGCTGAACCACCCCGAAGGGCTTGGGGATGTGGAGGGAGAAAGGGTCAGGGAGCTAGACAGTGACTCTTGGACTCGGTCTGAGGGAGGGGAGACACTTCGACCAGCTCCCCTCACCTCCCAGCACAGCACCCTGTTGTACCCCCAACCAACCCTTCTGACTCAGACCAGCCCAAGCATTGCTCCTCAAGGCACCTGGACCTGGAGACACATGAAGATGGAGATGCCACCTCTCTGGGCAATGTGTGAAAGTGGCTTTCCATCCATGCTCTGGAGACCAAGCATGACCTCTCAACTGAGCCCATCTGGCTCCATCTTCCAGCCAGCACCCCTTGGTAGATCTCCCTCATCCAGGGTGACCCCCTGGTACCTGAGATCCTGCTGGGACAGTCTCCACACACATATAAATTCTTCTGCTGCCTGATCGCTCCTGGTTTCTTCTCCTTTTCTTCATTTTCCTAGGAACTCTGAGTGCAGGACAGCAGAGAGACCTACCCTTTCTCGCTGCTAGTCCTCACACATGCTGCCTCCTTGCGAAAGCCGCTGCTCCTCTCTCTGGTTTCCTGCTTCGTACAGACACTTCCCAGGGGTGCAGGTGGCTCTGGTCTGTGGACAACCTGTGCCGGTGGTTCTCCAGCTTTCTCTACTTGTGGGTCCCCCGTACAGTGACATTCAGCTCCTGGTCCTGAGCTGCCTCTGAGTAAGTCTCCTGTTCAGGACTGTTGGATGCAGCCAGACACCCCCAGGCTCTGTGGTCTGAAGCCTGACTTGCTCTACCTCAGGTTGATGGGTCCATTTGTCCCAGCACTTCTCCGTCCAGGTTGTTACCCTGCTCTTACTTGTCCTGGGAGCTGATGCATGTCTTTACAGTCTCCAGACCCTCCCATGGCCCCTGCTGCCAGGACTGGCCCCGGGCTCAGCCTGCAGCCCTGCTCCTGGGTGTACTACTTTGCATCTGAGGCTATTAAAACATATTTTGTTGGAACGGGCCCAGCGAGGGAAGTGATCCAGCTCCGTGTGACTGCCTCATTATTCACCACTCTGCCAATCTTTATATCATCTACAAATTTTATCTGGAGAGATTTGGTATTTACTGCCAAGTTATTGATGGGACTGTGAATAGCATCTGGCCAACGCTGACACCACTAAGATGGTGTGGCCAGCCTGGGATCATTTTCTAGCTCGCGTGCTGGCCTCCTCACTGACCTTCAGCATGTCACTTAGCTCCATATCTGCAAAGGTATTTAAACACATAAAGCTCCACACCAGTGACAGTAAGCGCTAAGATTTTGATGCACCTGATTTCCTGGCATCATGTGTGTCCTGAGTGCTGCAGCAAGGTCCACTGGAAGCACCAGTAGCTCCATGGAAGCAACTTCAGGGCCATCAGGTCCCATGTTTTCTTCCCCCAAGATGAGACACAGCCCTCTCCAAACACTTACATTTCGGCTCCTAAGGGGAAGAAAGAGGCCAGTTCCTGCCTCAAGGGAGCTGCCAGGAGACCCCTTTGAAAAGGGGGGTGAGGTGTTGGCCATGGGGACCAGCAGCATCACACAGCAGGGTAGAGAGGGGCTGGGGGAAGTTGCCACTGTGTGAGTAACAGCACAGTCACTGCCTGCACGTTCGTGCTCACAGCCAGCTCTGCACCGCGGGAGAGCATTTCCTGAACCCAGGTCACCCAAGATATTGTCTTTCCCCAGCCCATCTCAATCTGTCTTCCATGTGGGGTCTTTCTAAGAGGCCTGCAGAGGTAGCAGGAGGCTACGTAAGGAGCTCACCTGCCCACTGCAGAGCCGAGCTGACGTTCACCCTGGACGCTACCTGCACTGTCATACGCTCTGGCACAACTATTCCGCCAGCACTGGAGCTGTGCCCAGATCCCCACCAGCAACTCCCAGTGCCCTTGTGCTCTGCCCCCGTGAACAGCATTCTGCAGCAGCGGCAGGGAGACAGGCTGTGTGAAGGAGGGGGTCTGACATGGCAGCAGCCTGCCTGCACGGGCAATCAGCTGTCCAGAGTGTGGGGATGGTTAATGAACGATGTGAAAGCATCAGCCCTGGGATTGCACAGCTCTTCCCAGTCCTGCTGGAGGAGAGGGGGGGCAGAGGAGGAGCAGGCCAGATACTGACCTTGCCCAGCTTGTTAACCTTCATCTCTCCCTGTAACGTACTTGGCTGCTTGACTCCCTTTTGTAATTAAAGCGTAGTGTTGTTTAACAATTAACAGGTCTGAAGGAAGTGCTTTCCAGCATGGACTTACGTGGAGCTGCAGAAACTGTCCAAGGCTTGTTGAAGCAAGAGCTGTCCTTGAGAAAGAGAGCCAGGTCATGTCACCTTCCCATCTGCACCCCCTGCGTCACCGGTAGGCACTGGGTTGGAGGGGTTGGAGCCCAGCAGGGCAGCAGGAGTCACTCCAGTCTCTGCAAAATGTACCTCCTGCTCATGCCTCTGCCAGATTGTCAGGATCTGGTGTGAATTACGAGGCTCTGGTCTGCCAGGGAGAGACACAGTGAGACAGAGTTGGCTGAAGCCTCTTCTGGAGGAAGCTGAAACCAGACGCGCTCCAACAGGAGATAAGGCCCAAATATTTCACAGCGCGGGGACCGAGCGGCCGAGCACGCTGCCCGGGCAGTGCTGTGTTCCCCATCTCTGCTGCCTCCCGGTCCAGATCTGAGGGATGCCTGGGGAACATGTTCACCCATAAGAGGGGATCACAGCTGATGGCTGGGTATGTGGCGGTCAGACCAGATGCTCCCGTGCTTACTCCTGACCCTGTGCTCAGTGGCCTTCGGAGCAAAGATCTTTGGAGACCTGCAGCCTCACGGCTGCCCTGGTTGCCTGGTGCAGGTGCAGCACCTCCACCAATTTGGTCCTGTCTGCATTACCCTTCCAGGGAACTCATTAAAGGAGAGCCCCAACCTTGGGATTTGTGTGACCAAGAATGGATGTCTGCAGTTTGAATGCCTCCACAGGACCTGTCGACCCTGGGGACTTGTCCTGCACCTGGTGGAGTCCAGCTCTCCTAATCCTGTGGGCATGTGGTCTGGGGGGTGGTGAATTGCAGATGGCATCTGCATCACTGGGGGGTGATGGACTCCGCTGGAGAGGACTGGAAGGCTGACCCCGATGCAGATGCCCACCTTCAGCCAGACAGATCCTCCTGCAGACCCTGTGGGCTGTTCCCAGCAGAGAGCTCTTGAGCAGAGTGACTTCCCAGTGCCCAGGGGTCTGCATCAGAAGCCAGCCTTTGCTGGCACACCTGAGCCAGGAGAGCCAGGGATTCTGGCTCTCTGTCCTGAAAGGACCGCTGCTTTATGGAGGGCAGAGACACGTGTCCATGAAGATGGTCCAACAGACCTCATGCCATGCTGCTGAGAAAGCAGAACAGCACCAGGCCTGGGATGCTTTTTGCTGTGGTTTGTGACATGCATGATGTGCACCCTGATCCGTGCAGCAAGCCTAAGGGAGCAGGCTCAGTGAGGGTTAACCTGGGAATCAGCCAGGCAGCTGCCAAGGCGCTATAGATTTTGGAGCAGTAACTCTTCAGCTGGAGAGTGAAAAGGGGACAGCTAATGAGGCTCATGAGATCTGTTAATACTTAACCTAATGCAACACCTACTGGCCTTGCCGATAAATCAGAGACGAGTCCCAGCACGTCGCTCCAGCAGCCACCTGGTCTGCCAGCAAAGCCCCAGACTCCACGGGGGGTCCTTCCCTCTCACCACCACAGGGGCTGAGCTTCCTTTCCCTGCTCTCCTTTCCCAGGAGCCTGGTGAAGACCAGCATGGCCAGACCCCTGTTGTTGGGACAAAATTCTTCAGAGGTGTCTGGAGGGAGACCAGAAACACCAGCTCAGAGGGGTCATGGGCTCAGCCCTGGAAAGGTCATAAGCCTGTGGAAGTTCAGCCTAATGGTCTGAGGTGAGGGGTATGGGGGGTGTGTGCAACTTGACATTCAGGTTTTTAAAACCTCTCTAGGAAAAACCTAGCATTGGTTTAATCAGCACTGATTAGCCTCTGCTGCTGGAGCGAGGAGAGGCGGCTGTCCGCAGCCCTGCACACACCGAGGGCTTGATTTCCAGCACTTGCTCTGATCCTTGAGCTGCTCGTAGGCGTCCGTGCTCCCGCTTATTGCCACAGTTCATTTCTCATGCAAAAATCAGGACCAAACAACAGAAGCAGAGCCCTCCCGGTGGGACCACGTTACAAGGTGGTGGATAAAGAGGTGCCCCCTACCATAAGAAATACCGAGAGTGCTCCTCCCTGGGAGGTGTAAGACATTTCAGCTGCAAAGTTAGTCCCCAGTCCAAAGTTTTCTGATGTCCCTGTAACAGCAGAAACCAAACTGAGCTTGTTAAACCTCATTAGGGGTCCTTCAGTGGGAAAGGAAAGGAAGACAATTACCTGCCATCCTGTTGGGAACACATTTATGGCCTCATGGTCTGACATGCAGGTATGGCTGGGGAGAGGTCAGTCTTTATTTGCTGCTACTGTTCCCACAACAGATGTCACTGTTATAGAAGGGAACCTAAAAACAGGTCCAAGGAAATGCCAAAGCTTCAAACATACCTGTGTTGGGTGCTTGACGCTGAGTGAAGATGGCACAGCTGGATTCCTGGTCAGAAGATGTGGTACCACCTTGGCAGGATGCGGACGGTTCCCTGCTTAGGACCTGCTGTGTCTGCTTCTTGCTGTGTACCTGCATCTGACATCTTCTCTGACCTTGTTCTTGCCCATGGCGCTCATCGAACAAGTTGGGATCAGTTGGTGTAACCCAAAGAAGTCACAGGTGCTGGGATCTGGTCTGGACACCCTCAGGCATATGAGGAGGTGGTTCCAGTGAGGCTCTCTGAAATTTGCTGTGATTAGAGATGAGTGAAAAATCACACATTGATCAGCAAAAATGATACTAAATCTGTGTCCTTTAAAAGAAAGGTAGTGTTTCAGAATGATCTCAGTTTTAATGACCTAAAAATTTCCATTGGTTTTATCTCCTCCTTCATCAAAAATGCAAAAGGGATAAGAAGGGAAAGAAGACACGAAAATAGAAAAGAAAAGGAGAGACAAAGCCCCAGGTCTGGAAACTCCTGCATTTTGGGAGGAGCACCAGGACATCTGGAATAAACTAAAAAAATTATTTCAGGGAGAAGTCTACAAATGGCACGTTTCTGCTAGTCATCATAATATCACTTCAGCGGTCCCCAGGAGGGTCTTGTGGGCAGCACCTGTCCCTGGTGACAGCTGATGGCTGGGGTTTCACCGGGTTCTGCCATTTGTACTTCTCTTCCTACCCACTTGACCGTTCATCATCTGGGTGTGAGTCTGACCTGATACACCAAGAAGGAATTACTGAGCTGAGCCTCCAAAATCATGGACGCTCGCCTGCTGTCCTCAGCGCCTCTAGAAATCCACAGTGAGCGAACTCCGAGAGAGAATTACATTTCTACTTGATGTGTTGCCAATCACCGCCATTTCACAGAATTTGAATCATGTTCCTCTAACGAGAAGTGATTTTCTCTGTTAAATCCAGCAGGTCTGTGCTAACCTTAGATCAAAGATGCTCTGAGACTTTGTGGGTTTCCCTGGTGTTTCTATGCTCTGTTCCCGACTTTGGCTGCAGAGGTGACACACAGAGGGGTTTATCTTTGCTGTCAATAATCTTGTCTGGCCAATGTGGGACAGCACAGGCTGTCTGATCCCAGATAGTGCATGTCTGTGGATGATGTTTAACAGTTCCAGTGCCATGAGGTAAGTTTTGGAACATAAAGTCTTGGCATTTCTTTCGTGTAGTATGTTTGCATGATCTTTTGTGCTTGGTCTTTGCTGAACTTGGGAGACATTTCACAGGGAGCATTTTCTTCGAAATGAGCAAATCTGTTTTGGGATGTTGTCGTGATACGTACCCCAAATGCCGCTGTCTGCTGTTCCCCTTTGTCATTCTCTTCAGGGATTCTTGAAAGGCCCGTGCTGAAGCAGCTCCCCACTAGCTACTATTTTGCATTCAGCCAGTGTTTTTTCAATAGCATGGCTGCTGCATGCTGCCTAACAGGTGCTCTGGACAGTGATTTGGATGATAGCTTCCAAACAAGGGAAAACATAAATTGGCCTACCCCCAAAATCATAAGACTAGCTCAAAAATCAGAAGATTTGAAAACAATTGCTGGAGTGTGTCCTGCCTCCTTGGGATGCTTTCATCATCCCATTTGCAAGCAGTCTCTACCATCATGTGCCCTAGAAACTTGCACATTTGAAAGAGAGCCAAGACTGCTTTGCTCACATGATGCTGGGACCGGAGGCTATGTGAAGATAGCATCAAACATCACAAGATGTACATTGAGATCATGAGATGTGGTCACTCTGCAAAGACTTAGGGCTTATCTTTATCTTCCCCAACCTTCAACCAGCAGCAGAGCATCCCCATGGGATGGTCTCGGCCTCCCACCAGGTCATTGCCTTGAGCTTCCACCTGCTCCTTGGAGGAGCACACAGGAGGAGGATGGCCGTGGGCAGGACCCCGCTGACTTCAAGCCACCAGGGATGGGTGATCCTTTGCTAATCTTCCAGGCACAAGACGACACAAGTTTTGTTTCATAGTTGTCAGGTGCCGACCCTCCTCCTGGGACCGGAGTGGCCTCATGTCCTGGCAGGGAGGTAGGTCTAGCCGGCTCATGGGAGACCATCTGAAAGAGCAAGGGACCGTGACTGAGGGCCTGCCAGTACATTTCCCTGGTGGTTTTCTATCTGTGACAAGTCAGAAAGCAAAATAAAAAGAAGGCAAGCAGTCAGCCAACCCACTTAACTGCAGTTTTCCTCCATCAGGATCTATTTAGTTTTATTCAGCTTGACATTGCTCAGAGAGAAGAAGAAATTCTCAGAGCCTAAAGCCAGAGGGAGACCACACAGTGTGTGCTGGCCGTACTGGGGGAGCTCATCTCCCTTATTGCATCTGACACCAGGCAAGAGGAGCCAGGGTCTGTGGCTGTGGGTGTGAGGAGGCTTTCCAGGGACAGAGGCAGCTTCCCCCACCACATACTGGCTGTGCAGACATCAGGACCCTGATTTCACTGCAGGCACAGCTCCCCAGAGCCTGGTGGAGTCTGCACTGCCCTAGACCCCAAGGCCCTGGGTCTCCATGACACAAAAGCAGGTGGCTTTGGGCAAGATGCTTCAGCTGCAAGTTGGGGAGGATGAGGTTAAGTTGACACACTGGAATCCACAACTGGATTTTGCAAGTGGAAGCACATCTGTATCACCACTTTCCAGGAAAGTCCCTTTTCATCCCAAATTGAAAGGATTTAACAGTCTGTAATACAGAGAAGGGGAAAGAGCAGGCCTGCTGGGTCCCTCTGTTCCCTATAGCACCCCCTTACTCGGGGGATTTGTCATTCACCAATGCATGGGGGATTTAATGAGATATGGGGCAGGGGGCTCCAGAAGGGGGAGCACTGAAAGCTGCCAGACCATGGCAAATAGATGGTTCCCAGCCTGTGGCCAGAACTACACAGTGGTTGCAATGTTCCCATCAGGTGCCAGGATTTTGGGTACAGCTCCTGCCAAGGCTGACAGCAAGTCATCCCAAGGACACAGTGCTGATCCAGAAGAAGGTGCCTAACAGGCTGGGAGAAGTGATAGCACTGTCAAAATGATGTTGTGGAGGGCATATGTCAATCTGGGGCTCCATAATAATGCAGCTGTCCATAGGCCCATCCTGCCTCAGTACCAGCCATTTCTGATCATGCTCCAGCCAGGGATTAAGCAGGCACGAGGTAGGAGACACACGGCATCACCCAAGGACCTCTCTCTTTGCCTTGGTCTGGAGCAACAAGCAGCAGGAATCATAGAATCATAGAATGTCCTGAGTGGGAAGGGACCCACAAGGATCATCGAGTCCAACTCCTGTCCCTGCACAGGACAACCCCAAATTCACACCATGGCTCTGAGGGCGTTGTCCAAGTGCTTCTTGACTATCGCCAGCCTTGGCACTGTGATGCCTCCCTGGGGAGCCTGTTCCGGTGCTCCACCACCCTCTGGGGGAAGAACCTTCTCCTAATATCCAACCTAACCCTCCCTGGCACATCTTCCTCCCATTCCCTCGGGTCCTGTCGTTGGTCACCAGAGAGAAGAGATCAGCCCTGCCCCTCCTCCTCCTCCCCTTGTGAGGAAGCTGCAGACCGCCATGAGGTCTGCCCTCAGCCTCCTCTTCTCCAGGCTGAACAAACCAAGTGACTTCAGCCGCTCCTCGTACGGCTTCCCCTCTAAACCCTTCACCACCTTCATGGCCCTCCTCTGCACACTCTCCAGTAGCTTTATATCCTTGATGTCCTGCGGCGCCCAAAACTGCACACAGCGCTCGAGGTGAGGCCGCCCCAGCGCAGAGTAGAAGAAGTGCTTGTCAGCACGACTCTGCAGGACAAGCAGCTGGCTGAAGACAGATGTCTGCATTGCTGATGCCAAGCTATCCCAGACAGGACAGTCCTGGGGGAGCTCATCACACCTCTGGCAGAAGCACAGACCTGTAACATAAATTACTTCCCCAGCTCCGATTCTCCAGGTATTCCCATCCTCGCTCGGGTGAAATTTCCACCTTTCCCAGATTGCACCTTCCCAGAGGGGCATCAATAACTCCGAGCCTGAGCTGACCATGCCCAAGAGCTGGCAGAGCCCCTGGACCTGTGCATATGGGCCATTCAGAGCCCCTTCCCTGCTGGCTGCCCAGACCTCATTTGCCCAGCTCTCCTCTCTGAGCAGTTTTGTTACAGCACCGTCACACCCAGCCAACTTTGCAATGTGACCTCACACCCCGCAGCCGCCCAAACCACTGCTGCATCAATCGCCTGCCTGGCTGGTGTTCTCCCTGCCTCACGCCTCTCTTCTCCTGGCTTCCCTTTTACTAGCATGTCAATCCTAACTACTTATCGCCATTCCCAAAGCCATTCTCCCCTGTCCCCTTCTGCGCTGCAGTCTCTGTATTTCGCTGGAGGATTTTTTCTGTGTTTGTACCGCACCGAGCACAAAGTGCATCTTACCCACACTGAGGCCTCTTGCAGCAGCGCAGTGGCACAACCAGCCGCCCTGGTCCTCCATCGGCATATGGCATCACCCAGGACACCACCTCCTCAAGCTGTCTCGATCCAGGCACTGTCCACCCTTGGTGCAGGATGGTGCAGGACCAGGGAGGGCTCAGAGAAGAGCAGTAGGAATGAGTGGAGGTGTGCAAGGCCTGACTGGGAGAGACTGAGTGGCTCAGCGTATTTAGTTTATCAAGGGAAGGTTAAGGGTAACTTGATCATAGTCTATAAATACTTATGGAGGGAGGAGATTTCTGATAATGGAGGGTTTTTTAATCTAGCAGATAAAAAATGTAATGAGATTCAATGGCTGGAAGCTGAAGCTAGAAAAACCTAAATTGGAAATAAGATGCATCTTTTAAACAGGGAGTATAATTAACCATTGGAGCAATTTGCCAAGAGATGTGGCGGATTCTCCATCATTTGTGGTCTTTAAATCAGGACTTTCTAAAAGAGATGCTCTCCCTCAGCCAGAAGTCAGTGAGTTCAACGGTGCCATCGCTGGGGGAGAAAAGCAGTGCCCTGCACTGCAGGGGTCAGAGGGGGTGCCCTCAGTGCACTGTGGTGACCCCCAAAATCCCTGCTGTCCTCTCAGGCTGGATCCTCTGTCACCTCACAGCTGAGTGTGTCCCCTTTTCCCACCCTGAACTTGGGGACCAACACAGTGAGGAGATGGAGCTTTCGCATCCACCGTGTGTCTCCCGTTTGCCCAGCTCATGGATGTGTGATGTGGATGAGACTGGGAGAACTCAAGGCACACATGGAGAGGAGATCCAGAGCTGGGCAGCTCTCCCAGCCCTTCTTGTCCACCCTCTTTAGAAGATGTGCCAGAGAGGAGGGCAGGAGGGCAGGATCTCTGCTCGGCCTTGGATCCCTTGCAGAAGGCTGTGTGCATCCACCCACCTTGCCACCTGCCTCCCTCCCTGCAAGGCAGACCCATGGGCACCCCACGGGCACCCCACAGGCTTTCCACACTGCAGTGCTGTGGGTCCTGGCCTCGATGCCTGGTGCTCGGGGCGGCAGCTCCCAGGAGCCTGGCAGCCACGCACACTCCCTCGCTGGTGCTCTTACTCCCCTGCTTCTTTTTTCCCCCTTGGTTTCTTTCTTGATATTTTTTCCTTGCTGCCCTATTTTTTTTTTTCACCTATAATTTTCTCCATTGACTTTAATTAAGCTCTCCCCAGGCTCACTCTGTAGGCAGGCTTCCCCGGGTCTAATTAGACTCTCATCATAAGTAATCTACATGGAAAGCAAACATGTGTGTGTGTGTGAGAGCCAGTGAGATTTATAGAGAGCATGCAGGGAGCAGATGGGTGCATAAAACACTACAAATAATTCTGGTGCAGATGCAGAAAAGGCAGGCGCTATGGTGGGGACTGGAGTCTTCCCCACATGCTCCCATAAGTCAAATCTCTGTCTCTCTCTCTCTCTAGGTATCACCACATTTCCCACAATAAAATCAATAGTGCAGATCAGAGTAAATCATCTTTGACTGGGAAAGCAGGACTCGTTGATAGCAGCGATTCCCAGATGAGACTTAAGGAGATGTCTCACACTGATCTGTTTCTAAGCGTGTACTTAAGACCCAAGGTGTATGCTGAAGTAATTGTCAGAGGTAGGCTGCCTGTTGTGGGAGCTTTGTGCTGTTTGCTCAGGGATGGAGCATGGTTTATGATGTGGCGCTGAAGCACCCGGCACAGCCTGGGAGCTGGCTGCCCCACACACCTCCCCGACATGATGCTGTGAGGAGAGAAAATTGCCCTAAAGCGAAAAGAGAGCTTGGAAATGGGCAGGTTTGAGCCTAAGGACAGGAGATTAAAATACTCCCGGTTGGCTCCCCCTGTGATGCCAATGCCTGCATGCTTCGGGCTACTTGCCGCATGGGAGCCATGGACAGCCCGTCCTGCCCCGGGATGGGGCTGTGCTTGGGGTCAGGAAAGGTCTTGGGCTCCCGTTGGTGGGTCCTGCTGGGGTGTCACAGCAGCCCCAGAGACCCACATTGGGAATGCACTGGGAGCACACTGACAAACCACTGGGAACGGGTGGGAGAGCTGCATCTACTCACACATGCACTGGGGACCTGGGCATGGACTGTCCTGCTGTGGGGGACACTGGGGACTTTCAGCTGAGATGGAGGTCTGAGCAGCTTGAGGGAGACAGAAGCTGAGGTCCAGCTCCAGCCCCAGCCCCATCTCTGACCTTTAGGTTCTCCCTTCATCGTTGAGGTCATCTGCTGGATGGGGAGGGGGACCCAGCACCTGTAGTGGGGTCTGAGCCCCTCTCCTTGAAGCTCCGGGGGCTTCTCTGGTGAGAAGGATGGGGTCTGTCCTCTGCCCGCTCCCCAGCCCCACATCACACACCTGTACCGTCACCCCGAGCAACATGAGCAACTGTGTCCGGCAGGGTGGAAGCCACCAGAGGTGCCTGAGATGTTTCTCTGGTGACTGAGTCTGCCAGAACCCTGGCACCGCTCAGGGATGTGGTCTGTGCCCCATGGGCTGGGGGCATGCAACTCTCCAATGTGCCCCATTGGCTGGACTCACCCTTTTCCCACTCTCGGTGTGACCTTCCTTTATTTCTTAGCATCCTCATCCTTGTCATCACTGCTAAGGGATAGGACTGGCAACTGATCATTCCCTGAGGAGTCCCATCACTTCATCTGCTTCCCAGAGGCTGACTGGGATTTCTCTAGTGCATCTGCCATTCACAGTGATTGACCCAGGGGCAGACATGTGGCTTTATGGACTGTGTGTCCAGCACAGGGCAAAGACCCAGTGTGTTACACACCAGAGCACAGCCACCCTGAGGTACTCTGCCTGGATGCAGGGTCGCCTCTGCTCTTAGAGGAGGGAGACAAAAATTCCTACCATGTGCTGTGCTGGGCAATCACTGGCCTGAAAGACATGCGTCTTCAAATGGGAGATAACAAGAGAGACTGGAGATGGGCGAGTACAAGGCATCTGCATGTGGCAATGGTGTCTGCACACCAGCAGCCTCACAGGGTTTAGACATGCTCCCATGTTTGCTTTGCCCCAAGACATTTCTGGCAGGAGCCCCAGCCCTCACAGAAGGTGCATGGTGTGAGCATGTGGGAGCTGCCTGCCCACCGGCCCCTGCAGTGTCCCCCTGTCCCTCTAGATGGTGTGGAAATGGGTTGGCATGATGGAGGGGCAGAGGAGGGTCCTTCTTGCTGCACCACAGAGACAGACTCCCCTCTTGGGTTGTCTCTGCTCATCACTGGCATGAGACATTCTCATTACAGAGGGAGCAGGAGCACCCAAGTCCAGCCCACAGGTTGGATGCCCAGCGTTAGGTTTCATGCATATCCCGCCTAATGCTGGAGCAGAGATTCAGGCTCAGCCTGGCACTATGAACATGGATCTTGGCCACTGTGTGCACAATAAGGGCCTGAATTTCTGGGGACAATGACAACCTGGGCCTGGCGTGGAAGCATGTGGAAAGTTGTACTTAATGGGACAGCTCTGAGAGAGGAAAAAAGTGCTGCTGGCCATGGGGCAGGGCCCATGATTCCCTGAGTTTAAAGACAGAAGAAACCATTGGGCCATCTAGATCTGATGGTTTCAGCTTTTTCTGGTGTGAACCATCACTGGGCAGACTCTTGGACAGGTAATTTAAGCCCTGTTGGCAGGCTATGGCTTTTTCATTGCCTTTGAGGACCTTTCTGGCTGGTCCTGTGGCGTTCACTAACATAGGCTGGAAATGGCAAGATCTGGTCTCCACCGCCTCCCAGACGAGAGGGTTTGCACTGATTTGCAGTTTGAGCCAAAAGCTTGGAGCTGAAACATCCTTGCAGAAGCATCAAGGGATGGAGCCTCCCTCTTCTGTAGTTAAACTCCCTTGCACTGAAAACATGTGCCTTGCTTCCAGCAAAAATGGTTCTAGTTGGGTGTCTGACCTAGTATGGGCTCTGCCTCTGTAGACTGAAGAGCTCTGCCAGACCTAGGATTTAATCCCCTTCCAATTTACAGTGTGTTTATCCTTCCTGTTGAGGTATACTTCCCAAATGTCCCCCCGCAAGGTGTTTTCTCCAGCCCTTGTATAATTTCTGTGGCACTTTCCTCAGCATCTGCAAACTTTCCACAACCTCTAGAAAATCCAGACACCAAAACCACATCCAGCATTCCAGTACGTGCCTCAGCAACACTTTTTTGTGCGGTGTATAATTAGACTGTGAAACTCATTGCCATACTACATCATGAAGACCAAAAATGTAAATGTCTGGAAAGGCAGGTTAGGCAAATTCCTGGACGATAGGGCCACTGATGACTTCCACAGGACCTGCTGGACTGACCCAAATGCTACGTGCAGCTCTGGGAGTCCCTGAATCATTGACTCTCAGAAGCCAGGAAAACTACCGTGGGAAAGGATGGCTCGGTGCTGGCCTTGCATCTCTGAGCATCTGCTGCTGACCTGGTTGGAGATGGCCCAGGGGTTAGATGGAGCTTGGGTCTGGCACAGTCCAGCCACTCTGATGTCCTTGTGGGGTGGAAAGAAAGAGACTTCAAATGGTCAAACACCAGCTTCTCCCATGCAGGTGGGTCTCTTGAGCTGCTCACCCCAGGCTCCTCCACAGACATTGGAGACAAAAGGGTATTTCCAGGACATGATTTAGCTTGTCCTGAGCTAGTCACGTGCAACAGGGCAGACAACTCATCCCATGGCGTGATGATTCTCCTTGCTGCTGACCTACAGGTTTGGGAGACATGAGCGCCAGGGAAACACCATCCTGAACCACCTTGGTGCCCCACTGCCTCCCAGAAAGGAGGACAGTAATCTTGTCTATACTCCTCTGCAGGGGCCGGGGTCAGCCCTGCAAGCTCCCATTGCAGATGGAAAGCACCAAGTTAGGCGTGGCTCCCCATCACCTCCTCCCCTCTTGATTCCTACATACCATGATCATGCATGAGATGGACCCAAGCTACCTCCAGACGGCTGGGGAGAAAGTCATCAGCCAAACTGGTACTGGGTCTACAGACCTCCTGCAGACCCCCATGGTGTGGATGTTCTCCAGAGAGCTTTTCCAGTTGTCTCTTGGGCCTGGAGACACCAAATCCAGGATCAAGCCCCTGTTTGAAGGTAGCTAGTGGAGGAATGATGGATAACTAGAGTAGACAGACATCTGCAAAGGGCAGTTCAGCCTTGCAGACACCAGTTTCAGTGTGTAACTCACCACAGCTGTGTCTCTCTCCAGCAACTGCTGAACCTTGTCTGTGCTCTTCTGATGTATATGGGGGCCAGGTAGAGTCTGAGCTCTGGACCTGCCCAGTATGATGTACCTCATTTCTCTGGTCACAAAATCAACACTGGAGGGCTGCAGAAACCCTCAACCAGCTCTTTTCAGACTCTTGACAGGAAATTGGACTGATTATTGAGGTTACTATTATTTTTAGGGTGATTTGAAAATGTTTGTCCCATGTAGATGTTGTTTGACATTCTCCTTAGACACAAAGAGGCTGAAGAGCACTTCATTGTCCTTGCATGTTGCAAGTGCTTCCTTCCAAATATATAGAACAGAAATACTCATTGATCACATCTGCCTCTCCTCCCTTGTTATGAGCAATTTTACCATCTCTATGTAGTAGCAGCCTTTGCCATTACTAGGATTTATTTTATTCCTAATATACTTCTAAAACCTCTTCATTTTGCAGCCCAGGAGCTTGTCTCAATACTTTTGCCACTTGTGACTTGAGGACTGTCACTCTCTGGCCAGGGGAGCAGGCGTGGAGAGGTGCAAGTGGCTGGAGAGCCTGGGGAGAGGGATGGGAGGATAGGATGAGTGCCAGAAGGGCATGGGAAAGATCAGAGCTGCGACCACACTTCTGAGCTCCTCCTGGAGGGCACACCAGAGCCAGCTGTGGTGTGGGTGTTGTAAAACCCAAAGCTGGCTCTGGTGGCATTGGCAGACCGAATGCAGAGAGGAAGGGTGAGGCTGGGGACTGGCAGTCTGGGGGGACTCGGGGCTGCGCTGGTGTGGTCACCCACCCAGTTTCTGCCGAGAATGTCTCAGAGCAGCAGGGTGCTGCAAGGCAGAGCTTCACCGCTGCTGCTCCGGAGGCACAGCTCAAGCATCCCCACATCACAGCCCCTGTCACCCTTCTCCTTCTCCCTTGGTGGCACCTGCAGGCTGGGGGTTCTCAATTGCTGTCCTCAGGTGAGGTTTGACTATCAGGTTGGAGGGCAGGGAAACACCAACCCTTTCCAGCGTATACTCTGTACCCTCTTTGGGACAAATACCATCTCCTCTCTGCAAACTGTCTCCGCTCTGGGGTATTACCATACCCTCTCAGACTGCTCTGTCCCCATGCTCCTCCAGGGACTTTAAACAGGAGAGATGGAGGGAGGGAGACACATCTGTCTTCCAGTTTCTAGCTCAGCCATGGCAGGGACAGCGTCCCAGTCCTGCTTATGGCTCTGTGCTGCATCACAGCCTTTTGTGGTGTCCTGGAGCAGGGGAAGGAGCACCTGACCCAGACCTGCCTGGGGTCTGTCAGCCACCTCCATGACCCCCACACATGAAGGGGGGATGGTGACCTCCCGGTGCCAGAGTTCCCCCTGAATCCCATTTGTGAGGCTCTGGGTATGTGGCCAGGAGCAGGAACCAGCAGGTTTCCTGCTCCAAGTCATCTGCAGCCTGCCGGTCCCCTGCTTGTGGTGGCCCAGCCATATTGCAGAGGTGGAGAGAGATTTGCAGATAAAGGGGTTGATGGTGAATTGATAAACCTGCCAAGGATGTCCCACCATCACAGAACTGTGTTGTTCCCAGCAGAGCTGAGCTCAGGGCAGGCTGTACATGCACTCAGGAGGAGATGTGCCCAAGCTGACTTTGGGATGACTGTCCCTGCTCCTTTCTTGCCATGTCAGGATGTCCGAAGAATGTTCTCCACCTCGTCCAGGGCACAAGTGGCAGGTGGGCACTTGTGTATGAACTTCTCTGAGCTTGCAAACAGCTGCTGATACAGCTCACACTTCAGGAACATCGGTACGTGGAGATTCAGCAGAAGAGCAGAAGAGGGATTTGCCCCTGGGATGGGACACTGTCCAGGCAATGCCAAAGTTTAATGGCTGAGCAGTGAGAGACCTCTGCCAAAAGCCTGTAGTCCCCTAGTGCAAGAGCTGCAGGGGTGATTTCCATGGATAATAAATTCTCAGTAGTATCATTCTCAGGGCGAGATCTGGAATTTGGCTGCACTTCAACAAATCATTTTGGCTGAAAGCAAAATGGGGCATGGGGAGGAAGATGTAAGGTTTCCACTTTAAATCTGCAGAAGACTTTTTCTTTTAAAACTGACCATGTTCAGGGGTGAAAGGAAATCCAAGAGGAGAAAAGATACAAAACAAAAGCCCACTTTACGTGGAGTGGAATAAGTTATTTCAGGTGAACTCAAAATGTTTCACTATGTCATTGCCATGGGAAAAAAAAAGGAAGTTTCTCATTTGATTTAGGACTAACCATTTATCTTTACTTTTGCCTTTTGGTCCCCAAATGAAAAGTCATGGGGCTCCGCCCTCATCACATCAGCCCTGTGATGACTTTCTGCAGGAGCCCGAGATATCCCAAATTGCTCTGCGGGGAGGGAAATTCCCACCCCCAGCACCTCCTGGCTCTCAGCCCTCACCGCCTCCCTCCCCTGGTGCAGGACAGCTCCTGCCTGGTCCACACACCGATGGGGAAGGACACAGGGTGGAGGACACAACCCCAATGCCTCTCGTGTTACCTGTACCCGCGTCTGGCTGCAGGGTCCATCCAGCCTGACTGCGCCAGCCTCCACTGCGTCGGTCTGATAAACCACACATTGAATATTTGTTTCAGATATTTAAATACATCTCAGGGTTCAGATCACAGCTTCTCAACAGCAGTTAAATAAGTAACACATTCATATTTTGTAAACTGTTTCTCACAGCTTGTTTATTTAGGGTTATAACTCGATTTGGGCTCCTTATGGAAGTGTGACTCATTGTTTAATGTGTCAGCTCATTAGCAATACTTGTTTTTGCCTTATATTTCTGTGCTACCACTAATTGCTGAGCCCACTGTGAGCTTCAGCTTCCAATGACACTGTGGAAAATGCAAGAAAATAGATCAGTTACTAGATAAAAGGCAACAGAAATAAACAAACTCATGAACCTGCAGAGGAAGCTTTTTAGCTGCTGTGATTTTACTCCAAGGAGAGACTTCCCTTGCTTGGGAAATTGATGCCACCAGCTCCCGGGCTCTTCTGTCAGGAGGATTTGGGCAAGACTAAGCTAAGGAACACCACACATAAAGAAAATGCACCAGGGCCACTTCTTCACACCAGAACAAGTGACCTGAACATCTGCAGCTCAAGAACCATCAGCCTGCCCTCTCTGAGGAGTTCAGTGTCTTGGTGCCCTGGGAAAGGAGAAATCCATGGGCTGGAGTTTGAGCATTTTTTTGGTGCAATTTATTTCTTTGATACACAGTCCCCAAGGGCTGGGACAGAGGTGGTTAAACCCTCCCTTTGGCAAGAAGACAGAGTGGCCCAAGAAATGTCTATCAAGGAATTGTGCTGATAACAAACTATCCTGCCCAAAGCATCCTCTCCAGAGAGGCTGCAGGCAAAGCTGGGAGCAGCTTCAGCCTCCCTGCAGCCCAACTGCTGAAAAAGGCATTGCAGCAGGAGGGTGGTTCCTCCAGGGCTGCATGTACAGGCACAGCACCTCCTCCTCATCTGTCCTGATCCCTCTGCGCTGAAGCAGTTTGTAGGAAAAGTGTACCGGCCACAGGATGGGTGGTTTCCACGTTACGCTCTCCTGCTCGGAGCGTGCCACGTCTTTAGTAATTGACAGCTGGAGATGGGAGAGTCCATTTTTGTCATTTAGATTTCAAGTGCTTTCTGGAACAAGCCTTGAAAATCCCGGCGGTCATGGTCACGCTGGCTGTGGCAAAGCAAATGTTCTGGACACATGAAAATCAACCTTCCTTGCTTGCTTCCCTGCTTGCTTGCTCGCTTGCTTCCTTTATTACCTCCCCTTCTCTGCATCACTCGAGCAAGAATTTTTTTCTGCTTTTCTGGCACAAGCCTCTTTCTAAGAAGAAAACTGCTGCTAGTTTCCTACATAGTTTTATGAGTTTTCATGACGTATTTAAAGGAACAACAGCCACTGAATGAAAAGAATTTATGGGAGAGAGAAGGAGGGAAAAACCCCACAAAACTGGAGGGGTCAGTGATGATGACAAAGAAAGGGGAAAGGAGCCAGACTTGTCTGATTAATGTGTTTAACTTTTTCCTCTTTGCAGAGCCTCCAGGGAGTGTTACTACGAAGCGGTTGCTGGAAGGGGCTGGCTGGGTCCTTGAAGGAGTTGGGCTGGAAGTGATGCTTTCTGGTCCATCTTCCCACGCCATCCTCCGGCCCCAGCATCTCTCTTCCCTGCCAGGAGGATGGAGCCCTCGCAGGCAGCTCCTTCCCCGCTGCCCACAGCAGAGCACAGCTGCTCACACCGCCAGCCTCTTCCCTGCCAGGCGCTTCTGGCCCTCAGCGTGTGGCGCCGTGGAGTGTTGGGTCCAGGCTTGCCCTGGATTGCTGTAAGGTGGCAGCAGGCAGAGGAGACACCAGCACAACGTGACCGGCCTCAAGAGCAGCATTTCAATTAATAACAGGAAGGCCAGGGGAGGCTAAGTAAACTCAGGCTTTCCAAAGAACACTGCAGGAGCCAAAGCTCCACGGTTGTATTTCTGGCCATAAGTGCTGCAGGTTTGGAAAACATCTCCATTGGACGTAGGGAACATCCAGCCTGGGTATGATTTGGGTCTGGCTTCAGCATTAGTAAGAGGTGGTCCTGGTGGAATCAGTTAAAAATCGGACCCTCTCCTCCCAAAGTGCTGTGCCCAAAATTGAGGACACCCTCCCCAAGCAGCACAGCATTTGCATTCAGTCCTTTTCTGCTCAGTTTTCCAAGGAGGCCTTTGGGATATGCCAGGGCTGCATGGGGTCTTTCAACACCACTGAAAAAATGAGGTTTTAAATACAACTGGAAAGCTATCTGCTACCCTCCCACAGTGAAATCCAGCGCACCCAACTGCCTGTGTTAGAATCTTACTGCCCGGCTGCGGGGAGCCATTGCTGCATGTCTGGTGCTCCTCTAGCTCTGCGGGAGGGACATCCATCCCGCCTCCCCCAGCCCAGATGGAGCCCAAGACACACTACCTCTGTCTCTGCCCAGCATATCAGAGAGAAAGAAAAAATCATTGTCTGCTAGATGTAACAGGGCAGAATTGCATTTTCCAGCTCTGAGGAGGGCTTTGCAAACAATGGAAATTAAAAAATAAATAAAAGCTATAAAAAGTGCTTGACAATGTCCTTTTAAATTATATATTTTTTATGAAAATATGCAATAAATCCCATGCAAGAGTCATAAAAGTACCTGAGATGCTCTTAGAAAGATTTATGGGCATCTTACCACTATTCTCAATAAAGTGAATATGCTGCTTCCAAGATAATTTCTCATCACCCGTACTTCAGATTCCTGAACTCCTTTCAGTCAGCCTATCCCAAGAAATACTGTAACGTCAGGCTGTCTGAATTACATCTTCTTAGAAATAACCATCGTGTCTGATTTATATGTGCTAGCTGGGATCTTTCTCCTTCATCCACGTTGCTGAATCCAGTGCTTTTTAGCTTTGACCAAGTGCCAGTGAACTGTCCCTGTAACTTCTCCAGGGAGTTTTGTCATCCAAAAATAATCTAATCATTACCTCAAAGTAGTTTGGAAACTCTGCTTTTGAGATGATTGCTCCTGAGATGGAGAAGTAACAAGTTTCTAATACCTACCGTGAGATGTTGTTTGTCAAGGGAGGTGTCCAGGAGAAGGTGGGGGACAACCTCTCTCTGTCTCGCTATGAAAATGGAAGACAAATGTCTTTACTAAATGGGTCCAACCATGTGTACAAAAACAGATTCTGTTCCCAGGAGCACCTGCAATATAGACAAGGGTCACCCCATGACAGCCCTCTGAGCAGAGCAGCTTCTGCAAAGGACAGGGAAGAGCCTGCCTGGCTAGACTTCAAGTTGACCACGGCCATCGCTGTTCTTCACTTCTGCAAGTGCGTGCTTGGCTTCGCTGAGGGGCCTGGACTCACGCCAGCCATGATCTTCATAGCTTTTCATCAGTCGCTGGGACTGTTTCTAACTGGTGCTGCATGGCTGAGGGCTGCAGGTCGTGGTTTTGTTCCACGAACACCCTCCATCCTGCTGAAGCAGAGACTTTGTGGGCTGCCTACTGGGACAGGGTGTGGTATGGGCTCATGCCCTCCTCACCCCGCTGTGCCTTCACCATCACTCGCAGCATTCCTTCCCAAAATCACCATCCTAGGCAAATCAATACAGCCTCTGGGACATTCAGAGACATCTGCCAAAACCTGGCAGCACCGAGCTCACTCAGGAGTGAAATGTTTTGGGGGGAAAGCATTGGGGAAGAAAACCTCCAAATGTCTGTGGTTTATATTCTTTCCCCAGCAGGAAGACAGTCTTTTAATTCTTTGATTAAAACAGCCGTGTCTTGGAAGAGATTTGGGCTGTTCATCGTCCTTTCCACCTTCCCCATTTCTTTCATTTTGCCACTACTAATTGCAAAAGAATGACACCCAGAATTACTGAAGACTGGATTTATTTTCGGTTTTCAATTTCTTTACCTACAGTCCTTTTGCCACTTTTCTAATGTGAACAAGTTTGCAAAATTAGGCATTAGCAAGGGGAAAATTACAAAAAAAAAAACCCAAGGAACAAAGCTGATGCCCTTCATCCTGTGGTAACGAGGGTCTGACAAAAGGACATGGAAAATAGCAACCTGCTAAAACCCTCTGAAAATGGAAAAAAAAAAAAAGGCAAATTATCACTTCAACAACAACAACAAATGGAAAATTAAAGAAAATCACATCCATGGGGTTTTTGGTGAAATGATGGACTTTTGATAAGATGTAATTGTTGTAAATTTCTTGGGACAAAAGTGTTGCTCTCAGAGGTACCCAGAGAAAACAGTACCGCGGTCTCCCAGGTCGGCTGTGCTGGGAAGGCAGTGAAGCCTTTTTGGACAGCTCTTACCTTCGAGTCAGTGCAGTCCATCCCCACCAGGACTGCATGAATCTCACTACCGTCTTTATCGTGCAATTTACTTGTGACATGTAGTGGTGGCACAACACAGGGTCGATAACACAAAAAAGGGAGGCAACCTCAGACAGAGACAACAGGCAACAAGTCCATCATTCATCATTCAACCAGGTCATCATTTGATAGTGAATAACCTCCTTGCTTTACAAGATACTGTTCTCTTGAACCTCTGTTGATGCAAGCATGCACAGACACGTGTGCATGCATGTATGCTGCAAATGTGTCCCTTGAGGTCCCACCAGCTAATTTCCATTATAGCAGCCGCTGGAGTGAAGTGCATAGCTAAGGGTGCAAATTTCCTTGCAGATGCCTTCAACCTGCCCAGACAGGAGCTGGGAAGGCAGAGGGCTGTGAAGAGCACAGCAAAGCCTTGTCACCAGTGGGAGCACCAGGGGCTGAGAGTGTCTGTCCCGATTAGATCAAGCCCAGAGCTCCTCAGCCTTTAAGCGGATCCTCCCTGGCCCCACCATCCATCACCGAGCGTGGCACGAGCATGCCTGGCCAAGGTCTGAGCTTGGGCAGGGCTGGGGGCTGGGAGGGCTGAGTGCAGGCAGCTGGGTATACCTAGCCTGCTCCTGCCCACACCCTGCGACTCAACTTGATTCAGCTCTAAGAAGCCCTGAGATTTCTCTGCTTTCTGCTGGTGCTCCTGGAAAATCAGTGCCAACTCAGAATGTGGATTTCCAGGAAATTAAAAAATACACCCCCCAAAAAAACCTTATTGCACTTTCACACATTTCAGACTACTATTTTTAATAGCAACTGAAATTTGGAAACAATGAGCTAGAGCCAGGCAAGGATGTCAGTGCCATGCAGAGCTGGGGAAGGGAGAAGGTCCTTGCTGCGATTCCAGCTGAGACAGGATCTGAGCCTGTGTATCCACCAGCTCCTGAGCAGGGGTGAGGGGCACAAAGGACACAGATTCACCTCCTGGCTGAGGAGACTGCCAAAGGCACAAACATCCTCCTTGCCCAAAAAGCTGATGACAGCTTTAGAAATCAGCTTTTTCAGCACTAACCAAATATCTCTGTATTGTAAGCATTGAGAAATGTAGCCTCCAATTTGGGGACATTCTCAGATGTCCAGTCATGCATTTCAGTGGTGGGGTTCGGGTGTTTGTTTTTTGCATTGATGAATAAATCCTTCCCTACAAACATGCTTACTCATCTCTAGTGATGCCTTTGTGAAAGTCCCAGATCTGCCTCTCAACCACTGCAGGAGCCCACACAGGTGCCCTGGGCTGTCCTGTACTGCCCCAGGGTGGTCTGCTCTGGTCCAGCGTTTGAATCAGTTCATCCTGTGTGCACCAGAGAAGCTTCCCAAGGTGATGCAGTCACCCCAGAGCCAGAGACCTGACCTGGACAGGGCTGTCTTGACCTTGAAGCAGCGGTGCTGAAGCTGGGGAGTGATTTTCCAGCTGGTCGCCCTTGGCTGCTCCAGTCAGTGCTGGAGCTGACCTGCAGCGGGAGGTGCCAGGTTTATGCATGGCTGGTGCTTGGAGAGCATAAACACAGAAATAATCAGGGAGGAAAAATCCAGCGTGGAGATGAGGGGAAGGACAGTAGCACATGGCCTCTGTTTTGGCGAGATGGAGAGAAAACCAAGGATTCAAATACTTCCAGCAGTTAATTGGTAGTGTGACAGGAAGCATGCACTGACTGTAAAAATGTTCCTGCGCTGGATCATGTGTCTGGAAGCACAGGCATGCGTGAGTGCTTGCACAGCAGTGATGATGTGATGCTTTCCTATGATTTCTTGATGCTGTAGTTATTTTTCTGCAACATTGATCCACCTTAAGGAAACCCAGCTGTCCTATCTCACCTCGTCTATCTGTACATCCAGAGCCACTGCTACAAGAGCAACCTCTAAGCTCTGCCCAGCTGTTAGGGGACTGGCACCTGCTAGCCTTACTCTCCGTCTGTGCCCTCCAAGGGTGCCCTTTATGGTGCGCAATGATGCCAAGTTATGACCTTTAGGGTGGAGGTATATGGCAGGAAAGGAGGAGAAAAAAGTTAGTTGGGATGTTTGAGGCTGAACAAATGAGTAGGGTTGAGGGCTGATTGCCACCTTTTCCCTGCATCCTTGTCTTGCTCCCCATCCAATAGAGAGGAAACATGACTGCTGCCAGCGCCAGGACAGAGAGGATGTGAGTGCTGTGGAGAGAGACTCCTGTGTCCGCCATGGTCCCTCTGGGATCCATGTCTCTAAGAATAAGTGTCTGTGTCTCCATGGCCTCCGGAAAGCCAATCAACAACACTCGTTAGCTGCCATTTGGGCTCCCAGTGTCTCCAGCCTATAATTCCGTGGCTTGCACGCATTAATTGTCAAGCTTGGAGTGCTACAAAGATGCCCAGCCTGGCTTTCTTGTGGTTTGCACTGGCGCCTTGCAGCACAGGCTCGCTATCCTTCAGCTTAGCTATTTGGCATAGCAGCTTGGGTCTGGTGCTTTGCTCTCTGAGTTACATCTGCGGTCCTGACCTCTGTGCTCTGGTCCTAGCCAGCTGGGATATCCCTGGTCTACCTGGATGAACAGTCCTGATGCTGTTCTCTCCTCTTTCTCACCCTTCCATGTGGATCTGCAGAGATTCATACATGATCAGGGACCTATCCAGTCCCCTTTGAGAGCCAGCAACAGCCTTTCTCTTTCTGATGTCCCACGGGGCTAGGTGCTCCTGGCTGGTGCCTCTGCCCGGGGCAGCATGAAGCCATCCTGAGCAAGGTGGCCACCTCTGTGCTGGCTCAAGCACATGACACATGACTTTATTTTATTGCAAGTTACACCATTTTCTTGTGGCTGTAGGTATTGGAGTCAGGTGATCACAACAAGGGGAGGGATTTAACTTACAGATGTAAGCATAAACACAGAGGCCCTGCGCTCGCTCCATATCCATCAGTGTGTTTTCAGAGCTCAGTGCATGCCTGCTGAGATAGACCCCAACTCTGAAACTATATTGGTGCTACACGGACACCGGGAGCGTGCCACAAACCTGCACCCATGTGCTTACAGAGCCCATGTGGGCTCTGCTGCATGGTGCATCCAAGCTTTTGAAGCAGGGCTTGGATGTTTCAATGTCCTTTGAAACACTCAAGAAAATGAGCCTAAAGAACAAAGAACTCAAGTGACTTGTTAATTCTCTCATCAGCCTCTGTGATTTTTACTGAAGTAATTTGTAACCAAATGTCTTCTGGTTCCAAACCAATACCGAAGTAAAGACATTACCCAAGTGATACGATCAGAGATCCTGGATCTCTTCCCCCACACTTGCAGACCCTCACTCTGTGGGCAGATGTTTGATCTCTCTTTACTCGTCATGAGCTGCAACTTGCAAGATTACAGCCATGGACGGGTGCGTGGGGAAAGAATTGGGCTATGGAGACAGGAACATCTTCTGTTGTGCTCTTCTAGCAGCAGCTTCTGGACTTTCTCAGACTGTGGTTGCACCTGGCCCACCCTGTGGCATGGAGCTTCCCGCCGTGCCCCTAGAGTGATGAAGGTTGAGTTCATATGGGGCTGCATTAGCAAGAGCAAAGACAGCAGGTTGAGGGCAGCTACTGTTTCCCTCTGGCTGGCCCTGGTGATGACACTTCTGTAGTACCGTTTTGGACCCTCCGTACAAGAGAGGTGGAGAGGGCAATCAGGATGGTCAGGGGGCTCAAGCGCATGACAGGTGATGCTCAGCTGGTGGAACCGGGCTGGATCAGCTTGCAGAAGAGAAAACTTCAAAAGGAGGGACCAAATTACTGCCTCCCACTGCTGGAAAGGGATGGTTTAGAGAAGATGGAGCCAGGCTCACATCAGAGGTCTACAGGGAAAGGTCCAGAGGCAATGGACAAAATTACAAAAAGGGAATTTCCATGTGGATGTGAGGAAAATATTCTTCACCACAAGAGCAGTACAGACCTGTAGCAGATGCCCCAGGGAGATGGTGTCTCCACCTTCGGAGATTTTTAAAAATTGAGTGGACCAGGCCCTAAGCAACCTACTGTAGCTTTGAAGCCTGCCCTGCATGGAGCAGGAGGCTGGACCAGAGACCCCCGGATAGCCATTCCAGCTTAAATCTGCCTGTGATCCTGTGTTTCTGGGATTCCTAGTCCCAGTCTGAGCCCAAAGACCATTTTCAGTTCCACAGCATCAGGTAGCCATGAGTCCCACAGGGTGATTACAGGTGGTTTGGTTTAACCTGATCTTTCCATGGGGTAACCTCAGCTCCTGCAATGTGAGAAATACCAGTGCTCCCCTCCTGGTGCTGCTGAGGGTTTTACAAAATGCTGTCAAACCTCTCTCGTTCACACCTTCCTCATGCTGGAGGGGACTTGATTTCTGTCCATCTGGGTGAAGATAGTCCGTGCCCTAATCCTCAGATCTGCCTTTTGGTGCCCTCAACATTTGTATTTCCCCTTTTGATGGCAGGGATGCATTGTATATATCAGTTGCAGGATCATACGGTTGCAAAATGACATTTTGTGTTTTGTCCTCTCCTTCAGTTTGCCTTTTGAACCATCAATGAATTTTGAACTGACATTTTTGTTGCACTCTCTGCAGTGCTTCTCTGCCTGCTTCCCTTGGTAATATGAGTTAATTTAGAGTCTGTGCCTGCACACATGTATGTAGCCTTGTTCATTCCAATGCACATTGCCTTGTATTCATTGGTGCTGAATTTAACCTGTAATTTTATTTCCCAGCTACTCATTGTTGGATTCATCTGCCCAAACTGCAGCTGCTTACATGATACCTGGCCATCTAGGTTTCCCTAAGAGTGAATCATAGGGTCATTTAGGTTGGAAAAGACCTTTAAGATCATCGAGTCCAACCATAAACCTAACACTGACAAGGGAGTGAGAGAACAGCACGTCTAAGGCACAACTTGTCTCATCCAGAGGGAAGCACCTAAAACAGGGCAGGCAGCTGTGCCACCCTGGGGGCTGAAGGTTAATGACCAGCCTGGGTAGAGGTTGTTCTGGCTGAGCAGGGTAGGTGGCTGGTAGCACAGTCACACGGGTCTGTGAGCAAGGCATCAGGGGCAGGGTAGATGTAAAAAGCAGACAATGTGATGGGAGCACAAGCCCTGCAGTGCTGAGAGCAGATTTCAAGTTTCATGTGCTGAAAACTTCTCTCTTTTTACCCACCACAGTCATCCAGTCTAATAAACTAGTATTGCATCTCCCCATGAACCTTGCACTCCCCACCTAGTACAAAGCCAGGCTCTGGTCTGCGTGCCTGGATCACCTCTTGAGCCCTTTTTAGGAGGTGGCACATCTGCCCTTCCCACTCCTTTGGTACCAAGGATAATTGTGGCTCAGTAGTTAAATGGTTTCACCACTGGGTTCCTCAGATCTCATGAGTTAAATCCACCTGGTTCTGGTGATTTGCTCCTGTTTCTGATTGATGTTTCAGTTTGAAATTCTTCCCAGTCCTCCATCCCCAAAGAACAGCTCTGGCATAGGAGCCTCATGCAGTTCTCCCTGCGAATGATGATGCAGATAATTCATCTGTGTGACCTTTTCCTTGCAGAGTGTTTCTCTTACATCTTCACCATCTCTTGGCCCTGCAGACTTTTTGGCAGGCTCTTTGCTTCTGATGTATTTGAAAAAGCTTTTATTACCAGCTTTTACACCATTAGCAAGCTGCTCCTCCAAGTCTTTCCTGGCTTGATCTGCCAGGGTTTAATATTTAGCTCACTTGCCTTCATGCCACTCCATTACGTGCACATGCTGGGGGAGGCTGCTGGACTCAGCTAACCTGCCTCCTGTGCCTGCCATCTCCCCCACATTCCCTGGGATCTTGGATACCCGGAGTGAACACATGGGCAAAACCTTTTAATTCTGTTGCAACATTTGGTACTTTTCTTAAGGCTTCGGTTTCTGGGGTCAGGTAACTCCCTGGCAACTTCAGCTTTCACTGTCACCTTCTTCCAACCCCGAAACAAGAAAGCAAACAGGGAGAGCCCAGAGATGGGTGTAACAGAAGCTGCCTGTAGGGTGGTGGGTGGACCTGGAGCCCAGGAGCAGGGGAAGACAGGGATGCTTGTGTGTCCTGGGCCAAGGGTCAGAGACGAGCAGGAGGTCCCTGACCAGGAGCTGGGACATGCTATAAGGTCATGAGCATTGTGGGGCCACCTGTGGCTTCACAGCAGTGGGCAAAATCACGTCTTCCTCCCCAGGCAGGTCATCCCTGCTGTGTGTGGCTGAATGATTTCTCATAATAAATAGTCATTTTTGTGCAGCTTTCTTTCATACAGACCTGTTCACAGGTCCAGGATGGAGTCCTGGTAGCTTTGGCCCTGCACACAAACCTTTGGAAGGCAGCTCATGGTGGTGGTTTCCAGAGGATGTTTCCCTTCCCAGGCCACCACTGATGAGCACAGGATGCTTGTGCTCCATGTTCCCAGCCCAGCTAGGCTGGAGCACATCACCCTGGCCTCAGGCCCCTCTGCCCAACTTAGAGGAGACCTCCAGCCCCAGGCAGCACCACTGGATGAAGCGCTGCAGCCCAGAGCGAGCTCCACAACCCACTGGTGACGGAGGGACAACCTCATATCACCTACAGCATTGGACAATGGTTGTGGTTTGGCGTGCAAGTGAAACAAGCGTCTCCCCTCCATGCTCTGCATCCTCAGCCCACACCCGCCGTGGAGGGAGGAGAAAGGCTTGTGGGGTGAGAGGGCTGGACGCAGGGTTTCATCTGGATGGTAGCAGGATGCAGACGGCTGATGACAAGATGCTCGAGCCAGGAAGCTGGCAGGAGCTGCTGCTGGCATTCAGCAGCGCTTGTGTGACACTGTACAGAGCCACTGATTACACCCAAGTCCTTCAGCCAGAGATGGGGGGGACACATTACAATCAATAAGCAGTTCTGTATATTATTTAAGAAGTTAACAGTACCAGCTTCAGGACTCGCTCATCAGATAACTGAACGGCTGGGGGAAATTCAGATAACACCACCGTGAGATCGCTGGGGAAAAGCAGGTTAAGAGGCACAGTTGCCTTCAAGCAGCACAAACTGTGTATTATCTGCTGAGGTGCTACCAGGTTTCACTGTCAGGTTTTGAAGCTTTTAATGACACAGCTTGCGAGTGAAAATAACCCCTTTAAAATAAAATTTGGTGCCCTTTTTAGTCTTAGAATCTAACTTTCCAGTGTTAGCGAGGACCTGATCAATTTTTCATATGAACATAAAAATCTACATTGGCTCATGCTGGGATATGACTAAATGCTCAGGCCTGCCAGGGTCTTTATATAATCTTCAGACTTGGGATTGCAGCAAAAGAGAAAACTAGGAGTCCCAGATTATTAACGTGCAGACTAAAAATGTCATGGCACATATTGCCTCCTGTTCCTTGGCAGGACGTCTCCTCGCTGGTCCATCCCACATGTGTGACACAAGGGCCGGGCCAGTCCTCCCAGCACTTGCAGGATGGATGAGGACTGTGCTGGTTAGTGGAGGGGAAGTTGGTGCTGTGGGCTTTAACCTGGACGTTTGCTCTGCAGTGGGTGGTTCTCCATAAACCCCACGGCAGCAGAGAAACATCTCCGACCCTGGAGCAGGCTGGGGCATTGGGAGAGCCGCTGCAGACGGAGGTTTGGGCACACCTTGTGCCTGTTGCTGCTGTACCTTGGCACGCCAAGCGCTCCATGCATGGGGATGCCTCCTAGTAACAGAGCTTTGGTCCCCTGACCGAGGAAGCTGCTGGCTGCATCCCATGGGCCATCCCCTGCCAGAAATGGTTGGGATGGTGCCGCACTCATCGTTTGGCACCTTCCAGTGAGGAGGCTGGGTCAAGGAGCAGGAGAAAGGGGTGCCCATCACCATGGGGACCAGAGAGACAGTGGCTGTGGTCCCCCCCCTGCTTCTGGCAGGGGAGAGAAGAGATGTGATGCTGCAATGGGCAGGAGCTAATCCTGGGCAGTGGGGCATGTACACACAGCAGAGCTGCTCCTTCCACGATGCTGGGCTGTATCGCATGGCTCAGAAGTGAAGCTGGCAGAGACCTCAGAGATCGTCCAGTCCAACCCCTCTTTCCAAAGCAGGGGCAGCTAATGCAGGCTGCCCAGGACTGTATCCACTTGCATTTTGAATTAAGAAGATGGGAAGCAATCACTTCTTGGCATTTTACCCTGGGCATCACCATGTGATGATCATGTTCATTTCAGTGCCGTCCTTGTAGTATCCACAGACATAAAATGTAAGCTCCCTCTGGATAAAGCACGTTGTGATCTCCCACCATTTGTGAAAGAGTTTTTGAGCAGCAAAAGTCTGCAGGGGTAGGTTTTACATGCTGTGGTTTGGCACTACTCTGTGTAGCCAACACACAATAAAAAAAAGGAGAAAAAATGAGTGGAAAATGTATTTTTGTGCCAGTAAATACCTTCCTAGGCATCACCCTCTGGGGATTCACAGGTTGAATTCACAGGTTGAATGAAAATGGGATCACTCGCTGGTAGCCAGCACCTCTTTGCAAAGGGAAAGGATTTCTGGCCATCTTTTGAAGTGAGCACATGTGCTGCTATCTGGGGAGGTCTTGAGTTCCCATCCTTCAGAGATGCTGCCTCACTGTCTGCAGGCCTGGAGAGGGGGAGGCAGAGGGTACAGGCAGATGGAAGCTGGTCTAGGACCAATGCGTGTGTGTGCAGTGTGGGATACTAAGGGGAGAACCAGCTCCCGTGGGGGCATCTTCCTGTCTTGTGTTTCTGAAATAAGCCCTAAATGCACGGGTCCTGCTCAGCTTGCCTGGCTCTCAGTGACCCACCAGAAGACACTCATTTGGTCCCCTGCTTTAGCTGCTCCTAAATTGGCCATTCTTGCCCTCGGTCACATTACCATGTGCTCTGCACTATTTTTGCTGACTGGCTTTGTAAAGATGTTCAGTGCAGAGGAGTGCCTGGAACTGGCCAGAACGTGATGGCTGCTGCGATGGTGAGAAGGTCACCTTGGGGAGAGCACTGACCCGTTGATGGGATCCAGCCAGGTTTAGCTGGGCAGCCAACAGCCACATTGCTCACCACTGCTTTCTCCACCTCTCCTGAGCTTGCCTGGACTTCGTGCCAAGGGCTCCAGCCAGGACAGGCTGTGTTTCACGACAAAAATGAAACATTTCACCCCCAAAGAAGCTATGACTACTGCATCTTGTTCAGCTGAGTGTAGACAAGGCTCTCTCTGAAAAGAAGCGGAAGTCCTGTCAGGAGAAAGTGCTGCTTATGTTGCCGGCACCCAGCCATGGCTGGACTCCAACGAGGTGCCTGCAGTCACATGCCAAGCAGCTATTGAGCTGACCTGTGTTTGGGGACAGTGAGCTCCATCTGGGACCAGGTGGGCAGGCATGGCACTGGGATCAGCTGCTCATGGATGAGTCCCTTCTTCAAGATCCCTTCCTGGAGACTCACATGCTCTAGCTCTGGGAAAGGGAGCGTGGTCTCTGCAGAAAGCCCCCAATATGGCCAGCACTGGGACAACCTGCCTGGCACCTATCCCTGCTCTCATGCTGTGGGTCCCAGCCCCACTCCCAGCCAAGTGTTTGCCAGGGGGTGCTGGCTGAGCTGGTTGCAAGGAATGGTGCTGTGCAGCCAGCTGGGATGTGCTGAGCAGGGCTGGATGTACGGTTGCTGTGAGGTTTGTTTCTCTGAATGGTGTCCAGAGCTGGGGCAGCCCTGGTTTGCTCACGGGCACAGGGCAAGTGCTGAAAGAGCAGGTGTGAGCCTCAAGGTGCTTCACAAACCTGCCTCGTCCACCGAGACCTTGGCTCTGCTCTGTCTCCCTTGCCACCCTGTTCTCTCTTGCATGCTTGTCTGTCCCTCTGCCTTTCCCAGCTCCTCCTCCTCCTCACCCTGTCCCTGCCTTCCATCCCTTGGGACATCCCAGACCTGTTTCTGGAACGCCTTACACCATGCGCTGGTTCATCACTGCTCAGTGATGTCCCCAAGAGCTGCTCCCCAGCCACTCAGCATCAGCAGCAAGAGGAGTACAGAGACAGGCTGGTTCATCAGGAAGCTCCCAGGCAGAAAAGCCAGCTGGGCCAGGGAATGGGGTCCACTGCAAAGATCTACTTCCATGATGCTCCCCATCCCCAGCTCCGATTTACTTCCTTCTTGCCTTGCCCGCCTCTAATTTTGCCCCTTTCTCTAGCCCAGACCCCTCTTCATCCTGGTGGGGAGGTCACAACCTGCAGCCACCTGCCAGTCAAGTGGCACCTTCTCCTCTCCATCCTGATCCTGGCCTTGGCCTTGCCAGTCAGGTTGTTGACAGGCAAGGCTTTTGTCTGCAGCAGACTGGACCCTGCAAAGAAAAATGCCCAGAGATGCAGGTGCTTGTGGGCAGCATCCTCTGAAGAAGCTTGTGCAGAGCCCTCCCTCCTCTGCAGCAGCTCTGCAGCTTCCCCAGCAGCTCTGGCATGCTTGGCTCTTACCCTCCCACAGCGTGTGCAAACCTCACCCTGAGTGATGACTGCATGGAGGGTGTTTTTATAGGGGAATTTTGGGATGGAAATGGGCCATGTGCTTGGAGCTGCTTGCTCCTGCCTGATCGTGCCATCTCCAATAACACCCTCTCGTGCTGTGCTGGTGCTTGGGGCTCACTGGGATTGCAAATGCAGGGCTGCTGGCAACTTCTCCCAGTGCTTGTGGTGAGTTGAGCACTTGTAAATCCCTGGGGTTATGATTAATTCTTCATGGTGTTATTTAACTCCTTGTCAGGGGTTCATGTGAACGACTGCAGAAAGATGAAGACTTTACTTCAATGCACTCCAATGAGAGCTGCTGGTTCTGGGCAGTGCTGTGAGCAACCACTTCTCCACCCGGACAACTGGAATAAAGGACTTAAAAGTCCAGAGCTCCTGGTCTACATGAGGCCATGTGAGCAATCACAAACACATAGAATTGTTCCTTCTTGTGCCTTTTAGGACAGTTTCCTCCAGAAGTCTCCAAATTTTGGTCCCAGACCGATGCAGACTCTGAAGTCACCTGGTTTCCAATCTCTGGTGAACTTTTAATTGTCCTCCTGGTCCTAAAGAAGGTGGTGAGTCCCCACACACACTCCTCCCCAGGCACCTTCACTTTGCCCTTCCCCACCACCCCTCCAAAGCTGCTCCCTCCTTTGCAGCCTTGTCTGCATTGCAGGTCTCTGGATTTTCCAGGGTTGAGGTGAGCAGGTCTGGTGGTATGTGCTCTGTACAGGTTTGCTACTGAACATTATGCTCCAGCTTCTGCTGTCAGGTCTCAGGGAGTAGTAAATACCTGTGCTGGAGGAATGAGATATTCCTAGGAGGAGAAGGATATGACCACAGCCTTCAGCCTCCCCTTTCTCTTCCCAGCTTGCTTTGCTACCTCCTGCTGCTCAAAAGCTTTGGGTGAGATCCCAAACACAGCCTGAGTCTCTTCCCACCAGCTGTCCCCTTCTCTGGCTCATGGGGAACCACCATGTCCAGGAGTGGAAGAGGAAGGGGTGGGGTGAGGAGATTTGAGACAGGACAGCACCGTCCTGGGGGACCCCCATCCACAGCAGGGCACCAGCTGGCTCACTGCTTTCTGGGTTTCATCGAGGCTGAGCCCTGCGTGGCTCAGGCAGCACGAAGACCCATGATCTGCAGGGTTTGAGGTGCTCAGGTCTTCCCAGGTGTGCTCAGCCCCATGAACCCTCAAAGAAAGGACCAGGTGAGCTGTGCAGTCCTCCAGTGCTCTGCAGCAGCAGGAAAGGTTGGGGTTCAGACCGGTCACTGATAACGGCTTGAAAATCTGTGTTTCTGTGAAATGTGGATCTCCCTTCTTAAGGATACATGACATTGAACATTTCAATTTGATCTGGGGAAATGAAGAAGGTAAGAAAAAGCATCTGACCCAGCACCAAGGTAAGCCCCCCAGAGGAAGGCAGGTATGGTACTAACTCTCACCTTTCTGCTATTGCTCTGCCAGTCGTTTCTGCCTGGCTCAGGGTCTGGGAGATGATGGAGCTCTTAATTCAGAAGGGAGAACAATTAACAAGAAATAAAATACCAGTGAGCCTTGAAAACCACCTGGAAGATAATAAAGAGAAAACAAATCTATCCCTTTTTTTTTGAGAGCTCTTCTCAGCTCAGCAGATTTATTGTTGCCTTTTTAAGTTTTAACTTGTGAGGCCAATGCACTGACTTCCATTACATTAAAACTTTTGCTTTTTATTCCCTAATTCGAAGCAGAAGGGAAGCTAAATCACCAGGTACTAAAAGGTTTGCAGTGGACAGGTGCTGCTGCGCAAGGAAATAGGTTTCTCTTGCAAGGTGTCCTGTCTGCTGGGCGGCACGTGATGCGAGGGGGATTGCCTTCCTCTGGTCCCGGTGGGGAGTGGGGAGGAACAGGATCCTGCAGCCTTTTGGGGTCCCTGAAGTGAGAACCGCTCTGAGCATCTGCGCCAGCATTTCCATGTCAGATGATATGTATTTTCCAGGGCACCGGCTGGTTATGGGGAAGTGCCTTCTGAGGCCCGTTGGCTTAGGACACCCATGCTTGTGTGGTGAGGTGGTTCTGCATGAGACAGGAGTATTGCTCTGTGCTCCCATGGGTGTGGGGTGTGATTCCCCACCATGGTGATGAGGCCTCAGTCAGCAAAGACAAGGTGAAGGAAGATGCTGTGCTTGGCCACTCACCTGGTGCAAGACCCTAAGCAAGACACTTCTGTCAAGTTTCATCTACAAGAGTGACCAACAAAAATCTCTTCCCTTGAGTGTCTTGCAAGCTTTCCTCGCTTGCCACTGCCTGGCGAGGCCTCAACGGGATGCTCATGGTAGTTCTGTGTCCAAGCACAACCATTACCCTGGTTGTCCCTTATACATTCAGAGGTGACCCAGGGCCCTGTGGGCACGTATGGCATCTTCCATTGCCTTCAGAAGGCCTAGACCACAGGAATCCAATGAGATATGCAGGATGCTCCAAGGGGCACAGGCATGCTTGGGGCATTCAGAGCCCAATATCAATGCATGGCAGTCACCCTGGACGAGGCACTGAAGGCTGTAAGTGTGGTGCATGCCTGCATGTTGTCAGTGCACAGGTTTCCTGCAGTCATTAGATTTGCTGGGGGTAATTGATGCAAATTGTTGAACCTGGTGGCAATACAGCGAATGCTTCATTAATGAGGGGATGTAGACCTGGCAGTCCGTGCCAATCTAACAAACAGGAGGCATCAGACCGACAACCTGGGACTTGCAGATGTCCCCACACACTGGATGTCCCTTAGCACATCCTTGGGGCTGCCTCTCCCTGCTGCCCGTCCTTCCAGCCTCATCCCGGTGGTGCCTGCTGCCTGTCAGACTTGGTACCGGCTCCTGCCGGGTCTTCGCTTTGCAGGACAGTCACAGCTGTCCAAAGCAAGCACAGATGTTCTCACCTCTAGCATGGATGAGGCTAATTCCTGTGGGTTTTTTTGCCAGGATTCTGGGGAAACTCCCAAAGGGGCAGGTTCTCCACCCTCTTTCACCCCCCCCACGCCTTTTTCCATGTGCTAGACTCCAATGTGCATCCTGACACCATGTTGTGTTTCCCCGGTGTCTCCTACCCCCCGCAGCAGCGTGGTGCAGGACAGCCCTAGCCCGGTGACCAACCTGCAGCAAAACAGCTCCAAGGCTCATCTGCGGGCTTTGGTGAGAAGTTAGCCTGCAAACAAACACCAAGCAAGGCCTGCCAATTTTGTTTCTAGCTGGAGTCTACAAGTATTTAGAGTCAGGTCCTCTTCCTTTCCAGGCTAAGGATGTTTCACCTGGGAAACAGGTTTTCCTGGCCTGGGAAGCCTGGTGGCCACAGTCCTGGAGGTCTCTTGAGTACGGCATTACCCATGTGCCACAGGGACCTGCCAGCACCAACCGAGGGTGATGCCTGAGCTTCAGGTTTCATCAGGATGGAAAGGGAAGCGAGATGGCACAAGCAGGTGTTGTGCAACCACGTGGGGTTACTCATGGTCAGATGCAGCATCAAGAACCTGCTTTTCATGAGGAACTTGACTTGCTAATGAGCCCTGAATCTGGGTCAGGCATTTCCCACACTGGGGATGGGTGGACGTGGGCATCGGCACCCTACTAGGGAACCTGGAGACATGAGGCAGAGCAGCCAGATTGTCTCTGACTGTGACAACCACAGGTGAATTTTTGCAAAGGGCCCTTTGGCTTCTGCCTCCTGCCAGTTTCAGCAGGCCGGGGTGTGTGTCTCCGCTGGCTGAGAGCAGCTACAGTTGTGAATCTGGCCCTGAGATCATCACAGAAACTTGGCTGTTAACTGAAGGTGCCTGATGCACAGTGGGTGCAAGTCCCTTCAGGCCCTGGCTCCTCCTGGCACACCACTGAAGGTCACGGCTGCCCCTCTCCTAGGAGCAAAGCAAAAGCTGCTTTGGAGATGATGTATTATTTTCTATAATGCAAGACAAGTCAGCTAGACTAGCTGCTGCCATTCAGGAGGTTTTCCTGGGCTGGGGGAGAGGTTGACCAAAGCTGTGCCACCAGTCAGACTGTGGTCCATGTGACACAAAAGGAGGTGCTGCCCCAGCTGAGCGGAGCAGGCGCCTCTGCAGGGCTGCTGCCCGGGTCACTGCCGTGCCCATTCGACGTTCTCTGGCTGCTGGGGTGAGAAAGACTTTCCCTGGCACTGCTCTCCGCGTGCTCGTGAGGATCCTGCTGTGCCTGTGGGATGCTCCAGCACTGAGCCCCCAGGGCTGCACCACAGTAACCGTGGGGAAAACAACCCGAGGGAGGGTCTTCCTTCTGCTCTCTGTCCTGCGCTAGGATATGGTTTGGGTGTTCTATTCCAGTGGCGCTCCACTTTTTGACCAAAATTTCAAAAATTAGGCACAGCAGCTTGTTTCATTTGTATGCACATCTAGGCACTGGGTTTGAATATGAAAATAGCGCACTAAACAGGGGTTGAAGTACAGGCAAGTGGCTAATCAGATCTTTACATCCTGTGTGCCCTCGCCTGATTTGCAGGTTACTCTTTCCTTGTAGTCCTTTCATTCCTTGATCCAAGCAGCATATTTAGTGAAAATCAATGTAAATAAGGCTCCTGTGGTTCTGCCTCTCCCCATCAGAGTCCAGCACTTGAGTCAGATGGACCAAAAACTGCTCTCAGCCACTTATTTATTTTTTTAAATGAATCCAGCCTAGAGCAGGATTACATGGATTAGCAGCCGAGCATTCCCCTGCCTACAAAACATGCACAGCCAACCAGCCAGATATTCACTGATGGGAACCCTGTCCTCCAAACACGGCGTGTATTTACATGGCCTCATGGCTGCTTGCATCCAAGCCCATCTGTTCGGCTGATTTGGGGTCTGCCCGTCCTCCCGGGCTGCTTGGACCGCTGCCCTGGGGGGGGGTGCCAGCCAGCCTGGTGCTGGCAGGCGGGCACGAGATGCTATAAGTTTCTCTGTCTACAGGAAAGATCTCCTCGCTGACAGCACTGCATGCCAATGGAGGTCATGGAGCAAAGTGGGAGACCTTCTTGGAGCAGGGTGTGCCAGGAGGCGAGGACTCCAGTGGAGCAGCTGGTGCTTTTACCAGCAAAGCAGGTGGCATTTTTTAGCAAGAAGGCCCTCCCTGGTGATACATCTGCAGATCTGGGAGGGAGGATGAAGCATGGCCTGAAGTTATCGGATCAAAACCCGGGCTAGGAGGGATGTATTGGGCTACAAAAAGGACTGGTGCTTTTCCAGACCTCAGAAGGCACCTGAGCACCTTGTGTGGGAGCATCACTGGGACATGGTGTCCAGCACACAAGGCTGTGGAAACAGGTAGGAGGTCCCCCACCCACAAAGAAAAATCCCAGTGGGTCCTGCAAGGAAGAAAACACCTCAGCTCCTGTTGTTACCAACCCACTGATGACCGAGGGAAGGATTTCAATCCAGGCCTGAGCACCCTAAAGGGCTGGGCTGGCTCTGAGCCACACAGAGCAGCACAGAGAGGGAGCTGAAGCCATCCTCATGTGCTGGGAGCCCCCTCGGCTGAGTCAGGCAGGTGGGATGGCTCCACGTGGGGTGGTGCAGACAGGAAAGGCAGTGTGTGGGCAGGATTGACAGAAGCTGCAGGGATGCAAGCTCTTTGAAGGGGCCTTGCTCCTTTGCTGCTGGGAGGATGCTGAGGTCTAGAAAGGACTTGCAACCTGTGGCAAAGCCTGCAGGTCCCCATTCCCCATCCCCCTGTAGGGAGCTGCACAGCCTCGAACGCTGATCCCATGGTTCTGCCTGCTGCCAGCTCTGCTTTGCTCCCTGCCTGTGCCTGCCCGCCTGGCATGGGGTAAGGACCACGGCAGAGAAGGGAGCTGCCCAGCCCAGTCTCTGTGCCAGGGAGGCCCGCTTGGCTAAACAAGTTTTCACTGACACCGGGTTTCTTTTTCTTCAGTGGAAGACTTCCAGCAATTTTAAAATTGCTCTCTGCTGAGCGGAGTGAGGCCAGCTCCCTGCCTGCTCCTTGCTAGGAGCAGACAGCTGGCTCCTGCCCTGAGCTGGCCTCCCAGGCTGAGTGCCAAGCAGGCAAGACGCGGGTCCCACACTCTCACGCATGCTCTCACGGCGAGCAGGGTGCCCATGCAGCTGCAGAGGGCTGTCATGGCTGCCTGCTCCAGCCTGGCCTCCGGAGCAGGATTGGGGCTGCGCTGGAAATCCCAGCCCAGGAGAGGATGCTGCACCCACAGAGGAAGGAGCAGGGTCTGGCTCAGACCATGGCTGCAACTCGCCCCAGGGGATCCCCTCCTGCAAGCCCAGAGCCCAGGCTCTGCCCAAGGGCTGGCACCTTCAACTATATGCCATTGCCAGGCTGCAGAGGTGCTGACGGCCTCCGTCCTCTCCGGTGATGTCCTGGTGCAGGCTGCCTGGGGGACTGCATCTCTCCCACCCACACAACCAGACCCTCTGCATGGGAGTGCCCTGCAGCCCTGCCCCTCTATAAATGCTTCCAAAGGAGCTTCCTAGGACGCACCCCTTGGATTAAAGAATAATTTTCTAGAGGGAGATGGATGGGTGGAATAGAAGTGAGAAGATCAGAGATGGTTGGATGGAGGAAGGCAGAAATAACTATGCTACATTTGACAGTTTCCCTTCTTAATGCGCTGGTGGTGGTTCTTGTCTTGCTCGTGCCAGGAGTGACACAGGCCCCTTCTACCCTGATCAGCGCAAGGTTTAGACATGAACAAGCCTGTGATTCACTGAACGAGCACCCAGGAAAAGAAAGTATTGAGCAGCTTTGTCATTCAAGATGCATCATTCCTCCTTCACCGAACAAGGCAGGAGTGTGTGCTAATAATCTGGGATCTCGTAATTAAATACCCTGCAGCCTGAATATGTATAAGAAGGCACAGTTACGGTTTCATGGACTATCTCACCTGTGGCATTTCTGTGGGTTGGAGTTGCTTTGCTTTGCAGCTTAAGTGCTCATGTAGGGCTTGCTGTATGTGGCACACTATCAATCACAGGTGTGAAAAATTCCCCAAGCCACCAGAAAATGGAAACAATCTTGAATGTTCCTGAAGTGAAAGCAGAAAGCCATTCCCAAGACATTCCTTCAACACCGAAATGGCTTTTTAAGGAATCCAGACAGAAGATGTAATAAGGGAAAAGCTGTACAGAAAAAGAAAAACTCACCACCTGCAGCAACACAGTATGATAGGAAAATTCAGGGTGGAAGGGACTCTGGAGGTCTGTTGTTCGACCTTCTGCCTCAAGCAGGGTCAGACCAGGTTGCTCAGGGATTTTTTTCAAGACCAGTAATGTCTTGAAGGCCTCCAAGGACAGAGACTGCACAGCCTCTCTAGGCAACCTGCTACAATGTTTGACTTTCCCCACGGTGAAAAAATTTTCCCCTATATCCAGTCCAAACTTGTTTCGATTCATGTCTGTTGTCTTTTGTCCTCCTACTGTGGACAATTGTGAAGAGCCTCGGTCTGCCTTCTCAATGATCTCGTTGTAGATGGCCTTGAAGATCCCCCCTTGAAGCTCTCTCATCCTCAGACCAAACAAACCTCGTTCCCTCAGCCTCTCCCCACAATGGCACATGCTCCAGTCCCTGGACCATCTTGGTGGCCTCCTCTGAACTCGCTCCACTTTACTGATGCCCATTGGTAGACCCAGAACTGGATGATACCTAGCTGCAGCCTAATGAGTGTTGAGTAGAAGGAGATCCAAACGCCTCAGCTCCTTCATAAGCACCTCCAGCCATGTGGTCTGCATCTCCAGGCATGTCCTCTCCATCAAGACAGAGGTGTGCCCATGAGGAGGTGGCCACAGAGGGCTGCATGGGAGATCCTGAAGACAGCCGATGAAAACCCTGGTAGGAGAGGGCTAAAAGCACCATCCTGGAGGCTGGCTGGACAGACCAGCAACCAAAGATGTCAATGCCAGGGAGATGATTTGTCCCCTCTGGGACAGCACCAAAACCACAGCACCTGGCACCCCCCCAAAAGGCACCCTGGGAAGTGGGAAGAGATGACACCAGCCAGGGTGGAGATGCTCGGTGTGGGGAAATCAGCATGGCTGCGGCTGCTCCATGGAAGAGAGAAAGTGCAGCACCACCCTCCCTGGGCACGGGGCCAATGCGTCTCTGCACGAACAGGCAGAGCATCCCGTGCATGAGGCAGACGGCATTTACTGGAAGGACACTGTCAAAAGCATTTGAAGAACTTCTCAGCCCTTTCTTGCCTCCTTGGACGCATCTGCCCACTTGGACATACACACCGCTGCACCAAAGGGACCTTGTCCACCGTGATGGTCGTGGACTCAGACTCCAAATAAATATGCTTTGAGCAGTGTCTGCTACATAATTCCTCAGGTACCCACATGGGTCTGCTTGCACCAGCTGTAATGGGATGATCCAGAGTGTCAATGAATGGCCTTTGACATGTGTTTATAGCTAATGCTGAGATTTCAGAAGTGGCTTTGGGGGATGAAGTGCTTAACTTCCACCCCAATGCACCATATCCATCTTTCTTATGGGAGCAACAGTGACAATGTCCCCCTAAACCAGTACAAACTGGGGTTCCTGTAACTCTGCTTAATGTGTGGGGAAACATCTGGGAGGCTGATGGCAGCCGTGCTGCAGATGGTGGTGGGGGGACTCAGTGCAGACCTCTCCCCATGTCTGCAGGATGAAATACAGTGCACTGTTATTATCCCTGTCTAGGGGTTTACATGCCACCTTCATCAGTATCTTCTTCTCTGGTGTCCTCCACACTTGCCCAAAGCCTGTAACTATCTGCCGAGCTTTCCCTCAGACCCCTCTCTGTCTCTGTGCTGCCTGTAACCCTCAGCATGGTGAAGCAGATGATCTGGAGTGCCCCTTGCTCCCAGTGCTCCCCATTTCTGTTTGGACCCATCAGCTGGCTCTTGCCATGTGCCGGGATCTCCTGGGAATGGGGCAGGTTCTGCTGTGTTTGGACATCACATAGGTGCGATACGGCTCGTAAGGGGAAACGGAGAGTAATTGCATGGTGTCGAGTTCCTCCATGGCTGCATTAGCTAACCATAAATAAGGTTGCATTGGCACTGTCAGCTATGTTCTGTTACAATACATAGGGAAATGGGTGGGTTTTTGCTTTGGCTTTTGTAAGAGAAACATGTCATTTCTCACTGATGGACTGGCTGACCTCTTGGGATGTGCCACCAAGTGGGAGCTGCCCATGCCTGAGCTCACGGCTCTTTCCTCTGAGTGAGGACATAGTTCACGTCAGCCCTCCTCACGGACAGGGATTTTCCTCTGGATTCCCATCCTGAAGTCTTCTGACACAAATAAGGGACCAGGTGGGTGTGGGGGTGGAGGCACACGAGGTGGAGGAGTGGTTCAGCCTGTACACGGAGCAGGGATGTTGCCCCGCTTCGTCCAGGTCACGATCTTCTGCTGAGCAGGGGCTGAGTGCTGCTGGACCATGGCCCTCAGGAGGATGCTGGAGAGTGCAGGGGGTTGCAGGAAAGGCTGAGGTGGATGTTCAGTGCTGGGGCAAGAGTTTTGGCGCACGCCTTCACTGCCAGCTTCCCATCTCATATGCGTTGCTTAACCAGTTTGTCTACAGCAGTCCAGTTCCTACCTTTTCATCCCTGGGTAGTGGTGCATGCAGTATTTAAATGCAGATTACCTGGCACCAAAACACTTCATCTCATACTCACTGGTGCTTAAAGAGTTCTGTACATTGTCCAGCTTTTAAGCAGCTAATTGCAGGGCTGTTGGCATGTCTGCAGTGCATCGGAGGCTCGAGACATACATTTTGTTGTAGGCCTACAGAAGATTAGATAATTCATCCAGCTTTGCTGACAAGAACAGACTTTGACACAGACTCCCTAGCTCATTGCCAAAGCCAGCCGAGCCCCTGATAGGCAAGAGGAGCATTTTTAGGGAAGCGCAGCCTTTGCACTGAGCCTTGGGGAGAGGCAAAGCTGCAGGAACACAGTGTGTAAAGTCAGCCGTCAAGGAATTCTGGGTTTCCACCACTGTTTGGGAAAAAACAGGCATGAAATGACTCCCTCTAAATTCAGTCATCACCTGAGCTCGTCTGACCTGCAACACATCTCCAAAGCACCAGCCCCCAGGGAGACGTCTACAGTTGGCTGGGGGAGAAATGGGCTCCTGGATCCTAATTTACCTCCTTCACTCTGTCAAATGCCCATGGCAAGTGGAAGAAGAAGACATCTTCTGTGGTGCTGGTCTGGCCAGAGCTGATGGCAAATGTCCTGGTTCACCAGGGCCTGTGCTAGGCACATCATGACCGCCTAACCAGGGGAGTTACTCTACCACCACCAGGAAGGGTTTCCCCATACTTGCACCCCCAGCAAAGAGCCCCAGACTGGGCAGGACATGCTGCCCATCTCACCCACTTTTCCTGGTCCTTGGCTATAGCCCATAACCCCAGAAGTAACTGGTCACCAGCCCTCTGTGTGGGAGAAAGACGGGTGGAGGGCAGAACATGGGCTCAAATCCAACACGAAGGACTCCCATCTGAGGCTGGCTGGAGGCAGTGCTTCCCAAAGGTTGGGTCAGGAAGCCTGGGCCGTCCTGACCCTTCAGCGGGCTATGAGATGCTTGACCCTCCCCGACGCTGCACCTCTCCCAGGCTGCTGCTGTGGTACATCTCTGTGTGCCTGAGGGCATGCCAGGTTTTGCAAGGGGATTGCACGGGTCAGGGTTAGTGTGTGTTGGTGCACGTGTGGAGTGAGGATGAGCTCTCAGAGGTCCCTTCCTGCCCTTGTCCAGGAGCTTGCCTGTCACCCTTCTGTGCTGCAAGTGCCCATTTCATACACCGCCCCTTGCACAGCACATCTCTTGCAAGCTATACCAGGGTTAGGGGAAACTGAGGCAGGCAGGAAAGGAGGGGGCTGGGGAAGGCAAATGGTCTGCATTGCTGCAGGCTGGAAGCAAAAAGCAAGTGGCACGAGTTGACCCGGCTGTCCCCAAGGCAATCAGGGAGCAGGTGACCACATCCATCAGGCTTCTCTGTGCAGGGTGGGACCTCCTGTGCTGGGACTCGAGGGCTAAGGCCGTGCTGTTTATTTGCAAAGCTGCTGGAGAGGAGCTGGCGGGTAAGCACGGCTCTGGGATTCGAGCCACGCATCAGCCGGGGTCGGGGGGGGCCAGGCTTGCTGCCGGATGGGTTCGTCTTTTGGGATGTCTTGGGACGGGTGTCTTGTGCATGGCTGAGCAACCGGAGAAGGAGACGCGCCTTGCTTTGGGGCGTCCCAGGAGCTGTGCTCTCCTCTGGCGCTCTTGGAAAGCCTGGAGTTTCTTCCTCCCCGTGGGCAGGGGCAGGGAACTGCATGTCCTCTCCCGGCCGACCTCTCCTGCTGGGTCAGCAGGTCCCCGCTGGCCCGAGCCACAGGAATGCTGGAGCGCAGGCCGTTCAGATGCCGTGCTGGTTAACTTTAGTCCGAGTGCTGCACTCATTTAAAAATATCCTCTGACAAATACCTGCACAAACAGGGGGAAAAAAAAAGCCCCACCTAACCCTTTAAAAAAAAAAAAGGCATCTGTAATTTTCCACAGGACAGAGGCATGTTATTTGGCCTCCCTGCCCTGGAGCTGCTCCGAGTCCCTTGCCCAGCACCGTGGGGTTTGCAGCCAGCGGGGCCCCTCCGCTGGTGCCTTTGCAAGCAGGGCTGAGCTGCAAGGCTGGAGTGGGAGGGAGCGTTGCCTACCCAGCGTGGCCCCGCGGGGTGAGGCTCGCAGAGATGCGAGCACCCGCCTAAGACTTCCCGGCAAGACTCTGGCACGGCAGAGCAGGGAGCGGGTCCTGCGCTGACCCGCTCGGCCGCACCCTCCTCCCCGCCTCGCACCGGCTGTTTTGCACTCGGGGTTGCTCCCCGTGCTCCAGCCGGGCTGGCAATGCTGGCGCTGGCACTCGGCATCTCGCCTTCCTCCCACGCCGGTGCAGGTACCGCCTGGCTGGCAGGCGTGCTCCCATGGGAAAGGGCTTCCATGGGCTCCCGGCGGGACGGGGGTGCCTGACCCCGGTGGGGGCTTTGGCAGGGGAGAGATGTTTCCTGTCATGAGCCTCAAGTCCAGGTGCGTGGTCTGGAGGTGAGAAATGCCTCTCAGCACCTCTTATGCCTACTAAAGCTCTGGCTGGGTTTTGTGACGCTGGGGGCTATGGGTGAGAAACTTCCAAAGCGTGACCGGGCTGCCCATCCAGCTGCGAAAAGGAGGGGAAGCAGCAGCCCAGCACAAGGGGAGAGTGCAGCCCCAGGAAAAAGCCCGGTGAGGACCAGGCACAGGGTGCAGATGGACCAGGACAAGGCTCTGGGTGCAGGACCCAGCCCCGTTTGGTGAGCTGGAGGCAGCCCTGGGGACGACCCCGCTTTGTGGACATCTACCAGGCAGCCAGCCCCCGGGCTGCAAGCACCTGCTCGAGGGGAAAATCCACAGGGTTCCCCAGGGAGGGTGTGCATGTCCCTGCCATGGAGCACAGCCCTCCACCTCACCCAGGCACTGCAGAGAGTCCCGAGGTACTGGGAGACACCCAGCCCTCCAGCATTTGGCCCTCCTGTGCCTCCTCCCCAGCTCAGTCCTGTCTCCTCTGCAGGCTTGCCTGGGGCTGTGGCATCACCAGTTGCATCTTTGCCTCTGGATGGGCTCTCCCATTCATGCCCTGTTCTGCTAGGACCTCCTGCTCTCCCTGCACCCGAAGCAGGGCTGCCCAGGGGAGGCAGGATCCTCGGCACGGGCTGTGGGGGTGTGTGGGAGTGGGCATGGACATAAGCCTGCTGCAGAGTCCCAGGAGAGCAACGGCTCTGGCAAATATTCCATCTGGCTTCCCAAGATCAGTGCAGTGCTGGTGCAGTGATGCTCTCAGCTCCCTGTGACCTGGGGGATGCAGGACCCGCCTGGGTCTGGTGCTGTGATGGGGTGAGACTCCCATGATCACTGTAAGAGCCAGGTAACTTTGGTGGAGGTAACCTCCCTCCTGCAGCATGGTGCTGGCAGCAAAGCCCAGCAAAGTGTCAGCTGGCCGTACTGAGAAGTGCTCCAAGCGGGCTGGATGCTGACCCATGCTCACGCTTGTCCCCACACCGTCTCCCCCACACACCTCACAGCACACGCTGGTGAAAAACACATTCCCAAGCCACGGTGACCGGCAGCACTGCCTCCTCCACGCCCCCCACCGCCTCCTGCCCTGGTTGCTGGCTCGCTGCCCTACACACGCACGCAAAGGATGCTTCATTCCTGGTTGATGACCGAGCCGCCTGCCCAGAGCGTTTGCTCTCCAAGGGGCAAAGGGAGATGGCTGGGCTGTGCGGCTGGCGTGGTGCAGGCACGTGGCCGGCACTGAGGAGCAGCGGGAGCCCAGAGCTCTTCTCCAGGGCTCTCCAGGGAAGCAACAGAAACCCTTGGTCCTGTCTGAGTGGCACGGGGCTGGCTGTCCCCATGCAGTGGTCAGCATGGCTGGGAGAAGGTCCTGAGCACTGCAGCTGGGTGCTGGAAGCTGGGTGCTGGGCCCCAGTCTGTGTGGTGTGGGACAAGGCTGGGTGGCTGTGGAAGGGCATGGGAAGACCTGGATCAAGGGGTCTTCAAGGGTCTTGGGGATCTTCGGTGATTCCTGTCCTCCTTCTGGCTGCTGTGGGGCACAAGGAGCTCTCTGGAGCCCATGGACACAAGGGCTCTGCTTCAAAAGGGCGCACAGCTCTGCTGCCAGAGCAGCATGGCCCAGGGCAGCCAGAACAACCTGGCTCAGGGATGGAGCCTGTCCCAGCTGGAAGAACCAGGGCATCTGGGCAGATGCATGTGTGTGTTTGCATGGCGCCTCTGCATGCGCGTGTGTGCGTGTGTGCACGTGCATGGACATGTACATGAGGTGTGGGCACATGTGTATGAGTGCATGTATGGATGTGTGCATGTGGCATGCATGTCTGTGCACATGAGACTGCATACTCGGGGGTGTCAGCAAGTGTCTGTGTGCACATGCGTGTGCGTACATGCGTGTCTGTGTGTCCATGCTCCTACAGCCCTGTTTCTTTGCTCCAGGGTCCTGCCCACCTCCCCTCTTGACAGGCAGGGCATGCATAGCCCCCAGACTCTTCCTACAGGCATGTGCTCCTGCTCTCTCCCTTGGAAACGCAGGTATTTATATGTGAAAATATGGAAGCATGCTCAGTCCCTACCCAGTGACCTTCAAAACCATCCAGCAAATTCAGCTTGGACCGCGAGCCCAGCCAGATGGCCCTTCTCAAACATGCTGGCCATGCAGACTGGGGTTTTACTTTTGATTCCTGCTCCTGCTCCAAGGCAGGCTCGTGAAACAGCGTATTCAGTATGTGCTCTGGGAAGGCAGCCACGCAGCCCTGCTCCGAGGAGGAGGCGGTAGGGAGAGCGCCAAGCTGGGGTGGGGAGGGACGACACAGCCGCGGGCTGCCGGCCGAGAGGCTTTGGGGTTTCTAATTGAAATGTGAAGCACAGAGTTAAGTTTGGGGGATCCAGAACTGGAGGGGAGGGGGCTGGGTGCGGGCATCCAGGGCTGCCAGCGCTGCCTCCAGCCGGGGAAGCTGCTGGGTGTGTGAGCAAGGTGGAGGGTGGTGGGAGACTTCTCTGATGCTGGTGGAGAGGAGCCTGCAGGGGTGATCGGACTGCGGGGAGCTCGGCAAGGCCAAGGTGACTCCTGACGCCGAGGAGAGGAAAGAGCAAACCAAAATACCATGACCTAGTGGAAGGGAAGGGTTAAAAGACCTGTCAGAGCTGAGCCTCTCTGGAAACATGGGAGACAGCTGGAAAAGATTTAAATAACTCTTTGCTGTGTGTCTGCAAGCCATGGGTGCCAGTGAAAGGTAGTCTTATTTCTGATAATATCTGGTCTGACACACTCAATGTGTTTTAACAGTTTTCAGTTTACTCAGGCAGATGAGACTAACTAGGAAGCGATCATGCAGGGATTCCTGGATGCTGCATTAGCATGCAACCTCCGAGAGGAATGTTTTCGCCTCTAAATGCAAATATAGGTTGAAGCTATTGAAGAAGCTGTGACTGATCTTCATCTGAGGAATCAATCTTGCAAATTCAGGTGTAACCAAGCCCCTGGGGAGGATGCCATCGAGCAAAGCCCAACAGGGATGCTGGGGACCCCCCAGTGCAGTGCCTGGAGGGGTGCTGGGGCTGGGGTGCCCTTTTGCTCACCTCCACGCTGGCCACCGACAGCACCCACAAGGAGAGACGCTGGGGGAGGTGGCCGATGCTGGCGATTTCCTCCAGGTCAGCGGGGCCCTGGCAGGGCACGGGGCAAAGCAGAGCCTAGGGATGTGGAGCACGCTCCCCAGTATGGACCTGGGAGGTGGAGGGGGCTCCCTGAAGGAGCTCAACTGCCAGGAAATACTTCCCGTCGGGACTGGCACAGCCCCACTGATGACCTCGCAGGTGCTAACGGCACTGTGATGCACCCACACGACAAATGAGGCTCTGGCAAGGGTTTTGTGCCCTCACCTGCAGGACACCAGTGCTAGGAGCTCACTACATCCCGCTAAGTTCTCTTGCCAAAGCGGTCCTCACTTAGGTGATGGGGGACTCTGTCTGGGGAGACATGGACTGTGACCAGCGACTGTGAGCTGTCAGGGTGATGCTGAGCCCAGAGGAGCCAGTGCAGCCTTTTGGTGTGGAGACAGGGAATAGTGTGCTGGGCTGGAGAGATTTTACTGCCTTCGTGTTTGGCCATGCCAGGAGGTGAGATTAGAGGGTTCATGAATTTGTTTCATGCCACACACCGTTTTCTATCGAGCAAAGGTGTATTTAAGCACATGGAATTGCTACCAGGAATTAGCATTGAAAACTATTGATAAGCATTACTGTTATTAAAAAGCAGATTTTACCCTAAGCACCACTCTGGAGAAAAGTTTAATACCAACCACCAAAGGCTGGTCAGAAATTTTCCACTCAGCCTGTATCACATAAAAAATGGAGCTATCAGCTACATGAGAGTATTCCTAAAGTGACTGCTTGGCTTTTCAGCAGAACTCCGGCCCTTCAAAATGCAATGATTTTGGTTTTCAACTTAAAATGTTCATTCTTGAAATTTCCCCCAATAGAAGTATGGAAATTTAGTCCTGCTATGATGCACTTTGTTTGACATGACCACGAGAATGAACGTGGACATGAAGGAGGGGACAAACCCTGCTGCTGTTGGACTGCCTGTGCCCCTTTCCTGGGCTAAGGCTTCAGCATCAGCCCTTACAAGACACCGGAGAATCCAACCCCGAGGTGCACAGGGGTGCGTCCATCCCTCCTCATCCCTCCCCTTCCCAGGCAGGATGGAGGCAGCTTTCCCTCCCCACCACAGCTCCGGGAAATGACTTGTGTGCATGGCAAGTAGGTGACCCCTGGAAACCTGCTCTCTGAACAGGGCTGCAGAAAAACATTGCCTGGAATGGTTTTCCATCAGAAAATAGAGTTTTATTGAAATTAAATCTTTCCCTGGGAACTTGTTGATTTTGCTGCCATTTTCTCCAGGAAGAAGTCTAGCAGAATCACTTTGACTTTCTTGTTTCAGCAGTGTCAAAATGTTTATTCCGATCATGTCAAAACACCAAGCTCATTTCAGGAAAGTAAAAATATTTCATTTTGACTTTATCATTTCATTTGCTTAACTTCCACTTTATGTTCCGTGAAAGTATTTTTTAATACGTGCTGCTTGAGATCCTTTTGCACCGTGACATCCAGGTGCCCTGCGAGGAGACGACGCTGGATTGTCACACGTGGCGTTTCAAAGGCCCAAATTAGCATTTGGGTGAATTTTCACTTCACAGGATGTGCTGCACATGTGGCTTTCCCTCTCAATGCAGAGCAGACGCCTTGAATGCTGCTGGGATTTTCTTGGTACGTTCCCCTCTGGCTCTCTGCGGAGACCTGTGGGAAATCTTCTCTGCTGTTTCCCGTCGAGACTGGGGGGGCTGGTGGGGTGGCCTGAGGTGAGGGTGATGGGCTGCGGGGTGAGATGGGTGCGTGGGAGGTGCTCCCCTCTCCTCAGCTGCTGCTTGCTCTCCTCTCACCCAGCCAGACTGCGGTGCCAGGGGAGCGCCCTTGCAGCCGGTACCCTGGGTTGCGATGCTGAAAGCTGGATTTTTCCTTGGCGTCGAGACAAATTGGTCACAAATGCAGTCCTCAGAGCCTGCAGGTGTTTTTTCTGAGTGGGCGGATATCCCCATCTGCCTTCTAGCGGGGCACTGCCCAGCATGGTCCCTCCTTGGCTCCTGCACTGGCTCCCACAGCTCCATCACCACCTGTGGGGCTCTGCTCTGGACCCTGGGGCTGCTGGGCACCCCCCAGCAGGGATGGTGAAGGAGACAAAGGCTTCAAAACAGCCCTCAGGTGTAAATCTGGGGGGGGGGGGGGGGGGGAAGAGGACAGAGGAGGTCTGCGTGGGATATTACGGGAATCATTCAGGTGGAAGAACAATGGAGGTCCTGCTGGCCTAGTAGGACAGGAGGTGGTGCCAGCACTGGGCAAGGACACGAAGCCCCGGCTCTGCCCAGAGCTGCAGGGGAGATGGTGGAGCAGGGGCTCAGGCTCCACCGCCCTGCCCAGGGTCCAGCTGGTGAGGAGATGCCTGGAGCAGCAGCCCTCCTCTTCCTCCTTCTCCTCTTGCTCCTCCTCCTCATCCCACAACTAGCCGCTCTCCCTTCGTGCCTCCTGTCAGTGGGTCTGCTCCTGCCCCAGCTCTGCCCAAGCCCTGCTGTCCCAATTCCTCCATCCCAAGGAGGGTTTGCTGTGGGGCTCAGCGTGGTGCACGCTGGAGATCCTCCTGTCCAGATCATTCTGAGACCATTCAGACCAGTTTTGCAGGTGACCTGCAGCAGCCGAGAAACTAGAGCATCCACCAGTCCCCAGGCACTAGAGCATCCATCCACTGATGGTGGGCACAGATCTGGTGCTTTCTGGGGGGCAGTGCTGGGACAGGGCAGCTACACCCCCCCTCGCTGCCACCCTCACTTGCAAGGAGTAGCTTTCACAGCGGCACGATGTATCAGAGCTGATCCTGCTTGCTCCATCCCCATTGAGCTCCCGTTTTCCCTTTCAGCCTCATTCTTCCCACCTCGGAGGTGCTGGGCACCTTACTGAAGCTGGACACATCTCTGTAAGGCACCCCTTCCCTCCCTCTCCCGAAGTGTGAGCTTCACATGATAAACCAAGGTGTTGAGTGGCATCATCATCATCAGGAGCAAACAGGCTCCTGTCCTGGAGCCCAGGGGCCAGAGGAGCCCTGTTTCCCGGGCAGCTGGGAAGAGGGGAGGGGAGCACTGCACCCCCGTGGGACACCTTTTCCCAGACGCTGCTGGAAGCCAGCAGGGAAAGGGCAGAGCAGGGAGTTGCACCAGGCACTGGCTGTGGGAAGGATGTTGGAGAGAAATGTGTGCCTGGATCCCGCAGCCCCAGCCACCCCCATCGCCCCCTTCCCTGCTGCTGCTGCCACCCAGCCGAGCTCTGCTCTTCTCCCCCAGACCCGCTGTTCTGGTGCTCGCCCCGGCCCCTGGAAAAACAGGGCTGGAGGAGCAGGTGAGAGATGTGGGAGCGTTTTGACTAATAAAATATCTCTGAAATCCCAGCGCTTATCCTGTAGACCGCCCCCCCCACACTTCCCCAGGCATGGCCATGCAGTGTGGTGGGCGCCTGGCATCTGGGATGGGGCAACCAGGACCAGGGGGCACCCTGGGGTGGGAGGGAATGGGGAGACTGCTCCGTGTCCCCCGGCTCTGCTCCTGAGACTGCCTCTTACCATAAAGCGATGGATGAGCAGCAAGGCCTGCTGCTTAACGGGGATGGTGGCAGCATGCAGCTGGCTTAATAGAGATGTTCCTGTCTGGTGCCAGGCGGTTAAGTGATAATTAACCAGGTGCTCAGGAAGGTGATGCTGGAAGCCAGCCTTGTGCTGCTGCTGTGGAGTAGAGGGCTGAACACCCACCTCTGTGCACCCCAGTCATATGGGTCCTTGACTAGGGACACATGCACCCAGAAACGTGCTGCTCTGCACCCTCGGGGCCAAGTGAAGGGGTCAGGGATGAGACCCTGGATATGCCAGGGATGGGACTACTGGGCAGCTTTGGTTGCTTTTAGGTGCAAGGAGCCACAAAGCCATCCAACACCTGCCTGTCACCTTCACCACGAGCACCCATCGTTGTCTGCAAGGGTAAGTACTGCTTTACAGGTGAGGAAACTGAGGCACCAGGCAAGCAAGACCAGCATGTTTCTGCAGCATTAGGTATTGATAAAGCACTGCAGTGACCTGGCAGCACGGGCGGGGAGGGCTGAGCACCATCGCCCAAGGGGTGAGGTGGCTCAGGGCGATCGCAGGGAGATGCCCCTGCTGCAGTGGAAGAGGAGAAATGCTGCTGGAGAAACCGAGCAGCACCGAGGAGGGAGAGGCACCCACGGGAGCAGCACAGGAAGGGTTGTGCTGGCTGGGACACTCCCGCTCGGCTCGGCACCGAGGAGCTGAGCCTGGGCTGGAAAACCAAGGCTGGAAGAGCGGGTGAGAAATGTGGGAGGGTTTTGACTAATAAAGGCAAGGCTGAGGGAAGAAACACCGCTGGGGTCCAAGTGAGCAAAAGGCTGCTAAGAGAAGGGGGAACGATCCTGCCTCCAGGCCCCCGGGGTAGGGGAGGGAGGTAATGGGTGTAAACCGTAGCAAGGGAAATTTGGGATCGCTCCCAGGAGAAATGCTCCAGGGAGAAGGGAGGCAAAGGGAGATGCGGAGGCTGCCTCCACCCTGGGGTCTGTAGGGTCGGGGGGGCTTGGGGTCAGGTCCATCCTGAGGGAGCTCCGGCACCGCACACCCAGTGCAGCCACAAGCCAGGTTGGCCAGGGCACGCCTGGTGCCAGCCTGGCTCAGCCCACCTGGACCAGCTGGACCAGTAGATGAGGGGCTTGGCCAGCAGGCCTCCGTCCGCACAGTGTGGGTTGGGGAACGCAGCCCCTCAGCCCCCAGCTAGCTGGGATGTGCCTCCAGGGCCGGCTGGGGCGTCTGCAGCCACCGCTACCGCTTGCAAGTTGTGTGAAACAGGGCGCTTGTCGAGTCCCTCCTGTATACTGTATTGTATTATATTTGTTATATTATATTATATTATACTTTATTATATTATTAGAGCTGTCAGGCCAAGCACTTCAAGGCTGGAACCGTCAGCTTCATAGTTGCTTGGGTAACCTTAGCCCGTCCCCTTGGACAATGAATGGGACCGCAGGAAAAGTATTGCATGTGACTGTGGCATTAAAGACACCATTACGGGCACAGCTGGTGGCAGCGGGGGGGGTGTGTGTGGGGTGTGGGGTGACAACAATCGCCCCAGGGCGATCCGGGGTGCTTCGTGCCAGTGGCCCCAGGGCCGGCGAGGCACGGCGGGGTGGGCCTGCACTGGGTCCAAGTGGGCGGCGTGGGGCAGGCAGGCACCAGTCCCTGGGGGGATGCAGGGGCAAGGGTGGGGGGACACACTGCTGCGGACGCCCCTGTCCCCGGTGGGTGCAGGGTGATGCGTGGACACGTTTGCAGCCTCGAGGGTGCCAGGGGAGGCGTGGGCTGCCACAGGGTGCGGGGCGGGGGTGCGCGGGGGGCTGGAGGAGCAGGGGCGCCCGCAGGCACCCGCCCCAGACCCGGGTGGGCTTCGCCCGTGTGACCTCATCGGCACCTCATACCCCTGTGGTGACATCACCGGGGAGTCACCGGCCCCGCCGGGAGCCCAGGCTGCCGGGCCGGGGCAGGGAGCGCGCTGGGACCCCGGGCGGGGGCCGGGGGGCTGCGAGCGGGCGGCGCCGTGCCGGGCCGGCCCCGCGGGCACGGGTGGGCGCTGCCACCCGGGGCGGGGGCGGCGGGGCGGGGCTTGCGCGGCGAGGGGGCGTGTCCTCCGGGCAGGGGGCGGGGCGGCGCGCCTTGGGGGCGGGGCCCGCTCCTTGGGGTCTCCCCCGACGGCGCCGGCGGGGGCGCGGCCGCGGCGGGCGAGGGGGCGTGGCCCGTAGTAAAGGAGGCGTGTCCCGCCGCCCGGCCGCGGCGGCGGCGTTGCCCGGGGTGACGCGCGGGAGCAGCCGGCACCCCTGACGTCACCCGCGGGGAGGGTCCGCTCTCCCCCCCCCCCCCCCGCTCCCCACCAATCCCCCCTCCCCTTCGCCGAGCGTCCCGCCGGCGCCGCGCCAATAGGCGGGCGCGGGGGGCGTGTCCGCCGGGCGCCTCCCGCCAATGAGGCGACGGCGGCGGCTCGGGGCAACAATGGGGGGCGCCCGGGGCGCACGTGGGGCCGGCGGCGGCGGCGGGGGCGCGCGGCCCGGGGCGGGGGCGCCGCGCCGGGGCGATCGATCGCGCCGCTCCGCTCGGCTCCGCTCGGCTCCGTCCCGCCCCGCCGCTGCCCCGCGCGGCGCTGGGGCACTCCCCGCCCCCGCCCTCCGCCCGCCCCTCCGGGCCCTCCCCCTGTGTCACGGCGGCGCCCGCATTCGGGGACGGGCACGGCGGAGGGAGGGAGCGAGAGAACGAACGAGCGAAGGAAGGAAGGACCGACCGAACGGCGGCCGCCCCAGCATGTGGCCCGCCCGCGCCGTGGCGGCAGCGCGGCGGCGGCGGCGGCGGCGGGCAGGTGCGCGGCCGCTGAAACGGAGCGGGGGGGCGTAGGGGCGGGGAGCCGCCCGCCCGCCGCCGCCGCCCTCGCCCGGCGCTGTCAGGTGCGTGCCGCCCGCCAGCATGGCTCCGCCGCGCCGCCGGACCTAGCGCCGGGCCGCCCCGGGGGGAGGCTGCGCGCCCGCCGCGCCGGGGGCTCCCCCCCGCCGCTCCCCATCCATCCCGCTTCTCCCCGCCCAGGTGCCCCGCCGCCCGGCCCCGGAGCACGCCGGTCCCCGGCCGAGGATGCCGCCCGCCGCCGGTCGCTCCGGTTCATCTGTTGCTGCCTGACCGCGCCGCCCGCCCGGTGCAGCCTCCGCCGATGGATGCGGCAGCCCCCGCGCCCTGCCCGCCCGCAGCCGCCCCGCTGCCTATTGTGCCGGGAACGACTCCGGAGCTCCGCGGCTGGTAAAAAAAAACAAACAAACAAAAAAAAACAAAAAACAAAAAAACAAAAAAAAAAAACCAACAACAACAAAAAAAAACAAACCCAAACCAAAAACCGACCCCCCCGTCTCGCCCGGGGCCGGAGAGGCGACCGATGAATATGCAGCATCCCCCCCGGCTCGTCTCTCCCGTTAGCCTCCCGCTTCCCGGCGCGGAACCGGGCAGAGCCGCCTCCTAGAGCTCCGCCGGACCCGGGGCTGCACCCCCGCCGCCTGCCCCCCGCCAGGACCCGGAGCGGCTCCTCCTCCCCTTCTCCCCCGCCGTCCGAGCTTGGAGCCCTTCTTCGCACTCTTCTCCCGCTCCTGGTTTTGGGGGTTTTTGGTTGGTTTTTTTTTTTTTTTTGGTTTGTTTTTTTTTGGTTTTTTTTTGGTTTTTTTTTTTTTTTTTTTGGTGGAAACCGACCGTAACTCCGGGGAGGGGGTTGTTGGGGGGGGGGGGGAGCGGCGGGGAGGGGACCATGGAAGAAAAGCTCCAGGCGCATCAGGTGGAGATCGACCCGGATTTCGAGCCGCAGAGCCGGCCCCGGTCCTGCACTTGGCCTCTCCCCCACCCCGACTTCGCGGCGGAGGAGGAGGATGGGGGCGCGGCGGGGGGACCCCCGGCGCTGGCGGCCGGCGGCGGGGACGGAGCCGAGAACGCGGCGGCCCCGGCGGAGCGCAGAGCCGCCGCCGCCGCCTCCCTGCCGCCCCCCGGCGCGGACGTCGGGCAGCTCCGCAAGGCCAAGACCTCCCGGAGGAACGCCTGGGGCAACCTCTCCTACGCCGACCTCATCACCAAAGCCATCGAGAGCTCGCCGGAGAAGCGCCTCACCCTCTCGCAGATCTACGACTGGATGGTGCGATACGTCCCCTACTTTAAGGATAAAGGAGACAGCAACAGCTCCGCCGGCTGGAAGGTACCTGACCCCCCTGACCCGAACCCCAGTGCAACTTTCCCCCCTGCTCCCGAAGGCGCACCGGACTCTGGATGCTTCCCCTGGGGCGGCCGGAGCTTGGCCTTGGCTGTGGGGCTGGGGGGGATCCCCGCTTTCCTCGTGGCTGGGGGGCTGAGGGCTCGGTCAAGTTTTGGGGAGAGCCGGTTGCGCGTTGGAGCCGGGGTGAGCTTGTCCTCGGCCCACCCGTTGGCCTCGGGCTGGGTGGCACGGCAGAGCCGGAGCGCCGTGCCGCCATCCTCCCCGGGGCGGTTAGAGAGAGGGGGATGGTGGTGGGGAGTGTGGCCGTGGCCGGCTCTCCCGCTGGCCTGCGAGCACCGGGGTACGGTGAACGACAACCCTGCCGCCGCGGCTCTGCCTGTCCCTGCCTGCGGGCACCCCAGCCGTGCCAGGTCCCTGAGTGCCGGCAGTGTTCCCCGGGAGGACAGCCAGAGGGAGGGCTGTCCCCAAACAGGTGTCTCTGGGCTGGCTTTTACCCAGTTCTGGGTAAAAAGACACACTTTTACCCAGAGCGTGTCCCCCGTCTCAGCCCCCACCTTCCCCAGGGCCACGTCCCCCTCCCGCGGGGCCGCGCCGGCGGCACACGGTCCCCACGGCCCCACGCTGGCTTTCCCCGGCTCTGCTCCCGGCTGGCACAGTGGGCTCATTAGAAATCCCTGGCACGGGCAGCAATCCCCCCTCTTGGTCGGTGCTAGCTGGGACTGCATCACCCCGACCATCCCGGCACTGGGCAAGGGCATGGAGGGTGCCGGGTCCTGGGGGGGTCACACCGGCCCCAGCCCCTGGGGCTGGCGCTTGCCCGGCTCCACGCTGGGAAGGGGGAAGAGATTGCCTGTGTCCAGATGGTGTCAGTAAAAAGGAGACGGTTTCTCTTAAGCCCTCCCCTAAGCCCTGTCACCTCCAGTGTGATTAGTGTGTAACGAGGCTTCGGGGGCTCTAATACCAGCCTGCGGTCTTGGCACGGTGTGTCCTGGCTCCGTCGGAGGCGGCTGGACCCGGCCCGCCTAGGGGGTCATTCTTGGTTGCAAACAGGGCTCTTCTGGGGCAGGGAGGCCGGGCTCTGTCTGCCTGTGGCACCTGTGGCCAGGCCGTGGGAGATGGTGTTGCGCGGAAACTGAGCACCCTCTCTGCCTTGTCCCGCTTGTGATGGGTGGGCAGGGGGCAGCCGGTGTCCCTGCGGCGTGGAGAGTCACCAGGGAAGGGTGCCGGGGGCTGCAGAGGCGGCAATTGTGGGGGGGCCTCTCAAACCTCCACCTGGGGTGAGACCTGCGTGGCCTTGGGCACTCGCTGGGGGACAAGGGTATCCCCAGGGCTCATAGCCGTTGGGGACAGCGCGGGGCGTGCACTGATGGGGTCTGGGGACACGGCGGGGATGCTTGTCGGGGCTCTGGACTGGTGGCTGGGAGGGCTGGGATGAGGAGCAAAGGGATTCCCGGGCAGCCGAGTGTGTCACCGAGGGTGTGGGATGCTTGGGGATCCCCCCCGGCCGGGTGTCCCTGAAGGGCAGCCCGGGGGAGCGAGGGTGAGGGGATGGAGCCATCAGCAAGTTTGTGTGCCCAGCCACGGCCAGGCAGGAGCGGGGAAGGGGGGTGCTCGTGTCTCCCAGTGCTGGCAGGCAAGCCAAAGCCATCGAGCGAAGCCCTTCCCGGGTGGGATGGACCCCGGCCGGGGACGGTCCTTGTCACAGGCGAATGCTGGGGTTTGATCAACCTGCAGCTTGCACGGGGATGGAGGAGTGACCCGTGTCCTCTCTGGGCGTGCCAGGGCTTGCACAGGGGACAGTGGCAACGCGGGTGTGTCTGTGCGGGTGTGCAAGGTGGCACAGGCTTCCCGTCCCGCCTACGCCGGCACCGGCTTTGGCCCCTGGGCGAGGACGGGCTGTGACGGCAGCGTTGCCTGCCCGCATCAGTCCTGGCAGAGGCGACCCTCGAGGGCATCTTCCCGGGAAAGCCGGGGGGGATCCCTGCTATGTCCCAGAAGTGCAGGAGGGCCAACACCTTCTCCCGGCAAAGCCTCCACCAGGGAGCGTGTGGGAGCAACGCGGGCTGTTCAGCCCTGTCCCTTGCCCCCACGCCCTTCCTGCTGCCCCTTGTCCCTTGGGGTAGGGATGGTGCCTGGCCTGCGTCCCCGTACCGGCACTGCCCGGCATGCTACCAGCAGAGCCCCATCACCCGGTGCGGGGTTTGGTGGCTTTCTTTGGGAGGCTTCGTGGTGCGTGATGTGCAGCGGGGGAGGGACGGGCTCAGGGTCCAGCTGCTCTTGGGCACGAAGGGGCAATTGCAGGGGCTGCTCGCTCAGGTAGGCTCACCTGGGTGCACCCTGGGATGGGATGCTCTCCGCCTTCCTGGCCCATCTCCAGGTCGGGCTCTGGCTATCTTCCCCTGGGCTGCGGGCAGGTGGCTCTGCTGCCCAGGCTGCACTGCTGCTGCCTGCTCCCTCCTGGCAGCCCCCCTTGCCCCCGCGTTGGCCCTGTGGCTTAAACCTCCCAGGCCAGCCCAGTGCTCGGCCGGTCGCAGGGCAGATGGCTGAGGGCTGCCCAGTGAAACACCGGGACCCTGGGGCCCGTCCTGATGCTGCAGGGGCCCGATCCCCAGCTGGGGTGGGCGGTGGGAGGGCTGGCAACAGCCAGGGAGAGAAGCGACATGCAGAGACCCCCTTTGCTTGGCAGTCTCGTCGGACACCAGCGTGCCAGGGGTTAAACACCTTCCCTACAGCCCCATGTCCCCTCCTGGCTGTCCCCTGCCCTGGATGCCCTGGGTGCCCCCGCGCATTCCTCCCCGGGGCAGGCTGGCAGCGCGTGGTGCTGCGGGAGCACCCGGAGCACTGGGCAGTCAATTTTGTAGTAACGAGCTGCTGGCGGCTTATTAAAGAGCCCCTGGAGATGCCACATCCCTCCTGCCCCAGGCCTGGGAGAAGCATGGCGGATGTAAAGCGTTTCATTACCCAGCACAGCGGTGTTGGAGGGGGGTCTCGGGTAATGGGCTGCTCCTTTAATTAGCTCCTTCACAACCTCCCCGCGCTGGCGAGGGAGGGATGGTGGAGGTCTGGGAGCCTGGCCGAGGGCATGGCATCCCCACAGGGTGCTGGCTGCACTGCTGCCGCTCCGGCAGGACTTCTCCAAAGCCCCTCCTGCCCAGCTCCAGTTGGCCATGGGGATACTGCACCCGTGTTTCCCCAGGCTGGTTAGTTATCTTTTGGAGGGGAATGATGCGGGCACGGGGTGCATTTTGGGGTCAGGCCTCTCCTTCCCCACCAAGCTGTGGGTTGCATTACTTGGGTTTACGGTGAGGTAAACTGAGGCACAGTGTCTGAACACCTCGGCCATGCTCAGCGTCGGGACCAGGACCCAGCCCTGTCTGACAGGGAGGGGGGGATGCTCTGGCCGCTGCCCCCGCCCCGGGGCTGTGCATTCCCTGGGGCTCCTCGTGCTGCAACGGGCTGGGCCGGCGCGTTGGGCTCCTGCACTGGGAGCTGCTGCTGCTTCCTGAGGCAGGGCAGCAGGCGCCAGTTGACTGACAGTTCTGCTTAATTAGGGAGTTGTTATTTTATCAATTCCAAAGCGCTTGAAGTTTTCTGCTCCAGCTCACGCTTTCCACTTGTTAATGGGAAACCAACACCCTCCGTCAAAAAGGCAGCGGCACTGATGCATTTTAAAGGTTTCTGCTTGCTCCGGTTTGACATCCAAAATATAACAATCAAGCAATCAGCTGGTGGATGTCTGTTTGATGCAGCTCTGACAGTGCTGAAAACCTTAATTTCCCAGCCCTTCCCTACACCTCCTCCTCCTTTATATCCTGGGGTCGGTAGCGTGGCGGCTGCTCCCGGTGTGGGGAACGGGGGCTGCGGGGTCCTGCTGGCCCCCAGGAGCTGAGAGCACGGTGTGCTTGGGGTGGGGGGCTGCCATGCAGAGACACCCCCCCATCCACCCAAGTGCCACCTTCCCTTTGCGGGGCAGGGTGGAAATGAATTAGGGAGAAAAAGGGGTAAAAGCCTGGTCTGAGTGCCCCACGCTGCCCGTGGGGTCAGGGTGTGCTGGGGTGCCTCGCCTCCTCGCTGGCCATGGCGGCCCCCAAGGGACGTCTCCATCTCTGTGCTAGCGAGGGGAGGCAGAGCCATGGCCTTGGCCCAGAGCACAGCCCCGCCAGGCACTCTGCAGACACGGGAAGATCGTCCTTTAGGGGAGCTGCCCCTGGCTTTTCGTGCTCGGTCGCTGATGCCAGCCCCTGCCCCAGCCCCTGCCCTTCCCCTCTTGGACGGGGGCTAGTGCATGCACCTGGGACGTTGCCCCATGTGGCTCGAGAGGCTTGAAGCCAGCGCCTGGGACTAACAGGGACAAGTTTCCCCTTGCAGAGGGCAGCTTGGGTGCCAGCGAGGCAGCGGGTGGTGCCACGGTGGGTGGCACGGCGGTGAAGGGGGGAGTTATGGGGGGGATGGGGTGACGTGGCTCTGGGGGCGCACAGCGGGCTCCCTCCCATTTGTACTGGGTTCAGCAGCATGCGGGTCCCCCGGCCTCGGGAGGGCACGGCCCCGGGGCACTGGGCTGAGTGCGGGGGCTGCCTGCCCAGGGCTCCCGTGGGGCGGTTTGGCTTGGCTCAGCTCAGCTCACGTATCCCCATCCTCTCCATATATGGAGATTTTTCCAGCAGAACGGAGAGCCCAATGCTCCCCGGAGAGCTGCCCGCGGCTGGGAGCAGAGGGGCTGGGAGAGCCCAGCCATCCCGGGGGCTGAGCAGGGCCGGGAGGAGCTCCTTCACCTCAGGGAAACCCCTCTGCTTCATCCCCAAACAGCCCCCGGATAAACCACCCCAGCTCTCCGATCCCCACAGGTGCAACGCCCCTGGGCTCCCCCAACGCAAGGGGACCCCTCCACCCTTTCCTGTGGTACATGTGGGGTCCCCCTGGGATGCTGGGCTGGGGTACCCGACCCTTCAGCACCCCAGGGCTGGAGCAGGGAACTCCTTGCCTGTCCCCAGCTTCACACAGGGATGGGGGAGCCTGCTCGCTTCCTCCAGAGCCGCCGAGATGTGCTCCGGTGCTGCTGGTGGCATGGCTGTGAGGAATCCCCTGGGCTCCTCTCCTCCTTCCCGCCTCATTTTTCTCTCTCCTTTTGGAGGTTTTCATCTTCCTTCCCATTCCCTAGCCCCCCCCCCCCCCCCCTTCTTCTGGAATCGCTTTTCATGCAGCGCTAACTGCTGAAGTAACACAAACCTGCTAAATGGTCCGGCTTTATGATAGCATAAAAATGATACTACAGCAGTGAGTGGGGCTTTATTAAACCCAAGGGAAAGGCTCCAAATGAACAGCTTGCTCTGCTCTTAGCTTCCCCACTGCACACACCCCCCCCCCTTTATTTTTAATAACGGCTGGAATATAAACTACAGTTAAGATCCTGCAGACTAGAAGACCGTTCGCAGCCCGGCCTTATCTCTGTCCGTCCCTGTGCGCATCCCTCCCGCTTGCCCAGTGCTGTGATGGGAGGACCAGCATCCTGGGATGGCAAATGAAATTTCCTGGTGCTTGGCTTTGTACCTGAAAAGCCTTGTAAATATTTTGCAGGGGTGCCATGCACCCAGTGTGTCGGGTCAGGCATGATGTGGGAGCGAGCTGGAGCTCCTTGGTCCAGCTTCCCATCCCGGTGGGATCCTGACTGGGATGCTGCTGGCAGTGGAAGGTCCCCTGGGCTTTGGGAGCAGGGTTGGACCCGTGTCACCACTGTGTCCTTGCAGAGGGAGCATACAGGATGGGGATGAATCTCGCCTCCCCACCGCCACAGTGGGGTCCAGAAACGGTCAGACCCCCAGCCCCAGGCTGCCCCCTCCATCCCCAGGGTCCACTCCAAGCCGTGGTGTCACCGTGCCCTTGGGTCCCCCGTGGGGATGCTCCGGAGCTGGGTGTGGGGTCTCCCCCTTGCCACCCCACTGCACGCCGGCCCTGCCTGCGGGGAGGCAGCTGCCTTCCCCCCTGCCCTCCCGCACCACCGGCAGTGGGCTTGCCGCTCCCCCATCGCATTACTTTTAATTAGCCCTACACTTCCCATCGGCTCCTCTCTCCCGCTGAAGGTGCCTGATTAGTGCCGAGGTGAAAGGCACTTTGGGTTACGGAAGGACACGCGGAGAGGCTCGCCTGTCTGCCGCTGAAGCTCATTTTGGACGGCATCTGTTCATTATTATGTGGTGCCTTGGCCGGGCGCCAGCCAGGAGAACTGAAAGCCCCGGCACAAAGCTTGCTTTCACCCGCTGTGGGGAGGAGGAGGAGGAGGCAGCTGGTGTTGGGAGGGGGCACGGGGACCCCCAAAGCAGGCTGGTCCCTTCCCTCCCAGCGGGGATGCTCCAGCACCCTGGAGCATCCTGAGCTATTGCCAGCTACAGTTCTGGCTGTGAGGTGTCCATCCCCCCTGGGACCACTGCTGTCCTGTGCTGTCCTGTCGGGTGGGGGGCAGCAGCGGGGGGCTGCCCTAGAGGGGTTAGCAGCAGGACGGGGTGATGTTGGGGTCTGTGTGGCTGGTGCCTACTTTTTCAGGAGGGGGCTCATCCTTCCCTTCTCCAGCACGCCCCGGCTGCGCCCCTCGGGGCTGTGCGCTGTGCCGGGGCTCGGCAGCGGGGAGGCTCCCGGGCTTTGCTGCCTGTTGGCCCTCTGGGTGCAGGTGCTGGGCTCGAGGGCACTTTGTACCCACCGAGCCAGGGATGCAGCAGCGATGCAGCCTGGCGTGCTGCTCCCCTGGGGCCTGCCGGGCAAAGGAGGTTTCCCAAACAGCCCTGGGTGCTGGCAATGGGGGTGTGTGGAGGGATGGCTCCGCCACCTGGATAGCCTGGTGCACGCAAACCCTTGCCTGCGCCTGCCCGCGGGGCTGGGCAGAGCACGGGGAGCTGCAGGCAGCGATGCCGCAGGGCATCCGCCGGCTGTGTGTGGCACGTCTGAATTTGCACGTGTTCCCTTGCACGCCTGTGCGTGTGCATTCGGGGCGCGGCGCGTGCACACGTGGCTCACGTGCGCCAGGCTCGCCATGTGCGCTCCCACGTGCGCTCGCACCCGCACGTTGCAGTCAGATGCGCGTTGGGTGTGCAAGGGCAGCGCGGGGAGGGACCCTTGAACATGCCTTGGGCTGGCTCGAGCCGCTGCGCTGCCCTCCTGGGAGCGCGGGCTGGTGGCAGCATCCCCTTGTCCTTGGGGACCAGGGGGGACAACGTGGCCTTGCTGTGGGGCGGTGGGTACCGCAGGGGCTGGATGCTTTTGAAGACGTTGGCTGTGGGTTGGTGGTGGTGGGGGGAAGCCTGAGCTGGGGTGTGGAGCAGCCACCTTTGATTTGCTGGGAAGGGGGGAAAAAAAAAAAGCAAACCAACCCAAACCCAAAAAAAACAAAGGAAAAAAGCCAACCCCAAGAAAGAGGAGAAAGGCAAGGGTTGTTCGGAGCCGCCTGCCACCTGGCGGGGTGCCAGCCCGGGGATGCTCCGGAGCAGACATGCCAAGCTGTAATTGCAGACAGGCTCATTTCAAGAGACAAGACGGTTATTTTTAACTCACGTTAAGGTAATGCACTGATCTCCTGCCTACTGGTTCAAAAGTTCAAGCCCCCTCCCTTTGCTCACCCACCCCATGGCGGTACCCCCCGGCCGGGCTCCGGGTGCCCCCCGGGAAGGCGCAGCCCCTTCCCCGCAGCCCTGCGGTCGGGCAGCCTGGCGCTGCCAGCCACCCTCGCCCTCCCCAGGACAGCCTTTGTGTCTCCCGGGGAGTCTGGCTCCTCCTCTGCGGGATTGGGAGGAGGCTGCGGCCAAGGCCAGCCTCGGGGTACAGAGGAGACGGGGGTTTGGGGGGCTGTGCCAGCTCTGTGCCCAGCCTTGGCGCTGCCGAGGTCCCCGAGGGATGGTGTCGGGGTTGGGCGCTGCGTGCCAGGATGCCAGCTCCTCCTCGGAGTCCGGTGGGAAAGCCTTGCAGTGCTGCGAGTGGTGGCACTGCTCGCTCTCCGAGGTCCCCAAGCACTTCCCAGTCGCAGTCCCATGCGCTGGTGGCCGTGCCGCCCCGGGGACTGCTGGCATCTCCTCCAGGAGCCGGCCTGGCAGGGACGGTAGGGTGGTGCAGGGGTGGTGGGATGCGGGTTCCCCCCTCCTCGGCCTTGCTGGGCATCCCGGCGGCGGAGGGCTGAGCCTCTGGGCCACCCGTCCGGCTGGATCCGCTGCTGAGCCTGATGCTCCCAGTGCCTCTTGTCGGTCCACACTGAGGGCCAAGCGGCCACCTTGGCCCTGGCTGTTGGCAACGGGAGAGCCCAAAAGCCAGGTGCGGGGATATATCAATTTTTTTTTTTCCTTGAAACATATTGCAAAGTGTAAGGAGGGCCTGTCTCTGGGTGCCCTCTGCTCCTGGGGGAGCAGCTTTGCTTCCCATGGTTGGGGAGATGGGATGTCACCAGCCATGCGGGACCCAAGTGGTGCCAAGCTGGAAAATGTGGGGACAAGCCTGGCACCTGCTCCCTGACTGTCTGCCCAAACCATCCAAAGCGAAAGAGGAGCAGAAACACTCCACAATGCATCAGATTTGGACCTGTAATAGCTGTAATTAATCCCTTGCTCCCCCCACCAGCCTTCCCCAGGAGCTCAGCCACTCGGAGCTGGCGGGAACAAAGCCCCGGGGCGCTCCTGAGCAGGAGCAGCGTGTCCGTCCCCCTGTCCCCAAATGCCCTCTCGCCCTGGTTCGTGGCGTCAGCAGTTTGCCAGACGGCTGGGAACTCCCTGCATGGCTGAGATGTCTTTTGTCCTCGGCCGTCACATGGCCGGGACTGCCAGCTGCAGGCGCTTCGCCGCTCCCGGCTCCCGCTGCCATGGTTCGGCATTTCCCTCCCCTTGGACGTAGCTGCTTTCGGCAGGAGCGCTGAGGTCTGGGGGGAACCGAGGGGAGCTGAGACCCACTGGCCACATTTTGTGGCATTTCACCACTCGCCCAGGCTCATCGCTGGCCCCCTGGCAGCGCATCGTCTGCCGGAGCTGATAAATCGGGGGGTATATCCTGGCTGCGTCAGCGGTGAATTGTGGAGCCATTACCTGTAATGAGTTCGTCAAGGATGGCATGGCGTGAGCCACGGGGGGAGCCTTACCGGGATTGTTCCTGGACTGTGACCCCAGCAAAGGGGGGGACATCTCCTAGCCCAGTGGGGCGGCCGGCTCCGTGGGGGGGTTAAGCGGCCACGCGCGTCGCTGCTCCGCCTGCGCGGTCCCGTGTGATGGGAAGGGCTGCCCGCCATCCCCTCTGCCCGCGGGGGTGGGCAGCAGAAGGGGACTGGGTGGCCGTGTGGGTACGTCAGCCACATCCCGGTGTCCACCAATGGTGGGAGCGAGTGCTGCGTCAGTGTGCGCTGATGTTCCGAGCGTCCCCGGAACCTGCCCAGGCTCTTGAATGTGTTTGGTAGAGTGGGACTGGAAATGCCCAGCACAGCCCCTGGGGATGGGAGAGCTGGGGAGACCACGACTGGGACTGAGCTTGCTTGGGACCATGGTTGTGAGCTCCTTTAGCAGGGGGTCCGCTGGCTTCTTCCCTCTGTGCATGCAGGGCACCGGGAGCACTCCCATCCCGATGCAGAGCCGGTTGAAGCTGCTGAGAGCTGACGGCCGTGGGGAGTGGGTTTAAACAGGAGGAAGAAGGGCAAGTCCCCAGCTCTGCAATGCCCCTCCGATGGGTTCAGGCATCCTGGCTGCCTGCTGTCACCTCCTGCCTGCAACCTGCCTGGCCTGCAGCCGGCCCTCGTGTCTGCCCTGCCCCAGGTGGAGGGCGCGCGCGGAGATGCAGGGAAGGAATTAACAAGCTTGCAGAGCGACAGGCTCATAAATTTCTGCTTTTTTTTTTTGAGACTGTCAAACCTATGCCTGTCCCAGGGATGTAAGACAGCATTTTATTGCTGCCTGCTTGATGGTTGTTCCCTTCTCCTCTGCGGCTGTGATTTATCTCTGCACTTTGCGCTGATTGGATTAGAAGTTTAAATGCTAAGGGTGCATAACAATATATTTTTCTTATTAATATTAAAAAATCATTATTGGATTTTTTATAGTTCTGTTTTGAATTGAATCCCCTTGCTTGATTTATTCTCTCTCCCAGAGTAGAATTTAATGCTAATAGGAACAATCATTGCTTTGTTTTGAATCTTTGACTGTTTGGAAAACTTTCCCTGCAAAGGGAAATTACAGCATTATTAAGAGTCCATTAAAAGAGGGTTTGCCCATTCCTGGCTATTACCTGCGAGCTGGAGAGAAAACAAAAAAGCAAAGACAAAGAGTCTCTTTTGCAGGGCTTTCTGCTTACACCCTTCCCTAGGTGTAACGCAATTATTGTGCCAGTTATTGTAATCAGCTCTATTCTATCGCAAGTATTAATTGCACGTCCCGTCCGTTCGATTTCTTGCGGGGCGCCGGGCGGTGAACGTGTCTGCGTGGCAGCAGAGCACGACTTGTCCGCGCTCACCTATGCACCGGCAAAAGGCAGGGGTTTGGCTGCCCGCGACGGGGACCACAGGTCTGCTCCGCTTCCCACTGGATTTCATATTTTTATGAGCCCGCAGGGCTCCAGCAGGCAATGGGTGTGGGCACACGCCCCACGGGCAGCCCTGGAGAGCAGAGGCAGGCAGGTGGGAATGGGGCAGGGGCCGGGGTGGGGGGGGAGCGTGATGCCAGGCAGCTGGAGACGTGCCTGGGCTCCACGCACGGCGCTGGGACGGGTGCAGCGGCAACGGGGAGCTGTGCCAGGCTTGGCCCGCGGCCGACAGCGTTGGCAGGGGGAGCGCAGCCTGCCCGGGCACGGCTGGGGCAGGCCTGGTCAGCCGCGGCCCCGAGGAGAGCCAAGGCAGAGCGGGGAGGCTGGGGTGTGGGGTGGCTGCTGGGCGTAGGTGGGAGCGGCAGGAATGTCAGCCCGAGGCACGCAGGGTCCCGCGTCAGCATGAACCTCCCTGCAGCACTGCACCGTGCCAGGCCACCACCCTGCACCCTGCTCCCCTCGCTCTGCTCCCCAAACCCTGCACTCTGCACCCCAGAACCTGCACCCTCTACCCTCCACCCTGCACCGTGCTCCCCAAACTCTGCTCCCTGCATCCTGCACCCCACACCCTGCGTCCCACACCCTGCACCTTGCACCCTGCACCCCAAACCCTGCACCTCGCACCCTGCGCCCCACACCCTGCACCCCACACCCTGCACCTTGCACCCTGCACCCCAAACCCTGCACCCCACACCCTGCACCCCACACGCTGCACCCCAAACCCTGTACCTTACATCCTGCAACCCACACCCTGCACCTCACACGCTGCAACCCACACCCTGCACCCCAAACCCTGCACCTTGCACCCTGCACCCCACCTGCCCAGACTCCCACCCAGGTATTGCTTATTGCAAACCTGTACCCACTCCCACTGTGCACCCCGTACATTGGATCCCCCTCTGCACCCCATACCCTGAACCCACACCCCCAGAAACCCACCTGTGCTTGCTGGACACCTCTTACCTGCATCCCACCTCCCTCCTACCGCCACCCAGCCCACCCCATACCTGGAGCTCAGCTACCCACCGTGCCCTCCCTGCTCACCTGGGGCTGCTGGGGCTGGGAGGAGGTGCAGACAGGGTGGCTGCGGGCAGGAGGGTGCCCTCACACACTGCACCATGGCCTCGGCTTTCCCCGGAGCTACCAGCCCTCTGCCCCACGCATCTTGTCCTCGGTGAGGTCCACACCTTGGAGTCACCGCCTGGGCACTGCCACCTGCCCTTCGGTGGGATTCCCAGCTGGCCCAGTGCACCCTGAGCACTGGGAAGCTCCATCTTCCCAGGCCACTGTGGCTGGGTGACAATGCCCACGAGCCCTGGCGTGCTCGGCTTTCCCTCCCTGACCCCTCTGTGCTCTGTGGGTTAAGGGGTGTCACTGCAAAGTGTATCAGCTGCGGGGGGACATCCCTGTCCCCCCTTGCCCCGTGGCATGCCAGCGCGTGCAGGCAGTCGGGACGTGCACCCCCATGGGTCGGGGGGTGTCGTGCCATCCCTTGGGGACCACCCTCTGCTGTGATGGGGCAGGGGTCCCCAGCACCCCTCTGCATCCTGGCCCACACCAGTGTGATGGGTGTTGGGAGAGCTCTCCCGCTCACCCTGCTTTCCCCCCACGCGCTGCCAAGCCTGCAAAATAGGTTTTTTTCCACCACTGACAACGCTGTGGCAAATGCATGCAGCAAAACAGCAGCCCTCAGTGTAATGAGAAAATGCCAGACGGGTGCGTCAGATGCTGGGCTGAGGGGAGCTAACCCAGCCACACCGTGGGGTCTGGCTCACCCCAGGGATGGGGCGAGGAGGTACCACCTCAGACCCCTCCGGAGCTGCGGGATGGGCCCCTCCTTGCATGCCATGCCGGGAAGATGCTTGTTCAGAGGTGGTCCAGCCACCTCCTCGCTGCTGCCGGCACAGCGCCGTGGGGCACATGCGTGCCCCCCCACCCCATGCTGGCGGGTGGCACCGGGCACGGCCCTGGCAGGGCTGCCCATACCCACACAGCATCCCTGGCTTCCCAGCAGCGTGTCCTTAGGCGTCCTCCCACGCACCAGGACTGTCTGGCCGAGGTTTCCCGCGCCCCATTCACGGCCAGGCAGCGCTGAGATCCCGGCAGTAGGATTCGCTTGCCCTCTGTGCATATTTTTTGGCTGAACCCCTCTTGTTTTTCCTTCATCCCAGAGCCTGAGCGCGCCAGCCAAGGAGTGGCTGTACAGGGAGGCTGCCTGCCAGGCCCCCGAGCCGGCTGTGAGGCTGTAGGATTTATGGCAGCGGCAGCCCCGCGCTGGGCTTCTGGTGGCTGCTGGGAGTTTTGAGGAGGGGGCCTGGTGTGGGGGGACGCGGGGGGTACCCCCAGGATGCTCGATGAGGCCCTGGGAGGTACCTCTGTGCCTGTCCTGCTGCCCATCCCTGGGAGGCAGGGACACGTCTCCCTGCCCGTGTGGGGCTCGGAGGGGTGACCCCATCGCTGGGATTAGGGGAACGAGACAGGGAGACGTGGGGTGCAGTGCTCTGGGAAGGGTGGGAGATTCAGGGTACGGGACTATGCAGTGTGGGGTGCTGCAGCCGCCACAGGGCAGCAAGGGGAGACACGGGGTGGGCAGTGCTGGCAGCAGGGCCAGCCGGGCTCCCCAAAGCTCCCCGTATAACCAGCAAGGCCCCAGCAAGGTACCCAGCTGTGGGGTCTGGGGCAGGCCGCCCCCAGCCAAGACCCACAGGTGGCTCCTCAGCAGGGTGGGGGATGCCTGGTGTCCCCTCCTGCCTTGCTGGGGCACCCCCGTGGTGGCACAGCGCCAGGGAGATGGGGCCAGTGATGGCCTCAGTCCCCGGGACTCTCCCTGGCCCCAAGCCCTCTCCGTGGCATCAATCCTGCTCGTGCCTGCAGAGAGCGAGCAGGACCAGGGGGCTCCCATAATCATCATCACGCTCTGAATAATTCATAGCAGCATTGCTCCAACAAAGACTCTCCCTGCCCGGGCTGTGCCGCCTGGCAAGCACTGGCCGGCTTTGGGGGTGCCATAAAAGGGGGAGGGAGCGGGCTGGCTGGGGTGGGACAGCGGGGTGTCACCTGCTGCCGCTGCCAGGGGTTGAGGGTGGCGTGGGCAGGGGATGGAGGGGCGGGTTGGCATGTGTGCCCCCAGGAGCATTGCCATCCTCCCTGCTGCTCCCCCACGCTGCGTGCCTCGGTTTCCTCCTGGTCCCGGTGCCAGGGATGCTGGGGTGGGTAGAACCGGCAAGCAGGTTGTTTCTCGGCCTGGCTCAGGACACCTTGGCTTTTGCTGGGGGTGGGGGTTCTGCACAAGCACACAGCACCGCAATCCCTCCAGCCCTTCCTGTGGGGCTGGGTTTGCCCCAGGGGGATCGAGACCCCATCCGGCCGGAGTCCAGCTGCAGGGCCGGGAGCTCCAGCCCTCAAGCGCCTGCGAGGCCAGGAGCAGCGAGGGGTTAAATAAAGCCGGTGTGAAACTTTTGGCTGGGGAGCTGCAGGCAGAAAGTGCATTTGTAGCCGCAAGTGGCCGCCTTGAAGACGATCCAGATCTGTCTGGGAGCCGTCTGCTGCTAAAACCCTTTGATCCACTTACTTCTCCCTGGGGAGTTCCCTGCAGCTCTGGTGCTAATGCCCCCGTGGCGACAGGGGTTTAGCTGCCAGACGGATGCAGGAAAGACCCCCCTCCCACTGCCAGGGAGGAAAGCAGCCACAAAAAAAAAGAGGGGGGCAAAAAAAGAGGGGCTTTGGGCTCAGGAGCGGTGCCACCAGGCTTAACCGGTGGGTTGCTGGGGGTGGGAGCAGGTTTGGCTGTTCCCAGGCTGGAGCAGGGATGTGATGGGATAGAGGGGATGGAGGGAGCGTGGCTGGGTGATGTCAGGGCATGGGGGAGGACGGTGGTGCTGTCACGGGGAGGGTTTACATCGCCGGTGGCTCCCCCGGACTGCAGATCTGGGGCTGCCCTAGTGCATGGTATGGCTTGGCGCGAGGTTGTACCACTTGGCAGCCAGACCAGCCGGTGATTTTGGGGGTGATGAGCGCCCAGAGCGGCTCTGCTAGGATGAGCATGTCCCTTCTACCTCCCTGCCAAGCCCCAGGAGCAGGATGCGCCCTCCCGGGGCTGGGGAGGCAATGGTGGCATGCATGGATGTAGGGATGCTCTTGGGGATGCGTTTCCTATACATCCCCATCCTTTACAGCCCCACGGCCTGGGTTTGTGGGGCAGGAGGACCAGCCTCATGCCAAGCTGCGCCCAAGCGTTTGGGATTTATCCTGATGTGTATTTGTACCCATTCCCAGTGTGTGCAGCACTGGGATCCCTGTGCTGGCCGTGCTGTGCCAAGCCAGCAGGCATGGGGATGGCTCTTGGGGTCAGTGAAGGTTTGGGGTGTGGGGGTTTCGAGTCAGGTGGGGAATGTTTGCTGGTGGGGGAGGTGTTTCCCACAAAGGAAAAGCGAATTTGGGTCAACTGGCCCAGATCGCAAATTGGCTGAAAGGGGAAGGCAGGAAAACCGGCAGCGCTGGCTAGCCAGGAGCTGGCTCCTGCAGGGTTAAACAACGTATCGGCAGTTTTGGTTCGTAGCGATTACTTTGCTTTTATTATAGGAAATGTTTGAAGACCAGGAAGCTGAAATAAGCTGCTGTACTGGACCTCAGATACCCATTTTCCAGTTGGTGTCAGCACTTGAAGGACGGGCTTAGCTCTCCTGCGTGGGCAGCTCTGTGTCCTGCCCTCCCCAGACCCCGTCGCGGATGGGTTTCACCCCTGCGGCAGTGGGGATGGGTGTCCCTGGGGTGTTCCGGGACAGGACAGCCAGGACAGCATCAGTGTGGGGAGCGATGGGGCTGGCATGGTGCTGAGCCCTGCAAGGGGCAGATGTTCACGTGGGCTGTATCCTGCATCCCACATAACACACGTGGGCGAGTTATGGATGCACCCGTTAACCACGGGCTGTGAGTCTGTGCACAGAGCAGGATGAGGCCGTTGTCAGGAGAAGGGGCACAATGTTGTACTCCTTCCTGGGGGGTGGTGTTTGGGAGCTGGTGCTCTGGCGGGTACTCGATGCTGCCTGTGGTTTCAGAAATGCTGGGCTGCCCTGCCAGCATGATGGCATCGCCTCCGCCGCTGCCAGCAGCTCCAGCCGTGCTCGCAGGGAAGGAAAAAGCCATCGAAGCAGCGACGGAGCTGCGGGAGAGGCCAGGGGACGGTCATGGCTGGGGACGGTCACGGCCGGGTCTGGAGGGCACACGGAGGGGCCAAAGGGGTGGGATGGAGGTGTGAAGGGAGGCAAGCGGGGAGCGAACAAAAGCTGCATTGAGTGACAGCACCCGGCCGCCCTGCCGCCAGCAGAGCAGGAGCCTGGCCAGGAAAAACAGGGCCTGGAGCGGGGAGCACATCGTGTCCCTGGCTGGGGCCGCCGGGGCCCTCGGTACATTCTGTAGCGGAGGAAGCTGGCGCGGGGACGGGCTGGCTCGCCGGCCGCCGCGGCGCAGCTGACCGTGGCGGGGAGAGGCGTGGGGGACTCCCCCCACTCCGGGAGCTGCACCCTCTGACCGCATCGCTCACCAGGGCTAATTGTCTGCGTAACGAGCCCCGCTGAGACCGGCCGGACACCCCGCTCGCTCAAGGCGGGTCGGAGGCTCCTCGGTTCTGGGTCAGCACTGGGGGAGGAGGCGATGGGGTTGAGGGGGGGCTGGGGACCGGCTTGCAGACAGTGAGCGGGCGCCGTGCCCAGGAATTCGAGGATGGTTTGCAGGCTGCGCTGCCCAGGCAGCAGCGTCTAATTCAATTAAAGCTCAGTGTCACAAAGCCGGGAGGCCAGCAGCGCGTGGGAGCCGGGTGGGGGCCCCTGCGGGGAAGGCGGCCGTCTGAAGGGCTGCCAGGTCCCCTGGGAAACAGCCCGGACGTCAGTGGGCTGGGGGTGTCCTGTCCCCCCCCCCCCCCCCCAGTCTCTGCTGGGATTGCTGGCACGCTGGGCATGGGGTCGTACCCGGGCTGGCACCACTGGCAGATGCCCACAGCCCAGGGACCCATGGAGCTGCCGGGGGTGTCACTCCCCTCCCCATTAGGAGGTGTTCAGGCATGACCCTGGGCACTCGGACCCCTCGGGATGGGCTTCCAGGTGACAGGAGTTAGGAGCAGCTGCCTTTCTGCAGTGACGTGTGGCTTCCCATTGCTTCCACACCTCGTCCCTGTGCCCCAGCATCCCCTGAACCCTTCCCTGGCTCCCTCCGTCCCCTGTATACCACCTCACCTCCCCAGCCCCAGACCCCCCATCCATGTCTCTCCACCCCAGCCCTGTCGCAGTCCCCATCCCTTTAACCTCCCAGAAAAACCTAAAATTAATGACCAGGAAGGCTGTGGATGGGGTTCAAACCCCTGTGGTTCAGGTGCAGGGCATCGTCTCCCTGCAGTCCAGGGCTGATTTGTTCCTGGTGGTCCAGGCACCGGTTCCTCCTGCCCCTTTTTGGACATTTTGTGACCCGCCCCCCCCCCCCGGACACGCTTTTTTGGTGGCTTTTTTTCCAAGTGTCTGATTCCTCCAGCTGAAAGACAAGACCCCGCTGGCAGCATGGACCCGAGGAGGGTCCCAGGAGCACCTGCAGCAGCAAGCAGCTGAGCCCAGCAGCCCATGGCATCCCTGCCAGTTTGCACGCAGGGCAGGTTTTCAGGGTTTCTTGCTCCAGACGCGCAACAGCACTAAAAAACAGCCACAAAGATGCTGCCTCAAGGCCTGACCTGGAGCATCTCCGCCTGCCTCAGGGGTCTCCCTGGCAGGAAGGGAGCCGGGCCCCTCGAAGCACCCATTGCTCAGGGTCAGAGTGGCCCCGAGGGGCTGTGGCAGTGCTGGGGTGGATCCTCCCTCCAGTGGCTCCGGCAGGCTCTGGCTGATGTAATTTTTGCCATTACAGGTAAAATTGTTCTGCCTCAGGTGGCCAAACTCCTCCGAGATGGGCAGGAGGGGGACTGTTGTGTTCCTGTTGCTTTGCAGCATCCTGCAGGGAGCCCTGCTGCCTCCCCAGGTGTGTTTGGCTCCTGCTTGGGCTGCGTGCAGTTGCTGATTCATTTCTGGAGCTGTGCTGGGGGGCCAGAGGCTGCACCGTGCATTTTCACCCCCCCCAGCAGCCCCCGTTGTGGCTCTGCTGACTCACTGCCCCTGGTCCTGCTGCTTTTATACCTGGTCTGGATGCATCCCTGCAGCTCGCTGCCTGCCCATTACCTGCAGCCGGTGCGTGTGCAAGTGCAGCCCAGAGACCTCCGTGGTGGGCTGCGGCTGTGGCTTTCCTGCCACCCTACATGATCAGATAGGGCTCGGAGAGGGGGGCACCCTGCCCAGGGTAATGGTGCATCCCTGGTGGGGCTGAGATTTACAGCTGGGAAAGTTTGGGGCATCGGGGGAAGTCTTGGGGCATCCCTGGTGCTTCTGAGCCCTTGGAGGGTAAAGCAGAGACTGTGATTAATCCAAAGGCAACCCGGGAGTGCTGTTGGGGGAGCAAAGCTCCCCCTCCCTGGGGTGGGATCACTGCAGAGCACTGAAGGATGGGCTGATGCTGGGGAGCTGCAGGCAGGGGAACGCACCCCTGGGCGTCACATCGGGGAGACAAAGTGAGCAGGCGGTGGCAGTGGGGGTAGCAAAGCACTTGCAGGGTGCCAGGGGTGCAGCAGCTCCTCTCTCCCTGCTGCCACCAGCCCAGCAGAGCAGCCCCAGGCAGGATGGCAATGTCCCCCAGGGGAAAGCCCCCACCAGTGCCCTGGGAGGGTGGCAAGGTGGGGGCCAGCCCTATCAGGACCCGCAAGGCGCGCGCCGGTGTGGTGCAGAGCAGGGACCCCCTTGCAGGAGGAGAAGGCAGACGAAGCTGGGGTGCATCGCTGGACCCCTCCCCGGCTTCGCCACCCTCCCTTACCTGTGGGATGTCGCCTGCCGTTTCCCTGGCAACGGCGATGGCATCCCGAACACCTCGGGCAGAGTTTCCCTGCCTCCCCTGCGATGTCATCCGCCGTTTCCCGGGTAACCCAGCATCCGGGAGCCAGCTCTGGCAGGCAGGTAGAGGAGGACCTCAGCCCACCCACCGCCTTCTGCTGTGCCCAGCCGTTTGCCACCCGAAAGCAGAGCACCCGTGGAAGGGCCGTGCCTGTGCGGTGGCCTGCGGTGGCCTTGGGTGGCTGTGGCCGAGCGGTGGGGACAGGCTGGCTCTGCTGACTCACTGCCCCTGGTCCTGCTGCTTTTATACCTGGTCTGGATGCATCCCTGCAGCTCGCTGCCTGCCCATTACCTGCAGCCGGTGCGTGTGCAAGCGCAGCCCAGAGACCTCCGTGGTGGGCTGCAGCTGTGGCTTTCCTGCCACCCTACATGATCAGATAGGGCTCGGAGAGGGGGGGCACCCTGCCCGCCCTGTGTCCCACCCCGTGTCCCACCCCATCCCTGCACAAAGGGCTGAGGACTGTGGCTGGGCTCATGCGGAGTTGATGTTCCCAGGGGTAAGAAAGCCAAGGGAGGCTGGAAAGTGTCTGGGTCAACAGGTAATTCCCTTTCCTGGTCACATTTGAGCAACTGGTCTCGGCAGGAGGTGTTAATCTCCAGGAGGGCACTGCTGAGGCGTGTTGAGCATCTCACTCTGTGCTGGTCCTGGGGCTGTTTTCCTCCAGGTGATGCCCTTCATGCTGTGAGCCCATCCTGGGATGAATGCACTGAGCAGAAAGTGTCCTGGCAACTGGCATTGCCCCCCCTTGCTCTATAAACAGCTTTGCTGCTCATCCCCAACAGCTTTGCTCCATCCCATCCGAAGTGGCAAATCCCCCTGCTCCCAATGCAAGTCTCTGAGAGACCAGGAGCCCTGCTAAATCCTGCGGCAGCGGGGTTAAGCACTGGGTCCTGGGGCAGGGGAGGTCGGGACCCCCCTGCTCGCCGGCTGGGAGCACCCCAGGACGGTGGCAGCCCCAGGTGCTTTCTCCACCAGTGGATCAGGAGCCTGGAAAGTCCCTTGCTGACGCAGCAGTCCTCAGCCCTGCCCGGGCCGGCTGCGGGGGCCCCAGCCCAGGCGCCGAGGGGGGGGATTGTATTTGGATGAAACTGGAGCCTGCGGCACAGCAGTTGCCAGGATTTCCCCGTGGATCCTGTGCTCTGCCCCGTGCGCTGGGGCTGGGGATGTGAGCGCAGGCAGGGACTGTCTGCTGGGGGGTTTTTGGGGGAAACCACGGCCCTGCTGGCAGCCAGCCCCTCTGCTGCGTGACCCCTGCTTTGGGTGCATCGCCTTGGGCAGGGGCTGGTTCGCTGTGCCCCTGCCTGTGCCGCCTGCATTGAGGGCATCCAGCAGCCCTGTCCTGCTGAGTCCCCAAGGCAGGGGGTTGTCCACGGAGGGGTCCCCCCTTTCCAAACCCACCGGTGGGGCTATGCTCACAGCACCATCTCTGCAAGGTGCACGCACATCGGCACAACCCTGCACGCGTGAGCGAGTTGTGTCGGTGTGGGGTGACACCGGGATTCTGTAGGCTGCCCTGTGCCTTGCTCAGCTGCGGCAGCAGGAGTCACGGCAGGGTTGTGCAGGAAACCCAGCAACTGAAAAGGGTTCAGCGGGTGCCCGGAGGCTGCAGGGTGCCAGCAGTACCCGTGCACCCCCTAGGTGGGAAGCATCAGGGCACAGGAGCCGCCCACCCTGGAGGGTTTTACCCTGCCCTGCAATAAATGGCACAAGCTCCCACGCTCGCTGGGGCACAGGGTGGGCTTGCAAGCCCACCCGGCTCGGCTGGGCAGCTGGTGTGAATGGGGGAGGCCTCCCCTCCTCCTGCTCCCCGCACTGTGAGTAAGTGAAGGCTGGCGAGACCCTGGCACGGGGAGCTGTGGGGGCGGCGGGGGGGCCCTTAATTAGCAGGTGTGAAGCAAGCTGCTGCCGGTTGGGTCAGCTGAGTCACCACACAGCCGGCACCCGCGCAGGGGCGTGCGCCTGTGCACGCAGGCGTGGGTGATGTGGGGCACGGGGGGGTGGGTGTTGGGGACGGGGGGCTGCGGTCTGGGGTGCAGGGAGGCGGGGGTGTGCATCGTGGGGAGGAGTTGGTGGGTGTGCTGGGGGTGCACATGTGCGGGGTGGGTGCATGCTGTGTCCCTGCATGTGTGACGGGGAGAGGTGTGTGACGCCCCACTGCAGGCTGGTGACATCCCGGGCAGGGCTCAGGCTCCTCCAGCCTTGCGCCGGTGGCTGCTCTTTCAGCCCCCGTTGCGAAAATGCACCTTTTTCCATCTCCCCTCGGAGAGCGTGTTTGCTTTTGGCTTCTGTCCAGCATCAAGTGGGGGCTGGGAGCCCCTGGGGAGCTCGCTGGCTGGCATCACATGAGGCACTGTGATGGGTGCTCCTCCAGGTTATGCAGGGCAGAGCAGGGAAGGAGCCCCCCCACCCCTCTTTGCCTCCAGGACCCACTCCTGCTCGTGACCCACCCCAGCTCCTGCTCACCGTGCCAGTGACTCTTAAGAGCATCCCCCTTGGAGAGACCCACAGGGCCCCCCAGGGTGCCACCACCCCCCTGGCCATCTCCGTGGGTCTTGCAAGCTGTGAGCAGGCAGCAGGGCATGAGGGCCGGGGAGGGCTGGGCTCCCCTGGGGCATGGCCTGGGATTCTGGGACATGATGGCAGATGGCCAGGGCAGAGCTGACTCTTGGAGAAACTGCTGTGGAGCCGCTCTGCCAGTGACTCCCTCTGTGCCTCAGTTTCCCTTGGCTGCAGGCAGCCCGGGCTGTGTGGGTGGGGGCAGCATCCCTCCTTCCCACAGCCGACAGGGCTGAAGCTGCAGAAACATCCCTGGGTCCCTGCGGTGACCTTGTTCCAGTTGCGAGACTCTGGCTCGCCGAGCGTGAGCTGGGGGAGCTTCAAGATGCGATGAACACACCACACCGTCTCTCCCAACAGTGTCTGCATGCGGCTGGGGACCGCACAGTGCAGCCCTGGGCACAGACCGAGACTTTTTGGCTGCCTGAGCGACATTAAAGGCATGGTGGGCTCAGCCCTGCTGGGAGCTCCCATCCCAGTGCATCTCGCCCTGGGGTCTGTGTGTGCGTGCACGAGCGCGAGCGCACAGCGCGCAGGCAGCTGAGCCTCCCTGCCGGCGTGGGACGAGCAGGCAGCAATTCGCCTGCTGTTGTCACCAGTACCCGCCTGCTCCGCGTGACTTGGGGACAGGGCTGCTTTCCAGGGGCTGTTTTGGAGGTGCTTGATGTCCCTCAGGGCTCTGGGGCAGAGGGTACCACACTCGGTGGCATCTCAGCCATGCCGGCATCTCCGGGTTGCCTTTCCCTTGGAGGGGACGTGGTGCACGGATCAGGACCCGGTGCCTTTCAGCTTGCCTGGGCCAGAAGGGATGTCAGCATGAGGCCATTTCCCGCTGTGCTTCTGGCTGTGCAGGGATGTGGTGACAGCTGTGACAGCAGCTCACACCACTGCCTCCCTGTCCCCATCCCTGTGGGATGCTGGCTCCAAGCGTGGGGTGTTTGCCCCTGTCAGGCAGGTGATCATGGGGGTCTCTGCTTCCCACCGCGGCTGGTGCCTGCCTGTCCCAGGTGGGCTGCACTGGTGACATGGGGCTTTGTGCCCTCTGTGTCACATGCACACATGAAAAAAGGAAGTTGGAAGTGGAAAAAAGGAAGTTGCATGGGTTTTGGAGGGTTTCTGTGCTGCAGCATGTGCTGGCATGGGGTGCTGTGGCTGAAAGGGCTGCTGTGGGGCCAGCTGGCACTGGTGGCCAGCCCGGATGGTGCCGGGGGTTGTGACATCTCACAAGACTGAACTAGGGGGGGTGGCTGGATCCGGCACATGGCGGGCGTGGCTGTGGGCTGAGGTGTGGAGCAGTGTCCTGCGAGGGGGACAGCAGCGTGGGGATAGCAGGGATGGCGCGGGAGCCTGCCAGGACAGGCAGGGGTGCCACGGGTTCGACCAGAGCAGGTGGACCCAATGCTGCCGTTGGCTGGAAGCTGCCCAGTATTTTCACAAACATTTTTTAAATAGTGCCTTCTTTTAATGTTTCTGCACTGTACAACAGGTCCCCATGATGAATATTTTCTCCTCCCACTAAACCCTCCCCTGCCCCACCTTTGGGGCCTAAAGCCTGCAAACTAGTACAAATATTTGTTTTCTTGAACAACTGGGATTTTTTTATCGGAATAGAATTGTTCCATGAAACATCTTTCAGCCAAGAGTGTTTGGAGGCAGGGATGCCTCCGCTGTCCTGGTAACCTGTCTGGTCCCCATCCACGTTGGGACTGAGAGCCCCAGTGCTCCCAAGCGTTTGCCATCCGTGCTTGCTGGTGGCAGGATGAAATCTCTTGCAGGTATTTGAGAAGCAAAAGGCACCTTTCTGTGCGTGGCCAAACCAACCCCTCATCTCCCAGGGCTGCCCTGAGATGAATCTCCATGCATCTGCCCAGGGTTTTCTGCCTTTGCCAGGAAGTTTGCAGAGCACAGGGAGCCCGCCCCTGCTCTAGCAGCCAGCACAAACCTGCTGGGGTCCTGGATGGACATCTGGGGCACAGCGATCAGGAAGGGTTTCGCTTTGCTCCACGAGCCCCTCAAAAGACCCGTGGCTGGAGCTGGAGGACACAGTGCAGAGGGACTCACTGCTCCTCCGAGCATCCCTGCAGGGCTGGTCCCCAGGGATGGTGCAGGGCCACGGGGCAGGCGGGGAAGACCTGGAGCAGAGCAAATCCTCAGGGGACATGTGTGCCCCAGCGCATGGCTCTGTGCCCAGCTTTCCATGCTTTTTTGGGTACGGTCCAGCTCTGATGTAGATCTCAGGCTGAAAAGCAGGTCAGCCTTGACCGAACAGACAGGGGAGAGGACGGGGCTGGATGCAAAACCTACCAGGGTTTGGGGTTGAGCTGCTGCTCAGGCCAGCGTGGTGCTGTATGTGGTCGGTGCATTTGGGCAGGGCAGCAGTACAAGAGTGACGTGTGGCTGGGACCCGCGGCTTCTCCCAGGTGGCCAAGTGACCCAGAGATGGCATTTTGTGGCACCCCACAGAATGGTCATCTCCCGTGGGTGCCCGAGCATCACCATGTACGGCGGGATGTTGCAGGCTGAGCCCCACTGCTTCCCTCATCTTCCTCCTGTGGGCTGCAGGCAAGGAAGAGGGGGTGAATTGTTTCCCTCCTGGGAACAGCCAGCTCCTCTGCTCGGTGGGGTTTGGACCCTCCATGGGGGCTTAGCATCCTGCTTGGGGTGCCTTCTGCATCCCTTGTGGATGCTGGGTCTCCCCGGGGTCTCTCAGCGCAGTTTGATCTGACTTGCCTTCACATCCAGAGCAGCTCTGATTTGCCCTGGGTGTACTCAGCGTGGGTACAGGCAGGGCTGCCTGCGGGTGCTGGGGCACACGTCCCCAGCCAGCCACAGCCCCGGTACTGGGCAGTGGGGGGGCAGCCAGCAGGGAGTTAAAATGGTACCCGAGGAAAAGGGACTGCGGCTGCTTTAATTATTTGGCTGCGGTGAGAACTTGGTGTGGAGGAAATTGAACCCAGGGGAAAAAATACTGTAATTTCATGCAAAAATTACATGGCAGCTCTGAGTGATTTACTGCAGCTATTTTGGTGGCCAGCTCTGGGGTGTAATTAGAGTATTACTGGGTAAGTGGCTGATGGTGGAGAGGGTCTTTCCAAGGCATCTCACCTGGTCTCGCATGTTGCAGAGGGGTCCAGACAGCCTGGGACCGGGATGCTGAGAGGGGCATGTTTTGTCCCCAAAGGCAGGGGGGCTTGATGTCTTTCAGCTGGATGTAGGCACCTTGCAGAGCATCTCTGGCTGTGCTGGCACCTCCTGTCTCACCAGCACCCTTGGGACCCTCGAGGGAGGCTCCAGATTTTAACCAGCTCTGGGGTGGCTTGTGTGGGGGGACGGCATGGCCGTGCTCTCTGGGTCTTTTGGGTAAGGGGGTGCGTAGGCTCAGCCTTGCCAGGTAGCTGTGCTGGGGGGAGGTTCTCAGCACATGGCTTGGTGCCACGGCATTTTCTGGGGAGCTGGGAGAGGACATGGTTTCCAGCTGTGAGTGTTGGGGTGCTGTGATTTGGGATGCTGGGGCTGGCTGGGCGCTGTGCTGGACCGGGATGGCAGGTTGCTGCCTGGGGCTCTCACAGAGTGCTGCAAAGGGGGCAGAGCTCAACGCCATACTCGCCCCGTGAGCAGCAATCCCCTGCTACTGCCAGCCCTACAGCCCGCCCTCAGCATCACCGTGGGGCCCAATATGAGCAGGGCGAGCAGCGGGGTCTGGCTCAGGTCTCCTGAGCAGTGCCATGCCCAGCAGCACCGCGAGGTCCCCCTGCCATCTGGCCAGGGCAGGTGGCCCAGCAGCCTCCGGCTCTGCCGCAGCCCGAAGGCGAGCGGGCGGCTGTGCCAGGGCCAGCCGGCTCGGAGATGAGCAACAGAGAGACACAGCTCATCTGGTACCGAACCCCTCTTCCCTCTTTTGGCATTGGAT